>CAXIVR010000003.1:182770495-183370495 GCA_964035755.1 Teleogryllus oceanicus
ATTCACTTTTCCCCATAGCACGTCATACGCAGTTTTTAACTGCTTCTTTGACGTAAAATAAAATTTAAAAAAAATAGACTAATAAAACCGTAATGGTCCCAAAAGCCCCGAAAAAGACTCCGTTTCACTCACAAATACATAATAAGTACAAACTGCGAGTTTCACGAAACACAGCGGGGTTTCTCCGAACGTGGCCATGACCAGAAGAACAATCGCCTACAAATTAACTCCCAAGTGGAGTCACCGAGAGTGGCAGTGAGCTATCAATTTGAGGCACTTAATATTAGTGATTCCTTCCCCTTTCAAGCCTATTTCTCAGCTGCTTTTTCCACTAAGAGCGGCATACTGAATACATCATTTATGCATACAGATCAATTCTAAGTGAAAATTAACGATCACAAAATATTCTAAATTATATTATCCATTTTCAACTACATCATTAATACAATATTTGTTTACATTGATTTCATTAATATAATACATTTTTATAAAAAAATCGCCCACTCTACTGGGTGTGTTCTAATTGAATATATTAAGAACCCCAAAATCACACCCCTAAATTTTGGGACCGCACTTCAGTTAAATGTCTTCGTAAAATACTGTTCTCGTGTAAATTCGTAAGATATTTGATAGAAGAAAATTTTGATTGCAATTAGCATTTTCTGTTTAATTAAAGTAGTAGTATACACTACACCAGCATCAGTAGAAAGGAGTTTTTCTGGATTAAAAATAATCGTTGGATTTCTGGATTAAAGATTAACTCTAGGAGAATAGTGGAATTACCCCTATATCAACTAGGAAAACACTTTTTGAAACCCATACGAGAGAAAGAGGATTACTGCAGTCATTGATAATAATTGCTACTTCATTTAAAATCGTGAATGCCAATTTAATGGTATTTTCCAACCACAACGTATTGTTAGAACTGAAATGATATAAATTTATCTTATCAATTTCAAACATTGAGAATCTAAATATAAGTGCATTCACAAGTTCGCATAGCAAGTGAGAAGCATTGTCCACCTTTCAGTGCTTTTTTTCGCGACTACATTGGAAAATTGATCTCGTTTATTCAGATCGTTCAGAGTGTGTGATAAGGTGTTGCAGCACGTTGCAATGTGGGCGTCGGGTAAACCACTACCGATCGTGAAGCGCACAAAGCCTATTTTTGTTTACACGCAGAGTTCTGCCGAGACACTGCTCGTGAGTGTCAGTGCCTTAACACATGGGCGGCGACATTCCGGCTCAAGTGATTGTGTGGATATAGCATTCGTCACCATCCTTTGGGTGTGTGGAGTACTGAAATAACAGCGACTGACAAAAGCAATTGTTGGCCCTTTCTCAATTTTCTCCGGAGAAGGGGCCCAGTTTCTTACTGAGCATGTAATAATCATACATGTATCATATATCATATATCATATATCATACATATATCATATATAACAAGCCTCCACGAATTGTTAAAAAATATTTCTATTCATATTGATAAGAATGAATTTTCATTTTGCCATCGTCCCTAACTTAAATTCCAACTTAACACCCGTAGTCATAAAAACGACTGACGGAGGTATCAAAGTAATTTCAGTATTGTCTCAAGGGAATTCAGGAGATTATAAAAAATGTGTACAAATATTCGTATAAAAGTAAGCGTGGTTTTGAGGAGTTAAAAGACAGAATGAATACCCTACGATGTTGCAATGCATCCTCCGCCCCCCTACTGAGATTCAGAGACAGAGGCCTTGCCATCCGCAAAACTTGTGATGACCACGCAGAAATGCCACGACATAGTTCTGATAACAATGTAATCAGAATGACTGAAGAAGGCTGGAAACTTAAAACTAAGAAATATAAGTGGTGATCAAGAATAGGCTTGACCAGTTGTTTCCAACCCGAGGAAAAGAAGTAAAATTTGAATTTTGATGACATTATGAGAATTGTGACTAATCTGCAAAAACGTCACCGTGTAGTGATTTAATTTTACAAAAAAGGAGTAATCTTTTTCTCTGTTTCTTGAGCGTAGGAATATAAGGAAATGAGCTTCGATAAGAATCTTCATTTCCTGGTTTCCGAGTCTTTATTTCATGAAGAATCTGATCAGGAATAAACTATCACGCAGTAACAAACTTTTCGTCAGCCATTATTTCTTATAACATTTATTTTAGCTTAATTGTTTTAACAAGTGATACACATTACATACATTAATAATTTCTCTATTCGTTAGAAATTGTATGACTGCGATTATCCACAACCTGTCGGTGTCACTCCATCAAACGCTTCCTGAACGTAACATTCCGTGAACCTTATCGAAGATCACATTGAAGTTTCCTTTAAAACGAAAAGCTTAATTGATTTTCATGTTTTAGTAGATTGGATTTCTACAATGGAGTTATTTCTGGCAGATAAAACCCAAAATTCGCGACCAGTGGCCGCCGTTTGTTTATTCCGTTTGCCACGAGTGGAGCGCGAAATCTGATTGCACCTGTCCCTGTTGATTGACGGGGCGCAGTTGAGTTGTTATTGATTCTATTTCCAGCCGAGCCGATACTGGATGTGCAGCACCGTGTATATCGCGCATCGCTGTTAAAAAGATCTGGTCGGCGTTTGAGCGCAAAAACTGTCATAGACGAACCAGTGCCGGAAAGTGGATATCTGGATCGCACGCTCGGAAAGGCTAAAAGTGAGAGAAAGAAAAGAATGTGTTTCTATAGTTTTTTGAAAAACTAAAGAAACGCCGACGTTGCCCGTTTGTTTCAATGACTCTCCACCTCGTGCGCCCAGCATCGTTCCAGCCGTCCTGATCGCGACAGTCTAGATCAGGGCTATACAACTTCCAAGGCCTCAAGGGCCACAACTAAAACCTTTAATATAAATTTTATTACATCGGAGCGACTACTTTTGTTAACAATCCTTGCAAAAAACGCTCATTTTTTCTATTCAAAATTCAAGTAGTATATGGCTTAGGGTAGGCATCTCAGAATTTCGAAAACGTTCACAGAATTCACTTCGTCGCACACAGTTTTTAACTGTTTTTGACGTAAAAAAAAAATTAAAAAAATATATAGTTGCGGGACACAGTTTCATTACTCGGGCGATCCACATTGTATTGTTGGACCCGTATTGTTGTCGGCAGTTTTCCCGGCTGCTCTAAAACGAGGACGGGGCGATGGAACTATGTGTGATATCAAGCTCTGCAACCCATAGCGCAGGTAAACACTTTGGGATGATTTTGAATTTCTAAATTTACAAGAAAAAAAAATCTTAAATCTGAACTTAACTTATTTTTGTACCAAAGGGAGTGTTGATCCCGACAGGACGCTTGCTCCAAGCGCGCGATGTTCTCGTCCTACATGGATGCAAGGGCATTTCACAATTGTCTAATGACCTTTCGCGGCCCACAATAAATGACACCGCGGGCCCCCAGTTGGACAGCCCTGGCCTAGATGCATTGCGGGTTGCTGAGTTCAAACATTTTGCTCTTTGATATTTGTGCCCCTTCGGATGATGCATTTTGAAAAATCCTTTCGTGGTGCTGTCGTAAGACGATTCGTAATCGTGATAAGAATCATAGTATCGAAATAGGAATCTACATTCTATGTTTGGCGTTCATCAAGTTTTGGCTCTTCCTTGATTTGTCAGTCAATTTCTTCTCTAATAATAGTAAAAGATAAACCAAGGAATCCCGGAAATGTGATGTTTTTAGAGGAATAATCGTCTGAAAAAAAGGAGAACATTTTTGCTACGTTTTCAGATCGTGGTCTTAAAATGAAGTTCTGAAACTCGAAAAAGGAAAAGTTAATACCATTAAGTATTACAAATTATTCACTACATTCAGGTAAAAAGTCATATCTGGTATTGTCACGTAGAAATAAAACCTTCAAAATATCGAAGTTCAATGTACTCAAAATCCTTTCCGTAAAAAAAAAGCATTATGTCCCGTAAAAATATGAACACATGAACATTGATTTAAACGTGTATTCTATAACGTGGAATTAATAAAATCCATCACATTAACCATGGAAAATGAAAAGCACCAAAGAAATTATAAGAAATATTTGCCTAAATAATAACATCAGCAATATTTTGAATTGCTCAATCGAGAAGGCTTCGAAATAAGAAAAGCGACTCTTACAGTGTAAATAAATAAAGTCAGATTGTTTCGAAAAGCATATGAAATTTTGTGTGTATGTGTGTGTGTGTACTTGCGTGCATGCGTGTTCAATGTAAAAGCACAAACAATAAATGTTCGGTGCTGCAATTAGAAATCTTTACAAAGCAAGCCCTGTAGTGGCCCACCAAGCAGATAGTCCCGTTCTGTCAAGCTTTCACAACTGTACGAAGACCTCCCAAATTTTCTATCTTAGAAATGGAATTACGTTAAAAATTGAACAACGTTTAAGAGTATAGGAACAACATTTTGACTCTTTTTAAAAGTATTATTCATGGAACATTCTCGACTGGCAAAGTTACTAAATAATAGGGAAGTACCACAGGCCCAGAACTCATTCCCGTTCGTGAAATGAATGCGGAACATTACGACTCGTTCCACCCAGCCCGTCGTATTTGATTGGGAATAAATCGGTGTCGAAATAATTGTTCTGAAGACTAAGCGTAATATAGGAAAGCAGAGCCCATCGCGCTTGTACAAGAGGTAGACTCTACCTCTACTCTATCTCGTATATACTCTCTTCTTGGTGGACAGTTTTCCTTGGCGAGTCCTCCCTGGAGGCGCGAGGGCTCGCTTTCTCGTGTGCTTTTTGCGGCGTTGTATGCGCGGGGTGTGTGTCGCACACGCACGGCGCCCGATGCGAAGTCGGAGTCAAGAGTTCACGAGGCACGTCAGGCTCCCAGCGCCTGCGTTGCCACATCGCCATCTCCAAACACTTCCTCTGAGTTTTCGAAATAATCCTATCAGAAAAATCTATAATAATAATAATAATAATAATAATAATAATAATAATAATAATAATAATAATAATAATATTATCTCTCGAAACAAGAAGTCATCAGCAACCTACCCACTCGTCATACAGGCCACAGGAGTTATCCCCCCCCCAAAAAACTGAAATGAAGACTACAACAAAAAATACCATACAGAGTACATCACGGACTACAAAATTCAGTTCTCCTAGACAGCTGCCATATTGTTTAACTTCCATTTAAATTTTCATTTTTAAACCCCTAAAAGGGAGGTAAATACTATGTAAATATCTGTAAATAAGTGCAGATACTGTATAATATTTTTTTGTTTTTTTGTTTCTGAATGTTCTCTGATGTATGTGTCTGTAAATATTTGTAAAATGTATAAATTATTGTTTGCTTGCTGTTGTCCAAAATAACCAATGTGAAAGTTGAGAAAATAAAACAATAATTATAGTAATAATAATTACAATAATAATAATTATTATTGTTATTATTACTGTTATTATTATTATTGTTATTATTATTACTGTTATTATTATTATTATATGTATGTGTCTGAAGACTTTAGTAATTCTTTATTGGATACTAATTCACACGCCCCTCTGCAGAGCCACCTCCCTCCGCCCGACAACCTCTCACCCTCTGAGGACCACTGATCTCGCAGCGCCTGACCCTCTTCCAGCCCCAACCCACATTCGCCATGCCCCGCCACCGCTCCTCGCCAACCACTCTACCTCCCCCACTCGCCTCCCCGGGCTGCTATCCGCCACCACCCCCGCCAATAGCCTCTCTGCGCCACAGCCCGCCACTCGTTGCAACCGACCCGCCTCTGCCTACCCCGCCACTACCCCTCCCAGGATCTTGCCGCCGCCAGCCCCCCGCAATGCCTCTGCGCCATGCCTCAGCTGTCGGCGCCGCCGTGGCCGCCTCCGCAGCGCCAACAGTCTTGTCGCGTCCATGCACCGCCCCGCTGCCGCCGTCGCCATGGCGTCGGCGGCGGGCGCAGCCGAGGACCTTTTAGGAGCTGCCTATCTGCCGTGCCGCGCGCCGCCGCGGCGCAGCGTTGTCAATTTTACGCTACTTTATTACTAGTTGTGCCTATTTGCGCGAGTTATCACGGCCACTTTTAACCCATCTTTCTGCGCTCCGAGCAGGTTACGCCCTGCTATTCACACGCGAGCTTTGTCAAAAGCCTTCTTTATGGAGCCCTGGGCTGTGTGTGTAATGACCGGAATGCAATCTTCACGTGTTTGCTAATGAAGAGATAGCGCGCTCTATCTAAGAACAATTCAACACTTAATTACCCATTTCATTGATGGAAAGGAGTGCTCGGAATTGATAAAAATATTACCGATGCCGGTACAGGAATACATCATGTTAAAGGAATGGCCTTGTCAGTGTCAATGTCAGTAGATACAGTGTATGTTAAAGCATGCGACCTCCAAAGAACTGTATCTCACATGGACTTACGATAAAAGAATGCTTTATAAAGTCTTAATATTCCTCTCGGTTTTGCGTGATGTTTTATTTTATTCCGTAAACACTACTCTTAATTTTCGAAATGACTCTGAATTATGGTTTCCACTGATCTAAATTATCTTCCAATCTTAGGATGGTGAGAATAAATCCATGAAAAAAATTGTAAACTAAATATTATCAGTTTCTTTCCTGCTGTTAGGGGTGTATTAAGTTCATTGATACTAGGGCGATGTCTGTATCGTTTGCATGTTTGTGCCACCACCGCTTATACTCCGTCCATGATTCTCAAATTCCCATACAGATTATTTTAAAAGAATAGTGAATATTTTTTCCCTGCAGAATTCATATTTTGAACAGCGGTTTGTCTACAGCTTCCCGCTCCTCCGTTCCTTCGGGCGATGTGTGCAGACGTGCCAGCAGACCGAGCTCGAGGTCCAATTCTCGTTCTTTTTCGTGCGTGTACATCTCCTATGCGTGTCCCGAAACATGTTGGATGGATGACCAATGTGGCCAGTACCTGCAACTATCGAGAAGAGGGGATGTGTAGAAGTGTTGTTGTTGTTGTTGGTGGTGGTGGTGGTGGTGGTGGTTGTGGTGGTGGTGGTGGTGGTGGTGGTGGTAGTGGTGGTGGTGGTCATGTCATGGTTGTGGTTGTAGTACCAGCAGGAGCTGGTGCTGCCTCTGCTTAAGTCATCTGTTCTAAGTATACCACATTGAAAACACGGAAAATTAATTCAAGATTTACTGTGAGAAATTCATTCGTTCATAAATCTCTGTTCATTGACCCTAATTCTATCGTTAAAAAGAAACGACTATCCTAAAATATTTATGTAAATGGAATCTATCTATGTATGCTGGTTTCATTCAATTTCAGTACGTAAATGCATAATCATACCACAAGATATACCGTAAATGCATGATGTACCATGAATAGTCGCAGTATTGAAAATATTTACAGAGATAAGTAAAAATCGGTGTTGTGGGTACGCCTTCCTAGTCACGGATTTTGTTTGCCAAAGCTAATATCCTAAAATAAGTCAATATATAAAACACCGATGTCTCATAATTTGAAATTTGCAAAATTGTGGGAATTCTGATTGGATGTTGTTGACGTTCTTATAAGAAGAAATAAAAGAAGTCATCTTCGTCAACATATCAGCTTTATTAAGATAGCCGGCTTTCGACGGCTTTGCCGTCATCGTCAGTCTCGCTGCTGTCGGCAAAAGCACAGTCGCTCGACTTTTGCCGACAGCAGCGAGACTGACGATGACGGCAAAGCCGTCGAAAGCCGGCTATCTTAATAAAGCTGATATGTTGACGAAGATGACTTCTTTTATTTCTTCTTAATTTGCAAAATACTAATATTTCATTAAATCACTGAAAGGGCATAGAATGTAGTGAATGTAAGTATTGCTGGTTAATTCCTCTTACCATTTAGATGTTTGTAAAGTAATTTCGTTTCCAAAATTATCAGAAAAAACAACTCACCAAAGCAAATAGAAAATACATTATGTCGCAGAACATTCATGCACGATCCTGCGATAATCCAGGAAATTTGCCTCGCAAATCATCTGACACCTTCAAAACTGATACTTGGAAAATTTAATTCAGTTCTTTTTTTAATGTATCCAGTAGATTGAACCCAGTTTGTTTAAAATGAATGCCATGATTGTACGACTTGATCCGTAATCCACGATTAAATAAATTTATGAAGTCTTTTAATTCTATTACGAAGTCTGGCAATACTTTTAATTAATGTTTTCGGCTCATTCAATGAAATTTTGTATAAAAATCAGCGGAAGAAATATTTGGATCTTGTGTAGCCTCTTTTTTGCACAATTGATTCATCTGATGAGAAGTGAATATCTGTGTTTGGGACGCGTTAAGTCTCTGTCCCTTACAACTAGAATGTTAATAGATATTTAGGAAAATTTGAAATCTTAGAGTAACAAATACTACTTCAAATTTGTTTCGTGTCCGAAATGTTTATTGGAAAAATGTATCGTCCCATGTGCTCAATTCCCGCAGCATAATAATATCATTAACTATCGAATTTTATTCAATACTAACAATTTCACATCCTAACGCAGGTTAACAATACATGGGAAAATATTCACTCTAACCAGACAACGATGATTAATAAAACTCGAGATTCAGAGAAAGGAAAACGTATTATTATTATTATTATTATTATTATTATTATTATTATTATTATTAATAATAATCATCATCATCACCATCATCCAAAATGTGTAATTATCCTATAACAAACCGTAACAAAGAAACCCAACTGCAGATCTGAATGAGACTAATAATCGTTGACTTTCATTTTCTTAATTCTTAACTTCTGGGACGTGTGTATTGGTATCCAAACTGTTAATTTAATTGAAATTATATTTCTTTTATTTTAAAGCATATTGTTTTAACTTATTTTTCGTAGGTTGTAATCATTCCAAGGATAGGACATCATTAAAGATCAATAGAAATGAGAAACACGTTTTGGATATTTATTCACATCTAAGACGTGTATTTCGGATGGAATATTGCAACTTTAGAGAATGTACGGGGTCTGTGAAACGCCGTCCTCCTCGACGAAAACTGTGCACTTCATTCACGATCGCGGTTTATGTGCGTCGCAAAATAGCTCTTAATTTTCGCATGAAAATGAGCATATATCCGCCCACATTCCCCGTCAGGCTCCCGCGTGCTACCTGGCGAATAGGCAGGGAGTCCTCCGCCCCCGTCTCGCCCTCGCTTCCGCTGTCGACACCTTCCCGACCGCCGCCACTGTCACTGCCACCGCCACCCCAGCCACCCCGTGAGCGCCCCCCCCCCGCGCGGCAGAGAGCATGTGGCGAGGTGTCAGCTGGGCCCCCAGCACGGCGCGGCGCGGCAAGGCGGGGCGGGGCGGGGCGGGGCGCGGAGCGGAGCGGTTTTGCGGCGGCGGCGGCGGCCGGAGGGGGCATGGACCGAGGTCCGCCGGGCGATGGTGGGAGGTGGGACGAGGACCAAACGCGACCTTTGGAGGCGGGGGAGCGCCGGGAGGGCGGTGGGGGAGGGGCGAGGCGGAGAGGGAGGAGGAATCCGGCGGCGGGGAGGGAGAGACGGCCTCCGCCTCCCTCCTCGGCAGGCGTTTTTGCCAAAACGTCGCGTAGTTTTCGCGTGACAAGCCGCGACCGCGCAGCCGCCCTGTGCCGCGCGGAGGCGAGCGGAGCGTGTGGACGCGTGCGTGTGGAGCGTGTGACGTGTGCGCGGAACCGAAGTGAAGCCGCGAGCCCGAAGCCGTCATTCATCACCGCGAGAGGACTGGCGTCGCGCTGGGCGGCGTCATTCAAGAGGCGTGAGCTCGTAAGCGACGGGACGGGCGGGTGCACGCTGCCGCCTGCGCGGCGCGCGAGGTCTGTTGTCAGCGGGCATTGACTATCCCCCCTCGTAAAACTCCACGCATGCGCACTCCCGCCCGTCTTCCTGCTAGTCATTTCCCCTCCTTCCCCCACCACTCGCGCGGCGCGCCTCTGGCGGCCACCCGCCCGAACTCGCTGTCCGCAGTACCAAGATGGTGGCTAGTCCGGTGAGGAGTGGAGGAACACTCGTAGATAGCGTAGAAATATTTTTAATGTAAAAATTTTAAAAGCATAAATATTAAAGTTTCCGGTTTTTATGACGCGTTAGTGTTTTATGAAGATATGGTGGCCTTTTGTAAATGAAGTGGAAGCAGTGCAAAAGAAAACGGCGAGCGTGTTGGTGAATTGATTTTTTGCTGCTTCGTGTTTCTTCAGCGAGGAAGCGAAGAGGCACACCCCTATTGTACTTGTCATCGCGAAGGACTGTTAAACCCGTCAGGAATGGCTGTCCGCATGGAGAATCCGGCTGCGGTCAGGAAGCTGAACTACAAAAGCATGGTGAGTGCTCGAAGTGTGTGTACGTGCGCGCGGGTGATTTTGCTTTAACCTCATGTGCGGGTCGCGTAGCGTGGTGGGCGGGGGCCGCGGGGCGGCGTGGGCGGCGGCGGCCCCACCCATTTTTCGAGGCGGTGGTCGTCTGCCCTGTGGAATGCCGGCGCGGTGCCGGTGGTCTGCTGTGGCGTGGCTTGGCGGTGGGCGCGGCGGCATGTCGCCTCCGACCGCGCCGTGCGAGCGCGGGCGCGGCGAGGTGGCTTCCGGATTGATTTTTCGTGGGCGGTGGCGGGTGAGCGACCGCTGGCGCACCGCGTGGTGGCCGGGGCGAAATCGTGGCAGCGGCGGGCGCGTGCGGCGGCGGCGGGGGCGGTGCGAGGGTGCGCGTTGCCGCTGCCGCTGCTGCTGGCACCGCCGCGAGCGCTGTGTTACGTCACGAGGCCGATCGAAAACTGCACGCGCCAGCTGCGTGCGAGCCGTCGCGATCGTTACGGCAGGCGCCACGTACGCCGTGCGAGGGCGGCAGTATCGAATAATCGGCGTGCGCGAGGCGAGGTGCGGGGAATCACACGCGGCCGGCGCGCCTCGGCCCAGCGGCACGACGCCTCGAAAGGTGCGCTGGTGTGAGTGGGTGTGTGTGGAGGATCTGCTCGGCCTCTTGTGTAATTGCGAGACGTTGTCGGTCTCTCCCCCACCCCGGCCCGATGACTTGCTTACGTCACGCTCGACTTGCGTGACCTTGTGATACACCAGTGGAGGATGTTGACTGTGACATTCTTATTAGGGTTGTGTGACTGCTTCGATAAGTGTTCCTAGTATAGATAGTGGACGTAATGGAGCTACACAGAAATTAAACCAGTAATTTCTGTAGATAGTACAGAGAATTTTACAACAGCGAAAATATTTTTTCCTCTCTTTCTCGGTATGTGACGAAGACCAAAAGGTCAGAATGCGATGTTCACGATCAATATGTATCGGTATCGGAGCTGCATGCTGCAGAGCTGCGCCAACAGCTGTTCGCAAGAACGCTCGCCGCCTGCGCACGTGTGCGCACACGTGCGCAAGGTCCTGGGTCGTGTCGCTCGTCTCTCTCCCTCCGGCCCCGGGTCTGTCCGTCTGTCTCTGTCGGTTGGTCTCCCTCATTTATCGTTGTACTTGTGGGCGTACATCTGCTCGGCAGATAAGGTTAATGGGGCTCCTTGTTTGCGGAGGTGCTCCAGGCAGGGCTGCCGCTCCAACGAGGCGCCCGCCGCCGCCCCTCCTTCCGCCCTCGCTGCCCCAATTCCTCTCGCTCTTTTAATAACTAAAAAACGAGCCCCCGCCCTTCAAATGTGATTAATTCGAATTTTCGCGAGTTCCAATCTGAAAGATTTGAGAGAGAAGGTTAAGCTGGATGAATCCAAAATGTTCGCCATCAGCGGTCCTAATAGATTCGAGGGCTGATCTGAGGTGACAAAACCCAAATGTTCTTAAATAGAATCGTAATGAGAACAATCCGCACGAACCTCTCGAATTTTTAGAATGTTAATAAATAATGCATTGCTTATTTATGATCAATTTAGGTATAATGAAGAAGATACGGACATGCTAAGGAAGATGAATTGACAGAATTCCGCGATGCGTTTCACTGCAATTAAATCACATAATGCATGCTCCTCGTGTTCTCAAGTGCAAAGAAAAAACTTTAAAAAAAAGTGACGGTGTATGTTAAGATAAAGCTGTGACGATGATGGGTTTGTAATATACATGTAAAAGTATGAGCAGAACAGAGATGATAGAGATATTTTAAACGTGGGCCTCTCCCTACACACACTTCATTTCCCTACCACAACACCAAAGTTGTGTGTTAATTCAAATGCCTCGTTGAGGGAATCGCTTGGTAGCATAAAATAGCATAAGTGACATGGTTATTGGATAAATTGAAGTATTTTTAGTTCTTGGTTGATAATAGTTTCAAGTTCTCTTTTCTTCGTGGAGTTTTTGATGGTAATTTATGAACAGGTGCGGGTTGGGAAGTATGAATATGAAGCTCGACTCGAGTAACTCCTTGAACATGTAATGCGATTATGTAACAACTCCCCGTTGTTTCTATGCAGTGAGCAGTGGCTCCGGATGGGTACACGTGGAGTGAAGTAACAGTTAAAACATGCAGGAGATATGAGTGGGACAAGTGAAACCAATGAGGCGAATGAATGGCACTGATAGCAGCGAATTATCGGATGCAGTCACGCGCGGTGGGTTCCACATTCCATAGTCTTCGCGTGACCCCATTCCTTTCAGCAAATTGTGGAGTGAATGCCAGTGCCGTTACTTGATTTTTATGTGGACGTAACGGGATATTCAAATACCTTTCGAATTGTGCGTCAGTGCTTTTGAGAACGCGGCCGAAAATGTTCGTAAAAAATAATATTTAGAAATAGCGAAATGGAATTTAGGAAGGTCATTGATAATATATTTGTGATACGCGGAGCATTTGTTCCTACAGGCTTGTATACTTCGTGTGGGTGGTCCTCGTGGTCATTATTGCGAGCTTAAAAAAAGTGTTGCAGCAGCAAATTATGTGACAGCAAAAACGCTCTATCTCATTGAATGTCCGTGTGCCTATTGTATCTTTCGCGTAACTGTGAAATTTATTTTGTAATTCATTTTATTGAAATACGAAGTGTAGGGCTGTGTAAAAATCAGGTTATGAGGTTTTATTAAACAAGTTCCCATAAGTAAATATTATAACTAAGTATATTAGTAAATATTATAAGTAAAAAACCTTATAATGGTTTTAATATAGTAAATTTACTTATACATAAACTTAAACAATAATGTAATTATCTTGGAAGTGTGACTAGGAGTAGTATATATTCGTTAAAACGTAGTTATCCATCTCAAAAATTTGAAAATACAATGTTTTGTAAATGTGACTTGGTTTCAAAACCTTCAACTGACAAATGAAATTCTACTTAACCAATTACCCAGTTTTCTAGCTGTGGGAAAGGCCGAGTCTCAATTTTTTTCTGTGTTTCTTATTAATTATGAATACTGCATGTTGAAGATCTTTGTATGGATAAAGCTTACTGTGCCATCTGCATGCATATTGGTACATTGTACGAAAAATATTTTCAAGATAAAAATAGAAGTTCTTGCGCGCGATAGAATTTGGGTTCAATATCACATCAGTTTTGGAGAAACTTGGATTGGTGAATAAGAAACGAAAAAAAACAAACATGTTTTTAGTCCACAGCGTGTGTTCGGAAGCAAAAAGGGTCGTCTTCAGTTCCCAATTTTTATATGCGTCAGACAGCAAATAGCATAGAATAAATACGAAGATATGAATATTATAGTGAACAATTCGTACTAGAAATTCGTTTGGGAGGTTTGTGCAAATGCTTGCCTCAAAACTTCGATCCAACCATAGTACTAACATTTATCTGGAATTTATTGTGCGTAACTTATATAATTATCCATAAAGATAATTAGCACAAATATAATAAAGGGAATTGAAATAATTGTCAGCTTGTTAGGAAGGAAAATTATGTTCTTGCAGTCGATAGAAAAGTGAATTCTGTGTCATTCCTAAGGATCATGACGACAATGCAAGCGTTGGCGGACATGAATCATAGCCATGATTCACATACGCTGATTCCTGTGGCTTCCCAATCGCTTGAAAAAACACCAACTCGCTTGGAAAGCAAATGAAATAGTAAATCACTAAAGCCTGTTTGGACAGAGGGCGTCGACCTTCGTGAATGACCACCGTGATTTATAAAATGAACTAAAACGAGAAATTGAAAAATTAGAATCAAACTTTATTTACAGTTATTAAATAATTATTTGCCATTAAAAGTGTCGAATGCAAGCTGTTGAGTGTAATTTACATAACGCGGGTGTAGAAGAAAAAAATTAAATTTTTTTTTCTCATTGTTATGACGTTAGGGTAAAAGGAAATTATTTTAGGATGTTCTTTCAATGTCAAATCACATTTTTACCTTGATAAGCCCTTACCCTAAAAAATGGAACTAGGAAACTGGGAAACGTAAGGATAATACAGTGTAAACAGATTCAAGTCACTAAACTGGATTAGGAATAAAAGCGATGAAGTGATAAGTAACGATATTCTGTAAGTATGTATTTCGTGTCTGCAGTGCAAACGTTGGCGTCGGCTGTGCCATTAGGAGATATGATTTGCTGTAATTCCCAGTCAATCCACGGCACCGAGGGGTACGAAAAGAATTCCAAGTAGGGGAGACTTTTAGTTCAGAATACACATCCTGAATATTTTTTTACTGGAGTTCGATATACGCTGCGTAACCTCCTTGGATCGAGAAGAGCGTAGATACTAGGGAAATATGAAAACTTTTGAATGATGCTACGTGTTGCCTTACAAGAGGGAATTATGAAAAGACAAATCTAGTCAAGTTAATATATACTTAATTGGTAAATAAGTAAATCTGAATCAATAAATTTGGGTAAAAATAAAATTATGCATGTACTACAGGCGTTAACTAGTTCTAAGAACCCAAACTCCCTCGGGCGTTTTGTCGCAGCTCAATCATTACAACGCCCTTGGTCCATAAATAACTATTGTAATAAAAAAGTTAGAAATAAAAAAAAATATATAAATTCTAGTGTGAATAGTGCTTCGGAAAGCCATGCGACGCAAAGGCGCTTGATGACTCGAAATCGTTGGCCCCGCCGCCAGGCCTGGCTCCACCTGCTCGCGGCGTGCGCGCCCCGCGTGGTCGGGCGCGTGGACGCGTTCCTGCGCCCCCCACCAGGCGGCGCGGCGAGCGCCGGCGAGCACGCGCATGCGCGGAAGCGAGGGTGCGCCCGGTGGCCGGCGCCGCGCCGTGGCGCTCCAAATTGCTGCCGCCGCCGCCTCCGAACGTCGTCTTTTTTTTATAACGCGTGGGAAAGAATGGCTCGCCCTTCCTCCTCCCGCTCCGCTCCGATCGCGATGACTCAAACGCCCGCTCGACCGGCCTCGACTCTGGCGCTGAGTGGTGATGGAGATTTAACATGTGAGGGCCCCCTTCCGCGGGCGGGCACGATAGGCCCAACGAAATAGTCTCTTTGGAACGAGAGATAAATTAACAATTCGCGAAGTGTCCAGGGAATGTATCTTGAAATTTCGAATAGTATTTAATTCCGTATATTTGAATAGTATTTCATTTCGAATGATCGAATGTTTTTAACAGTATTTAATATCGAATGATCGAATATTTTTAATAGTATTTAATGTTCGAAACCCCAAAAGTTTCATTATGCACGAAATGTTAATTATATTAATGACAAATTTAATCAATACATATCGCCACCTATGATTGATATCGCTGCGGTGGGGTGATAAGGAAAATCAAGATTTTTTTTAAAAATACGTCGCCTTGGATAGTGCACACCGGATATATTGTTAAACGCTACTAGTGTTTAATTCCTGTGTAGAGCAGTCGTTATTAAGAAGTCGGTTGGATTGGGCTCGCCCGCCCCTTGCGCGACCTGCTGCGATGACTCAGAACGCGGGGTCATTGTGGAGTAACCACGTGCCAGCAGCGGTCGTTAAGATGCGTTATTTTTTCCCTCTTTGTGCTCGTGTATTAGGCGGAGAATATGGAGGTTTGAAAGACACTTGTTACTGGCGGGATATTGAAACTGTTATGAGCGGGGTTCTCTAATGCCTTCCTTTTTTATTTTCTGAGGCACGTGTATGTGAATAAAAGAAAACGTTGGGTTTATTAGATGTATCTCCTCGCATGAAAGGGAATTCTCATTTTTTGTTCATGGCAGCTATTTCGACTGGGGGGAGTACAAACTTAAGAGTAAACAACTGTGGACTGGACTACTAAAAAATAGAGCTGGGATTTCGCCACCTGTCGGAATTGCTCTTGGAGATGAAGTATAATTTATGATAGCTTCTTCGTTGACTATTGAGAAACCATTTTCCCACAAGTAATATTTTGTCGTCTGCGGAGGCATTTCTGCGCATTATTCGCTGTTTGCAGAGGGAATTCATTAAACGTTTTCCTCCATGTTTTTGTCACTGGTAAGTTAAGTGCTTCTTTTTAAGCGTTAGTTGATGAGCTTATCCTGAAATGTTATACAGCTTCAAGGTTAGGTTCTACTGGTCGAAGAGTTTCTACACGTGTGTGAATTCTCCTTTTCCGCCTCTGAATGGCTCCATTTGTAAATATCAAGTTACGATTAAGTTTGCAAACGTTTAAATTGCATTTTCTTTGCTCCATGTCGCCTCACTCATTCATTCGACGACATGTTTTTTAATGTATTTATTTTTTAAGCATCGAATCCACTGTAAATCGATTTTCATCATTCATTTTGCAATACTTTACTTGAGGTAATATTGCAGTTTTAGAACGAGAGCGTGTCTTACGATTCTAAATGTAGGATATGTAGAAATTACGTGCAAGTGTTTAAATTATGGATAAACATGAACACTTCTTAATAATAAAGTACTGACCGAATCTTGCACGTGTGCTCGTGCTGAAGTCTTCCGATGTGCATAAGGACGATAGGAGATGCCTTCTGCTGGGGCAAGTTGATAGCGATTAAAAAGCGCCTTCGAAATGAGGACATCGATCGCGAGGAAGGCTGCGGCGAAACAGGGGGCGTCCGGAGGACGCCAATAGCAGAACGTGTTTTTTTTCGAGGGGGTGCGCGTTTACGAAGAGTCGTACCTTCCAAAACTGACTGATCATTGGAGGAAATTCACTCCGAGGGAACCTACCTTGTCATACCGTCTACTGCAACATGCTCCGCAATTTGTTTGCGCCAAACATTTTAAAAAAATGTTTTGAAGTTTTACTGCAAGTATATTTTATTTGGCGTCAAGTTACTTACTCAGTGGTGAAACGTTTAAACAGATAAAACTATTCATCCTGCGTAAATGCGGACAAGTGACAATTAATTTGCCTAATGGCGCAAGCGGCTTCCGCGACAGCCGCCGGCGCAGCTAAGGCCGAGCAAAGGACGCGTGGGCAGTAACCAGGGTTGCCAACCTTCCTGCATTGACGTCAATTGTCCTCTCGCCATTCCCCGGTATTTTAACCGTCCTTTTTGTAAAGGTTTAACATGTGTTGTGATTTATTTTATCACATGACTAACATCTGCTACGTTGTATCGGCTTAATGTTTAATTTAGAATAAAATGCGTGAAACGTATGCATGATAGTGTCTCTGTCTAGCGACTAAAATAGAAAGAAACGCTCGGACCATCTTCGTATGCATTTCGTGAACGAATCTTTTCAATTGAATCGCAAATGGAGAAAAGAAAGAAAGAAATGGACAGGATGTTAGTCGAAATTGAATATTTATAAAAATAAACGTTGATGGAGATTTTTGCTTAGAGAGTGTCCTCCCTTTTACATGGACGTCGTTGGCAGCCCTAGTAGTAGCGCGTCATGGCGCTTAAAGAGTCGCGAGCCTCGACGGCGGTGGAGTGCGCAGCGGCGGAGAAGCGAATGACGAGGAGGCATAAGAACGGAGATGAGATGGACCGGCGACGGCGTCGAGAGCAGCAACAGTTTGAATGTTGAACAACGTGTGAAAACAGTAAACGAGGATGGACGTCCCACCGGAAGGAAGGAGCGTCAATTATAAAGCGTTTATAGTCTTTGAATTAACAATGATAACGTTCTATATTTCAACATACGGTACAATAGTTTCGCAGAATCTTATTCGTTTGAGCGATGACGGATAGGCGACGATGAGGACGATAATGGGGGTGAGACCAGGAGAAAGGACGAGAACGCAACGATGACGATGGTGACTGACATTAGGGGGTTTTTGCACGCCTTAGCGGGAAGCAATCTCGATCATCTGCGCATGCGCAAATGTAAAAAAGCGATGCGGAATTTGAACAGCGCATGCGCAGATCAATAGGCTGTCGATTGCTTTAACGTTCGAAGGTGCAAAAACTCCCTATGGGGGTGTAACAGTGACGACAAGGGCGGAAATGACGTTAAAAGATGGCTGGGAAACGTAACAATGAGGACGGGAATAGCGCTGACGACGGGTGCGAAACAGTGCGACCGACGGGAGGCGTTTTGACGAAATGGGAAAGCGCTGGCGGCGGCGGCGGCGGTGACGGCGGCGCGCGCCGAGTTTATTCAACTCTGCTCCTTCATTCCGCCGCCGCCGTCGCCGTTGCTGGGGCTGCCCTAAGCTAGCGCGGCGCCGAGCGGGCAAAAGGGAGGTTGCGTTTCGTGCTCCGTTGCCCACCCGTAATTACGCAGGAAGTTTCCTTTCGCCCGCGCCTCGCCTCGCCTCGCCTGGGCGCGGGCAAGAAATATCATATTCTCTTATCACACTTCATTATCCACTCTCGACTGTGCGTGACTCGGCGGCGCACTGCGGCGCGGCGGAGAGCGCGGGCGTATGGAAGAAATGCACTCGTTATTTTGGCACTATTTTGGCGCGGACGCTTAATTAAGGGTTTGTAGATTTAGCTCTCATCGCTGACGGTGCTCTTGGAAACCGGCACGTTTCTAGTTTGGGAGGTACGACCAGACTCCTTCGTTGAAGAGCAACTATATACATCATTTGGGGATATTTAATTGAAATTAACTGCGTTTTTGTGTCCTTGTGTCAATTTTTTTGGCAAGTGCAACTACACTGAAAAATGTATGTATTTGTACTATAAAAAGTATAGGTATCCTACCTGGTTGAATTTATTTTCACCGATATGAAGTGAACAAATTTGAAGTGAGAGCTACAAATTACACGGAAAACTAGGGATATAAATATACACGTGACGCATACCGGAAGAGAATTATCTTAGTCGCGCATTCTTTTCGTATGATAGTTGCCACTCCTAAGGTCCCATCGTTTGCATTTCAACTGTTCTGGTTATCTCGTTGACCTGTGCCTGTTCCGTGAAAAGCAGGCTATGCTTTCGTTCTCGAAGATGCCTTCGTGGAACCGACAGGAAGTCCTCTGTCAAACTTCCTTTACACGAAGGACCTCGCCGTCGCCGTCGCCGCCGCCGCCTCTTGGCGAGTGTGTTGTGTATTTCGATACCCCGAGCGAGAGGGGACGGTGGGAGTGAGATCCTTTGACAGGGGCAAGGGTGGATGCGGTCATTGCTGCTAAATTCTGATGCCCACGCCTTCGACACTGCTATAACAACTGCCGCCGCTGCAGCCGAGACGCCGCCGCCGCCGCCACCACCGCCACCACCACCACCACCACCACCACCACCACCACCACCACCACCACCATCATACCAGCACCTTAACCACCTACACCATCATACCACCCTTTCCACCACAAACACCAGCATCATCATCATCATCACACTACCACCTCCAATTACAATCGCCATCACCACCGACACCACCCGCACCATTACCAGCGTCACCCCTTCCCCCATTGCTACCGCCACAAAAATAACTACTGTCGCCGACGGCGATGGCCGCTATGGTAAACCGATGACGCGAACGGCAGGGGGGGGTGAGCTACGGGGGCACAGGGGCTCGCAGTAGCTGGGGCGGTGGCGGCGAAGCCACTGACGGGGGTGAAGACGGAGGATGAGATGGCAGAGAGAAGGGCCACAGATAAAGCGCCTTCGTGGTTTTCCGTTTCACAGGAAGAGAACCTGTGATTTATCTTGCCGGCGCTCAGACTGTAATTTGAACCGCGCAGCCGCGCCAGAAAGCGGGGCACGCCACCAGAGCCATTCTGCGGGGGAATTCGCGCCAGGGTGTTATCGTTTTCAACGCCTGAACCAAGATACTTCTAGAGCGAAGAAGCATGTGCAAATGAATCAAGTGTACATGGATGTTTGTTAGATGTTTTCCGAGTTGTGTTATTATTCCAATTGAAGAGGGTGACTGCTAATCGGCACTGAGTTTTGAGACGATAATCATAGGTTCAGATACATCTAGACTCTAGATCATTGAATCCAGATATCTTTCGTCCAGTCTGAAATATGAACTACTGAATAATGATGCTGATTAGGAAATAATTCTCTGGGGTTGGACAGAGAACAATTCCATGTCTTTGCCCCTTATCGAGCGAACCTACATGCCGCCCCCTGGAATGTTGCGATGTTTGGTTGAATACAATAATTTGTATAGATTACAACAACGGAACTAACTTTTCCGAAAGTTATATGGAATCTCAGGTATCGAATCTGCCTCTATCGATTGATATCAGTACAAGAATTCCAAGGAACCAAATTATACTCTTTTAAAAACAAAATTGCAAGAACTTCGTGAAATTACAAGTACCTATTGAATTCGCATTGGCATAACTCCTCGGAAACCAAACCCGTCAGCTACTGATTTTCTTCAGTGTGTGAGTTCCTGATTGACCGCATTCTGAACGTTTATGTGCGCGAGCCTATACGTGGTACAGTTTTGTTAATCCCGTGCAGGTGAAAGTTGCCCCGTTAACCATTTGTAAATTCGGACGAGTAAAACTGTGTTTGGTGCCTTGAAAATGCGACGTTGATCTCCATACGTGCTAATCCGTCCGACTTAATCCCTCATGAATCACCGTGTCCCCAAGACACGCATGTCCTTAGCTTTGCTCACACAGGTGTACACGGTTTCAGCCCTGCGGCCGTCCAACTGTGCCAATACGCCCCATCCGTCCGCCCCGGCCCGACTTCCCTGCAAGTCGTTGCAAACCCGCGCGTCACGCCAACACGTTCGCGTATCCTTTAGAAAATCAGGAGCTGTCGGATTTCGTTGGTGGCAGGTTGTCCCCGGCCGACCCGTGCTCACAGGCGGCCTTATCCCACCCGGACGGGTAAAAAAGGAACGGGCGAAATCAACGCGCATCCCTGGGCGTGTGAGCGCCCTTAAAGACGTCTTGCTCGTCTCCGTGGGCGCCGGAGGCCGGGCGGGCGCTGTTTGTTTTCCCGAGGTGCCGAGCGACAGGTTGCAGCGCCCACGTCAACCGCCAGCCAGAAGTGTAATTTACGGCGGGGCCGCGGTGCCTGGGCGCCCGACCCAGGCCGGCTGAAGAGCGATGGACCGTGACGAGGAAGGGAGCGGCAGAAATTGCGGATTATTGGGATCAAGCGAATGTCAACGGCAATCTAAGTGTATGTGGAAAATATTTTTAAAAAAATACTCACCTTCCGTTTCCACATTTTCATGTGTGGATAAAATCAATTTTTCGAGATAACAACGTGTGGTTACTATTTTAGAGTGCGTCAATTCCTATGCTAATTAAGGCCTGTTGGGTACTGCCGGCTGCTTCCTACAATTCGACTCGCCCTACATATTCCTCTCGGCCAGTCTCGTGCACTTCCCTCCTCGCATGCCTAGACTCTCCGGAGCGTGTTCTCTTTATTTTGTCACGTAGAGTGATGTTAATCGAGCGGCTTTGATGCGGTCGCCGGTGTGAAGTAAAGAGGGAAACCATACTCTTTGAAATAGCTTTGAAAATGTTTGTTGCTGCATCATTGGCCATATGATCAGTTGTTAGTATTTTACGTGGCGTGGCTATGCGTAGCTGAGAAGAGTCGGCAGTTCAGAGCGGAGCGGCAGACCGCCAGCCCCCCTCCACTCCCCGCCCAATAACGTTTGCCTTAGACGTAAGCAGAACGCCGGGTGGGGCTGGAGCTGCTGGCGGAGCGCGTGGCCGCGACCTCGCCCGTCCGCCCAGCGCGTCGGCGCACGCGCGCATGCCACCGACCATGCCGTCCCCGCCCCGTTCCGTGCCCCTGCCCCCCCTGTCCGCACCCGTCCTCTGCACCCGTTCTCCGCACCCCCGTCCTCTGTACCCTCATCTGCACCCGTTCACCGCACCCCTGTCCTCTGCACCCGTCCTCCGGCTGCCTCCACAGCCGTCCTCCGCACCCGCCATTTGGCCCCGCCCTACGCCCCCGTCTTCCCCCCTCCCCCCCCCCCCCTGTGCCCCATCCTCCGCCCCTGTCCACAGGAGATTCTCGAGCGGCGCCACGCCCCCGCCTAGCTCACGCCTTGACGATGGACTTCTTTCGCCAAATGCCAAACCGCTGTATCTAACGTAGCCAATCTCTGATATGCCATTTTCACCAAATATTTGGTTTATTTCAAATAATAAATGTCATGGCAGATGAAGAGCAACGTTTTTATCAGAGAAAATTGGGTGACTCCATTAAGTGACTTCGGATCCCCACAACAGACTATATGCTCCCACATGCTACACCCGAGACCGCAGAGTAAGATTACCTAAAGGCTTCACCTCCAGCAACTCTGGCTGATTTGAGGCACCGCACTGTAGTACACAGTAGTAGATGCACACTGGGTAGAAAGTAAATATGACTTTGTACCTTTTATGTTGTTTGTATTTTTATATATTCCTTGTGTTTATTGTATATACATGCGACTTTAACCCCTGTTAACATGCAACCCTGTAGGTTTGTTAAGCGCACTTGTACGTACCTGTATGTTAAGAAATTTAACATCCTTAGCAACGTAAACGAGCATCGATTTTTCGCGATCTACAAAACAGATCAAACAATTCAGAAGTAATTCACATTGATTTAGAGAATAATTATTCATAATTGTAATAGTATTAATAATACAACTAGAAAAATGTATATCTGGTAAATTAACCCAATTTCCTCACATTCCACCAAATTAAACTCTGCTCCGGTAATTATATTTACTGACGGTGGGAAGGTGTCTTCACTGAAAGCCAACGCGTCAATGTCCTAACCGACGTGGTTTTTTTTAGATTCAGGAGAATTATTTGCATCCATCTTTCTCGAACCACGATATACGAATATTGTTATAGAGATATATCGCCAGCAACACCCCATAATATCGTACTTGCGTACCGCAGCAACAGAATTCATGTGTTTACTATCGCTGTAATGTCGTAAATTTTCGCATAATTCCTGAGATTTTATGGTGACCGATAACATGCTGAACATACCGCGAAATGTTAGTGTTGCTACTGCCTAGTCCAAATTAAAAATCTCGGCTCCGTTACGCCTCGATTTTTAACTTTTGACCTGGGCAGTAATAACACTCTTTACTAGGTATGTTACTAGCTATAATTATTATTCAAACCTATGTAACACTGAAATCGGGAAATTTATAATATAATATTTTTCTGAAAGTTAACTATTGTGTATCTAATTGACTACTCGCCAACTATTTCAATTGCTCTGAAGAAATAATAACTTTTTTTCCATTATGTCAATTTCCTCGTCTTCCATTTTATACATTGTCTCAAATTTACCAAGATATTACAGTTCATAGAAACTTCAACATTCAAGAACCCGTCCACTCTCAACAATCGGAGAACCTTTTCGATCTAAACTACTCGACGTCTCAAAGCGTTCTGGTTGTTTCTTTACGGCCCTTTACCAAATGCGCCACGATGGTGGGCAGGATACACATGACTACGTTATTTATTGCAATGTATTGAAAGTCCAAAACTTGTACGCTGCATCATCACCGGTCTTTGATATAGGAAAGTTGGTGACCCAATACAAGACGAGTTTCACTGTCTCCATTGCTCACAATATTGTCAGCTTCATGTAATAACTGTCCTGGGGCTTCGTCCGTCTTCTCTGCCGACCTGTCAAGCCAACGTATTGGACACCTTTCATGCGACTTTCATCTTTTGATATCCCTTCTCTTCTTTCTAGAACGTACTTGTTTGAAGGCGGTACATTTTGTAACATAGTTTAGGGTATTCGGTTATACCACGAGGTACAAATTCGAAAAAAGAAAGAAAAAATGAACAAACGTGAAATACGTCATACAGGGCCCTGCTTCTGCCGACGAAGTCTCCAAAATGAAAACGTGATTAGACATTCATTTTGCAGTGAGAAAAATTGTTCAGTGTTTTGCGATTAAATTAATGTATACAAACTTGGAAATTGATGCAAACTTCATTAGTAATGGAATTGTCAACGTTAGGGACTCTCGAGCAATAATGGCATTCCCATGTTTATAAAAGGTGTAACTCTGTCCAGAAAAAGGCAACACCTGCATTGGATGTAGTTTTGATCGCTATTACTGCCTTTTTTATTTTTGTCTTAAGGTTTTATGCAGGATTACGTTTATAAATGCTTTTCAATCAAAGGATATGGTATTCTGGAGATACAAGTAGAAGCGGGGGTAATATACGAGCACTTTACCTATTAATGTGTTTGAACAATAATACATTTAGGTAGTAAGAGTGGCTTCGAGAATTCCCGTTTTTAGGAATCACGAAGAGCACTCATCAGTAAATCTAACTCCAAGGGCCCATTTCTCTACTCAATGGGAACACTTTATATAGAATTCTTGCTTTCAAAAGCATTTACGAACTTCGAAGCCTCGCAGAAGTCCGATTGATATCAACCAATTACGAATAGACGCGAGTTTGCGTGTTCGTTTTATGCCCCAACGGCCGAAGAATTGCACGTAATTGCGAGTTCTCCACGAGGTTTCGTGCAGGGCCTCCGCGAAACACACGAACATGAAAATACCTCTACCTCTTCAAAGATAACCGTTTACAGGGGAGTATAATAAGAGCCCTCCAAAGTAAAGCGTGTGTTTTTTCTTCATGTGAAAGAAAACATTTGCTGATAAATTAATGTTCCCTGGCGTGACTGGTGTTTGTTGTGATGTCACGATTTTTACGCCACGACTTGGCGACTGCCAGGTGCCTGGAAGAAAGCCTTTTTGACGGATTGACATGAGTGTTACCTTGTTACATTGTTGGTTGCAGGCGACATGAATGTATCCGAATGCTGGTCCTTTTGCCGCTTGCAGGCGGTGACCGCTCGCAGTCGGCAACCTGCTGTCTGGGGAGGGGAGCGTCCCCCCCCCCCCCTTCGCCCGGGTATTGCCTCTGGATGACTCATCCTGGATTGTTTCCCTACGTGCCACAGTGACTGCCCGAAAACTGCTATTTTTTAAGGAATATTATCCTGTTTCCTGTATTGGCAGAAGTTTCGTATTTGAGTTTCATTGACACAAGCGAAATATTGTGTTAATAAGGTGTAATATCACAACAATTGTAATGCGCTTCTATGTTTTGCAATCTTGTGAATTGGCTTTTCGTGGCAGCGATCATACACTGGGCATGTAACTTCCCTTCAAAAAGCTCATAATATTTCTCGGCTGAAGCCGAACCCTGGGCCCACTTGCGCGAAAAAGTGAAAAATGTTAGCAAATCTATTAATGGCGGCATCTAGCAATTACTAGTGATGTGTGAAATGTTTTTGTAATTGCTTATGTTTGCAGCATATTTCATTTAAGCGTAAATTACCTGGATTTTATGTTGAAAGCTCTCTTGCCCAATGAATGTGGTAGCGGTGTTGCAATTTTTTAATCGATGTTTCATTTATTATAAATTCCAACAAACGAACAAAGTATCGAAATGCTGATGTTTGAAACTCTAAATGGAATAGCAAATCCTACTACTCAATTGGTATTGATACGCGATTTCGTAGGTTATGGATTTGTAGACATTTTACTTCAAACTAAACACTGCTCCAAGTAATTGTAGTAAATGGAGATAATACATATTTATTTCATTAAATATCTTATGTGTCATCCATTTAAAGAAGTGTAAAGCAATGTTTGTTCACTGTGATAAATAATTATTAGATTTGCGAAGTGTAAAATTAGGAATAAAACTGCTCATCAAATGTTTGGGCGGCAGAGTAATCGCTGTATTATAAGCCAGAAAGTATACTCTTGTCGATACTGCAAGTACAGTTGGGTATGGATACATCACCGTAATGTAATAAAGATGTCGATACCGCGATGAGAAGTGTCTGAAACAAAAGCATTGCCGTGGCAGGAGCGCGCCACCCGCAGCGCAACGGACAATAGGGTGGAAGCTCGTCGCGCCTCCCTGGCCGCCGCCTGCGCCCCCTCGCCCGCGGGCGGCCGCTCCAGCTGATCGCAGGGGTGGCATCCCCGTCGCCGCCGCAGCTGCTCCCTGCGCCCCGCCAGCCGGCACGGCGCGGCGGCCGTCCCCGGTCTAAAAAGCCGGCTCGCGTGTGGCGGCGGCAGGGGCCGGGCAGGTAGTTGCGGCTCGCACATTGCGAGACCGGGGGACTCGCTCGTCGTTCCTGTGCTACTTGCTCCTGCACCCGCCGCATGTTGAGAATACAGTGTTCACCCTTTTAACTTTTGTGGGGTTTGCTCTTTTCGAGAGGTTTGTGTGAAATACGCTTCCACAGTAATTTGCGATTATGACATACTACATTTATTCTATATACAACGGTGTAAAATCACATGAAGTTAATATAACAGTAAGAAATTTCGCATTCACGGTTTAGTATAACACCACTAAATTTCTTATTTAGGTTTTACGTGTCTATAGGATGCAGTGTATCGAGGCCAAGTGAAATAACGGAGTATTGTTATTATCCGATTTTGAAAGTGTTGATCAACATCGATTTGTGCACTCATACTATTCAGGAGAAACCCGACTTTGCATGGCATTAAAAAAGTGGGCCTATTCGTTCTCTCTACCCCTTCGTAAATGTCTGGGATCCATGTTTACACAATCGACAAAAGCGACGTTCAACAAAAATTACTTCCGCCAATTTTTGTAAATTCTTTCCACATTCTGTAACCCTCCCAAGCATTCCGCGCTCCTCGTACGTCCTCTGTCTGCGCGGCAGGGTGGGGCGGCAGGTTCGCTTTGAAAGGTGCAGTTGTTCACTTCCCATCGGCGCGGCGCGGAGCGGCGGGGCCGGGCCAGACGCTGGGGGGGGGGCCGGGGTTCCGCTTCGGGGGGGGGGGGGGGCCCCCCAATTCCCCGGAAGGAAAAATATCTTTCTAAATCTTTCGTGGCGTTCGGGAGAGCTGCTTTTAGAAACCCTTGTCCTCCCCCTCCCGTTTCTCTGGTTTTGTTTTTTTGGACGATGCTTTGCTGATGATTAGTGCAATGGCACGTATGTGCCGATGGCGAAATACAACGGAATTCCCGTTACCTACAGCATTAGCGGTTACTCAATATTCCAAATTTGAATGAAAAAATAATATATAATTACTTCTGCTTTAATGGGAATTCATATGAGTTGAAAATGTGAATATGTAAAATCCAAGATATAAAGGTTATTGGACACATATGTTCGGCTTTCAGGTTTCACTCTGTACGAAATGTATGCAGTTGTTTGCTGCATGATTTAATATTTAACGATATGGTATTTACGTTCTTTTTTCTCTTTCTTTTATACCTAAAGCTGTAAACCCTGAACTCGTACGGGTTACAGAAGACTGTGTCCCGACCATTCGTATCAGCGAATCACGTGAGAAATTTTGACTTCAGTGCACATGACCACCCACCGTACACCGTCTGAACTTAAACCACAATGAGGTCTAGGACTCACGAAATAGCACATACGTTTTTAATAAAAACATGAAGTTTTGACATAAGGAAAGGGAAAAAGTTCGTATTACACAAAATGACGAGCTGTTCAGTCACATCTCGTCAAGAGCCTTGTTTACGAACAAGGTCAGAGAAAATCTAATTAACGTCGCAACTCATTAGCAAGTTCCCACGTACCTGAAAGGCTTCCCAGCGGGCCCCTCGGCTCGTGGCCTCCCTCCCCCTCCCCACTGTCCTCTCGGCCACGTGGGTGGATGGCCTCTGCCACTCACCGCAGCTGAAGACGTTCAATGACAGTCGTTGCATTGAACCATTACGTAGAACTTCGTACCACGGTTTTGCGCACCGCGTTTCTAAACTTAGAAACTGTTATTTGATTGTGAATTTTCTCCATTGCAAAATATTGGTGCCATGCAGTATTTAATTATCATTTATAGTACTTTGTATTTCATTTTTACATCGTTATTATTTGTTTTGGGAAAATAAACAAATATTCTTTACATGTTTCAAATGTTTGTGGTTGTCTAAGGCGGAAGGAATAAATAAAAATGGTTTACTGTGTGATGTTCATTTAGTTTTGAGGCGTTAGCCATTCAAAACCATCTCATTCGATTTGCGAACTTTTTACTAGAGAAACTAAAACCTTAATCGTTATCTCGCGGTATGATGTGAACGGAATATGTCCTCGCCAGATTTTGAGTGGGAATAAGCTGGATATCGAAAATAATGGAATGAGCTGGTTTTAATAGCAAACGTGTCATGTGCGAAAAGCAATTCTGTTCGGTACCTACGTTTCATCTGAGGCCACAGAATTACTAGGAAGACAGACAAATAGAGAGTATCGATCTGGAGATGTTTTCTGTTTGCGAAGGCCGAGAATACTTTAAGTCTCCATTGACTTTCATCGTCGGAAGGAACGTAACTTTGCTGTTATTTAAGGAAACTTACGCAGTCCTTTACTACAAATCGTGATGCATGGAGATAGTATCAGTTAGGTCTCTTGCCAGTTTTTTATGGCATTAAGTATGCCAACGAAAACTATTCAGCTTCTCAAAATTCAGCCAATGTATTGGAATCCCAGTTGCATCATTCTGGAGGTTCATGAAAACCCTACTGTCCAGCATTGTCCTAGAATTTGTTCGGTGTTAAATGATCTGATGTCGTTCAGCTTTACGAAACGCAGAGCGTAGGTGAATTTGCCTCGTCCTGCACAGGGCCGGGCATTTGTAATAAAAATCCTAGAAAGAATTCAACATTTTGAGAACATTTGAAACGGTAAGAGGCATCACATCATCCCATCCCGTGCTTGCGCTTTCTGAGATTACCTTGGCCTGTGATTCGTTCCACTATCGCGCTGATAAACCCCTTGACAGTAACGCTACCAAAATCGTGTGTGTGTGCGTGCGCGAGTCGGTTGAGAGGCGGCAGGTGGCCCAGCTGATGTGTCGGCGCAGGTTGGCGGCGCAACAGTGGGCCCGTTGATGTAAGGTGGCGGTTAGTCGGTCGCTGCTGCGTCGGGAATGAAGTGGTGGAGTGGGGGCCGCGAGTGTGGTTTGTTTGTTGTGGAAGGACAGCTGACTCGGCGAAGAGACGGTGCGTGGTGTGGCAGCTACACTCGCGTTAGCGTTTTTTATTTCTCTTTCTCCTTCGCCTCTCCCTCTCCGTTCGAGAGTAGTTCTTGGAACAGTTCCGAGTGGCAGGCTCAAAATACCCTCTCATATGACAACACGCGTTAGATCATACACTGGCACGCCTTTGACTGAGAGTTTAGAAACCTTTTTTTTTCTCGTGCGATCTTGAGAAGGGAGGATAGTATGCAAGACTATTGCAGGTGAAAGCATGACTAGAACGACTAACTTTCCACCCTTTGGTTTGGCAGTTTATACACTGAATTCGGGCATTAATACTTGCTTCAGACATTCAGGCATTAATACTCTTTCCAGACATATTGTTTATTATTATTATTATTATTATTATTATTATTATTATTATTATTATTATTATTTATTTTTATTTATTTTTTTAGTTTTAGATATTCACCGAAAGTTAAAAAAATGCAGTGGGTATTTTTTTGCTAAACTTTATTGATTGAGAATATTATAATTTCAGTATGTTCATAAATAAGGACGTGACTTATGACCACATTCGGTTCTAAAGGAAGAGTGCTACTGAATGCTGATGTTTGGGTTCGAATATTTCCTTCGTGTTCCAGAAAAAAAGTCAGTTGGATGATGTGCTGTCTGTAAAAAAGCTTCTTTTCGAATGTGCCATCTGGTTTTCGTCGTCTCTTCCTTACTCTTGAAATGACATTCCATTGGAAGACACTCTCCCGTGGTTCCGTGACATCTGATCGGGACAAAGAAACTTGTGGCAAGTCTTTCCGAAAAGAAAAGACTTTTCGACTCTTAAAGAGTAACTGAAGTAAAGAATAGAAATTTATTACTGGCGAAAATGTACGTATCTCTATTTGGGCAATATAATGATAATAATGAATCTGTGAATGAGGAGATAGATACACCTCAGAAAGTTAGTGCCAGTTTTACTAATTTTCCAAATAGTCACATTTATGGTTAATCGATTTCCACATTTCTGAATAAATTACCTTCCTTAAAAATTGGATGTGATTTTATATTGTTATAACATTTCGTATCTGATAATATCCCCTTTTTATTCCATTTATATGTACATCAAATGTAGTTAGCAACATTTGAAAAACTAGAAATTCAAGTTCGAGTTATGGAAAATTTATTTGAATCGGTAAACGAACTACATATATTAGTTAATCGTAGTGCTCAGAAAATAGTGATTCGCACTCCCAGCGCTACTTCTACCACAACTGGAAAAAGTAAAGCTCAGTATAACGTGAAAGTAGTGAAGCTACAAGTACGTACATACTTTACAACTAGGTTCTTGCTGTGTGACCTATTATTTTCTTCACAATCAAACCAGGACGCATACATTCAAATACTCCTGGACTCAATTAGTTGAGGCTGCGAGTTATCCCAAGCAGTCATCAGAAAAAAAATATTTGCAAAACGCAACATAGAGTTTTTATGCAAGTTGTTACAGTAGCTACGAGGAAGCGTGCGCTATGCTATATTGTGAGCGATTCTAGGATTGTTGAAATTTTCCGGATTTAAGAACGTGATTCGCGTGTCAAAAATTAACTTCTCAGATTGGATTATCTCAGTATTTGTAGGATTCGAGGAAGTCTCAATTGTTAGTTTTAATCACTAGTGTACTGTATTATTACTTCTGTTTTATATGAAGATTTTGAATTGTTAATTGAATTGAGAAAAATCTGAGACTCTTTGTCCCCTTCCCTGCACTTTTTTCTCATCGCATTAATTTTTGGCGAAAAGGAATCTGCGAACAATATATTTTATTTTTTTCTCTTCACTTCCAGTAACAATATGAAGTTTACATAAAAGCGGAAACACATTTTGCGCTTCCCTCAACAGAATCTGCGTTTTGAAAGGGAAGGGTGAACTTCTTGAACTCACTTGTACAAGCTACTCCATTCGGAACTAAACCTCTCTACGGAGAGGTTTCGGGCCCATTCCTCAGGTGCGGCAGGTTTGTGAATTAGTGAACGATTTCCGGCGTTTTTTTAACCTTCTCTCTCAGTCGCACACACTCTGAATTACATACACAATTGCTCTCTATACTCAACTCCATTACGATTTACCCGATAATCTCCCACACTGAACTGAAAACAACTTCTTAATAACCGAATACACGGAACCACATGGTGAGAGCGCTGGAGACGCAGGCGTGGGTGGCAGCGTGGCGAGCCCATTCCGTGCAGGTCCCCGACGGCGTCGCACGGCCCGGGGGACGCGCCCGCGCCTGGCCGGCAGGCAGGCAGGCAGGCCCCCCCCCCCCCCCGCGCTTCCCCCGCGCCGCCGCCACATGCGGATCACGGCGCTGCCTCGGCGCTGGCGGCGGGGCCAACACGCACGCGAATGTGCGTTTTAATAAAAATAGTGTTGCACCCTAAGGAAGGATGTTCGTGATCTGTAAAACCCTTAATATTAAATAGCAGAACATTTGCGATGAAGAGAGATGATGAATGAAATATACCAGTGGCGGTTTCTCGGGGGAGAGAGCGTTGGGAGGAAAGGCCCCCTCATTTATTTCGTTGGTCTGGATGTGATCGCCAAATACAATATTTGATTTGATTTGATTTGGAGGGGGAATGTACAATTTTTTATTTGATCGTGATTGACACTTTAGTTAACCTTGTAATCAAACATGGTACAATCAGAAGATTAAAACATAATCTGGTGGTCTCTGGACTTTCAGTACATGGTACTATTTTAATATTGATATCTACAGCTGTTCTGGATATCTGCCGTTAGAGGATCTAGAAACTTAACCTCTTTTCACTGCGATGTAAAGAGCTTGTGAGTCTTTAAGTGTAATTTAAAATATTTCGAGGGTTGAGGAATGTGATGGTTCGTTAAAGAAATTTATGTTAATGCTCTCGGCCCCCGGATCAGTTCACAAAAAGCGGAGGGGAAAAAATATTCGAAACGCTGGAAAGGACGCGTCAAGTTTCCCAGGAGATGACGTGGGGTTGGAAAACACTGCGCTCCTTGAGACGAACAGCAGGGCGCGCGTAGACTGGCTGGATCAGTTTTCCGCGCCTCCTGAAAATGGAACTTTCCTGTATTTGAGTATGCTGCCTCCGCATGGGCGAGGTCAGATACTCCGGGGCACTCGTAAAACATCTCGCTGTCCGTTTAATGTCGGTGCACAAGAAATGTGACAAAAATATCACATTATGTACAAGAGCGGATTGAAGCTGAACGGAGCCCTTTATTTCGCACATGGAGATCGAGTTATATACTGCTTCGTGAAGTAGAGCAAATGTTACAATTCGCTTGTTGGATTCTTTGTATTGAAAGATTCGAATGTCGCAGTCTTGTTAGTTCCAAGATAGCCGATTGTGGTGGTAAGAAGAGGCAAGTGACACCACAGACGTTCGAGGAGAATGTGAGCGAGGGCACACGACAGGGTGGAGCGGGACGAGACGAGATACGTGGAGTGGGATAGGTAGGGGCGGGGCGGGGCGGTGTGGGTGGGGATAGGAGGGGCGGGGCGTGTCTGGTGGGGGAGGGGTGGAGACGGTGAACGGGGCGGCGCCCGCGCCATGCATCATGCAGGACGGCGCCCGCTGCCTCCCGCGCCTGCTAATCTCTGGCGCTCGGGGCCCCGCCAGGGCAGTGGAAGCCAGAGCATACGACGGGAACATCGATTTAGATCTAGCTGGTACCGGACGTAGAAGAGGGTTTTCAAATCTAGAAAGCGCAGTAAGTTTACATTCATTGTATGCAGGCAATTTGTGCGTATTATCCTCTGTACTTAAATTTAAATGTTAAGTCCATTGACGTGGATCAGATAGTACGGTCATCTAATCTGGAGCTTGGATGACACACACACTAATGACGTTTAAGCTCCCGATAGGATGACACTCGTCAACAGACTGTAAATAAATGGAAATACAGTGGTACGATTTGCTCTCATAGAATCTAAAGGCAAAAAAGACTAGATTCCTTTCTATCTGGAGTACGAATTGCCAAAAACAGTACGAGGCGCAATTTCCCGACGTTAGAAATGCTGAACTATCTGACTTCCTGGAAATATTACAGGACAGTGTTTTGAACGTGTGGGAGAAGAGTTTCTAGAAGCCCGGTACAGTTTTCAATTATTGCAGATGTGACAAAAGAGTTCGATTGTATCATCACACAATTTTTGCCAAAAGTGTCAGGTAAGACCTTGTCATTCCGAGACCGCGTAATGTTATGGCACTAATACCATTGATTTATTACATGCCAAGTTGTCAATTTCAGCACTGTTTTGGCATATATTCAAAGATTCACCAGTATTGATACCGATACTCCGAGTCCCTTGAAATATGGGAGGTATCCCCGCACGTTTTCTTGAGCCATCATATCGCCAGATGCGAGAGGAGTGTGGGGTTGGTTAATTCGACCACAGGAATATTATATCAATAATCTGCAGCTTGTTTTTATTTGCAAAATATTTTCTTTTATATGGGAGCGATCATTTCACGTAATTAGATTTTGTCAACAACGCTCGTCCCTGACATTGTTAATTCAAGAAATGTGAGCCAGAGAGCGGGGAGGGATGTTGGGGCTCGAGTAACCGTGCGCGCGCTATATCGCCAAGCCGTGTGTGGCCACGCCCCCTCCGGGCGGTGCAGGGTGCCGGTGAGCGCCGAAGGGGAGGTGCGCCGCCGACTTGCGCGCGCTCGATGCGCGGCACTCCGCACCAAAGGGGCTCCGGAAACGTGCGCTTTGGACAGGTCGGCCGCGATAACATCCTCCGCAGGCCACGGCCTGCCCAGCTGTGCCGATACCAGTTCTGGGAAGCTGGTCGGCTGCAGCATGATTGCAGCGCTTGTGGGGTTTCTTTGTTGATGTTGTGGATTGGATACAAATGGCACGCATTTGTTTGGATGTCACGTTTCCTCGTAGGACATTTATTGTCGCTTTGAGATTTCATTTTCATGAAAAAAAAAGATCGTCTTTATGTTGGTTATTAGCACGGCTCTAATTCTGATGACCTACAAAATGACTTGTATAAGGGGAAAATAACTTTTTTAGTATAAAAAAATTTGTATGAAAATGTTTACTTATTCAATGAATTTTACATTTTTAAATAAAATTGATTTATTTAAATGTAATAGAAAGTCTGTATTTTAGGAGAAAATGTAATTCCTCCTATCCTCACACCAATCCTTCAAACCCTCAGTTTTCAAAGGTCGGGGAAGTTACCGAAAATTGTGTAATTTTGAGTTTGAAAAATAGATGCAGTAGGGCACGAGTGAATTTCGTCAAAAATGATGACAATAAAAGCTATGTTTAGTTTCTCATTGTTAAATCATGAAACATTCACTATCAAAAGACAATAAGAAAACAAAATGCGTATAAATATAAAACAAAATGCAGAGGTCAAAAAGTCTAAAAAATGACCCAACAGCTGTACATTTCTATCACGTATATGCCATGATACATAATAGCTGCGTTTAGAATGCACCATTGAAAATATGTCATGTCATGAGAATTCGACCTCTGGTTGTTAGTGATACACTTCAAGTTATGTTTCTCAAACAACTGCTGTGAGTACAACAATATTATTGTATTGATTTCGTTAAAAGTAAAAAGAAACGTGAACAGACAGTCTACACGAGAGTTATCCGCCCTGTGCGCAAATCGCGAGTTGGCGTCACTCCGATGCGTTGTCGGCCTCCGCACAGCTTCCGCGATGCGGTTCGCTCTTGGGCCTCCTCCTACCCCGCCCATGGCTCAATGGGGGTGCCCCAACTCGCGGGCCGGAGGCCCCCCCTCTCCTCCTCCTCCTCGTGCTTCGTCGCCGTTGCTCTCATTGCCCCGGACCGCCCTCTCCGCATGGGCGCACGCTAATCAGATCGATACACCGCGACTCCTGAAATGCACTGCGCTGTGATTGAAGGGGCCGCCCCGTGCCGTGTGCCTGCCGGCGCCAACCCCGCCCGGTCCGCGCCCTCCCTCGCCTCCCCTCTCCTCCCCTCCCCCTCACCCCTCCTCCCTGACCCAGCCTCCCGCAACACCTGCCCAGGCGATCCCTGCCATGGTCACGCCCCGCCCATCCACATCCCACATCCCCTCCCCGTTCCCACCCTCGCCACCGTCCTCAGCCCGGCGTGCCCCGGCCACGGCATTCGCACGGCGCTACGCCCACCTACGCTCTCCCCCCGCCGCCCCTGCCTCCGTCGCCTGCTCCTCCCGTTGTCTCTGCCTGCGCTTCCGTGCCGCCGGCTGCGGGGCGACAGGGAGGGTGTAGGGGACGACTTGGGATGGACTGGGAGCGGCGCCGCTCTCCGAGGACCGGCCGCCCCCGCGCCCTGCGACCCGCGCGCGTTCAAAGAGGCGCTTTGTGCGCGCCGCCGCGCCATGGAGTGGGACTGGTTAAAAGAACGCAGTAACTGCATTACGAGAAGGGAACGTCGAGTTTCTCCCGCACTCCCAAGTTACCACGCCACGTTTTACGTGGAATTAGGTCACTTTTCAGCACGTGGCTTCCCCGAGAAATAACGATTCGTTTGCTTTCGAACTTGCTGACCTGTTATCTCCCTTCTTGCTGACGCGTCGCGGGGCCGGAAATAAAAAAAAAAACTTGTTTAAAGATTGTGAAAGAATGTTTGTAAATATTGTTTCTCAACGCAAAATGTATAGAATAATGAAGTTATGTTGGTCTTTCCTTTTGTGTCATTACAGTCGTGTTGGTATTTTCGTGTGAGAAAACTGATTATGTTGGCTACATGAATTCATTTGTTTTCCAGTTTCAAATGGACGTCATGTAACATTTCTCAATTGCTTTGAATAAGAGTGACCAGATGTCCAGGCTAACACTTGTTTAATTAATAGATATGGTATAAACCGACCAACGTTAAAAAAAGCTCAACACGAACATATTAGCCGATGACCGTGCAAAGTACCTTTAGAGATAAGTGTGTGATAACGTTTGAGAAATATCTGGCGATTCTTCAGTTCGCGAATGTAAAAAGTTTTCTTGCAGAAGTATCTTATCGCTTGAAAATGATGTTTACTCGTGTTATTATTCTTGGAACTCCGAACTATAATCATGCAGTAATAAAAAAATTAGAAGGGAATCATGCCGCGTAAGTAACTGTGATAAAGGCTTATTCAGCATTAATTAATATTTCTTCTACTTTGTTCGACTTTGTGGTATGTTCAGGGTGCACAGGTCTCAATCGAACAAGTGCCTTAAAGCGTATAAAATAGTAGTGATTTTTGGTATTGTTTACACTCGTTCACTACGAATTTAGTGTAATGTGTTTGTTGGTACGTTTAAAGGTTAAGCAATTACGTTAAAATATATTCTTCATTTAAACGAGTTAAACGTCAGATCTACCAGTTCGTCGAGGAAAATGTTTTTAGAATAAGTTTCCAATCCTGATTAACAGGGGATGCGCCCCTACCAGTGCAAGTTCTTTTTCGTCGTAAAATTCTAGCCGTCTATGGCTGGAAAATGTACTGTCAAGCTATCATTGCGGAAGATGTTTGACGAATGCGGGCAAAAAGCGAAACCTTGAAGTAGTAGGCGCGCTCTTTTTGTGCTTGAGGCGAACCACAGTGAAGTAGAGACACGCGATGCCTTCATGAACGCAACTTGGATATTTACTTATCTTCTTACCTCCAGCGCTTCTGTTTCGCTTTTCCTCTATGCGCCAATACTGCTCTAAGTACGTGATAGTAATGAGGCATAAATTTCGTGTTCTGATGGAAGTGGGGAAAGAGTACATTTTTTTAACCCAGTGTAATTCGCATTGCGTAGTTGTTTGTTAAGGAAAGGTTCAGGTTTGGGAAAGCGAAGGTACCTTTATAATTAAAAAATAACGATATTGTCTTGTGAGTTTATTGCGTTATTTGCTAACGGATGCACGTTGTTTGGGCGGTAATTCGAGCCATAAGAACCTTCGCATCTCTATATTATTCTCGTGTCTTTTAAGTACTTGTGAACATACGGAAGATCATTCGAACGCAGAATATACGAAGTCAGCATACGTCATTGAGAATAACGCCAAAAATATCAGCTATTACTTACCAATGAATAAAGCCTAATGTAAGCCGGTCTCACACTTTCGCAGTTTTATGTCATCGTGCGTTTTGTAAGCCGTTTGGGTTGCAATCCAGTGGAGTGCAAGTGAACATGTTTGTGTTACCTGGGCCCATTATTATTTCCAGTAGCACGGAGGCAAGGCACGACCTTGCTCGCCACGTGGCCTTGGCGCAACGACCCAGAGCGGCGTCTGACCAGAGAACCCAAGGCGAGGTTCAGGATCGTGGATTAGTGCAATACCAGGAGGCTAAACCTTCTTTGTAAATTAAGCAATACCGCATAATTTTGCGATCATTTCACAGTAGTATTTTAAAGGAAAAAAGAATGAAGGAAAAAACTAGGGAGTTGTTTGATTTTCAATTCAATTGCCAAATCTATCTTCACTTGGACGTCAATGTATTTCAGTAAATTTTATTTTGATGTATAGAAATTAAATAGGAATTACGTTCCATTAAAATTCAGTTGTTTTCAATGACAATACTAATGCTAGGCGGAGGCCAGTGGGGTCGATTTTTGGCGGGAACCGAATTCAAACCAACAAGCGCTGGTGAACGGAAACGGTCATAGTGGACCCGAATGACCTCCTCCGACCGTCCGAAAACATGTCGGACGAAGATGTTCCGTTGTTTTTGTCCTTCAGACATAGGCCGACCGAAGTATTGGCCAAAATCGGTTCGTCTGTGAATGCCACCTAAGACCACTAGTCACTAACATGTAATAACATTTTTAAAAAAATCAAAGATTGTTGGAAATGAGTAGTTAATAGGCTTCTATATACTCCGCTTTGGAAGTTCAAGCACGTGCGCGAAACATTTTCTTAACGGCATACATTCACAAATATTTTTGTACATTCTTCTAGAATTTCATTTTACGAACTGTTTAGAGATCGTTAAAATGAAAATGTTTGTGACTAACCCGAGTTTTCTTTTATCTTTCGAAAAATCTTCAATATTGGGCATTTACACTAAATGCATTGTAACCGTTGTGCGAGTTTGGACTTGAATGAAGCTAGAAAATGTGTTGCGGAGCTCCCTCTGGAGGGCGACTGGTGCGCGGGTGCCTCGTGAGAGTCGTGCGATTGCCCCACCCACCGCCCACTCGCCCCGACAGGCGCTTGCACGCCACGCCAAGTGGGCTGCCGGATTCCTGGAGAGATACGGACGGGGCTCCCGTCTATCCCCGACCCGACCCGACCCGACCCGACCCGACCCGACCCGACCCGTCCCGTCCCGTCCCGTCCCGTCCCGTCCCGTCCCGTCCCGTCCCGTCCCGTCCCGTCCCGTCCCGTCCTTACCGGTCACGTCCCCGCCCAACCCGATCCAACTGTCCCGTCCCGACCCAGGCCCTCTCGGTTTCCTCCCCCCCCTCCTCGTTTTCCATGTTAGTCTAAATAGTAAGCCCTCTTATGAGGATCTTACCAGAAATTAGGTCTGAAAAACTCTTTTCTTTCAGTAGTTTGTAATAATGTATCCACCCTGACACCACTTACAATCCCAAGTTTTCGACCTCCGGTACCCTACACGAACTCTGGAAGATATTCTTCGAATTTTTCAGGTGTTGCTCAGTAATGTCATAACATTAAACCCTGTAAAAGTAATTGCAGACATTTTACGTGCGATAAAACACCAGGCAGCTTTGTAAAATACTTTGAAGGCGAAAAATTCTTTAACTAGTGCGTGGGTACACATAACATATGCTGAAAAAATTTAATGACAATTTTCTGGTAAAATGTACTCGTTGACTGGACTATGGTTTTGATCTAAGGCTGATTTGTTGTTTTCAAAGGGAGACAATTTTAATTTTGTTACCCCCTCTCCACACTCCGCATTGCTCCTTTCCGTAAGATGTTGCGAAGCGAAGAAATGCCATTCAGTACGCACATTGGTCTTCTTTGTGGGAGCATAATTTCACAATTTTTGTAATATTAGGAGCTTATCCCTGCCAAGAAATTTTCCTCTATTAACACTGTCGAAATCTTGTTTGAGGATTGTTATGAATGTGAGTTTACTCTGAAAAGGTAAATTCCATTCGTGTCCTGTTTCAGGCATTCTGAAAAAGCAATATTATTGTTCGATGTAAACATTTCGTAGTTTTCTCTGAAGTATAGCACAAAAGGATGCAGGATAGCTTAGTGCATTCTTTCAATTGTATCATCAAGTACGAAAGAATAATTTTCTAAAAAATATCACACTGGTCATTGAAAACTCCTAGCGTCATTTTTTTTAATTTATTCTTTTTTGGTCTTGAGAAGACAGCAGACGACACGTGAAGAAAGAAGAAACGTAAGACGAACTAACTCTGCCTCTTTCTTTAATTATCTGGCGATACATTAGGGTGAGCATTGTCTACCAGAACAGCTGGCACGTTTATTGTCATTGTCATTGTCATTGTCCGGTATGTAAAAAAGTGTATTTTAAAAAGTAAAATATGTTTTAAATATTTTTAAAAAGTGTACAAAAACTTGATTTTAATCCCATGAAAGTACATCTTTCCAAGTTTAAATGAAGTGTAGTTGTATTTTTCTGTAGGAAGGTAGATGAATAAGAAATGTTTAAACAATAGCGCGCCCAGAATTCTTCCCCAAAAATTGTTAATATTTCTGAAAAGAGTCCGATTAGAAAAAAAGAAAAAAAGTTTTACCTTTTTTCTTCCCTTGTCATAAAAAAGTTTCAAGCCGTTAAAAAAATGTTTTATGAGTATGCGATTTAACGTGGAATAACTCATTAATTAATTGATAATATTATATTTAATTAATTGATGGTGAAAAATTGTTCAGTGTAATAGATTGAATTGACTTGAGCGATAGCTGCAGCATACGCAACAAGCATATCAAGGTCATTGAAGTGGTGTAGAAATGCAAATGGTAATACAAGTCATGATATACTTCACAGTAAGTGATCTACGTGACTAGTTGTCTCTTGACCAAAAGAGTACTCTCCGTACCATTAACTTTATCTAGGTCGCCAGTATTCAAATTTCCAGGAATACCCTTTTCCCCTGTAAACATTTTTTCATTGCATGGTACTTGTGCATATCTACAAGAAGAACGACGCATTCCTCTAAAAAGGATGCAGCTTATCGCAAGAAGAGCATGCGGAAAAAAAACTGAAAACGTCATTCACAGTGTGATAAAGTAGGGCATACCGCGCCTCCCTTTATCAGATACCGCAACAGTTATGAGTTAAAAAATGCCGGTTTGTCTCTTCACGTGATTAGAACAAAAGCAACATATTTCTGGACTCAACATTTCCATCTTTGTGAAATTGAAATCCTTTGAATTTGAGAATTCCACTTCATACAGTGCGGCTTTTAGTATGAAATTCGTATTGAATCATTTCATCAGGCAATAAAACCCTTATTGCAAACACAGTAAAGTAGTGTACGTGTTGTAGCGAAATTTGCATTGCTAGTTTTGATTATAGAGACATTGGAGTTATTTTTATTCTGTAAAATTTAGAAACAAATAAACGAACTTCTTGAATTTCCATAAGTAAGTTCCCCCTTGAAAAGTGTTTGCCTCTTCTTCATCGCAGATTCGTTGAGAAAGATTTTGTAATGGTGGGTGGGATACTTAGGCTCACATGATCAGTTCCTATTCTATTGCTACTGCCGACCACCAAGTGACTGTTTTTCATCACCACTAGTCACCTTCACTTCCGCCACTGCCATCACTACCGTCAGTTACAATCATCTTCTCTACCGCCTCCTTTACCACCACCAACATCGTCAGTCTTTTCTACCGCATTCCCTTCCGCTTCCACCTTCTCCTTCACCGGCGCCAACTCCATTGCCTTCGTCACCACCGCCTCTACTACTATTACTGCTACTGGTTGCACTAGTACTGCTACTGGTTGTACTAGTACTGCTACTGGTTGTACTAGTACTGCTACTGGTTGTACTAGTAATGCTACTAGTAGTACTAGTACTGCTACTGGTTGTACTAATAATGCTACTACTAGTAGTACTAGTACTACTACTAGTAGTACTAGTACTGCTACTAGTAGCACTAGTACTGCTACTAGTAGCACTAGTACTGCTACTAGTAGTACTAGTACCGCTACTAGTAAGTAGCAACTAGTAGTAGCAACTACGACTTCCACCAGCGTTGCTTGGCACACTCGTCCCTGCTGCGGCCAGGGCCGGGCGTCGCGCCGCCAGCTGTGGCCTTCGCGCGCTAACACCTCAATCTCGGCGGCGGCCTCGGTCGCTCGCGCGCAGCTGTGCGTCCCGCGAGGCCACGGCGCCGCCGCCACGCCGAGGCTTTGTACCTGACGCGCTGGGGGCTTCGAAGGCCCGCCATGCAACGCGAGTGGAAGCAGCCCGTTTTAATGTGCAGGTTCCCGCGTTTCGTTTTCAACAGCACCCCCAAGGCAATACGCAGGCGCCATGGCCCGTTTTGCCCATCCTCCTGTTCCCAATGCGACCACCGCCTGTCAGCACATCACATACACACACACACACGCACACGAATCCAGGCGAAGGCTCCTCGCTACCTGCCCTGAAGAAGGTTTATGTAGACAGTAATTCATCGCACTTGGGACGTTCAAAACAAGCTGCATGTTTATTCTTGTGTCTGATATAGTTGAACTATGCGAACATTCGCTCTGTATATTAGTCTACTTTTTAAACCTTTGAATCAAGTACTACGTAAGGTCTCGGTACTTCAGATATGGTACTATGAACAAGATGGCGTTATAAGTATCACCTACGACTGCGCTGGTAATTATCGTTACGATGTGTAGTTTCGAGTTGATCGAAGAGCATTGAAATGCTGTTTTTGGCGTTATCATTGTTGGCATAGAGTGCAAGTCGATAAACATGTTTCAATGAATGTGGAATGAAGAATAGTTTTTGAAATTTGTTACTCGTGGATAGAATATTTAATATCCGAAGTTGCGTTGCCAAGAACGGCTAACATAGACGTTTTGAATTTGAGGTAAGATATTCGATAATATTAACATGTTGAGTGTAGTTAATGACCTTTTACTATCGTGATTTTCTAATTTACGGGTTCTAAACAAAGAAATCCATGTAATAGTTAGCCTCTTATGTTTAACATAATCCACAAAGTATACTTTATAGCTAGGAATATTTTTGTGTTATTTACCACCCTTGTGTAAATTGGCCGGTATGCATTCGTCAACTATTTGTGCTGAAGAAAGTGCCCATACAATAAGAGTTCGTGCAAACGTGCTCACTTTTTCGTTCGTAGACCCGGAAGTAAACACGAGCAAAAACTTACGTGGTCACGCGCAGTACTGCTCACATACAGTCACGTAATGCACCTGCCATCGTGAATGCAGGGAGTATTCTCTGAATTCAGATATCCACATAGAATTTCATTGAACTCGTGACAGTGGCCTCATGCAAGATAGCTTCCATTTCGCAGTTATTATGGTTGTTTTTCATAGAAAATTTCAAGCACTCAACCTATTTCAGTCTTTTTTTTAATTCGTTTGAATGACAATTTTTAACAATACAAAAATTATTTCGTTGACAACATGGGATTTCCATTTATTATGTTTAAACCTTCAGAATTCCTTTAAAGGTGTGTGAGCAGCAAGTACATCATTAAGCAGTAATCTAAAACAACCCAATACAGTATTCAGTGAAACCAATATTCATAATTGGAGATGGAACATTCAAATGAAATTATGTGATAGGCCCCAAGATTTGCGAAAAACCAAGCCGTAAATTCTCACAGTCGCTAGTAAACATTAAGTTCTAACACGAGCTATGTGATAAACCCAACTTACTCAACAGATGAAGGGATTGATGCAATGTGTTAATGAGCTGTAAAAACGACATTGCCTTATCGTCGATTCGCAGCGGAACATTCTCGAACGAGATTTTTACATTCGATGTTTATTGCGGGAGAGGTCGATCGAGAACCTGCGTCTGGAAAGTGCATGGCATCTGTAGCGTTCACACCCAGAACAGTACTTCGGCGATGTGAACATCTGGCTAGGTGGGAACCAGACGAGGATATCCCCTGCCACCTGGACTGGCTGCCGGAAGTGTGTTCGACTGCGTTGCCAAACTCTTCCTTGCGCCGAGATCTTTTTTTATTCTGTAGGATGTTCTGCTTAATAACTCGTGGAGTATATGAGAACGGAGTTTGAAATTGACATGCGAGATATCACGTAGAGAAGGCGAGTCTAGTAAATGCATCATGTTCATGAAAATCTACATCTCGAAAGCGGAGAACACTGTTTTGGAGTTCGGGCTTGTTGATGTTGAAACGGCGCACGTTCCACTGTTGTAATCTTGGAGTTTTTTAAACACTGCCATCAGATGTTGCCACCGGGATTAATTGGGAATTAGAGAAACAATACACGTCGAAACTCTTATTAATATGTTATAACAGTCTTTCAGTTCTTCCAATACACGGTACATGTACGGTCTATGATAAGACTATCAAATGTATTCCGACTACTGTCGTATAATGTTTAAATTTTAAACTAGGCAGGCTTAAATTAGAAACCATAGGATCAAGGATCTTTCTACTCCTGTACCTTACAAGTATTTGCAATTTCTTGAAATATAGTCGAGAGAGCGTGTGCGAAGTAAGATACTTATTTCATCCCAAATTCATTGCATTGGACATGAATGTAAAATAAATTATTAAACGGAATGTTAAACATAATCCGCAAAAGTCAATAAAAATAAAACTCTGAATATAAGTTAATTGTATAGTAACTATTCAGTTTCACTATTTTCTATTTTCCAAATTTTAACGAAAATGATGGGATCTTGTGCTACAAACTCCCTCTGCAGCGGAGAATCCATTACACTGTGGAGCGCACCTTCTCTACCAGCGACGCACGTGGCGGGCGCGTGAGGATGCGCTGAGCTGTTGCACACACTCGCCCTCCCCCACTCGACCGTCCATCCTCCCCTCTCCCCCTCTCCTCTTCTCCTTCACCCCCCCCCGCCCTCCCACCCGTTCCTTGCTGCGCCGCGACGGGGCGTCGGTTCGCCGGCGCGTGCACCTGGCCGCGAGTGGCGCCCAGGGCGCGCGGTTAAATATTGAATTACGCCCAGAGCGAGCGAAGGCGTGCCTGCGTCACTTCCGGGGTCGCGCGTTTGCACCACTCGGTCAAGGACCACGACGCCTCTCAGCGCCAGGCGGCCGGGTCATGTTTGTTTCGCGCACCATTGTCAGCACACCAGTCGCGTCCAAAGAAGAGAATATCGGAGGGGGGAATGAGGATTGAACTAATTTTTTTAGAACTCGAAATATTTTGTAGCTTTTCGAAAAATGTAAGTTTCGAATTTTTCATGTGTAGAAATAAATGTAGAAAACTGAAACAGCAGAATTTGCAAGGTCCAATTTGTAAAGTTGAATAGTACAGTAGAATAAGATAGATTTTGAATGGATTAATAAGTGGAGAGAAGCTGTGTTCTATTGATGTCTTATAATAACTGAAATATACATTTCAGGAAAACTGAGAGTAGAATACTTTCAAATTTGAAAATGTGTTTTTTCGTGACAGTTTATTGTAAGAGTGAACACTGAATAATTTTTGTGCTACAACTATGGCCAGATTAGCGGTGAATATTGTGGTTGTTTGTGAAATATGATATAAATGTTTTTACCATAAACCTCAATAAACACCTTTATAGAAGAAGTATCATTTTGAACATTAGATGTGATCTGCCAATCGAATATGTACTGTAATTGTACCTCATTAGATTAACACCGTTTATGGATGCTTACAGAAGTGACTCTTCTTATACGTCCGTCAAATTGGATATTTCGCTTGTGACGTGTTTCTCTTGGTTATTTTAAGTTCCAATGCAATACGACTGGGGTTACACACGCCACACGGCTTACGAGTCTGGAACTTCCCTGTGTGTCAGTGAGGGAAAGTCGAGAGATGAGTCATGAATGAGTAGGATTAAGATGCTGTAAAAAAAGATAAAAGTAGAGAGTCTAGAATTAGTGACGTGTTGAATGAGAAAGTAATTTGTTTCTATTGAGTAATTTTACTTTTACTAATTCATTGAATAAGCTGGCACATGGGTAGATGGGGATTTAACATTTATCACCAGAAAAACTAAGATAATCCTGATAAAGAAAGTTTTGTTCTGGATGAAAAAAGTTCGCTTGCACAGCACAATTATTTGTAGGTACCAGCGATCCTAGAAGTTTATTATTATTATTATTATTATTATTGTTATTATTATTATTATTATTATTATTATTATTATTATTGTTATTATTATTATTGTTATTATTATTATTATTATTATTATTATTATTATATAAGCTATGTAATAGTTTATTTTAATTTGAGTTTTAATGACTCGCACAATAGAGATTACGAATATTTTAGTGTGTTAAGTGCTGAGGACGCCTTGATTAATGAAACATCCAATCATGCAGTTTTAAAATCGGACACTGGCGTGGCGTTTGCTGAACGGCGAAGGAAGTGGAAGAGGGTAGACGAGCGCGCGGCCTCCCGGCCGGGGCCCCTCCGCGACTGCGCGACGCACGAGGCCCAGCCAGCAGGCGGCCTTATCGGAGCATCGGCCTGGCGCCTTCTCATCGCCGCCCCTCCCCACTCCTCCGCTCCTCTTGCCCTCATCCACCTCACCCCACCCCCCCCACCCGTCCCACCCCGCTCACCGACTCGCCCCGCCCCCTCCCGTCGCGCCTGGAGCCGCTCCTCTTCACTTCACCACGCCCCGCGTCAGCCAGCCCGGTGTCTCTTTAACTTCTCACCCCAGCACAATGCGTTCCACTACGCCCCGATCCATCCCACTTGCCTTGCACGCCTTCGCCCGTTCTTTTCCGTCTTCCTCGGCATGGCCCACTTCCAACCCGCCCTGCCCTTGTTGTTCTATTTGCCCTAGGGGCACTTGAAGGCATGTTGAGCCATATCAGCCGTTTACATGTCATCAGCCTCTCATTGTCGTTTCGCTGTGGTTCAGCCGAGGTCGTGCAAAATTCGCGGCGTGGTCGCTCTAATGACGCTCATGTCGCCCTGCGATACCTGCAGCCATTTCTCGTTGTACATAACGTCTTTCTTTCAGTAATATTAGTTTATAAACAGTTTCTGGAAAATTGCATACAAGTTGTGCATAAAATGTCTGGTACGAATGGCGTGAACGATATGCGATGTTCTAACCTAGAAAAGAACTGAAAACTGCTTATACCGAATGGCCGTAAACTCATGCCTTACCGAGACGGCCAGGTTTTTCGACAAATTATTCTGTGCCTCGGAGAACGCGCACGCGCGAAAGAGTACTGTGCCCATTTTTCTGTAGCTAAGAAAGGATAATCGTTCCAAATGCTTTTGCTCCTATTTCATTAATCATCGTATAGATATTGATAATTATGTCTAAAAGGCATTACTAAATTACAAGCCACCATCAAAATAAAGAGGTCGATGTCATCTTTAGTGTTCTGTAAAATTAAGTGAATGTGACATTGTATCCTCTACCTCGTAGAGACAGACTGCTAATGTTTAAATAGATAAATGAACCTTCTTTACGACTAGTTCACAATCGTTGTGTACTAAGAAGCCTCAGTATCGTCACATCTTTTGTTGTAAATGGCAGTAACGCAAAGGTTTCGCGAGCGCGTATCTCAGCGCACCCTGCCGTCGCCGAGGAAACGCGTCAGTCGTCGTGCGTACGGGCAACACACAGCGCGCAAACAGTGCGCCCCCGACAGGTGTTGCGCGGCTTAAGTAAACTGTGTTGACTGCTGAGAACGGCGCGGTGCGAGGCTCGGTACGTCTCGCGCAGCGGGCGCCATGACAGAGCCAGCCGCGTGGGTCGCACGTCTGCGGGGTTTAATGAAGAGCCGCGCTGTGAATGGAAGTGCAGCGCCGTCTCACGCCGCAGTCTTTCCAGCTTTTGTGGCGCTTCCGGCGCGGCGTGGCGAGTTGCGGGCCAGTGTGCCGTGTCGCGGAGTGGGCCACTGATGCTGAAATGTTTCATGGTCGATAGGCGCTTGGAAATGCATTGCTGTGCTGATTGGAGCGGCAGTATTCAAGTCCGTTTGCATTTATTCCGTAAAAGTCAATCAAGTTTATCTCCAGAATGGGTGTAGAAATGCAACAATGCCCTTTTTTGTGGATCTCTGTCGCTACCATTCTGCATCGCCAAACGGTACTGTTTATACTAAATTGCAGGTTGTCGTATTGGCTATCGTACATGCTGGAAGTTGATTGTCAACAATCAGTGAATTAAGTGCGATCTGGTTGAGGGGCGCACATTTAATTCAAAATTACTCCAAAATGAGAGATTTTATTCAAAAACGCTTTTGCGTTCGTTCGTTGTATCAGACTACTAAGCATAATCATGTACCCGCGAAGCTGGCCACTGCGTCATTCCTGGATGGAGTGCGAATTCCATCCAAGTGACAATTGTGCTGCGTGTAACTCTGCTTCACAGCAGGGGTGGACCACCGAAGGCCTCGTCCTCGAAACGCAGGGCTGGGCGAATGGCGGTGTTCTCTCTCGGCCGTCGCCTGCCTCACGGAACGCGGCCGTGCTCCGCTCCGAGCCTGCGCACATATTTGGCCTCCGCCGCGTCGCGCGGCGCCGTAGATAGCTACTTCCGGTGCCCCCCGGAAGTGGAGATTCGTCGCGAACGCAGCGGCGCGGCGCGCCCGGGGTCCCGGCCGGCACTGCAGCGGCGCGCTCCACGCGGACAGCCCCTCCCGCAGTGCGAACTATTCGGAGCCGCCTCCAAGCGGTTACGGTGCCGTCCAATCGGGGGCTTACTCGTCACGACAGTGGCAGTCAACCTTTCGATTGGATAACTCTGCAACAGCTGATTTACGTCAGAGGCAGCTCTGAATAAATCCAAGTACAGCCTCGGCCGTTTCTCAGGGGGGCCATGCCCGCCCACCCGAGTAGGATGGTCACTTTTAGAAGCGAGGGGAACATGGAATTTGTTGTTCAATCTTCAGAAGGCAGAGGTATTTTCGAGACAATATCTAGTATATTATTCTTTTGATATAGTATATCGTTACTTGTTTAATTTTTATTTGTTATACAAAAATATTGTTAATATTGCGCAGAGGGGACTGAACGGTGTACGTGTTCACAACCATATTGCTCTGGCCTAAATTGACCTCGTTTGCAGGTGGTTTCTACGGAATAGATAATGCACATTCAAGTTTAAAATGTTTACAAAATTGTTGTTTTTAGTAGGGATGAAATTTAATCATGGTTTAGCGGTTTCTAGACATCTACGTGACACATCGTATTTTACGTGACTTGCAATGGGGAAAAAAACTGAGCTGTTCTGTCCAAACACGTGCAGAATAAAGTAGCGGCTGTCGCCGGGCGCGACATTTGAAAGGGCCGGGCTGGGACGTTTGAAAGGACTTCCTCAATTTCAAACAAGTGCCTTCTCTGCGTCACGCGAAGCTGCGCCGAGACATTTCATTCGCAAACGTGCGATTATGGCCGCTGCAAATTACGAGGTGCTGGGCGAGTGGCATTCTAGTCCATTGTGGGGCCTTGTGCATTATTGTGTGTGCTACTGCCCAACCGCATTGTCATTGGTATTCCAGGCGTAAGACGGTGTACTCTTGCGAAGAAGCCGTAAAGCCACTTTCGTAGTAAAGTTGTGGTGGGTTCGTAATGTGAAGCACAGTGATACGATACAATTCCGGATCATCCAGCTACTGTGTTTTTGCTCGTTTCAGGAACACAGGCTTACATTCCGGAAATATTTCGAGAAAGAAGGGCACAGTTCTTGATATAACTGGCCATTCTGTATTTTTAATATTTTCTTTATCTTAATTTTAACAAACAGAGTTGCTGAATCTAGGTAAGTGGATACAAACAGTCTAAATTGTAACCAAAATGTTTGCAAACAAGAGTTGAAGATTGATTCAGATTTTGTTTTCTTCAATATTTACGTCATAATCATTGTCCGCAGTCAGGCGTTAATCATCGTAGCCATTCATTAGAGTCGATTCTCGCGTAGCACACATCGTATTAAGGGGAGTGATGTCAAACCAAGTGCGTAGTAAACGTCCGAATAGTATGCGCAAAAACATTGCTTATTAGCGACGCTCCTACCATTATTGTCTTGATTATCACCCTGCAAATTGAAAGCCTCGTGGAATAACTATTTTAGTAGTGTATGTTTAGTTGTTCAGGTCTAGTGTTCCTCCTTGTGTATCTTAACCTCCTAATGTTCACACACCATTCAGTTAATGGCGTCTAGTGGCAATGCCAAAAGCATCGAAGGCATCAAGATCGCTCAGCCGCTCTGGGGAAAACGTCTTGGAATTGTTATCTGGCCAGACTCTTCCTTCGACGTTCCTAGTTATCTGTTTTCGATAACATTCCTTCGTCACTTGGAACGACGCTAACACTCTTCAGGCAGAAATGGAAAAAGCATCGTAGTGAATAGTGGTAGCAAACTTTTTAAATGAAATGGCATACCGGCATTGAAATATAGTGCAAGTATCACTTTTAAAAAGGACAAAACTGTTAGGTCGTGTGTGTTGCAAACATCTACTGATTGTTTTTTGGTCGGAAAGAGCCTCTGTGTGATCAAAATAAATTAATTGATCGGTAAAACCCTAAATTTTCTGACTTCAAAACACTTGTCTTTAGACAGACAAGAACCTGACTCTGCAGTGACTAAATAGAACACCGGTGTAATCGAATGGGGGATGCAGTTTGAAGTTAATGGCTACTTTAATATTTAATTATGTGTTATGTATCTAAAGTGTTTGAATCATTAAATATGCGTATTGATTAACCGCTTACTCTTTTAAAATACTAATGCAAAATATCGAAATGAAATTTCGGTATGTTTAAAACAACAAACACCAGTATTTGTAAAATCTTTCTTGTGGCTAGGCAGATACCTAAAACTATTGAAAAATATGTGGTTCTCTTCATTACCTAGCTCAATACATTACATAAATCCTGATTAGCTGCATGGAATTTAACAACAAATCTAAACACATAAAGCTCGGTCATAAAACAATGTCTATCGTATAGTGTACTGGTTTTATTACTTCAACCCCTTAGATGGTGTTAAACGCATATATCGACTGTTCATGCCAGCGGACGCTTATTTTGAAACGTAGAACAGTTGAGCATCGCTTCGCGGAACTTATTCTTACGCCAGCCAGGTGGCGCCTGAAGCGTCAGCTGATAATGCATCGGAAGAAACAGTCCAGTGTGGTTCGAGATTAGGAGTAGTGATTTCACTAGTGATTTAGTTTATTTCGATATCGTCAATCAAAATAATATTGCATGGATTGATACAAATCATGTAGAAAATGTTAAAATTACTTTTCTGACCGAGAAATTAGATGGGAATCAATCTATGCACATCGAATTCGTACGTCTGCCCACATTTATCGAATATCAAAAAGCCCGCTGGTCACTATTTCACGCTTTCAAATAAACTCGTAAGAAACCAACTTTTTATCAAAAATTGAATTCGTGTAAACATTTTTTCTTTAAAGAGAAATTTGCTAGGATTTTCTGGTAGAAAAGGTGTCAACATAATCGCACTCGTGTTAACAAAGTAAATGATACGTCGCATCGCTAACATCCCTAACCCAGGCGAACGGGGTGGGGTGGGATGGGGCGGCTGTCGATTGCATTTTTGCCCTCAGGGAAAAGTACTACGGCTGCACCAATTGCCCTGATCCCGCCGTGTGCTTAGAGTCCCGCGTGCGAAAGGTATGGGCAGAGCCACCACCGGCGGTGGTCCGACTGAGTCGCCAGGTAGTCGCAATTAAAAGCGGCGCCGTCCATTTTAATTCCGGGAGCATTTATACTCCATTATTTGACGGGCTGTAGACGGCCGGGTAACGCCATTTCCCGCCTCATTGATGGGATATTGAGTTACGCCACAATTAAAATGGGTGGGTTTTTAAAGGGATTGTGCGTTCTCTCTCTCTCTCTTCTCTCTCTCTCTCTCTCACTCGCTCTCTCTCTCGCTCTCTCTCGCTCTCGCTCTCTCGCTCTCTCGCTCTCTCTCTCTCTCTCTCTCTCTTTCATTGTTTTTCTACATCGTTTTTTTTTTCCCCCATCTTCTCTTCCAAACTCAGTCGTTCTGTTTCTCTTTTCGTCTTCATATATCTCTTTTAGCTTATAGTATCTCTTTCTTTCTTTCTTTCTTTCTTTGTCTCCTTCCCTCTCACTTTCTCTCTTTCTTTTCACTCTTTCTCGTCCTCTCCCTGTCTCTATCTCTCTGGCCGTCGGGCGCGGCGCGTAGGATGGCGGGTGTGGGGGGTGGGGGAGTTGGCCGGTCCTGGAAGGGGCGCTGCTGAGCGGGGCGTGGGGGCGGAAAACGAAGCAAACGGGGCACAGACTTCATGAGGTTGCCAAGCGACCGCAGATGGAAAGGCGGGTGGTTGCGTCGCCGCTTGAACGACGGTCAGGTGTTGCGCGATGAGATACGCCCGAGAGGCAGAATGGTATTCAAATGGGAGTCTTGACCTCTCCATCTGCTTTAAAACTGAATTGAAGAGATCTGAACTGGCAGATAATCACCAGACGAACGAATGCACTTTTAAATCAGTTTTGAGATGCAGGTCATGGCATATTTGGCGAATGTAAATCAAGGGAAGGCCAAGAAAATCGTCAGGTGTCATCTGCCATCTAAAGAGAATAAGGAAACCTTTACAGACGGAAATATCGAAATTCTTAAAAATTGAAGTTGAGACTATTTTAATCCTTGAATTGTCCTTGACATTACTGAATGACGTAGCATTTCTGTATAATTCGCCAACGTTGCTGGTTCACATATTTATCATATTTAGAAGTTTAGAGAATTGATATACAAATATGATTTTGCACATTCTCGTCGGTGTGTGAACATCATCGCTCCGAGGGTCATAAGTACTATCGAAACGTTCATACGTGGTAAGGAAACTTCTCGAGCCGCAGCTGTCCATTCCTTCACGAATCAGAATAATATCCCAAGGAGTTAAGCTGAATGTGTTTAAGTTATTACTGCTAGCCGAAGAAGGTAACTAAAATAATGAATATAACCTCCGACGATTTCAATATATTACAGCGCATGTAAAACTACTCGGTTCAAACATTTCTGTATATTTGAGAATTATTAAAATAAATAAATAAATAAAATAAATAAATGTCTATTGGTGGCGAGGCTCAGGCCATTTAGCCTGCTCTTCCGCCTGACCACATTTAGAATTTATATTACAATAGTACATAATAAAGGGAGTCATTCAATGAAAAATACGCACGCAATTTGGATGAAGATATACACATGGATGACAGGAGTAAAAGCGAGGGAGGACGAGTTTGATAGGAAATCGTTGGTCTCTTAATAATTTCATTTGCAAGTTGTTCTAATCCTGCTTTGTTTTTATTAAAAGAAACCAGCTTTTTACACACTCGCGTCAGAATAAACAGTATTAAGAAAATTTGTGAGCACACTCTGAATATTACAGGCATGCTTGAACCTCTCTTGTTTGTGAGCATTCAGTCAGATGAAAATGTATGCTATAACGTGTAGAGCAGTTCTCCTTTCTGAAATTTCTCTATAACCGCTTGTTCGTAGGTGCGTTGATTTCTTGTGTCGGTGGAGTAGTGGACATGGGCGTGTGGCAGTGAAGCATGTTGTAACAATCGAGGGCGCAAGAGTCTTTTAGAGGGACACAGATGTTCTGTTGCCTCTTCATTTCTGCGCTGTTTTTAATATATAGAATAACAACCTCAAAACGTAACGAGATTTTTTTTTAAATCTTGTATTTGACATTGTGTTACAGAAAAGAGGACTCGTTACTTCCCTTAATAAACGGACGTCAAAAGATAAATGGGTTTGTTAGTTCGGGAATCAGCGGCTTTCACTCATCTGCCTGGTATCTCCTGTCCGCCGAAACGGAAGAGTCACGCGAGAATTAAACGAGATTTCAGTCGCTTGATAGCTTATTCTTCCCAGTTTTCGTGATAAAAAACCACAACTAATATGATGGCTGGCATTCCAACTCCCTTCGTAGAATACGCTATAATTCTTGTCTAGTAATTATCCGAGTGGTGGGAAAGACGTTCTACTTAAAATGAAATCACGTACTGATGAAATATAACTAGTTGCACTACTTGTTTCAAGAAAATGCAGTAGTATTCATAATGAGCGAGCGTACATTTTTTTTTCAGTTGTCCTTTAAGTTCATGCATAGAGAAACGTCGGTGCAGTAGTTCCTGGGAATTTCCACGGTATGGTTTGTGCTCGGCATGATAAACTTATATAATGCTCGACTTCAAATTGTATGGAAATTCATTCCTTGCCGACTTGTTGAGCGTGTCGGTCATACGAATAGACGGCTAGATGAAAGCGTTTCTGATGCTTCACTGAATACCTCTGGTACGTTACAATCTATTTTCTTAATTCAAACAATGCTTTGTTAAAGTATACGAGCTTATCAGTTCTGTTTATAAGAAGTTTGTCCCGCTCCATTGCATAGATCCGAACCTTAAAAAAAAACCTCTGGGTCATTTTCTCAGAAGAGCAAATGATAGAGACGATATTTCGGTGCGAATTTCAGGTATCAGCAGTTCGTTTTGTGTAAGCGAAGCAGGTCTCAAGTGGAGTGGAAAAAAACATTGTTTCCCGAAAGGTTTGTCCGCGTAGGCAATTGGCTCATACGTTGCGCTAAGTGAGCCTCGAGCGTTCAAAGTTGAACCATCGCCTCCACATCGTTAGTTTCTCTTCCGTCTCATTGTAAAATGTGATGTAATTGGTGACGGACCCATGTATTAATCCAAGAAAGTCTTTCGCGCCCTCAAAAATATGTCACTCTCTGCCCTCTTAACGTTCAGGCATTATTATCAGAATGATGTGGGAGTGAACAGTTATTATGGTAAATGAATTTGAGGCGTTGTTTTGTCGTATATATTTAATTTAGCATAAAGCTATCTTCAGTGCTAATGGTAATTCCATGAGTACTTTGGGTGTGAGAACTTGCCTCTGAAATTGATCGCTGTGTGCTCGGCCTTCAAAACCTGGTGATGAATTCGGGTGTGCGAGAGAGATGATGGGCGCAGCGACCGCCCGCAGAGCGGCGCTGCCAACGACCTCCCCTGCCCCCACTCGTGCGCGCCTTCGCGTGTGCGTTTCGCGCTCTCCCGCCAGCAGCAGCTGCCGCCGCTTCCATCGCCAGCGCGGACGCGTCGCCGCCCGTAATTCGCGTGACGTCAGTGGCGCGAGCGTTTACCCGAGCGTCTGCCCCGCGATGTCTGCTCCTCCACGCTCCGCCTTGCCACGCCTCTTCGCCTGCCGGCCCCATCTCGCGCTCCGCTCGCCGCGCCCGCCTTCCTTCGCCCTGGCCCAGCCGCTCGCCTCGTACATCCCATCCCCTTGTTCGTCTCTCTCTCTCTGCCCCTCCCCCCGCTCGCCCGCAGCTCGTCGGCTGCGTTTTCCGCTCCCGCCTGTCACTTGCACCGGCGGTGGCTGTTGCGCTCTCGCCTACGCAGAGGAACCTCGACCTCTGAGATCTGAAGACGGCCACACGAATCGTGGAACACACACCGTCGCGGCAACGTTTTCCTGCGCAGGACTACACACGTGAATCAGCTGCGCCATTCAACTGGCTGTTTCATATACGGTGAATAACAATGCGGGGAATGATGGAATTGGGTGATCGTGTTTTGCGACTCGAAATAAACAGTCATTGAAACCCCGCGGAGCTGTGTCAAAATAAGTGTTTCAAAGTTGAAATCGTAAACTGTCTCACCGATTTAAAATTCTTTCTCCTTCCCATCCCCATGACACTAAGTTTCTGGTAAAGATTATTTCGGCCTAATGACTTTGCAGTTGCAGAGAAGGGAATTTTGAATTTCGGGATTTACTTTTCGATTAAAAGAAGTCTCGTGTTAAGAGTATAATTTTTGGAATCGTCTCATAGGGTCCGAAGTTGACTTGCCGGAACAGCTTTCTCTCCTGACCACGTATAACATCTAATTCGGACTGTTAATTAAATTAACGTTAAAGCTTATTTAAACACTGTCCTTTTATTCTCATTTTTCATTATTTCTCCAAAAATATCCCAAGCAGGAGGATCGCAAGAAGTAGTGTTTCGCTGAACGAATTTCCGTCGCAGTCGTCCGCCTGCCCTATCGTGCACGCATTGTCCTGGCTCTGCGGGGCGGCCTTCGACCGTGGATAGGAGGGAGGTCGTGCAGCGGCGGATGCGGGGAATTTGACACCGCGTTGCTTTCCCTTGTAAACAGTCGCGGTAGGCAGCATATGAAGAACTGAAACGAGTTTCCCGTGTGCTTCAACACTCTTGGCGCTCAAGAAAACGGTCCGTTTTACAGTTGTCTCTGGATTTCGATTTCCAATAAATAAAAGAATGTGCATAAAGGTTGAACAGCAAAAATTCATGTTATAAAAAAGCTTCAGTAATATTCATTTTCTAGAAGGAAAACTTAATGTCATTTAAAGTCGTTTATTTGTTCCAATGATGTAAGCAACGACCACGTTTCTAGGATTCCATTCCATCCCATAACTATTTCCTACCTTTCATTTCATTCTTATTTCTCATTTCCTTTCTCAGTCGTTACTCGTTGCCTTCCTTTCATCGTATCCATTATTACATTCAAACGAGTGCCACTGCTTGTTTCGAGTGTACTTAACGTATGCCGGTGCCAATCAACGTTTTGGGCTCTGGACCACCATTCTGCACAGAACAGCTGACATACCAGAACACGCTCGTGGTAAGCAGGGACCGAATACCGAAATTATAGCGGTAAAGGTATTTATACCGGTATACAAATACCTTTACCTCTATTATACCTTTATTCAAAATACCTTTAAAAATACCGGTATAAGACGTCAAATACCGGTATTTTTAGAGGTATTTTATTTCATAGAATCATACAGGTATTTGGGAAATTCATTGTGATATTTTCCGCTGAGATGACTCAGAGGAAACAACTACACACGGCTGAGTTTCTGACCGGGAGGTCCTAGGGTTCGAGTCCCGAGGATGGCGGATTTTCGTCACTTATTATAGCTAGGTCGAGTTCTGCCGTTGACTGGGTAGTCGAGTTATGTCGTCAGACGAAGGGACCAGCCAACGGTCTTTCGCAGACGTCAACACGACCTTGGACCTCACGTCCGGGCGCAGAGCTTGGCGACACGTGATAGAGTGTTGAAAATTTATCGAATTTCTCCGTATAAATCTTGTCCTTTCTAGTAGCGATAAAAAATGGAGAAACATGTCTTCTTACCCATAAATGAGTCTTCCCACGCATACCAAACTTCCTTCTTGCATGACTGTGTTTATCACTAAATACGATTATTTGCTTAAATTTGATCGTATCACTAACATTCCCGAAAATAATTTTTTCAGTTGCCCCAGTTTCCTTATTCTGCACCATAATTATAACTAAAACAATATTAAAAATTGACATTGAACGCTAATAGACATATTAACTATAATAATAATAATAATAATAATAATAATAGTAATAACATAATAATTTACTTTTATTACAAATTTCTCACAGTTAATGTCAAAATATATAAAAAAATAACATTTTATATTAAATATATAATAATATAAATTAGGAAAATAACATTTTTTAACACAAACAAAACTGGGCCTGAAAGCCTGAGCGTTCGTGATTATCTCAAGGTGTCAACGCTTCCTCAGTTCGCCGAAGGAGGGTCGGGAGGGAAGAAACGGTGCTACGCCTACGGCACGGCGCATACGTTGACAGCCTCTCCATGTGCGAAATACAAAGACAGACTTAGGTCATCTCTCAGGTCAGATGGGAAATAGCTCGATGAAGGACACTAAGAAAAGGTTCTCTTCAATGGAACCAATAATTATTATTTCATATTTCAACTTTTCCGAAGTTTAAATTAAGGAGGTTTTCAATACATACAACGTATGCAAAACGTAAACCTTGAACACAAAACATTTACAATAATAAGAATAGAATTTAATAGTTGTTTAATATATATATATATATATATATATATATATATATATATATATATATATACAAAATAATAATTTAAACAATAAATATCAGTTATGAAATGATATTTGATTAATAAACATTTTGTGAGATATTATTAACTAAAGCAACCTATTTTGTCAACATGTATGGATGGAAAGCTATATTTCTTCATTGAAAATACCGGTATAATACCGGTATAACCTTATGGACGTCCATACCGGTATAGACGTCCTATAGAGGTATTTTACCGGTATAAATGAATAAAGGTATTTGAAAAAGGTATGGAAAAATACCGGTATTATACCGGTATTTTTTACCGGTATTCAATACCTTTTCGGTCCCTGGTGGTAAGGCATTCAGTCGGATAGTCCAGGGATCAGTTACCCTGCTGCATGGAGCGGGAAGGAGAATGATGTTTTGACGGTGCACATATCTATTTCACTTCACTCCTCTTTTATCACACAAATCTTCATTCCGTTCAACAGCCTTATCAGTTTGACAGATAACCGTGGGAGGGATGTCGTTGGATCGATTCGACGAGTGACGGTGCACGTATGACACGTCACTTACAACCCAAATGCTGAACATGGCGCACCTAAATGTTTTTTGTTATTTATGGATGTGTTCAGCCGCTTGCTGTGTTAATTAAACTATTGTTACCAACATCAAAACATGAAAACATACAATGCGATGCGTTGCATTGACGGCTCGTGACGTCTAAAAGTTGCGGGGTTAACTAAAATTAAGCAGGAGTGGTTCACGAAAAAATGTTTGGATGACGCAGTTGTCTTTGTAAGCACTAGAGTTGTCATCCTAGCTGTGACGCTCACCCTGTCGCGGAAGATACCTTAGTTTCTTTTAAATTTTTGGATGCTGAACGATGCTTTTGTGATGAAATGTTGAAAAATGTACATTTTCAGTGTAAATATAAATCGACCCAATAAGTACACGGAATATGAACATTTGCTGCGCCCAATTCGTAGCTTTCTCGTGGTGTGCTGACAGTCAGCCCTGTAGAACATGGATAAAGAGCCATGGACAACATGGATAAGAGCCAAAATTTATTGCCTTTTTATCCTTGAAAATAGATGTTATTACATAGGGGCTTTCTTTCATTCTTTCTTTCTTTTTCTCAAAATTTAAGTAGTATATGACTTAGTGTAGGGATCACAAAATTTTGAAAATTTGCACACAATTCACTTTTCCCCATAGCACGTCATACGCAGTTTTAACTGTTTTTTTATACGTAAAATAAATTAAAAAAAAATAATATCGTATCATCGGCCCGCAGAGGACAACACGTGTGCGAGCGCGGTCGCGTGGTGATTCGCGTGCTCTTTGGTCTGACGGCCGATCCGCTGCCCCGCGGGTGTTTGCACTAATGTGGAGCTATCCCCTCGACACCCTTAGGGTCCCTGCTCGCAGCCAATCGGTGTCTATGCTTCTGCATTGTAACTCCCGAGTAGCAAAGTGGAATAAACCATCAAACCCCTAGAACTCGCGAGGATTACTCTTTCTGTTTTTTCAATAAATGCAAGAAAATTGTAATGCGATAGTGACTTGCTTGAGTATACATATGAAACATGCATATTGCGTTTAACTAAATGTGCTTAACCTTCGCGTTACTGAAGCGGGGGGCTCGGATGCCCACCATGGTTGTTTTGTTAGGTTTCATTTGTTTAGGAAGCTGAAAATTGGTATTGTATATGAAGTGATTTATCAATTGCTGATGATTTATGTTGCTATTTATTTCAAGTGCTGGTGATAATTTCAGTTAATACAGCGTCATTGGCTGTGAACAAAAAAAATCAGGACTATTCACTCGAAAACTGAATATTTAGTTTACATTTGGAAATGTTTGTAGAATTTTAATACTTAATGTAATATAGTTTATTGCATTACTACGTTACGAAGGTACATCGCCTTTATTTTACCTGAAATGTATTATATTTTGTCATGAAATACAAACATTGAGGGAGAAAGTAGTTTTTTTTCATACACAGAGACAAACATATTTTTTTAATTAATACACATGTTCAATATTAGGTTTAGTTAATTTACATTAATATTAAAAAATAGCAGAAAATGTGAATTTAAACCAGCCCCTCTCTCTCTCTCTCGCTCGCTCACTCACTTGGTCACTCACTCACTCACTCACTCACTCACTTACTCTCTCACTCTTTCACTCTTTCACTCACTCACTCACTCACTCACTCTCCGGGAATGCGCTAGACCTTTTATACCTTGGTATTCCTTCCGTTAAATAGAGAAATTCTTTGGTCGTAGCGCAAACATTATTGTATAACTGGCTCCATCCGCTACTGATGTGATGCGATGTGATGTGATGTGTAGTGACGTGACGCAAGGCGCTGCGAGCGCGGCGTGCGCTTTCCCTGGGAACGCAGCAAACCGCATCCGCCGGCAGCCGCCGCCATGAATCATGGAGCGACGACGCGCTGTTTAATGCTCGCACGGAGCCTGGGCTTCTCACGCGCGCGACCATTCGCCAGCGGCGGGTCGACGACGCACGCTGGGTTTTCTCGAAGCCTCAGATACGCTCGAAGTCTGCTTTCCACTCCATTCAAACCTTAATTGAGTGCGACAGGCGCTCACAACGGGTTTGGTGATGGTAATTGGGGGGGTACAGGAACTATCACTACAACAATGGTTCCAATTTCTTCGACACGAGTTGGCGTTCAGAGACCAGCCGGGGTCGAGAGGGCAGCATTAATTCTTCCCGAAAGGATGATTCGATCTTAAACCTCAATCTATAAAATATTTACCACCGAGGTTGCATGGATTCTTCTTGAAACTTCGTAATTTCGAAATGATAGATGGAAAAGTGTGTTGCCAACACAGTACTGGTATATTTGTTGCGGTTCATCATTATAGTAGACGATGTACAAGTGTTTCAAACTGATCACTCTTGGTTCTTTTCATTGACCTCGATAATGAAACTAATTGTAGCTCAGTCACCACCGCCATTTGTCCCGTTTTCACGGCTAATATATTCTTGCGGAGGCACTATGACAATCAATGCTATCTCTGAAGTTCACCCTGCAAAAATCTTTAATCGTACATCGATACTTGTAGTTGGGTAATTAGTTGCATGCCCTTGGGTTATACTTGGCCCCAGTTCGTCTGCGATCATTACAGACCACGAACTCAAAAAGTAAGTCACTTTGAATGCAATATGAATGTATTTTCCCGTCGTAAAATGTGGGACCATTAAAAGTGATTCATCGACTCTCAAAGCTTATCTCGGGATTTATAAACTCCAAGCAATTCCTCTTCCATACATCATAGTAGTTTGTAGTGAAATGCTCATTTCGTTTTACCAAGAATTACTTTTGACCGGCTTGAGTACTTCAACGACAGTTATGAATGTCTTCAGTTACTACGAATTCATAATAGCGAGAGAAATTATTTAATAAAAACAGATTAAATCATATGTTACTATTAATTTTTTCCCTTAACGAAAATTAATTTCTCTGAAGGAAGTTTTCCCCGTGGACCATCTCATTGAATGTTTCCAATCAATGTACTTTCAACCTCATTTGTTTATTTTATAGTTGGATTCGTTGAATCCGGTTCCTAAGATCCCTTGAACAATTGAATATAAAAGGTTTTCCCCTCGTAGATCACTGAAACTAAGTGATATTCGAAAACTAATGTTCACTATTTTTCATCTATAGTATCCTGCTTGTTATAATAATTATGTCTCAGAGGTAAGGACTCTGCCTCATTAACCTGCATTTAGAGGAGAGCGGTTTAAAGATGTTTTGACAGCTTTTATTTTCATTATTAAAGATGTTTGGATATACTATTACACAATATCCTCCGGAAAGAGAAAAGTAATGGGAACAAATGTTTTAACATATTCCAGTTTCAAAAAATAGAAAGCTATTTACGTAGTTAATCCTTCCTCAGAGGAAGTGATCACAATGCTTTGCGGACTGACTCGCATCGCCGCCACTCGTCTCGGCTCTTCCAATGATGCGGAAAACAAGTTCAGTTATCTAGCAAAACCGTACGCTTTATACGGCCTGAGTCCATAACCGTACATCATTTAGAACTGACGTGTATGCCACATTAGATTCACGCAGTAATGATTATTACAAATTTCAGTACAATAATGAATGTTAAACAATGAAACGAAAAATATAATTAATCTTTTTCGAATTCACTTCATTTGTTGCGTGTTAATAGAAAAGTATATCGCAACAAAGAATTTTATTTCGAAAAGTCGCTTAATCAAAGATATCTGAGAAAAGCATATTCACCCAATAGTAACCACATTAGTAATAATATCGCTTAACTTTCTCCTGTAAATCACTACCAGCCATTTTTCTTTTCATCAGAGTGGAAATAGTAAGCGCTGTTGAATCGTGGTGATTGCGGAAGCGCCTCTTGGAGAAGTCGTGTCGCACCTCGTCGCACGGGCGTGTCTTGGCGCGGGGCGGCGCGGGGCGGCCGGCAGGCCGGCAGGCCGGCGACAGTCGCGTTCCTATGCGCGCTGAGTCACAGCGCGGCCTGGCGGGGCGGGGAGGGGCGGGGCGTGGCGTGGGGCGCGGCGTGGGGCGCGTGGCGGTCCGCCCGCGCCAAATGGACGCTTCCTGCGATCACCCGCCGCGGCTTTCGTGCCCCGCCACACCGCAGTGGGCCTCGCTGGGGCGCCGCTCTTAGCTACAGACCCAGTCGAGAGAAGGCTCTAGAAAACTGTCGTCTTCAATCAAGTCAAATGTGTAAGAGCGAATTCTGAGGGGACATTTAATATACTGTTACATTTTTTATTGTTTAAGGTTTTTCGGCAAGCGTGGTTGAATGTGATCAGACATTACAAAATTTGGTACTTAGTAATTTTTATGTTTTGCAGGTTCATATTTTGTTTATTCATTTCATAATTCAGGAAATATTATTGGAAAATATGTAATATGTTAATTAAATACAATTTCCACAAGTCAACTATTAATTTCATTCAATTTTTGTACATCATAAATAATTAGACTAATAATATACATTTACATTTATTTTTTCTAAACTTGAAAAGGTGAAATAAATACATATTAGTATAATTAACTATATCTGTCATACTGCTTTTTTTTTTTGGAAAAACATATCACTTTTAAAAAAAAAATTAAAACCAAATTTAAAAATACGTGATATTCACCAAAACCTACGAAATCGCGCGCTCTTTGCCTAATCAGAAATATACATATACATCGGGGTGAGTGGGAAGTAAAGGTTGATCCATGCTGCAGAGTGGACTTTTACGCTGCGCTTTTACTCGCTGATCTCGTGCATCACCAAGTGCACGATGCACGGAAGCTAGGACGCCGTCCTCATGCTAAAAATAAATTGTCCTTTCACGTAAAATTGGTTATAAATGAAGGTAGGGCTATAACATAAAATCGAAAGTTCCAGTTCTGGATCATTTGTTGTATACTCCTGACTTTAGCAGAGAGATCGGAGAGCAGTGAAACTAGATAAGTTAGAGAATATATATTAATCCTGAATAACCCTTGCATTTGTGTTTTTTGCCAATAAAGATAGTGTGTGTTATTGGAATCGTGCTATTGCGGTGGCCACTTCAAATGCAATAATCAAATACACATGCCACGTTTTGGAATTGCTGCAACAGTTGCGCGTATATTATATATACTCGGTGCACTCACACAAAAACATTTTGTTCTTCGGGAGAGGCGGTTGAAAATAACATAAGAATCATCGTTGTGCCTCATCGATGCAACTCCTCTCTCACCATTAATTTGAAAAGTACGGACATGCCAGTCCAAGTGTTCAGAATTACTCATCCTTACTAATAATATTCATTACTGCTAATTATTTAGTTATGCCATTGTTTCAGCAATCGAGAGTTCCTGTTGAGAAATTATATCTAGAATTTCGAGAGGGAATGCCATGGACAGTGTGAGAAAAGTCAAGAATATGACTCTCTATGTCGGTTTTCAAAATTTATTGGTCTCTTTGAACAAGATCCACTACACACGACTTTCCTTACCCTCGCCTTCGTAACTATATACTATGTTTTTGAAAGGAAAGTGGTCTCATTTCTCGGTGCAAAGAAACTATTTATGAACTTTGGTTTCCAGCGCAAAATCTTAACCAGTTTATGTGTATTCAGTTGTCGACGTTGTCTGTACACAACACGACGTCGGGTTGAGGTTTAGATCACTTGATTGAAAGATACTAGTTATAACTGCGTAGCTAAGTCAGGACCATTTATCACTTAAGAGAATTGGGCTTCCGAGAATCAGAGCTGCTCTGACGCATCATCGCCGACACTCAAGTGTCCTTTTGTATCTCAGAGGGCTTTTACAGAAGCATAACCCTGGCGGACATTGTTTTTCTTAGAAATCAAAAATGTGAATTGTAATGAACGTTGTGATCTGGGCTGTCCGGGTGACGCCGCGTCGAAGGCTGGGGTGCCGACGTTTCGACCGACATGTCGCGGTCCTCTTCAGGGCTGTACTGCGCCAGGATGTTGGGCGCTCTGGTTTATATAGAGAAAGGGGCCGGCTGTGAAGGCCGATGTGTAGGCCAATCGGGCGTGACAAGGTGAATCGGGCGTTCCTCTTTCTTCCACAATGCACAAGTCGCGCTGTAATTGGAAATCTGGACAGCCATTATTTTGGAATTGGGCGTTCAGAATTTATTTTTCTTGGAATTGTACTAAATTCCATCGGTTTTTACTGAAAATGCACGCGAGAGTTCTCGATAATGTATTTAGCCTTGTAATAAATGTAAAACCTGTATAACTTACTCCTTTGTTATGAAAATCTCCCTACTACGTGGACACTTTTTGACTTTGGTTGGCAGACCTTATATCCCAAGCATTGATATTTTCTATTTATAAAGCGTAAACTCTTTTTTCAAGGAAGAATTCGATACCATGAGTTTCGTCACCAGAATCAGCTCAGAATATTCGTTATCCAGATTCTAGACTGGCAAGAGGTCCACGGAAAATGGGAAACCGGTGTAATCGAAGTATTTAGGGGGAGTTTTTGATGATGGGAAAATTATGAAATGTGTAATATATTTATTGTAATATACAGTTTACAAATTAAAGAATTCACATCAATTGAGAACAATATTACCCAAATCAATGGTTTATTTGAGGTTTTATTTAGTATTTCTGTTGTATTTCAATCATTTCTCGCGATAAATTAAAAGTATATTCTTCAAATTATTAATTAAAATTAATTAATTCATCCCAAGGTAGCAGATTAGAGTTCAAACCACTGACACACATCATTGGATATTTTGTATAACGAAAGATCCGAATAATTGGGTTGCCAGGTGATGGGCGTTAATAGACGTGTCACTGAATTATGAATTCTGAAGTACTCCGAATTTTCCCTGGTCGTTTTCTCTGTAACCTGCAAGTCCTCCTCCCGTGAACTTGGTCTAGCGCGAGGAGCCTGGGCGTGCGCGGGTGGGCGCATGCGCGAGCCGGCGGGTCGCGGCCATCTGATGAAGGGCGGTGGGCCGTCCGGGCGCTTTTACGGCCTGCCATAAACCTTGAGGGGGCGGGCGTATCGATTCTCAAAGCGAGGGCCGCGCGGGCGCGACGCACGTGCGCGCGTGCATGCGTGAGCGCGTGAGTGGGCGGAGGAAGAGGGGGAGGCTGACGCGACAAATAGAGCGGCACGGACAGTGCAGGGGCACGACTGGCGGGAAGCCAGGAAAGTCGGAGGGAGGAAGCAGAGGTGAGATGAGGTGGGACGGACAATAGGGACAGACGTAACAGTGAATGGGACAACAAAACATATATATATATATATATATATATATATATATATATATATTTAGATATATGGAAAAGACTGGTGTGAAAGAAATAGTAGCAGTCAGAACACGGGGATGTTGATAGACAGGATAGTTAGGGATGGAGAGAGGGGCAGAGAGTCGCAGAAAGTAAGTTGAATGCTGGGCACCTGCGTCCTGCGGGCGGCCAGTTGGTGCCCCTCAAGGAGACGAGCGTGGCAAGGGGCCGCGATGCGGGCGACGGCGTCTGCGTCGGCGCTGTATACGGGCGCGCTCTTTATCTGCACGGACAATACTCTCCAGTCCTTTCCCTCCCCCCTGCCGCCGCTCCGCGCTCCCAATGTCTGCCATTGTCTCCAGGGCTCCACGCATGACTCAGGATTGGGGTTTGGTCTTCAGGGCCTTTAATTCTAGACTTGAACGGGAGCCGCGTCCAGTAAATGGAAGAAGGGGGAACCGGATTTCTTTTCTTTCTGCAAGGGAAAAACATCGGATACAAAAGGGCTTACAATAATTAACATGTCCGGCCGCAATTAAAGTAATTCCGTATTGTATAATACTTTTTTTTTTCAATTTTTACTCATGTGTCGATCCGTCCCCTAAAATCCACCGCAATTTTAAACATCCTTGATTGCAACCATAGCTACACGGAGGGCCCGTATACTTTTTGTATTGTGTTATCTGAAGTGGGACATAATTTTTAGTTATGACGCGGTGAGTGTTGGGTGGAAGAATACCTGCACTGAAGTATGCGTGAGAATACGCGCGTGAATTTTTTTTGCTATTTTTTTTATGGTAGTCCGAAGAAAAATTGCCCATCGCCATCGGTGAGATGTTGCTTCATTTCCTTTTTGCGCGAGTTCCGTCTTGACGCTGCGCGCGTCACTTGCAAGTCATTCCTAAGTCATTCCTGTCGCGACGCCTCTGACGTAAGTTGCACATATATCAACCATCAATTGCGTAAAATGTGAGGGACGAGTGACAGTATTGAATGGACGTGTCCCGCGGGTGGTCTAGCACTGTTCCACTCGTCCCCTCTCTCTCTCATCAGTCTCTCTCTCTCTCTTTCTCTCTCTCTCTCTCTCCCTCTCTCTCCTCTCTCTCTCTCTTTCTCTCTCTCCTCTCTCTCCTCTCTCTCCCCTCTCTCTCCTCTCTCTCTCCCCTCTCTCTCTCTCTCGTCTAATTTCTGAGGTGCTGTTACACTCGGGCTTATTCAGAGCTGCCTCCTTCGTAAATCAGCTGTTACGATCTCATCCAATCGGAAGGTTAAACGCCACCAAAGTGACGTCACTGTAGCGACGTGTAAGGTCCCGATTGGATGGGTCAGGTAGGTCGCATTCAGTCGCGGCTTGGAGGCTGGAGTAGAATTCTAGATCCCGGTCGCTGTGATCGGTAGTTTTCCGTGTTTTCTCCGATCAACACCAGGTGAATGCCGAAGCATTACCCTAACAAACGGGCCACGGACCGCGCGCGATCTTTCCTCCCACTTCCTTGAGCCCTTCCTCTCCCCTTACACACACTAACATGCACTACACTACCACACATGCCGGGGGACCGGTCGGGAGTTTAAAGCTTGTTCCAGCTAGGGCAGTGCCCCGCTCGTGGGAGATACCAGGTTGGGGAAAACCCCGCTAGTCGATGATAGGTAGGCGCCGGATCTTGTCATCTAGGGGGAGAACAACTCCGCCACCTCCCGAGCTAAAACATGCACTGCTCTTACGGGACTAATGACCCTAGTAGTTCTCGCGCCCGGAATCACTATCAATCAATCAATCCGATTGGATGGCAATGAAAGAGATAAACTCTCAGAAGCAGCTCTGAATAAATCGCAGTATAGAGGCGAACCTTTTGGGGATTTCTTCCCTGCTTTTTTATTTTTTCGTTTTGGAGGTTGTTGACATGGGTGAGTGCCCTGGTCACTCAGAAGCTTTCTGGTTACTGTTAAAAGTGTTAGTTCCATATAATTGGAGTGCAGAGAACCTTCGCCCGTTTTAAGTACAGGTTTTCAGGATCGCATTTCGCCATTACAGTACCCATTTTCACATATTCTAGATATCAAACTTTCAACAACTATTATCACCAGATAATATAGTTTGGGATAAAATCCCACTCCTGCTGTTTTCGTTTGCTCACTTCAATGTTAATTCTTCTGTGGGAGAAGGGAGAAAATGTGCTCTTTAAACTTACATTTTTCTTCTCATAATCCGCCATTGTAAAAAATGCCCACTTTGCCTAATTTTGGCATCACAGTTGCTAAATGGGCTCACCATTGCAATAAAAAAGTATCTTTTTTGACGTGAATCTATCATCGGTTTCATTGTGGAAGAGTTTGGGAAAACTGTTGTACTTCTTTGAGAAGTTGGTCACCTGTGTGAGTGTGTGTGTGTGTACACACGTTGGCTCGATCGTGACACAGAGACCATTAACCCGGGGAAGGCGATTGCCAAGGCCACTGCCCAGGTATTTTGCCATGTACCTCCTGCAACGTATCCAATAAGTACGTGGTCATGCACACGTATTTAGTCGGAAGTTGGCAACATATGTGGCATTTTGGCGATACGTGGGTGAAAGAGCATCAACAAATTTTACAGTAAATTGTCGCTTCCTTTTAGGTAACAGTGGTCAGCATTTCTTCGTAAGGAGGCGGCTTGAATATTGCAGAAGACCAAATAATTAACAAATTGCGGGAGAGCTTTCAGCACTGTTAGATTCACTGCATTTGATTTGAAAAAACGAGCATCATTGTTGAGTCATAATTGTGTGTTTCCTATGAAAACGCGGTTTATAAGCTAAACCAAAGTCGGGTCATTTATTATCCACCTCGTGTTTCTGAGTTAATTTTGTTGTGACAATTATTAACTTGACAGTGATGATAAAACTATAAATTTCATTACATTTCTGACGCAAAATCAGAATCAAGCGGTATGAATCGTATTACTCAAAGTTTTAAGAGAGTTTTAAAAATGTGTGGACTCAAAATGACCCTTCGCCATCCCCTCCCCCACAAAAAAGCCTAGAGTTTTCGTTTGTTACCTCCCTTTATTTGGCAAAATTGATTTAAACATTTGTTGGAATTACGTAATTATTAAAAAAATATATATTGAATAGTGTCATCTATACACTACAAAAATAACGTATAGTATTAAAACATATGTTTATTAATTAACAAAAAATTATGAACCCCCTTCCCCAATGATCGGCTGGATACGTCCCTGATTCAATGCAGGGTTAAATAGTTTTAACTGTAATTAAATTCATTTTTTAAATGTACTTCCCTTCCTGTTCGTGAACGCCGCATTTCCGCTGAAGTTGCTGCAACCGCCCTCGCCGTGGCCCCGACGCGCGGGCGGCGCGTCGCACGCGCGGGGGGGCGGGGCGGGGCGGGGCGGGGCGGGGGGGGGCGGGGCGGGCGGGGCGGGGCGGGACCGGACGGGACGGGACGGGACGGGACGGGGCGGGGCGGGACGGGACGGGGCGGGGCGGGGCGGGGCGGGGCGGGGCGGGGCGGGGCGGGCGCAGGCGGGTCAGCCGGAACTCGGCGGCCCCGTTCTCTTCCTGGCGACGCGAAGGCCGCGGCGGACGCGCGCTGGCTCGCGGGTATTAGGCGCTGGCGCGCGCGCATTCCTCGGGTGACGTGGCGTAACGGGCCCCGCCGACGCCGCTCCCTGGCGCTGGCACGCGCGCGGAGGGCGGTTGCGACGCTTGCTTTGCGTGCAGTTTGGGTTCGGGCGCCAGCGCTCGGTTGGATGGTGAGACTTCGTATGTTGGTCGATACAGATTTACGATTTGATATTACGCAGGAAATTAGGTTTAAACTTGACACAAGATTACAAGACTTATTGAGTCATTGTAGTAGATATTATACAAATTTCATTATATAAAATATTACTCGTTTTACTTTCCAAACCTGTAGCTTATAACATACTTATTTTATCATACATCACGAGAACGAAGGAGGATAGACGTTTGTGTGAGATTTGTAACAGTATTGCATAAGTCTTATTATATCTAAATCCTGTCTTAATATTAGTTACGCTCAAGTTTTGTTTCACCACGATACGATTGATATCACATTCCAATATTACAGAGTAGTATTTTTTAAATTTTATTTCTTCGTGTTCGAGTTTTTGGCTTCGTTTTGGAGTTTTTTCAGTATGCTTTGATACATATTTTACAAGTATCGTGGATTTTCGAGTCCATCATTGTCTAATAGAATGCTTCACGAGTATTTAGATTGCAGATTTATTATTAATTCACCAATTAAGTGTCTTGTAACTTGGTGGCAGAACATCTTAACTTTGCTTGCATTAAGCTTACATTGACTAACAATAAGTTACAAAAAAGTAGTTGATTACAAAAATTAAAAATTAAAATAATAAAAAATAGTATATAATATCACCGCTGATGCCTTCCTCCTCTTCACTTCACTTCACTTCACTTCACTTCGCTGCACTGCACTGCACTGCACTGCACTGCACTGCACTGCACTGCACAACACTTAGGTGTGATGCTTCCGGATACCTTTCGTTCAACTTCATAACAATTCACTGCGCTGCACTGTACTACACTGCATTGCACTGTACTGCATAGTAAAATAATCATAACAATAATAATAATAAAAACAATACTACTACGAATACTAATACTAACAATTAAACAAATTACTTCATATGAAAATGTACCGGTAGAAACTTAACACTGCTACATTTTTAGGGGTGGTAGAGGAATTGATCAACGCAATCTGACCATTTCGGCTTCAGTCTTTGTAAGCCAAATATCGATGCGTGGAAGTCTGAGCAGCTCCTGCCGAGCCCAGACCTCCATTCGCCCTGCGCGCTCCCCCGGGGCGATAAGAGCCCGCTCGCCCTCGCCCGACCTTGCCCCCACCCCACCGCCCTCGCCCCGTCAAAGGGCATCCTTCAGGCGGCGCCTTCTTCTGCTTCCTGCTCTGTGTGAGTTTCTGTTCGGAGCCCCTGTCTCCGGCCCGGGGAGTTGGTGGTAGTTGCCTCTTTGGGGCCCCATCTTATGGAAATTCGCGAACTTGGCCGTTCTGCCTCTCTTGGGCCTCGTTTAGACGGCGAACGAAGAGCGCGACGGTCGCTGACGTAGGAGCTCCTGTCGTTCAACGTGCATCGAGTGAACACACTTGCTCGCGCCGTGGCGACTTCACTGCAGCGACAAGACGGGTATGGAAAGAATGCGTGTAGTCGGATGCATATGGCTTTTGTTGTAATTGTACCCGGTTTCCTCAAAACAATTACCACATTGTCGCATCACATTCCTAAATACTAGTTAAGTTTCTATTTTTAATTTGATTTAAAAAAAAAATTAAAGCTAACAATTATTTTCGTTTATTAATTCAGAAATATTGAAGGAGGTGAGCTGAAGTGACTCCCTCCCGTGAAATGCTTTTCTGTTTTCTTTTCTTCTAAGTTTACTGTTCCGAAATACTTAATTCTGCATGTGTACTTTGTTGTGTTCTGGAATTTAATGTTTTCCTGCGATCTTGTGGTTTGAAAACGACAATTACCCAATTACTTAAAATTGTGACGAGATTTCTTATTGAAAAGCAATAACTTTTATCAAGTGATTTTTCGGAAATACCTATAATGAATTAATTGCATGGACGTCTATCATGTAACTGTCGTACTACGAAAAACGTCCACCTTTTTCCCATTTTCTTTACTTTTCTCCTTAACCCATTAGCGCTAAGCGTTGCCATATGCAACGGCGCAGGTATTGTTTCAATGCCCTTCTTCGAACTCTTATCAGCGCGTTGAGTCATTGTTGCGATTGCAATGAGTCGGAAGGAATTCAGGCATGAATAAGTCGCTATTCATCTGTGGTATTAAAAGTGTTAGAAACCGGTACTCCTTTCAACATGGATTTTCAGACTGCGTCTGCAGGTTTTTCGTTTTTCTACTATAAAAATACTTAAAACAGAATTTGTTTTCTTTGGAATTTGTTGTAAAGGTTTAAGACATTTTATTTTGTTTGATACCTTTTTATTTACATAAAAGATAATTATTTCTCAACATCATGAATTACACCGTTGCCATATGGCAACGCTAGGATAAATAGGTGTTGTAGCTGAAACTAACATCATTTTTCACAGAGATTTCGTCTATCTAGCACCCCATATAACTGTGGCTGAAGCGCTGGACATTCTGTTTGAGGATGAAAAATCAGGAAATGAGGCAAATGCGTTTTCCCATGAAGTCTGTTTTATTGAGCCCCCAGAACCAGCTATTTTAACAGATGAGATTCGGGGAAGGGAGGTGTTCCTGATAACTTGAAACATAATCAGCTGTCTGCACCTTCAGAAATACGAATAAATATATCGAGCAAATTCCCGATGACATGAGACCCACAAAATTTAAAGAAAAGCGTACTTATATTGATGGAGACCTAGTTGACACAAGTGTGTCAAACATTTCCAGTCCTGATTTCTCAGAATTTAGATCTAAAAGACCAGTTGAATTATTTGAAATGTTTTAGACACGAATATTTTAGAGATGATCGTAAAGGAAACGGAAAATATGCACAATTTTAAATTGCTCTGATCCCCAAATTAGCGAAGAAGAAGTTTTCTGCTTCTTTGGAATACTTATCGTGAGTGGATTACAATGATGTTCCGAGTAAGAGACACTTCTGGGATACGGTAGACGATCTGAGAAATCCACTTGTGTCAAATGCAATGCGTAGAAATAGATTTGAACAAATTTTGAGATTCTGTCATATTCAAGGTAATAATAAATTGAATAAGAAATATAAACTTTTTAAACTTCGCCCACTCATCGACAAAGTGAATAAAATTGTAAAAGCATTTTGTTCCTGAAAGAGACTTGTCTTACGACGAATCAATGATAAGATATTTTGGAAAACATTCCTGCAAACAGTATATAAGAGGCAAACCATTAGATTTGGGTATAAAGTTTGATGCCTCAATAAAGCAGATGAATATCTGACTTTGAAGTTTAACAAGAAAAGTCTATCAATGACAATTCGTACAATGAACAATGTTTTGGGAAAGCTGCCTGCACCACTTGTAGCTATGATGGAAAATATCTCCAAATTTCCTTACAGGGTTTATTTTGATAATTTGTGTACGCCATTTGACTTGCTGAGTTATTTTCGTGAAAATGGATTCAAGAACTGGAACTATTAGAAAATAGAATTCCTAATGACATTCCAATTCCTCAAAACAAAGAACTGTGCAGAAAGAAAGAGGATTCATTGTCTCGAAAATTTCAAAAGAAGATGTAGTACTCCTTGCAAATGGAAGAAAGTTTGCAGTGCACTAATGTCATGAATTTCCTTTACTATTGTACAAAGATATTCAAAGGAACAGCAAATCCATCAATATACAATTCAAATATAATAAAAACTAAATTCATGCAATTTAGGAGGTGAGAAATGATCAAAATCTGACCATTACGAATTCAGATTGAAGACGAAATGGTATTGGCACTCCATGGACTATTGTGCGTCACAAGCTGGGGCGACAGAGGTCTGCCTCGCGATCACCACCACTGCCTCGGCGTAGGATCTCAGAGCGCTATCTTGTTCTGATACTGGAGGCTTCCAAGAGCCCTGTCTCCCAGGGATTTGTAGTTGCCTTTTCATCTTATGAAATTCGGATTTGGCAGCTCTGCCACCTTGGTTTAGAAGAACGAAGAGACAAGGAAAGAGTGCGTCAACGGCAGAGAACACTGCTGCGTGCCTTATGCAGCGACAAGACGTATGGAAAGATGCTGAGTCGGATGCATATGCATTGTAGTTTGTCGGTTTTCAAACAATTACACATCAATACATTCAAAATACAGTTAATGTTTCTAGTCTAATTTTGATTTAAAAAAATTAAATTTATTTCTAATTTGAATCTGACCCTGTAAATGTTTTTGTTTTTTTTCTCAAATGTCAATCATTGATGGAAGTGTTGAGATTATGTTTTCCTGCATATGTGTTTAATAAAATTAATATTAAAATTGGATAATTTTTTAAAAGCTACTTTTATCAAGTTTTAAATACCTATAATGAATTAAATCACCAATAACCATGAATCAAAAAAAAATCACTTCCCATTCTAATGGTTAAACATTGTTGATGTCGATGAAAGGTTCCGAAGTCTTTGCAGTGAAGATGTTTTTGATTCCGAGTACGCCGTTGGTGGTATATGTTGTGTAGAAACGACTGATGAGGAAGGAAAGATCGCGACAGTCCGTGGCCCCTTTGTTAAGATATTGCTTCGGCACTCGCCTGGTATTGTTGGGCAAAACACGGTAAGCTACCAGATATAGCAGCCCGCCGCTAGGGTTCGCTTCGAGACTAGTCGAATTCGTCCCAGCTATGTACCTCGAACGTCGATAGAGTCTTTGGTGACGCTGTGTACGTTTCGGCCGACGTACAGAGATTATTTCAAATTCTCCCTAAAGAATATCGCAGCATGAAGGCCGTAATATGTGGAACTCTGCGTACAGCGTTGTATCTCTCGGCCTGCCACCTCCAACTTATTCAAATTGGGCTTAGAACCATTTTCAAGTCCGTTATTTCCTTCAGTAGCGGGTGCGATAGTAATGTAAACACCTGCCGTAAGGCAACGCAGCAGCTGCGAGGATTTTCCAGTGCAGCTGCCGCGCGACACTACTTGCCGCCTTGTCAACGCGCCTTTGGTGTCTTCTTTTGTCGGCACTCTTCATCCACCGGCTCCTCTCCTTATTCCTTCGTGGCTCGTTCCCAGCTTTCTGACTGTTGCCAGAAGCCATTATTCTTTACTCTAGTGGCTTCTTATCTTAGTCCTCACTCCAACGCAGGCAACTCGGCAAAAGCAACCGCTTGTATATTCGCAGCTAGCGTATTCGTACAATCCACTTTGGTGCGTGTCCCTGTTCAGAGTTCACATGCTGCCCGGGAGAATTTGTCTAATCTTTTGTGTGGTTACTTGTTTGTGTCAGCGCATTGAGGGCCTTTGAGAGAGTGAAAATTTTCTTATTTTGTGTGTTATTTTCGTTTTCTTGTAATGATAGGGCGACGGAATGCCTGGTGAATATTTAATGGATTTACATTAGAGATACGCATGGGCACGAGGAGCCATTTAGTCGTCGATTTGTATTTGCATCTTATCAGGAAAGTTGTTATATTTTTATGTGAATGAGATACATTAAAATATTTGCAACCGTAGCAACCTGATTATATTTATACAGAGTTTTCGTCCTTCATTTTACTAGTTGAAAAATGACGTAGACGTAATCTAATTTAAAAGTGTGTCGAAATGAACTAATCTGAAATGAAGCACTTCTCATTGTTGTTATAGTACGTTCATTGTCTGAGGCTTACCTTGTTCGAGTGCTATCATAGTGTGCTCATGTAATTGCAGGAGTAGGTCTCAGAATGTAACAGACATTCCGAATGATGAAGTAGGCATTATCCGCTCTAGCCAACAAGATGAGCCTTTACCCGTGTGTGGGTGTGTGCTCTGTCTGGTTCATTGGTGGTGGCTGTGTATTGACGCTTATCGACCTTGTACAGTCAGTGAAGCTAGTGTGGTTTGGCGGAGCCTGGTTCCTGTGTGATTAATCGAAGACGGATCGTCGGGAACATGTTTGGAAACAAACTGAACTGAAATACATTTTAAGGTCTCTGAAGTGTAAAGACTATTGACGAAAATCTTAGTGTATTCTTGGCCTTTAACCTCACTATATCATGTGATTTTTGAAAGGCAGTGTTAGCTACAGATTTCACTCAATGATTAAAATCATTTCCTTTCAATGTGCAATCATTATTGAGAATATCGTTTATTCAGTTTCTTGCTAATACTGACGACTTTTGCAAGCATTTTCTTCTTCTGGTCGATGTTAAAAATCAAACACGGCCACTCATATTGTACACTTTTCATGTAGAAAACAAATCTGTTAATTACGAATATATTTATACTACAATAACATTTTCATGTCTTTTTATTTTTTTAAAATTTTATTATTATTATTATTATTATTATTATTATTATTGCATTAGGATAATGCGAATGTTAGATGATAGAAACTCCATTAAAAAACCAGACATGTTTTATGGTATTTTATTTGTGACTTGACCGAAACATAAGTACCATATCATGAAATATCATAGTACATTAATGTTCTGCTTTTCTATTTGTTCAGTAGTACGATCCTTCCTCACTAGTTATTCGTATAGTGTTACGATCCTTCCTAACTAGTTATTCGTTTAGAGTTACGTTCCCTCCTCACTAGTTATTCGTATAGTGTTACGATCCTTCCTCACTAGTTATTCGTTTAGAGTTACGTTCCATTCCGACCACTAGCTCTCCGAGCGAGCCATTCCTTCCCCACCACCTGCCCCCACCGCCCATCGCAACATTTATGTAATGGTCGCTTCTTTTTTTCTTTCAGGTGAGTACGCGCAGCGACAACGAGCTGCGAGCTGCGCGCGGGTGGCTCCCAAGGTAAACAGTCGCGCCGCACCGCCCGGCATGTTGCAGCTCCCGACCACGACACGTGGCGCGCCACGCTGCCATACGCCACGCCCACTCAACTCTATTCTCCGGTTGTATAGCGGGAATCGAAATAGGTGCAGGAAATGCACGGGGATTTTTTCGAGCCCGTCTTCTAATTGTTCAACTCATTTAATACCATATTTTTACAAAAAGAATAAAAGTTGTATCATTACCAACATTTGTTTTAGAATTTTCAACTTTTAGTTTAGTCATGCACATGTTTTTTAGAATAATTATGTAAACAGGATATTCTACAAATAAAATTAAATCGATCCCCAAATAGGGAGCATGCTACGAAGCATTAAAAAAATGGATGTGTATTTGCAGATTCATAAAACAGTGTTAAATTCAGTAAATAAATTCATAAAACTAATTCATTCAGTATTAAATCTAGAAAGTAAATCTTTTTATTATGAATGTCTTTTCGTCGTCGTTGTCTATTCCTATCATTAATACATATCCAGTGCAGAAAATTTTAACAACTGCACGGGAATGTTTTTCCAAAATATCGCTAGGCCTTCTGAACTCTTGAACCGCCCAGAGAACAGAGTAGATGTTCACAAAGTGACGTCGGTAAACGCGGCTTCCAGCCGGACATCGAGGAGGCCGACACCCACTACACAGCGACTGGCGCCGGGCAAACATCTGCGGACGGCGCGGAAGATCCTTCGTAGGACATCACATGTTTACTTTTCGCGTTCTGCGCGGTTTTCTGTCGCCCAGGCCGTCGTCCCTGTCAGTGCTCATTTTCACGACCCTAGCAATCTTGAGGACAGTCAGGAGGGTGGCGAATGTCTAGCGAACTATCGGCCATCATGCAAACGGGATCGCAGATTGAAAGGTGCCGATACACAGCTTCCCTGCGCGTTTTGCACTGCAATAAAGCAATTGTGAAATTCAAGAAACTACTTGTAAAATACTTTTTTGTATACCATCATCATAAACGATCCTTTTCGATACCCCAAATCGTGCATAATCCAGTATTTTATCGCACGCTACATGACGTCATCGCCATTATTAAACGCGACATGACGTCATCACACATTCAGCCAACAGTAGCGAGAGAATCGTGGGGAGGTAGAAGAAGACGGAACAGCCGACTACCGTTTTCTCGCACGGACGTCAACAATGCCATCTTGAATTTGATTTCCAGAGGGCGTTGGATGTCAAGCACCTGAGACGTCAGAAGTTGTTTCGCGAAATTAAGTTTGATTCTCTTGTAAATTTATAATGTTGTTATACAAAAAAAATAGCGTATGCAACTCGTTTATAATGTTGCTTTGTTGCATTCGTACAAATTTGAAAACTCGCTCCTAACGTCGCTCGTTTTCAAAACATGTACTCATGCAATAAAGCTTAACATTATAAACTAATTGCATAAACTACTATTAAAGGCAAGACGCAACAAATACTAAAATTTTCTTATTTAATATTACTTGTTGCTTAAAATATAAGTTTAGATAGGTACTGTCAAACACATGTATCGAGTGAGTAATGCAGGCGAACATTCATGTAGTTTGTTGCAATGTGAGGCTGTGCAATATTTTTGCGAAGAGTATTATTGTGTTCTCGACTTGTGACTTAAACAGGATTTTTTGAACGTATGTAGTATTCAGCCGACAATAGGGTAGGCTTTGAATTGTTAGCATGATGTTATTTGCGCTACGAGTAGACTTGACCGGACACTACAGGTAGCGCGGCATGCGTGGGTGATATAACCATAAAGTAAAGAATTATACCTCTTTACTCTTTGATATGTCAGTAGGCTGCAGAGGCGTAAAACATTCAGTTTTGTTTACTTGCACTCAATTCGATGTGCGGATGAATAATATAACTGTAAATGGATGCAGCATTATTGTTCATGCATAGTCGCGTGTTCAAAGCGTTTGGTGGGTTACGAAAACGCTTCAAATTTTCTGTTAGCAGCGGTTGAAGCGGGGATGTCTGCTGTATTTCCTTTTGGCCAGAAAACCTTTTCCCGGAAGATGGTTCATTGTAAATTTTGTCAAATTTAAGTCAATGCCAACTATCTTATGGTTTTATATGTAAAGAAAATTCTGATATTATGACACTACTATCATAGAAACTATGTCTTCATTATATTGTACTGTATGAATCGAGTTTTCATGGATTTATACACGAGTCTCAAACGTTCCGTCAGAATTTTGGTAATGATAGTGGCTGTGTGCGACGTACGTAGCTATTTGCTTTGTGGAAAAGCTGCCACCGTCGAGGCTCGAATCCTAGGACCTCCTGGTCGAAGATGATGCAGCGGCAACGAATGCTATCACTACACTTACTTTGCTGTATTTTTTCGAAACTATGTTTGTCATCGTTAAGCATTTTGTGCTTTTCAGTTTTCATTTTCCAAATTTGGTTCACGTTGTTTTAAACATTAAATGCATCTACAAATTTTTAGTTGTCATTTCGTTTTAAAGATCTTTTGAATTGTTGAGAAACTTTCTCTGGTGAATTGTATATTTGATAATTTGTTTATTGGAAAATATGGCTGTCTTATTTATAACTAATTGATTTCAACTGATTGCAGATCTATTGCATGCTGCTACTCTGTCAGATTCGGAAACTCCTTTCCTCAAATTGAGATGAGCAAAGTTGATTATCTACCATTTGCATATCGCGCTAACGTTAGGACTATTATCATTTAACTACTATTAGCCTAATTCGACGAAACGTGAATAATCTCGTAACGGAACCATTACCCATGCTAAATCGATATGGCTTTGCATTACAGGATCATCTAATGAATGCCATAGCTAAATTGGTAATGTGGCTGTGTCAAAAGGAAGTTCGTGACTGCAGTTCAGTACGTACAAACTTGCAGATTGCTTTTCTCCGAATGCAGTGTGAATATAAGTCAACAAAGTAGTGCAGATATTACAGGCGAACCTAGAAAATGAGAGGACAAGTTAAACGTAGGTTTGTTGTATGGAATAATTAGCGTGTGCGTGAAAGTATTGAATTACATTTCCAGTTAACGCGAAACCGATACCCGATAATTGATCTTAAGATAGACTTGTTTGCTGATTGAAGATTGACTTGTTTGAACGCTGCCATCGAGAGCTTCTGTTTCAAAAATTTAAAATGTAACGAAACTCCCGACTGGATTCGTTCCAGTCTTCTTCCATCTGTTGACCTTCAAGAGATACTGTTTCAATCGACCCATCTCTATCAGGTTTTTCGTCCAGTTTCCCTGATCCATTGAGCAAATGCTGAAATGGCCCCTTGTTTTGCTTCTGGGCATAAATGTAACTTCATTATCTGTGCACGTCTTCTAAAATTCAGTGGGAAATACGTACAGTTATTCAAATTATCGTTTCCATGTTGTCGCGGCAGGAAGTATTATTCCGATGGACAACATGGATAAGAGCCCAAAATCAATTGCTTATTTATCCTTGAAAATAGATTTTATTATATGAGAGCTTTTTTTATTTTCAAAATTCATGTAGTATATGACAGTGTAGGGATCACAGAATTTTGAAAATGTGCACACAATTCACTTCTCCCCATAGCACGTCATACGCAGTTTTAACTGTTTTTTGACGTAAAAGAAATAAATAAATCGGAGTATATATTCAGTATTAAATGTGATGTCCCTTCAGGGTCAGGAGCCGGGAGGAGAGGGGGCACTGCCATCAATCCCAAAAATTTGTGTCGTAAGAAGCAATTTAAATCGCAGTGTAAAACCACGACATAAAATGAACGACAAAATTCGCCATGCGACAAAATTATTTATATACTTGCCCAATTATTATAAGTTCCAACAAAGTGTAATTGTTAAGAACCGCGATCGTGACTTTACACTGTGAAGGTCGATTCTGCTTAGTCTGAGAATCGAAAGCTTACTTTCAAATCCGTCTCGTCGGGTTCCGAAGTCGGTCGTTGATCTGGTTACGCTCGTCAGGGCAGCCCGTCTGCCTTCTGCAGTTCCTCTCCGTTGGCGCTGCCACTGCCCGCCACCGCAAACGACGAAGCGATGACCCCTGCCATCGCCACCGCCACAGCCACCAACACTATCACGACTTCCTGCACTACCACTTAGACCACCACCACTAAGACCACCACCACTAAGACCACCAACTAAGACCACCATCACTAAGACCACCATCACTAAGACCACCATCACTAAGACCACCACCACTAAGACCACCACACTAAGACCACCACCACTAAGACCACCATCACTAAGACCACCATCACTAAGACCACCATTACTAAGACCACCACCACTAAGACCACCACCACTAAGACCACCACCACTAAGACCACCACCACTAAGACCACCACCACTAAGACCACCATCACTAAGACCACTTCCGCCACGACCGCCTTCTTCACCATCACCACTGCGTTCGCCATTTACCATTATCGTGACAACTCTAATTGCCTTATCACGTCCCACCCACCGCCATCGCCAGTGCGGATGAATGGCGCGCAGAGGCACCGGAGCGAGACCACAGCTGCTTCGGAATTTTGATTTACGCCGGCCGGCGGCCCGAGATGCGCGCGTGAGATCCCATCATCGGCGCGACTTCCTCCGCCGCGCCATCCCCGGCCGTTCATTAGCAGCCGCCCCTCCCGCCCTGCCCACCGGATGGATTGCCACCTGCTGCACGGAGCGGGTTCCGCTCGTCCTTTTGGGCCTGCGGGTTGTTTTGCCAGCGATCCTGTAATGTGGCCGCCAGAGCTACTACGTGACGAACTAAAATATAGGTGTTGCGATTTCTTCTATTTTTAATTTGTGGACTTTCGTGTGGCGTTGATTATCAAGCGACGTGATTTTTTTCGTAATCCACGGTGATCGCGGAGCGACCAATTGTGGGCTTTGCGAATTAATTACATGCGTGTTTTATTCCATGCGAGAGTTCATGGAACATGCAAATGGCTGTTTTATCATATAGTTCTTGTGAGTTGTCTTGTGTTAAATCATTCTAGAAATATAAGTGTCAAACTATCATTCTGGCGTGATACAAGTCCGCTGGAATTGGGGCTACGTCGTGTCGTTGAATTTCATAATCGATTTGTAAACTTGTTTCTGATTTCTCGAATACCAAATTCTAAGAACAGGTCATTGAAATTAGACACCAGTTCAAGATCGAGAAATGTATTAAATAGTAGGTAAATTTCATGTCCGAAGTCCAAATGCTAGACTACCTGAGCGGAGACGCCCTAATGGGTACCATTGGCACTTTGCGCTATTGTTCTAATTGATAACTGCGGGTGCGGTATTAAACCAATTAACTTCTGGGTTCGCGTCATATCTCTACCCTGAGTCTTGAAATGCAGCATTCACCTGCATGAACTCTCTTCCACCTTGTAATAAGAATGTATTCACAGCCAGCGAGAGACGGCGACCGCAGCTCATTGCCGTCTTCCCTAACCAGCTCCGTCACAATGGTTGCACTCCCCTCATAACGGGCCCACCGCCACCACTACAATCACCACCACAATCACCACCGCTGCCAGGTACTGCGGGGATGGTCAATTTTTTAAAAAACGAATGTGCTTAAAGATGTACGATTCAATGAATCTGCCGTATAACCATTAGATTTAATTAAAAATTACCCCGATTTCTTTCAGTGTTCTAAGATACATTCATGTTTTGTTATTATAATAATTTTCATTGTAATCCATTTTTTGTGCGAGTTTTGTTTTGAAATATTGTAATAAAAAGCACCGTAAAAATCGAATTTTACAATTTTTAATATTTATTCTTCTTAGAAAGTTATGTCCAAAAAATAAAAATTAAACCGGTTTTGATGAAATAGGTTCTGGACGAAAAATAAATATATTCTAACGTTTCTAGGATAGAAATCGGCAATGAATTCCTGCTGCCAAAATTGGGGGATTAATCGTTCTCAAGCGTATGCTCTGATATTCGTTCTCTGAGAAGGCCGTCTGACAAGAATGGACAGTACGTGTGCGTGTGAACGGTTTGCATTGGACGGTGAAGTTCCAGTTTCTCATCTCTCAAACGATAACGCATGAAAAGTGAATTAGTTGCAAATATGAAACTTGATGTATTGGAACTATTTTGAAAATGATAACATTTTAAAATCCTTATCAGTTTATTCAGTTAGTCATTTTCGTTACTTATATTTATATTGTTGAGATACCAAACTACGTGAACATGTTGGGAGTTTACTGATGCTTGAAGTTCTTTTGGGATGAGATCCATGCGTATTTACTGACTTGTCAAGTCAATACGAGGTACTTCGCACAGCGGTACATTGGGATAAAACACAGTATACACGCCTTTAAATGCTCACTGTTGTTTATCTGTGGTTGATAAAGCAATGGTGTTTCAGTAAAATGACCCCTTCACCACGTTACTCGGCCAGTAGTGCAATGCGGTTATGAACTCTGTAAGCAGCCGTTACTCGTATTCCATTTCACCGTGTCCATTGGCAGTTTCTTCCCGCAGTGGCGAGAGGGCGCACTCGGGGCGGGGCGGGGCGGTTGAAACCTGCCCCTGTGGCGTGCGCGCACGCGTGCTCGACGCGCGTCGCGCTGCTGCGGCCGCAGCTCTTTACCGCTCGGTCACGGCTGCGTGCGTGCGTCGCTGGCTGAACCGCCTCCCTCTCCCTCTCCCGCCCCGCGCTCGCGACGTGCCGTGCCGCGCCGCGCCGCACCGCTGCTCGCTATAAAACAAATAGTGGGAACGATTGATGGGGCGATTGAACCGGTAGTTTCCGCGCTTTCGATCGTTGCAATCGGTTCACACGAAGTGGAGTTACATTCGCCGGATAGCGAATTCCTAAAAATGTATATATGAATTTATTCGATTACAAAGGTTTCCGTCTCGCTTGGCAGAGAGGAGTAACCTTCGTACAAGTTTCTGTAGTGAATAAAATAATCTACGTTGGAGGTGGTGAGACACCTAGGCACTGGGTTCTTGAGGTTGATGTTATTTCTGCAGAACATTTATTTTTCACGCCATGAACTAATGTGATTACACGAGTTCTACCAGACTACAACAGGAATTACCTCATTTCTCAAAGATGGACGTTTCAATTTACAAACCCCTGTTTGTCACAAATGTACCTGCAAAGATTTAGCAGGACTTGACAGCGAGGCCCGTCGTTCCACCGATTGAATCAATCGGCCAGCGCTACGTCCAGCGCCGCCTCGCACCTCTCTGCAACGCACGACGTGGCGTGGCCTGGGGCGGCCCGGCCCGTTGGCGGCCTGCGTGACCCCTTCGCCAAGCCGCCGCCACCGGCCGCCAGGCGGTCATTCATACTCCGGCGCGGGCTCGGCTGCGGAGGGGAGGGGAGGGGAGGGGCTCTGCCCACGCCGCGGCCCTCTCCACACTGGCTCACAGACCGCACTGGAGGGAGTTGCTTGAAACGAATGGAACCTTTCCTTCTTTTCAAGAGTTAAAACATGTTGTATGAAACGTCAAAGTACGTAATTTAATAACAGCTGCTTAAGCCGCAAGGCAGCAGCGCTAATTGTATTGCCATAGTGAAATAAATTCCCGCCTCCTCAGGGTTACTGTGGAGGGGAAACAACAAAAAATAATTTAATAAGTAATGAAAATGGTAAGAATAGTGTATGCAACATGTAATATCAAAAGAACCGTTAATAATTATTAAAATACATGCATTTACACATGAAATAACATTTATAAAACGTGCATTCAATCATTTTTAAACGGAAAATCGATCAGTACATTGGATTGTGCGAAATGCGTCTGTTTTGTCGCGCGTCTGTTTTTCCTCAATGCGTAGCACTGTGAGCCGCTGCACGCGCTCGTCTCGCCAGAACGCGCCTCAACTGTTCTTGGAATTCGCCACACAATTACTATTTGTTTCTGGAGAATCGGCAAGGAAGTGCCGTATTCTCCAATCTGACTGAAACTCATGACTAATTTCTTTAATTTTGTGAGGATCAAAAATGTTTAAAAATACCTTCAATTTGCCGCCTGTAGGTTGTTAGGAATGCCGACAAACTGATGTTCAAGAGTTTTTTCCATTTTCCAAACGACTTACTGTCGATAAATTATTAGTACTATATTTTCAAAAAAAGACCAACAAATTATAATTTCATGTTAATAACATTTTGAGGGGATACGAAAAACCTGCATTTTCCCAAGTGTCGTGAATATGATTCATAATTGCCAACAGTCCCACACTCAACAGCCCACGAAGGATACTCATGGTAATCCGTGGAGGGATGGCTCCACAATATTCTGTGCTACCACGCCTGGATGGAAGTGATATATCACACAACGACAGCTTTTACTTCCGGTCAAACTCGCGGTTTTCATAGAACAGCAGTCTGAATGAGTCTGAGAGCAGTTCTAGGAACTTGAGGCAAGGAATATTTCATACTATTCATCAAATTATTGTACGCGAAAATGTAATAATTTTTTCATTGGATAGTAACCCATTTTTATTTATACAAAACACGAAAATATAAGTAACACCTTCGTTATTGTTATATTGCAATTATTATATTACACGTTTATTTAATATTTCATTGTTCTATCATGCACACACGTACCGTTAAATTTTATAAAAAATTCACCTTTATGTATTAACCGATACTCTTATATTTCTTCAAATCCATTCCAAAAAAAGTGGATAAAGAGGGACAGGAGTTGTTGAGAACAGCTGACTCTGTTGATAAAATAGTTATATTTTTATACAAGAAATGCTATTCTATTTCGCTAAGGGTATAAATATTTCCTATTCTCAGGGGTAGATCGTTCTGCAGTTGAAATGTTATCTATTAAATTGGTAGATTAAAAGAGTGAATGTGGAATTCTAATCTCCGTGTGAAAGTCCGAGAATCTCAGAAGATAATGAGAGTGACGTTGCAGCGCTGCGTTGTTGTCTCTGAACCGGACCGCCCCCAGGTGGCAGGTGCAGTTCATTCATGGAAGGAGCTGGGCAGGAATACGGCAATGGGGCTTGCACTTCGTATTTGGCCCCGAAGACTTCAATGGGTTTTCTGCTAGGGTTCCGTGATGTCCTCACTTTTGCTGTATTTATAGTCAGTGGTTGAACGCCTTAAAAACTCTGCAATCGTAACTAATCAAAATCATTAATCAGAAATACAGTAATGTTCACGCAGGATAATGGGTAAAAGTAGTATTGATTTACGTACGGAAATATCGTTAAATAGTGCCTTATGAAAAGTGGGTTTTCTCAAATTCTATAATACGTTTTGAGAACAATTCCATTCCTCTAAACTCTTTTATTCCTTTATTGTTAATAAATATTTATTCTCTCTCTGCTTTTAGAAGGTTTTGCATGAAGTACTATGGTAATAAGGTATCGTATCTTAATTTAGTTGCAGTTAGTCATGCACCTTAAAATTGTTAATCCGTCTCAATTGTTTCATCGGAGGAGGTTTACAGCTTGTTAACCATCAACAACAATTATTGTATGAAGGAAGAATTCAGATGTTTAGAAGGATTGGGAACGTTTGGATCTTATGCTACAGGAAATATTAGAACATCCTACCTCCAATCCTAATCCTAATCCTTAGGATTAGCACGTTATTTAATCTGTAAGTGGGAAGGAAGAACGCAAACCAGCGAAAGAAAAAGTAAGTTTCAAAGAAGGGGGGTTAGACCTGTTGTTCCCCAGCGGCAATTTGCGAGCTTATAAAACGGATTCGCGAAAATATTATGACGATTTCGAAGTTTAGAATCTCATACGCGAGAAAGAAATCGATTTTTAAAATTAATTTGTATTTATAGATTAAAGTTTGTCTAATAATCCATTGACATTAAAGATACACAATTCACTTCTTTTTTTCACTTATGGGAATGAAAGTTATGTTTTATTAGATTAATTTTTGTAGGTTTATATGTCAGGACATTAATATTTGTAGTTTTGTAGGACAATTTTGAATTAGTTTAATTCCAGGCTAAGACCACTTCAGTTATGTTTCTGTTTATCCGTGAATACATTACGGTACTGTTTGAGTAATTGGTTTTGAAATATTCTGCAACCTGGAAAATAAATGTTAATAAGAACACAGTTCTATTGCTTTCGCGTCAATGAATTCATGGAGGGGCTAAGTAATTTTGTAGTTGGAGATGCTCTCAAGGCAAAAGGCTCGGAAACTATAGGCCCAGGCAATTGGAATTCAAGGAATAGACTCGAAGACTGTGTCGCGTCGCGTCGTGTCGCGTCGTGTCGCGTCGTGTCGTGTCGCGTCGCGTCGTGTCGCGTCGTGTCGTGTCGTGTCGTGTCGCGTCGCGTCGCGTCGTGTCGTGTCGTGTCGTGTCGTGTCGTGTCGTGTCGTGTCGTGTCGCGTCGCGTCGCGTCGCGTCGCGTCGCGTCGCGTCGCGTCGCGTCGCGTCGCGTCGCGTCGCGTCGCGTCGCGTCGCGTCGTGTCGCGTCGCGTCGCGTCGCGTCGCGTCGCGTCGCGTCGCGTCGCGTCGCGTCGCGTCGCGTCGGGTCGCGTCGCGTCGCGTCGTGTCGCGTCGTGTCGCATCGCATCGCATCGCTTCGCGTCGCATCGCTTCGCGTCGCGTTTGGGCCTCCTCCGCTTGCGCTGGCCGCGCGGCGCGCCGGCTGTGATTTGGCGCGCCGGAAGGGAGATGCGTGTTCTTGGCTCGTATCCTGGCTCGCGGCACGAGAGAGCGGGTAATTTGTTCTCGGAAACGATTACCCAGTCCTGGACGCAAAATGCGAGGCGAGAGCGTTCCATCGGACGCTGCCCTGGCTTCTGGTTGCGGTGTTGTCTTTTGACAAAGATCTTGTGTGTTCTAAAGAAACGCACACTTCCAGACGGCGTCCTTCCGGCTCCAAAAAGTGGAATAATGGTGGTCTTGTTTTCAATTATGCTTCCGTTGATTAGATACATATTCGGTGCTTAATCCTTATCTATCACAAGCAAGCCTTTACATTTGATGAATTTATTTAAAACTTTTTCCAATGTGCACATTGCTGCACAATTATTTCATTCGTTTCAAAAAAAAAAAAAAAAAAAAAAATGGTCAGTACGATTGGAAGTGGACGCTTGGACACTTTTTAACGTATACGGAAATCTTACAGCGAATTCTTGATGTCTCGAATCTGAAAGAAAAATAAAGTCATCGGATCTTGTAGAAGTTCCACAATCAGTCTGACGTATGTGATTATGGGATGGGATTATCCTGCGCATATTTTCCAGTTTTAGATCTTTCGAAGAAATTAGAACAAAAATATTATATACGATGGTAGGAACTGCACATTCTAGCATAACAACTAAAAGGTGTTACAAATGGAACTGATAACGTTTAATTACAGCTCGTAGTTAATCGAAGTGGTCGATTGAAAAAAAAAAAACTTGAGCTATTATGAATATGATGATCTGTAAATATGTGATGCAGTATAAGAAATAAATCGTAGAAAGTCAGTTACTCCGGCCAGTGCAACTTGTTGGAAAATAATTTAATGGGAAGTTAATGAACTGGAATACGTTAATTGAATTTCTCTAAGAAGCTGAACGTGAAATTAAAAAAAACAACAAGCAAATTGCTTAACTACAGGTGATATCTCTTTCTTAAATCGCGCAACTACACATTTTGTTAGATAAAAGTAATTCATGACGATTTTACTTCCGAAGAAGAAAACTACCTTAAACTTGTCACTCTTACGTAGTTTTTTCTTTGAAATACGAGCATCCACCATCCATACACAGTTGCGATAGTTTCCAGCGGCCATCTGCGGGAACAAGGGCGCAATGGGGCTGATCCGCGGCCCTTTGGAGCGGGCCGGCCGGGCCGCCCGCCGCGGAGGCCGCGAGGAGCCGCCGAGGAGATGGACTTGAAAGGGGAAAATTGCCCCTTTGTGGGCGCGGCTGCCGGGGCTCTGTCCGCTCGCCGCAGGGGGCGGGGCGAGGCAGTGGTTGTGACGAGCGCAGGCCCTGAGTGCTGGGGCCGCGCCGCGTGGGCAGCGGACGTGACCCGCGCGGAGGTCGCCGGGGTGTCCAAACGCCCCGCCCCGCCCCTCCCTCCCCTCCCCGCCCGCCCCTCCCCTCCCTCCGCTCCCCGCCCCGCTCCCCCGCTTGTTCTTGAATGGCGGGAATACGCGCGGTTACGTCACAAGGTCTCCGATCACGAGAGCTCTGGAATTCTTGAGGTGTGTTCTTGCTCTGCTCCATCTCCAGAAGCCGTGAATACTTGCGTACAATGAATACTTGAGTTCATGAGGTATTCCTAGTAGATAAATTGCTGTTCTTGCAGTCCGTGCGCGTGTATGTGGTGCATGCATGTGTCATCGAATTCTTCCATAATGAGAACTCTCGAATTCATGAACTCTTCGATGCGTAGACGATCTCCGAAATTCTTCCGGATCCGCTGTGCACATTACCATGTTCGTCTTGTACGTTGTACGTGTTGCTTTATTCGATCTCGAGCCGTCGGGATTACCTGATTTGTTGCGGTACGTGATGGGCGGTTCCATTTCTAGCTGGTTGGAAAACTTGCAGGTGTAGCATTTAGTGTTAGGTGTCCGGAATACTGACAATGAGAGTGTGTGTGCGAGTTCGTGAGCTCTCTGACCGAGTCATGACTCGTCCTGAAAAATTAACAAGTGCATCCGCCACTGTGTGTGACTTCATGGGCTTCGATCTCGACCAGCCATGCCTCCTTCACCTTCCGGTGCTCAGAAGTTCGTTTTATGAAATTTTTCATTCTCGCCAAGTTACCCAAAGCAGTCCCATCCGGAGAAATTGTTTCCGACGTGAACTTCCTAAAAATTAATATTGTGAAGACTATATTTCAGCCGCCGTTAAGAAAGTTGTTTACTAGTCATGTGGATAAAACGAGTGTTTTCCCGCCAGTGGAAATATTATCGCCCCTTCGTGTTGCGCGAAGGAAGTTTTGCAAACCGAAAATTATACTCAACTCTCAAGGCACACTATGTTGTATGAACATTTCTAATAAATAGGGAACGGTTTTTCAAGTAAATACATATTTTTACAGGGACAATATACCTACATTCACAAATATTTTTTTGACTTAACACTACATTCTGAACAAATTGAAACCGTTTGTATTTTACATATTTTGGAATAATTACATAGTTTTACATATTCTATCTGTTGCCACATATTTCGTTACATTTTAGTATATTTAGAAGCTAAAAATGAACATTCCACTTGCGGGTTCGAAATGTGTTACTTGGAAACTAACTTTGTTACTGAAATGTTTGCAAAGCCATGTACTGCGCATGTATTAACGACGGACCTTCCCTATTAATTGTCAAACTTACTCCCCACCCCCCGCGCCTTCTGCTTCTTGGAAACCGCGTACTCGGGATCAAGGAGGGGCGGATGAATGTGAAGCAGAAGGCACTTCAACCACGTACTTACTCATATATCAAAGAACCCATGCGTAACTCGATAAAACAAATATTTTGCAGATCATTGTCTTATCGCTTTTCTGGAGCCGGGGAGGGGGAGAGGGTCGTATGCTCCCTTTACCCCCCTCTCTCTCTCTCTCTCTATCACAGGGTACACGTACTATTCACTTGAGCGTTATCTCCTCGTAAACAACAGTGTATATACTACGAAAGTATTATACATTTCGGATGAAACGCGAATAATTGCTTCTGTAGATGTAGAACTTTCTTTCAGCGGCTCTGAATGTTAAGCAGCCATGTTAAGATCTCATCGACAACATCATGTACAGGGAAAACGCTTGAATAATGGAATTTTAAACATTTTAACGAATTTTTATTTCACATATTTTATGTTTTGCCTACATATTTGGGAAAAAATAAGTACATATGTATGTACATATTTTTCTTTTTTATTACAATAATTTCAGTTTCCTACTTATAAATCGTGATACACTGAAATCTCCAAACATGACTGTTTTCTTAAACAAATATGTAGAAAGAGGTGTTCAGACTTCGCTTGTTCCAAATGGCATGTGATGGATAGCGTTGCCTCTAGAAACAAGACCAAATCATATATGGTCTTATTATGAGTATCTTCCTTTATTTTAAACGGTAGAAATTATAAAAAACGTTCTATTAGACAGACTTAAGATAATTTGTCTATACGTTTCACGTGTTTTGATAAAAAATGTATTTTGTTTGAATATCAGTAAGACGCTAGTAGTCAAAGTAATCATGCGTGATTCCTTTGAGATAGGCACACTCGATTTCCAAAATCGACGTATGTAATCATTTTCATTAGTGTAATAATGTAATATGGTGTTGGTGTTGTGATGGTTGGTCAGGATATCTATTTCAATTTCACTTCCAATTACAAGGAATCGCCTCGCTTGTACGCGGACGACAGCAAACAAGTCGGGGCGAGACATTAAAATCTCTTTTAATTGCGTCGACGGGCGAAGGTGGCCGTGCGAAGTGGGGGGATGGAATGTGTATGAATGAGATGGTTGAGGATCGACACCCGGTGTGCCAGCAGCCTGTGCGAGGTTCGTTGACTCGCCAATGAATTAGGGAGGCGGCTGAAAACGGGTTTACAAAAAGATCTCGATGGCTACAGCGCAGTGGGATGGAACGCCGGCGCGGCGGCCTAGTGGTGTCTTTTTTTTACCTCTGCTTGTTTCTAAATTACGACTCGTGAACGGCATGTGGTAACCATGTCTAGCAAGGCAGTTTGCGTGGATGTAGCCGGTCCGAGCCCTGTGGACAAGAAATGATTGGTTGAAAAGAGTGTGGACGGGCGATGAAGACCTTGCCGTTGGTTATATTAGTATAAATGTCGAGTGCCGGAAAGAAACCGTACTTCTTTTTTGGAGAGTTTTGATAAATCTTGAAATTTTGTGGGAGTATTGTTCGCGTTTGTTTCAATATCTTTCAGAAAAATGTGTTTTGTTTTACCTTTTGTAATGTTTTAATTATTTGATTAAAATTCGTTGGAAAGGATCTACTGACCTTGGTGTATCATGCGTGGGAAACCTTGCTATCTGGGTGAGAGAAATTTGTTTGATAAGAAAAATAGAATCACGTACATTCTTTAAATGATTCCAAATTGTACCTCACGTTATGTAAATTTTCAAAATTTCTTACTTTCCTTTTACGAATGACAAGAGATTAACCGTAGTATGTGATGCATAGTGTAGTCAGAGCACAGTAGTTCTTTTGTGTCAAAGTTCCAATTTCAAGCGAACTATTTTATGTTCTCGGCAATCGGGCTTAAACGCAATCGGATCGTTTTGTGTTATCTAGCATTCAGGCTTTGTCTATTGCATGTTCGTGCATTGTGTTAACACGGTCGGGTCCACGTTCATAGCGCAAGCAACAGGTGAATTTCTTTTGCAAAGATCACTTGCATAAATACTTGTTTCGTGCGTGAACATGGGTGAATAATGTGCCACCAAGGTTTTTACAGAATGACTCCATCCATTACCTTTTTAATCTGTGTCGTATGCAGTTACACAATAATACTCTTACGCAATAATCCTCACGAACATTTACATTTTAGACCGAATACTTTACTTATAGAAATTTATACTAATAAATTGTTGGTCGTAATAAGAAATATCAAGTAGTGAAAATAATGTATCAACGAAGTGTTGATAGATTATTTTTTACTACATTGCATGTTCAGTAAAGTCCAATCCATTAGAAACTATTATTACATGTTTTGTACTAAAATTTTGCATGGGAAAATCTGGACTACCTATCTCAGTTTTGCCACTATTGAATTGGCTTGCTCCTGTTCGCGTGATGTACTTCTTGTGAAGGATTTGATTACGAAGTTTTAAACGTGTTCAATTTCCATTTTGGACATATCATATGTTTCTGGGAATAAAACGGCTGTTTCGATCGCTAGTCACAAAGTAGCTAGGTATTTTCATGTTAGAATAATAAACATTTAATTTAATATTGAATAGGTAATAGGAAACCTTTTATATTTTTTTACATTTTGAAAGCATTTTGTTTTGTTCATTAAAAGTATGGTGGCAGCTAGAGGTGAAGTAAACTTTCGAACAGTAGATGTCGGGACCATTTCGCCGAGCGAGATGACGGCTACGCCTACGAAAAGCACCGTGATTTTGTATTGATATCTAAGGAAAAGTAATTAAAATGTCATTGTGTGTGTTTTAAGTAGAGGAAATCTTGATGAAGAAACAAGATATCTTAATTGTAGAAACAGTACTGATCGTAAACTTTCTGATCACGTCGAAGTAATGCTTTAACTGTACTGAAAAAAATGTAAATTCTTCAGGAAGTGGAAAGAGAACTGACAGTTAAACGTAGCAGCTATGATGATGATGATAATAAGTGTAACTGCTTACCAGTAAGTCGACTATAAATAATTATTATTTTAATTCACCCTTTGCAATTATACTACCAGAAAAAATAAGGTTTATTAAAAAATTGTGTAACCCTTTACGTAGTATTCTGCTATGTTAATTGAGTAACCTCTGTCCGTCCGTCAGTCCGTTACCTTCGGTTCGATCCCTTCTTGGCAACCAATCGAGACATATGTCATTCGACACCTCTGGGTGGGGAACTGCATTTTTGTTTGCGGATTCGTTCCGAAAATGTTATGAAATTTCTTTACCAAACGTGGATGTGTCCTTTTCTAGGCAACAAACGCGTTTTAGGTGTTTTCCTGCGCATAGATTGGTACAATTATTAACCGGTTCTCTCTAGGATGTTCTGGAAGAATTGTGGAGAACTTGTGGGTTTGGGACATTTTGTTAGTATGTAGTATTATGTGCGCCTAATGTCGCCGAAGAATGGATTAAATATTGCTAGGGGAGACAAAAAAAAGGGAAAGTTGTTTGATGTATGAAGGAAATGATAAACTCCTATGTTAAAACGAACATAGTAAAATTGGATGATTTCAGTAAGTATAAAAAATAAGATGGTTGAATGATAAATTGGTAGGTAGTAATTCATCGATACCATAGAAAGTACTGAACAATAACACTGTAACTGTACTCGCCTTCCCGAGAAAAAAAAAGATCCTTGTTGCGCCTGTGGTAATAATAATATTAATGAAAATACGATTTATAACTATTGAAATGTACAGATTTCAACTCATTCAAAGATAAGAAGCCTGGAAAGGTAGTCGCAGATTTTTAACATTTTTCGATCATATTTATTTATTTTATTTAATAGGTAATTATTACAGACAAATGAAAAAAACTTGGTGCACTGTGGCTAGGCCGAAGGCCTTTAAGCCATTACAATACCTAATATTTCGATCATATTTCAATGTAATGATGTGTGTTAGAAGACACAAACGTAACTACAGGCTTCTTTCTAACGCAACTTAATCGAGGATACATTAATACAATAATTTAAAATTACACTCGTATTTCTTTGTTTTTTTATTTACATCCTTTAATTTTTTCGTCTTTGAGTTTGTGTTTTATAATTTTTATATTTTCCGAATCCTCTCTAGGCATGGAATAGGCGCTTTTATTCTGCCCGTGGCTCGGTCCCGAGGGCCCAGCCGAGTGGCAATTGCTCCCCTTATCAGATGGCCCGCGCCGCTGCCTCCGCCGCAGCCTCTGCCAGCGCTTTCCACGCAGGCGCCCTAGGCCCTTCCGGATTAATTAAGAGAAGGATCGTTTGGACGCATTCGGGAGATCAAACGGGGGCCGATAATTTTAGCGACGCTGCTCGGAGCAAACGTGTAGGTTATCAGTTTCCTACATTATTTAACCGAATTATCTTAATTACCTGGCACGTTTTCGATCGTCTGTAACAAACTTGTTACAGTTCACCAATAGCAGCAAAATTGAATGTATTTAAAAGATAACGCCAGACCTTACTATTAGGGAAAACATTCAGCTGTGATGCATAATTTAATAAAATGCTTCTCTTGAAATTGTTATTAAAAACTGTCGCTAGTGAATTAGCGTATCTTGGGCCCCAGAAAAGTACTCCGTGGGTGCCGCGTTCGACAAGGCTGCTCTGGTCCTACGTTAATCCCGAAGGCCCCAACCTCGTCGCCAAATTACATGTGTAGAGGAGCGTCATCAGAGGTACAGTGAGATTTTGATGTCGTGGAAATTGAAATTTCCACCTGAAACTCGTAAATAGGCATCTTCTCTCTTGATAGCCTTGGGAACTTCCCGACAGCTGTCGATTTCTAATTATCACATTGTATCTGCTATTCCTCGACATCTGAATGAGCTTTAGCTTCTCTACTCACCATGTGCTCGTGAATGTCAACTTTATCCGGCTATAGTGCGAAGTGTGCTTCGAAGCTTTGTACTTCGCACTTTATTCCATTTTGGAGAATGTGAACATTATCTGGATGTACTGCGATTTATTCACTGCTACCTGTGACAGGAATCAGCTGTGACGATGTCATTCAATCGGAAGGTTGAACGCCGCCATAGTGACGTCATTGTGGTGACGTGTAAGCTCCCGATTGGATGACACCATAACAGCTGATGACCTGCCACAAGCAACAGTAAATAAATCGCAGTGTAATTCGCGAATTTCTTTGATTTGGAAATTAACCATAACTTATACTACATCACTTGGAAAACGACAATTAGTGCAAATTTTGTTGCCGTTCAGAAATGAGACAAACCACGTAAGTTGCCTTGATTCCCTTTAATTCAGGAATTGATTTGCCCTTTCCTTCTTGAGTATTTGCGATCACGCAGTTCGATGTCCTCTCCCCTGCATTCTGCAGCCGCGCTCATTCAGATATAATGAGGGAAATAAAGAGATCACGGAAATAAAAGAAATAAAAATGAAGAGCCGGTAAATGTCGGTTACAGCTATGTACGAATCATGAGAGGATAAAAGCTTCGTGCTCTGAGCAATCTTCGTGAATTCCCTGCTGCTTTTGTCACGAAATGACTCTTACCATCTTTATTCCGTGATGCATTGTCCATTTGCGTATTCCTTTCTGATGAAACAAGGAACTGTCTATCCTGAAACTGTTGAGTTGTGTAAGTGCAGAATGTATAAAGACATTCCTACTGTCCAGTTATGTTTCTTCAGTGTTTATTCATTGAACGTCGATATCAGTTGGTACTATGACCTAGCATGACTCATAGTGTGCTTTCGGTGCTGTCAAATGCCATTGCTTCTGTCAACATCTGAGGGATAGTCGCCTGCTATAGTGGAAGAGGATACGAAGTTTTGTTCAGATGTTTGTGATTGTTCTGTTGAACCAAACTATTCTTCTGTGAAAATTCTACTTCAAGCAGCATTTTTTGCAAGCATTAGCGTCTGTGGATTCCTCGTGACATTCAAAGAAATTTAACAGGGCCTGTATTGATGGAAAGGTCCTTCGGATTTCAACATAGCAGGTATGAAGTGCACGACAAGAAATTCTAGCTGAAATTTGGAGGTACGAAACTTACCTGAACTCAATAAGAAACCGTAAAAACGTTTTCTTTTCGTTCACCATGTCCTGTTAATTTGACATTTGTGTTGTGTGGCAACTGTTCCGTACACCTTCTAATCCAGAGTAAATGATGAGATCTTCTGGTAAAGATGTAGATGGCAGTTTCTGGGTTTCAGAATCGCAAATCATAATGCAGATACAATTTATGTCCTACTTGATTATACAATAATTGATTTCAGAAGAAGCTCTGAAGTGTAGAGTGGAGGAATAAGGTATCTGAGAGGTTAAGGTGTATTTTTCAGTATTTCTTATTTTTGAAGAGTTAATACTTTATTTTTAATTTTAAAATATTTAAGTATAATTATGCGGCTCCGAGTCATTTTGTAGGTCTCCTCTCTGCGCATATTCGCGACGTACCCATCTCCTCTTTTGTAAACACCAGGAGCACTTCACCACCCGTGGCGGGCGTGTATTGGGTTGCCAATTTGCGGTTCCAGGGTTGCTGCGGAGTGGGGAGGGAAGGGAAGGGATCCACCAACTAAATAAATTGTCGCCGATAAAGCGGTATTGGTTTAGATAATATCTTGATGATAACACTACCTAAACTACGTTTTGAGGATGCAAATATTGTAATTAGTAATTTCTTTAGGAGCCTGAAATTAAATAGATTTTGCCAGTTATGCTTAATTTAAGTTTCCCTTCGATTGGTACGACTGACACTTGTTGACGTTGGGTGTGAACTTAAAAAAAAAAAAAAAAAAAAAAAAAAGTATAATTTGTATTTACATGTAATATGTTAGGTGAGACGTTCATATATTGTAATTTATTGAATTTTTTGTAAACCATTAACCTATTCAAAATATGGAAGTAGCGATACTTTGGGTTCACTGTTATCGGATTTTGGTTCTGATATCGGATAGTCTCGAATCAAATACGCCAATATGGCAACATCCTCTGTTCCTACGGTGCTCGTGAGAGGCCGCTGCGGCGCGTTATCTGTGGTTATCTGCGAGAGGCCTTCCCAGGCTGCCGCCGCCTTGGAGGCCAAACGTGCGAGACCTTTGAACTCAGCGCGCCGCGGAAGCGGCAACAGCGCCGAAGTATGTTTGTCGCCCCGGCTCTCCCCTCCCCACCCCGCCCCGCCCCGCCCCGCCTTCTTCGCTGCGGGTCGCGCCCGCGATGTGCCTCGGAGGGCTGGAGAACATTTTCACACGGCGCAGCTGCGGCGGGCGGACGCTGACTCCAGTCGGACATTTTGAATGACGCACGGGCGGCACCGGCACCAAATTGTGGTGGCAGGGGGGGGGGACGACTAGATAAGGTACGATTACTGTGACTGGGAGTCCCTTCCAATGTAGGCTGTGTACCTATTGGACGTTTTACACAGTGTGAGGCACATTCGCGTACACCACTTTTGAGCTTTTGTGAATCATTTGGTTGGAGGTGCGCATGTGCAGAGGATGAGAATTGGTATATATGAAGCTGCCTTGCGGAACACCAAAAGGCTTCATTGGGAAACGCGTTTCTCTGACTGGCTCCCATGGAAGCGACATACAGGGCACACGTTATTCTCAGGTCCGCGCTTCCTAGGCAGTTGCGCATCGCCGGAGACAGCTTCGCTCCCGACGATTAGTATTGTTCCGCCAGCTGATAATGTATTGGAAATGCCCGTTAAAATGCGTGCAGAAATTGAGTTCGTTCCGATTTTGGCATTAGAAATAATATTATATGAATTGACACAATATGTGGATTTCTATCAGGGGGAGGGGAAGGGAGGAAAATTCTCACATTTTCTTCTGCTTATGGTAATTGCCAAATAATATTTTGTGTTCATGTTTCAAGGAATATGTATAACTTTTTTAGCTCGTAGTTACGAGGACATTTACTTTGAATGAGTTTTCAACATGGGCTTTTAAGAAATTCGAAAATGACCTAAATAGCTCTGAGGAGGGACTGTCAGCCTTTCCTTCCGTTGCGTGTTAATCCTTCTAATCTCACGTCTCTTTGGCCGGGAGAAGCATCGGTTTTTAATGGAAAAGAAAATATCTCGCCTCAAAAGCTATCTACAGGCGTCTCTTTCATCTCAATCAGCACACGTGGGCGGTGTCACACGCCAGCAAAACCAGGACTTGTCCGAAACAGGGTAGAGCAGCTGATGCACTGTGCTTTCACGACGGGGGATAGAGAAAGCCCGTGTGATTGGGCAAACTGAACCATTGTATCTTTCTCGCTGTTGGAACGCAAGTCGAAGCATGTAATCAAATTTGTTGTAATTTCATTTGAAGTAGTTTATGTAATTGACTTTCCCCTTAGGAAAGTGCATGAGCAGCCATTAGATAAAAACCGTATGAGAATACTAAAACGATTTCTCTAATAGAGAAATTGGAAGTAAAGCCATGCTAGTGGAAGGTAAACAACAGGTCGCTGTCAGCGAATACCATAGTGACATTGTTTTTTTTTATTTTCATCGCTTTTTCAACAAAACAACATTATCAGAATTTTATTCAAAGAATAATTCACGGGTATGATACTATTTTGTCAAATATATGTAATATCCAAGTGCCCTTTTATTGAATTGTAGCAACTGTTTTCGTGCAAACATTATAAGTTTCACAAAATAATAGGTACAGTCTTACAGTCTTAATAATGTAAGCCGAAATTAATCCGAATTCCTTAATTTGTTACTCATTTACGCACGCTCCCAATATAATCTGGCAGAAACGAATATCAAAAGCCGAAGACGACTGGGTCATTCCGACTTTTTTTTTTTTTTTTTGTTAACGATCAATTTATGAAGTGACGAAACGCCAGCGATTTCAGCCGCAGTTTATTTGCTAGCCCTTGCTGTCGTTCCCATGCGTTGCCTTCGCCATTTGAGACCCTGGCTTCTCTCATATTCGAGCGTTCTAACATAACATCCAGCTCCGTCTCCGCAGTGCTGCAGCCTCGGCGTGGCCCGGTGGGGCTTTCTATTGCTTGGACTCGCAGCTTTTTATTTAATAGCTGTTTTAATTAATGATTCAATGTTGCGTTAATTAATTGTGAAGTATTTGGACTTTTGTTCTGGTGAACCTTGGCAGTTGCTTAATACTTCTCTTTTCCCATTAAACAATATATATTAATTGGTAGTTCGCTTCTCGCTGATTAAAGGGCATAGGGTGTGAAGTAATGGGGAGTGTTGATGCAAGCGGCTTCGCATTTGTTCGCTCAATTGCAGTATAAATTACGAGTCGGTGTGTTGCATAATTGCTTGTGGTATCGTGCAGGTGCGCGGACGCATTGTCGGGACATGTTTGCATTAACGATCAATTGCTTTCTTTATCGATTCAACCGCTTTGCTCCCAGGTATGTGTTCGTGATTGAAACGACGTGGAAACTTCTTCAGAAGATACCTAGTTTGGAGGAGTTTCGCTGTCCTTGGATTCGCAATTAAGGGGACCACTCTCATGCCCTCGCATGTCCTGTAGCACGTGCAGTGCCTCGGGAAGGCTGGGCAGAAGCACTTGCGACGCAGGGAGTTGCAGGCTTCCGACGTTGTAGCACGTTCGGAGCGCTCGAGGAGAGCGCGCTGCCCTGCATGGGGCCTGTTGTGCAACCTGCTATTCCCCCGGGACGTGACTTCTGCTCGCTCAGGGATATTGAGGCCGGGACGGGACGGGGCGGGTCGGCGTGTGGGAAAGCCCTCGGTAATCTGGCAGAAACGTCTTACGTAAGAAAGTTGGAAGCCGAGCGTCACTAATTTGCAATTAAAATATAATGGAACAAATCGAGTTGAGGACCTTCTTTTACAACGGAAATGCGGTATCGTTTCGTATTTAAATTGTCATCTTTTGGAAAGAGTAGTTAAATGATTGTAATTAATAATAAATCGAAGTAAATGTATGGGATGAATTGGAGTGCATGGGTCTGATAGGGCTCCGTCAAATTGAAGTTAAATTGTGTCTCAGATTTAATATTGTGGTTACTTGAAATCTGCATTTGAACTTATTCTAGGTTTTAAATAAACGTGCTTTTAGTAGGAGAACATAAACTAGGTAAACAATAGATAAAAATAGAAGAATCTAAGATAAAATAAATAGTACAATATAAAATTAAATTTCAGGAAAATAATTCTCCGGGTTGTCGCAATGTGCGAAGTCAGAGATATTTAAGAAAGAGATACTCGTCCTTGATGTTACTGTTTTTCAACAATCACGATTCTAATTACCGTGTTGTTTCCGCGCACGAAAAGAGCATTGTTCGTAAAATGGCCGTGCTCCTGGGGTGTAGTTTGGCGAAATGCACCATTGCATTTCCTGACTTCTCTCTGCTTCTCCTCATCTTTGTATCCAATTTCCCGTTTTACGAGTCATTAAAACTGGTAATTACGATTAGGGTCAATTGGTTCTAGGAATATGGCGTTGTGTTTACAAAGGAAATTCATTCATTAAAGAGCCGCTGTCTGATCAAAGATTGAGTATATAATCATACGCCCAGCCTCAGTCTCCGTAGTTGCTTTTCTTGGATACCGGTGTGATCGTGAAACAGTAAAGACAGTTAGGAACAGTAAACAACGTTGGTAGAAATATCAAATAGATGTTTGTGGGAATTGCAGTACAGCAATTATGGATGATTGTATTCGTTGTATTGTAAATTGTACCAAATTAATCTCAAACGATTGAAAACAACCCTTGTTACACAAAACGCTCCTTGAAATTAATTATATTCTTCAATATTTCATCAATAAAATTAACATAATTTTTGCTGTGAGTATTCGATAATAAGTACATGTATAAAAATAGCTGTAACTGAATTAACTTCGAAAATACTTGTTCAGCATTAATGTTTCAAGATTGTAACTGCCCAAATCGAACACTAGGTCGTTACTAGGACTGACATTTATATGGAATGACGTGTGGATAATTAGATATGTTCATAAGTATTGACTAGAATGTTCAAAATAAGGAGTAATATATGCAAAATTTAATTAAAAGAAAAGACTTAATACAATGCATTAATCAAATATTTAAGTTGAATAACATCACTAGGCAAAGGAAACTTGCAACTCCCATATTCTTAAATTTTATAATACGAAGAAAACTGTTAATCTCCCTAAAGTATTGGAAAGACAGATCGTTCAATTTGAACTGTACTATAAACGTAATAGATTATGGTAGTCAACAGAACTTTGAAGTCTCTCTCAATTTGGGTTTCCGAAACTTTTTGTTTTGTTTAAATATTTTTGGAAAAAGTTGGAGTTATAAAATTTTCATTGCTTAGTAATAATAAATAGTTTGGTCAAATAACGCTATTTCGTATCAGCGGTGGTACAAGTTTTAAACATGTTTTAAAATACTGTGAATTTTTGAGTTCCGAAAGTAAGATTCTCAATCTTCTAATATTATCTTCCATTAATAATTTTCAGAGACAATAATATGTAACTTATGGTAGATAAACTTTTGAAATATACAAAGAAATTTCTTCAAATATATAAAAAAAAAATACGTACTATACTTCGAAACATGAACAAACATGGATGGTTTAAAATCAACTTTCAAAAGCGTAATTTTAAAACGTGTGACGAGTTCGGTCGTAATGAATGAACACACTTATAGAATTACGTACAAATAGAAGGCCTTCTCATTAATGTATAAAATGTAATAGAGTTCACAAACATGAGTGTCGAAATCGATATTTTCCAGTATTCGTAGCACATTAAAATAAGTTTCGTAAGATTTCTGTTGTATTTAAATTTCACTTGTGGAAATGTTAAAATTGAATGAACACAATGTGTCTTCATCAATTACATATTAATAGAAGTTGGGATCCGACAAGCACAATATATACCAGTGTCGAATGTCCGTACTCCCATTCCGAATTTTTCACGCAAATTTTGGCACTGGAGTTATTTCCGAAATTAACTTCGCAAAGGACGCCGCCGCCAGAACCACGGGCCAATTAGCAGGGTTGCCAACGCAAACACGTTAACTCGCTTGGTCGCCTCCATATGAACTGGGGCAACCCTTGATTGTTACCTTCGGTATCTTACCAAAGGCCGAATGGACAGTAGTAATTAACGTCGAACGACAACCGTGATGAGCCAGTGTAATATTCAAAAGAGGTTTGTCCGTCTCAAATTAGAAATAGCGACATTCCTTTTTAACATTGTAAGGAAGGTAAGTAATGATGATGAAGTTCACCGTTCATATTGTGCGTTCCTTGCTATACTGTTAATGTTTTGCAAATCAACTGATTTTGATGATCGGAAAGTGGACGAGCATTTTCAACATGTACGTAGTATGTAGTGTGCAATTTTACGTAAAAATAAATTTATCGATTGCTAACTGCGAGGACTGTAAGACCAATAGAAATGCTACAAGTAACCAATTGAATATAAGAATAGGAGTTTAATAAAAAATCCTGTAAAGCATATGAGTAATATGTATTATTAATCCGCAAGAGTAGACTAATCAATCTTTAGCGAATCACGGCCCACGAAAATCTTTTAACTGCTGAGATTGCTGAGGTAAATCAGGGCAATAGCAAGACCTCTGACCGGGAGATTTTAGAGTTGGAGTCCCCGTGGTGGTGGATTTTTGGCTCAAGCTATGATAGCCATGTCGAATTCAGGCACTGCCTAGAGGAGACATCTGGCGGTCGGCTGCTCTGATCGGTAGTTTTCCGTGATTTCTCCGATTAATACTGGGTGCATGCCGGATTAGTACCTTATCATCTGGGCCACGGCCCCTGCGCGATCTTTCTTGTCCCCTTCCTTACACTTACATACACAAACGAACTACATCAGCACCTGCAGGGAGACCAATCGAGAGCTTAGAACTTGTCGCGGTCGGGACGGTGGTCCGCTCCCGGAGGTATTTGGAGGGGAAAATCCTTGCAAGTCGACCTGTAGGTCGGTAGGATCTCTCGTTCCAGTGGTGGAGGAACCTTCCGATATAACTTTTTATTACTCTCACGGAACCAAAGACCACAGCAGTTGATGCGTCAGGAAACAAAATAAGTCAATCAGACATCTTGAACAGTAGTCGGGTTTCCTATTTAATTGAATGACAGTCTTATTAGCGTTAAGTGAGTTGGCGCTGGTAACCTCCATGTGAGGGTCGAGGGTAGAGATGAGCAAGAGCCGTTAAGGTTCTGTGGAACGTCCCGTGAAGTATGGGGGTCTCCACGTTAATATTTAGATATACCTCATAGTCCCGGAGTACTTGTTCTCCGCGTCGAAATGTTACAGAATAATTTCGTAACCACTGAGAGTTTCGGGTCGCTTTCTGATTCCTCGACGTTTTATCAATTGTCCCATATTTTCACTGTGCGTTGTTCACAGCAAAATGTGTCTATACGCACTGTGACCGCAATGAACATGCCGTACAAGTTCTATGGTATTGGAGAAGACGCCTTGCCGGCGCGGCGGCGTGACGTCGAAGCTTGCAAGAAGGGACTTCCCTCCCTCTCTTTCGTTCCACTGCGCCGCGCCCTCTGACCCAATGCTTTTTTTTTTCTCTACGCACTCTCTGCTCGCGGATCTCCTTCCAGTGACGTGCTCTACACTTCTCCCAATTCGAACCTCGGTGTGGCACCCGCTTACAAGCTGTGCTGAGGGGGGGGGGTCTGTATTCATCCCGGGAGAATTTGAACCCCAAGCTTTATAATTTCTCGTACAGTTTTGATTTAGAATGTTGTGATCAGTACCTTTTCCCTCACCTTTATGTTCAAAATCCATTACTTCCCACATGATTACAGACTGACTATTTCTGCTCAGGAATTCCTGTCGACTCCTGTTATAGTGAACTTCTGGTAACTAACATATTTGGTTCACTATATCAGTTGTTTACTATATCCGATGATGAGAAAATTAAAAGCAATTTCTCCACAATAATTGATTTTATTAATAAACAGCAAAATTCACTAACAGCACGAACTGAAAATTTCAATGTCTTTATTTGTATGTAAAAAAATCATTTTTTTCAATTGTTTGCTTCGTTCATTTTTCACTAGATCCTTATCCAGAATTCGTGCTCTCTCGATCCTTGATTCAGCATTATCCTCTACCTCTAAGAAGCGTAATGCAGTCTTGGCACCTTTCAATGCCTCTTGCACTGGTGAAACTCCATCCCATTCTCCGAAAGCCTTGTCAATTGCTTAATAACTTAAGAGATTCAATTAATTTTCAGAACTTATTTCCTAAGTTCACTACTACCGAATCTTCTTATGTTTATTTGTAATTTAAGAGAAACGGGACCAGTGACAAGTTCACTATCACCAGCGTCGACTGTATTTTCATCTTGCGAGTGTCTCTGGGTTTGCAAAGTTCCCGCGTTAACTAATAGAGCCACCTGGCGTATCGCATCGTCCAAGGCATACCTTGCATGTCCCACGGCGCATTGCAAATAGGCTCGATCAAACTTTCAGGAGGATAAAACATTAATGATGCTCCCAGAAATGATCACAAACAAGATTTACCGACGAAATTCGCAACATTTTGGCCCTTGGTGTATCCTGCGATATATAGTGACAGGATTATCACGAGAGTTGATACCTAAAACAGCACAATAATTGCATCCAGGCCCAAACGCAAGAAAAGCAGACGTTGCAAGAAGAAAACTAACTAGCCAAGATGGGAAATTTGTCCAAGAAATTTGGACCGCAAAGCATCCCGTGAGTGTAAAAGTACAAGAAAATAGTATGACAATCACATTAATTGTTTGTTCTAAAGATTGTGTGTAAAAATGTGTTACTGAACTGTACACATTGAATTGAACAAGGATATCAGTGTATGTGATATTGCTATAATTTAATTTTCTTTGGAACTGTGGTTTGTTCGATTTCAGTTTGAGATGATTCAAGCAGGACTTCCTACCTGTACAGCATTTATTTCAGAGGTTTAAATGCGTTTCACGGAAATGAATGTGAATTGTGTTTAAAATGAAAATGCAAAGACTGAATAATTATTGTCAGTGTGTATTTATGTGTACCACGTGGTCTTGCAGTGGCTCTCAAAGCAAACCGTACTTCTCCCCTATACGCCACACACAGTTTTCAGTGGCTTTTTAAGAAAATAAGTGAAAGAAATCAAAACGTACAGCCAAAACTAAGCTTTACAAATCGTTTACTGCAATTCTGCGACATGCTCTTGTTTATACCAGACAGGCTATCTAGGGTGTATGAGATTCGTAGAAAATTCCAACCCTATGGCACGTCATTGAATTAAAGGAAAAAGTATGACTGATCCGAAGTTGCACGAACCCTAAGAATGTGCCGGAAACGCAGGAAGTCCATGCAGAAGCCTTATGTTGAGATTGCAACCACATTATCAATGAAACCGAAACTAGTGAAAGACGATTAAGAACGCCGTAATTTTAAGTTTAGTCCAAGCGTAGCTGCGGCATGTCTGAGGAGGCTGGGGCCGAGCTCCCCTCCCCCTCCAATATTTCCTGAAGCCGTCGCGACGTGGGGATGTTATGCAACGCAGCCGTCAGCGCGGTGTGGCGTCCTGGGCGTCAGCGCCGGCAACGGATGCGGTCTCGCTGCGGCGCTTCCTCTCTCTATCCTCTCGTCGCTTTCTGCTAGTTTACTCTTCTTTTCTACGTCTTTCTTTACTCCTGGTAATATATTCAAATATTAATGATGATATAGAGAATGATATATCGAAGTATTGTACATACAATACCATTTTCATATGAACAACTTTATGAAGTGATTAACGGAGGGAAAAATATCACTTCTTTCTCTCCTTTACTTTCCTGTCCTCTTTTTTCTTCTTTTGGGTTTCCTGTTTGGCCTGCGACTGATTCAACTCTTCTCTTCGTTGCCCTTACGTTTCCTTATCCCTTCATTCCCTTCGCATTCCTTCCCCTTGTGCTGCTCGTTCGGCCTTGCCCTTCCTCTCTCGTGGCCGTCCTCCCGCCCCGCGGCCCGGCAACGCGGATCTGGCGCCCTCATTTCGCCCTGAACTTGGCGTAGTCTGCGCTGGGGGCAACTGGTTAGCGTTCTCTCCGCTGAGGGCAGGCGGCGACGGAAGTGGGGACGGCGAGTCTCGAACGGGAGTGCGATGGCTGGCAGCTCACTCTCACGCGAGGCGCAGCTCTCCGCCCAGCCCCGCTCCACGCACAAAACCTGCCTGCCTTTAAGAGGCTTACAACCCCCTGTTTTCAACTCGTTTCTCGGCGGCAACGTGTGCGACAAAGTTGCGCGTTGCATGTGCGCATGTTATTGTAGCTTTTTTTTTTCTTTTTTTTTTCCAAAAGCAAAATTTTATAATTTTGGTCTTCAATTTGCATGATGTACCCTTGCGAGTTATTCCTTATCTAGCAATAGCACGTTTACGGTTTTTTGTTTCTGTGTCTTCTTATAAATCACACAAAACTGTAATATTTCCATAGTGTGCGTTTCTTAAATAGAATGGTGGCCACTTTCTGGAAAAACACAGCAATGGGGAAGGGGAAAATCATGGAGTTTCATTTCATTCATGGATTTCTGGAAAAGTCAGGGAATAATCCGAGAATTTGAGGAAAAATCATTAGAAATCAGGGAAAATTCTGAGAGGGTTATAAAACTAGTTAGTATTTCATACAAACAGAAATACTACGTTATTTTTGCACAATTTTTACTCGTTGAGAAAATATTGCTAATTTACGATTTGTCGTACCGAAATCGGAGAGCTGCCCAATTAATATCAGGGTACCTTTATTTTTTTTTTTTTTAGTTCGAAATTGTATTAAGAACAAATGTTTTAAAAGAATCTGGAACACCGGGATTAGAATAGACGGGAAAATTCGTTCCAGGAAATGAGCGTAGAGAGGGGATATGATAACACGCTAGCTGTGATCTTGTTGATAATTGCCCGTTTCATTGTGCGGTGCAGCCGCGCTGAAACGCTCTCGTCCCTGGCGAGGGTGGCGGCGGCCGCGGCCCAGACGCAGTCGCAAAGTGCGGCGCGCGCCGCGTCCAGGAGGTGGCGGCGGAGGCGCCGCGCGGGAATGAATGAATGGAGGCTGGCGGTGGAGGCGGAGTGTTTCCCGTTCACGCACCGCGCGCCGGCGACCGCCCCGCCCCGCCCCGCCCCGCCCCCCGCGCCGTTCAATGGGCCGAATCCACTCGTAAACACGTGCGGTGGAGTAGCTTGCGTCTGTGTCACTTCCAAACACTTCAACAGATGAAAAACGTATTAAAATTACACACATTTAATCTGGATTTCTAAAACTTTTATAACATTTTTTCAATCTGAAAAGGAATTGTTGTGAAGTGTTAATGTTCGATCTCACCGGGATGAGCATCCGAAATCTTTTATCCAGGCAGATGCTCGGCTGGCTGAGCTGTGGAATCAAACATTGCATTCGTGCAATTTAACGACCTTACAGCGAACTTTTAATACGGTTGAAAAAGCGTGAAAGGTGAAAATTAACCAAAAGTCATGACTTTGAAAAGAATGTCTGGCTAACAATGTGTCAGTGATTCTATTTAGTACATCTTCTCTCTTCATATCCATTCTACCAATATTTATTTAATTTATTTTTGGAATTCTTTCGAACTTCATGTTCGCGTGGGAAATGCTCGATTGACACTAGTGCGGTTTTTAATTTTACACACAGTGAAAATAAAATGCAGTGTCTTCTTTCTTGTAAGGAGATTTTTTGGTTTCGGGTTTATTATTGCTTTTGAACTTGATTGTAATGAAGTATTTTAGTAGATTTAATCAGCTCCATCACACAGTCCTATACCCAAAATATATTCGTGTTTTCGTCTCGCTGCTGCGCCTTGTCCCTCTTTACCTGGCAACGCTCCATTCCGTCCTCCTCCCCTTTCGTACCGCTGCGCTTTAAACTGCCTCACATTGTCCTGCTTAGCATCATCGAGATCTACCTCGCTGGTATTGGGCCGGCCGAACCTTCTCTGCCTTGCCTCACTTCGCGTTGCATCGTCCCTCTTCCACCAGTCTCATCCGTTGTCCCAGAGCGTCTCCTCTTTCCTCCTTCGTCCCCCCCGCCCCCCGTCGCTCCGTGCACGTCCGCCTCGTCCTTTCCGTCCTCGCCCCCTCCCGTTGCCCGTGCCGTGTGGCCTCGCACTTTCCAGCACCGCTGCATACCTTCTTCGCGCTCGCCCGCCCGCCCGCCCGCCCGCCCGCGCGACCCACTTGCGTGGCCGGCCGCACCGCGCCGCAGCGGATGTGCCTGGCGGCCGGATCTGGCGCTCTCCCTCCCTGGAAGGCGTCTAGCGGCCGGCGAGCGCTGGCCTCCCGGAGGCGGATTCAGCCAATTCGCCGCTCTGACCACTTGCTCGGGCGCAACCGACGGCTTTCGCGCCCTCCAAGCACGCCACAAGGATCAGGCAATGAGTGCCAGTAGCTCCCAGTTTGCTGGAAAAACACGGAAATATTTTGTTCTTATCGTTCTCTTGCGAATGGCGCCTCTATGAAACAACAGAAAAAATAATAAAATTATCTCAGTTTATAGTAAAAAAATGTATCTTCAATAAGTGGGAATGATTTTTAAAAAAATGTTATAACAAACGTCGTTGCGAAGACTCGTTTCACAGAAAACACTTTTGTCTTTTCCTCTTTCTTGTACAACTCCGCCAAGTGAAGTGTAGTGTGGCGTGATATTTAATAAGTTGAGTTTCTTGGAATCTTAAGTCCCCTCAGAAGACTGCACGATGGTAGATCACAGTAGAAATTAAAAAAGATAAACGCAATTCTAAAGAAAATTCCTTTAATTAACATAAAAGTAAAAACAGAGAATTACAGAGATCTCCGTCCACGTGAGCGGTAAATTGAAGTATCCCCGGGCGGAGCCCATAGGGGTGTTTATAGCACGCAGAGTCTGAAGTATGGTACATCCATGTGCGAGGCAGGTGCCCCCCTCCTCTCTTTACAGCGCCCTGTCGCTTTGTACAAGACAAATCAACTCCTCGCCTGGCCATCGAAATACTCATGAAGTGTCAGCACTCGTTTGGTCAGCGAACACTCTCTGTATGCCTTTGTGTGGGTGTGTGCTCTTGTTCAAGGCATAGCAGCTCATCGTGTGGATAGCGAGCGCCCAAGTAATATAAACTCCTTGATGGTCTCACACATACGCGTATGAGTAGCTCATTATTTGAGGAATTCTAAGCGTCCAAGTGTAAATGGAAGAATTCCAACTGAATGTATCATAAAACAGCCCTCTCCGACGTGCTGCATTGCTTAATACGAAGTTTTCCATTTTTTTATGAATTCTAAGAATTATATTGAAAAATATTGAAATAAAATACATATACTAATTTTTTTGCACAATTAGAATACACGCCCGTACAAGATGTCATTGCATCTTTAGAATTGCGATTATTCATTCCAAATTAAATTTTTATTTCTAAACTAAATTATGTTTTTCTTTCTTTGCCCTCCCTAAATTGTTTTTAAAATAATAATTTTCTTACCTGTTACATTTTTTTTGTGTGTATTTTTATACTTGAAGGGCTTGCGGCAGTGATACCATTTCTCATACACATTTTCATATAATGGACGAGAAAATGACAGCGGCTACATCTACCTTTGAAATTCTTAGAAATTAAAATCGTAATTTGTATTTTGGTGGCGCAATGCGTTGGTGGGTTTTAGATATATTTGCCTCAAATTTAGGACCTAAATGTTACTGACGACTCGTCCATAACATTTGCTGATGAAATCCTTTGATGGCGTCTGCTTTATGGAACCAGTGGAGCTTTTATACCGTGTGACTTTGACGAATGCCTGATGAAAGGAGTCCACGACTGAAGTACGTATTCAACCCGTTCCCTTCAGGCAATTTTTCGGTGTGCGCTGTATTTACGGGCTACTGGCCAATTACGCATTCAGAACAAAGATACTTCAATGCTTTGATTTTCTGGACTTCTGGTTCGCCTTTTTGCATACCGTCGCTGCCCGTTGAAGTTCTTCGTGAATTTCTTGAACGACTATTCTCCTTGTTGCATCTTGAAGCGATGTGGGTGTTGAATGAATCTTCCTGGGCTCGGAGAAACCTTTTGGTGTTGAAGGTTCGCCTTGTACTTGAATATTTCCACGATTTTAAGGTTTTTTGAAAATATTTATTTTCTACACCTTGTATTAAGTGAATGATGAGTATTCTCATGGAAGTTTGGTAAATACTTTTTTTCACATTAAACGCGTTGTATACTTTTTACTAATTAATTAGGCGGGACAAGTTACATTTCATACAGTCCTTCTTACGTCTAGTGCTCTTTGCGTAAGCCACGCGGCAAAAGAGTTGTATTATTTTGTAACATGTAAGGGATCGAATGTATTGTTAAATTGAATAATATACTTATAATTCCAATAAAGGAATAAAATTTATCTTTTAACCAAACACTCATAAAGGTGTAAACATGCAGTAGTTCATTTATTTTGTTCTGTTTCAGGTGAGTACGCCAGCATGCTGTACATGAGGGTACACGCTAGTCGAGTGAGTAAAAATGTATTTCATACATAAAAAGACATCGTTATCATTATAAGTTTCATTTGTAGGTTCAATAGATCTTTTCGTGTATGTAAAAGTATTAATAACTTTAAATATGCATGATTTGAAAGATTCGAGACATTTGATTTGATAGTCCCTACATCGCAGCATCCATTCAGAACAGATTTGATGTCGCTAACTCTGCACAGCCACTGCGATGAGGTAGGCATACACGAGCGAGTGCGTTTTGCGAGACTGGCTTGGGCCGGTTGTAAATCATTCACATCACCTGCTCGGATGAGGGAGCACTGCGGCGGCGCAAGCCAGTCTCGCAAACCTCCCTCGCTCGTGTATGCCTACCTCATCGCAGTGGCTGTGCGGAGTAGCGACGTCAAAGTCCCTCTGTGAATCTAAAACGACCACCGCCCCGGCCGGGCCCATACAACGTCCAGTCCGTGTGCGAGAGTGCCGGTTGTAAATCAATCGCATCACGTGCTCCGGCGAGGGAGCCAGACTCGCCGACGGGCCGGGCGTTGTGTTGCCCTGGAGCGAGCGGGCAGGTGAGCGAGCGCAAGTGGCGAGATTCCGCAGCGCCGGCGAGCGGTGCGCCGCCGCCGCCGCTCCGGGGCCGTTAGCCGGACGCCGCACCGACCCACATACCCAACGCCGCCGCCGCCGCGGACGCTGCCCCTTGGCCTCTGGACCCCACTCCCATCTCCGTCACGCCTCGGCGCTGCATCGTTTGCTTCTTCTTCCTTCACTCTCTTGTGTTTGACGGAGTGTATTGCAATTGTTCTGCTTGATCTGGTGCAGGAAATTGCCAGGGAAGTTACTTCTATTGTCTGTAATTTTAAATAATGGAGTAAATAAATTATCGTCGTCAAAGAGTTGGAAAGCAGCGTGAAAGCATAGCTGAGAAGCACAGGAATAATTATTTCGTGGCAATTGAACATTGTTTCTCCGCCAGTGATGTTGTGTTCTCTTCAAACCTTTTTAACGTATCATTTTTTCGTTTCCCCTTTTTTATTTTATTTTTTTCTGTGTTTTCTTTCCCTTTTCTCGTTCTTCGATTCTTTAATATCTTTCTTTTCGTCATTTTCTCACCATTCCCCATGTTTTCTCGATTTAATTTTTGAGTGTCACGTAGGTCCGCGTCTGTTGTGCTTGGTGATGAAAAGTATTCTCAGAGGACGGGATGCCTTTTTTGGTGCAAATCAGTCTCCCACTTTCAGAGAACAGGAAGAATGTGATTGCGTGTGAACGATACACAGGTACAGGATGTGAGTCGAGCACTCGCGAATTGAAGTCGCGCGATAGCTGTGCTTTTCCTCGGCCTTAAGTGTGCGATTTACACTTGCATCATATCTATTGAGTTGTAAGTGGACTCGAACTGTTGCGCCGCGCATTGAGAGTCGTGTAAATGTTGATGGGTTTTAGAGAAGTGAGAATTTAAAAATTCAAATTGCAAATTGGTAAACCAATCTTTTACGTGGATCTTTTACCTGAATAAATCTGATGTTATCTCAAACGCAATTAATTGATGTTGAGTATTTTAATCGCTTTACCCATACGAAGATTTTACTACACCTATGTTTGAAGATACAACAGTTTAAGTGTACTTTACAACTACAAGTATTTATACCGGTGCCCTGGGCTGTCACGCAATTGCACCAGTCTCCGAGGCTGATGCGGAGAAGTATTCAACTGCGCATAGTCTGGAGAGGGCAAGAATAACTAGAAACCCCGGAAAAGAGAATTACATAATTTTAGATTCAGTCAGGGGAAAATTAAGTCATATCTTACAAATTTAAATTAATTGAAAATTATACTTACTAATTTTGAGAAATAATATTAGCTAATTAAAATTTTTCTTCATTTAATGGAATATTGCGTGCGATGGATTGCTAGTTCTTCAGACTAGTGTCTGAGTGACCAGACACCGCCCATACCTGTCGTATTAGCGAGTCATGAAAACAGAACAGGAAGATTTTTGAAACCACAGACCATTTTTACGAGCTGAGGTGGAACCGAAGAGTTCTTAAAGAGTCATATACTACTTTTCAACTCAGTTCTAAAAGAAACAAATCAACTAATATTTTCAGCCTCCCAAATTCTCGATTCGATCAAAATGCAGTGAGATGTTTTGTCGTATTTGAGGTCGTTGTTTAGAGTTAAAAATTTGTTATGCTATTATTGTATTTTTATTAGGTTTTTGGTGCTTTGTCAATAAACAACACGAAAAAAATTCCAATACAAATGTGTGCTGCAAACATTTTACTTCGTCCATGAAGGCATACTGCTTTGTAGTCAACGTGAAAGAAATTGGGGAATTTCAGGTGAGGCCTGACACTTTGCTGGTGGTACATGAGCTCCCCGTTCCGGCGTCCTTTAATGGCTGTTTTCCGGAAAATCCGAGTCAAATGCTTAGCAGACAAGTATTATCCAGCTGTTAGTCATAACTGCGTTGGATTGTTACACACGTTTTTAGTACGCGCGGATCTTTGTTTAATTTTCTATTGTGATATTTCAATAGCACTGCCATAACCGTGTTCTTGTGTAATGATGTCTGCCTCTCCTTTGTGCTTGTTTTGAGGAAAATTCCATTGAATGGAGAGGCTTTCAGCGAAGAGAGTATTTTACTGGAGAAGGGACATTTTATTCAGCTTGTCGGACAGATTTAAGTACAGCAGCTTTCCGGCGTTTAATGGAAGAGCGAGGCCAACCTTAGAAGCGTCTGCACGTCCCTGCTTCGCTACGCTGCCAGCGGCCGCTAAAATGCCACGATGTGCTATAAAGTCTGAATGGGTAGCGAAAACCGCGACTTCTTACGCCTAGGTAAGAGTCCTAGAAATAAACACTAAACATTACTGCTTAAAGTAGGGTAGTTAAATTGAGATCCTTGAAATAACAAAAGGTGCTTCTATTGAAGATGTGTTCTTACTAAACCATCTTTTCGTGAGTCATTTCACTTAATGAAATTGTCAGTTGACGCAGTATTTTGTTTGCCGGATTTTCTTCTTCTTCTTCTTCTTCTTCTTCTTCTTCTTCTTCTTCTTCTTCTTCGGAGTGCCTCTATTTTATCTCTGGCCATGATTATCCACAACAGCGTGTCGTACAGTTGTTCCTAGAAGTTCGGGTGTAGTTTCATAATAGTAGTTTATGCAATTAGTTTATAATGTTAAGCTTTATTGTATGAGTACATGTTTTGAAAACGAGCGACGTTAGGAGCGAGTTTTCAAATTTGTACGAATGCAATAAGGCAACATTATAAACGAGTTGCATACGCTATTTTTTTGTATAACAGCATTATAAATTTACAAGAGAATCAAACTTAATTCCGCGAAACAACTTTCTTCTGACGTCTCGGGTGCTTGACATCCAACGCCCTCTGAAAATCAAATTCAAGATGGCATTGTTGATATCCGTGCGAGAAAACGGTGGTCGGCTGTTCCGTCTTCTTCTACCTCCCCACGATTCTCTCGCTACTATTGGCTGAATGTGTGATGACGTCATGTCGCGTTTAATAATGGCGATGACGTCATGTAGCGTGCGATAAAATACTGGATTATGCACGATTCGGGGTATCGAAAAGGGTCGTTTATAATGATGGTATACAAAAAAATGCATTGTAATTTTGTTTTGTCCGCCACATGCATTGTATTAGTAGAAACCGTGATGGTGCGTGAAAATAAAAGGGAAAATGCTGTCTGTTGATATTGTAGTTGTCAAATTCCACGTAATTGCTATGGCTGACCATCACAAGAAATTTTTGATAACTCCATGAAGATTAAAGTATTTAATGTATTGTGGATATTTCGAGTTTTGAGTTTAAATTAATGAAGCATGTAAATTAAAGTAACTCCAGATGACTAGCGATTTGAATTAATGAAGCATGTAAATTAAAGTAACTCCAGATGACTCGCGACCTTTGTATGATTTGAAAGTTTTTTTCTAATTTGAGAAATGAACAGTCATGAACCATTTACAAAAGTTGCTCTGAATAGAAACATGACGTGAGTCATATTTGCAGAGCAATTTCTTAAGCAAGTAGGACGCCAATGTAGCCTTTGGTATTTGAACATCACTCAAGGAGACATCAGCGTTTTTGCTGTTGGCTTTTAAACTGTTTTGAGCAATAGAAAGACACTCGCACACTCACAACCATGTTCTTTCACTTTTTTCACTTGAGTGGAGATAATTTTCTTACAATACGCTTCATACTACAAAGAATAAATTTTAGGTTTTGCTTTTGCCTCCGTGATAGTTCAATAGAAATATGAAATGCTTTAAATGTATTGCTGCCGTAGATTAAGATTCTTTTTTATTTATTATTTCCTGAAACGTTTTGCTTTATCGGAAACGTCTACTATGCAAGGCAAGAGTTAGTCGATCAGTCATCCAAAATTGTAAAAAAATAGGCGAAGTGAAGTTTATCTCCACCCTTTCAGAACGTACTATTGCATTGTTGTTGTTTACCGCGAACATCCCCGGCTGCATAGTGAACTGGCTCATCGGAGCATTAAGAGCTGCCACGGCCGCCAATATGGTCCATATGGCGAAAAAAAAATAATTCACAGAGCAATACAGTTTCATCAATGGTCAGTTGTTTTAAAACCTATGAAAAAATCGCCTACTGACCTGAACGCTCTAGCGCAGTTACCCACCGCTAGGCAAGCACATTGCAACCCGGGCTGGGTCGTAACTTCCCGTGTGGAGCCATGCTCTCCGCCCCCCACACCCCCTACCTCTCCACTCCGCTCCGACCCTGTTCCGTTGCCTCTTCCCCGATCTGCCTGCGCTGGGTCCTCGCGCCGCGGCTCGCTGTCCGCCTCGCTCGGGCTGCTTCCGAGCGGGGCAATGAGCGCCGCTTGTGTCCGTAATGGACCCCCGGCTTGTATAGCGCGCGATAAAAGGTCAAAATGATGAGCCGCCGCCAAGGACAGGCGGCGCGGCGGGGCGGGCGCAGGAAGCGGTCGCGGGCGAGTGGCTGGCCGGCGAGCCGTACGCTCACCGTCCCACGAGGCGGTCCACTTGCAGCTGCTGCTGAGGAAAGAGGCTTTTTCCCTGTGCCGTCCTGTTTCACCCCACATCGCCGCGCCAAAGTAGTCATTCACTATTGATTTTCTACAGAAAATGAGACGACACGTTATACTCCAGTTTTGTCTATTGCACTTTGACGAACGCCGCCCGTTTAGCTCAACGCAGTACAAGTGGTGGCGCTCGCATCACGGATGTGGGGCGATACCCATTGACGTGGACGACCGAACGACCGATTGTTCACTAGCACGGGATGGGGCGGCGTGGGGGGGGAGGACAGATTGGAATGGATTGCGCCGTGACGGGAAGGAACGGAACAGAGAGGAGCAGGGCAGGTTACGGTGCAATGGAACAAGCAGATGGCAGGGGGCAAGGTCGAGGGGGAGGGGTTTTGTTTTCCGCCTTGCGGTCTTTTTATCGCCCGAGCTGCTTTCATCGCCCCGCTTTTATCGTCCGTGACCGCAGGCCGTTCGTTTGGGATTTTATGTGGCTGCCCCGCGCGCGTGCGTGGCGCGACCTTCCCCTTCGCTTCCGCTTCCCGTCGCTCTCGGAAGCGGGGGAGTGCAGCGCGGGGCTCGCGCTTTTCGCTTCCCGAAGAAGGCCGTCGTTGGTTCGCGAGGTGATCGCAGATGAGAAATAATGTGATCGGCGAGTTGAAATGAGTGAGAAGTGGCTTAGGGTATGTAGTCTTGTAGTGAAAAAATGAATGTAATGATCAGGAGATCGTGAATAAGTAAGACTTCGCCGACTTGTTAGGCAAAATAGCCATAAAGTGTGTGTGTGTGTGTGTGGTGTGTGTGTGTGTGTGTGTGTGTTGTGGCATTGTTGACATAATTTCGTAAGGTTGTTGTTTCATTAGTGAGTCTTGGATTATATTTACAATTCCTTAGCCCTTCTTACTGGAATTGAATTTAAAACCAAAAATTAATATTAATATATTTTAAATATAATGTATATATTAATATCAGTTAATATAATTTAAAAATATCAAATATTCATCTCCATTCTTTGTTTCCGAAAATTTTTACCTATAATATAATATTACACATACAGTTTTCACAAATAAAGAACCCTCAAAAATCGGAAGAGGCAAGAGAATGAACGAATGAGTTTTTGTCATGAGTGATTGCATTGCCCGTAAGTGTTCCAACGTGGAAAAATTTCGCGTGCTTTCTAGGGCGAGTGCAAACTGTGGTTTGTTTGAATTTAAAGACCTTCAGGACGGTGCCTTGTCTCCGACGTGTTGTTTTAAAAACCTTGTGCTAGTTTGCCGTTCTTATCTGTCCGTGCCGAAACTTCATCAGCGTTCTGTGGAGGATAACGGAGACACGTTGCACGAGACACAGGTGCATTGGGTAATTGCATTTCTATTACGGGTCTGTAAAGAGTGATTAAATGATCAGATTGGTGAGACGTTGATTCTAAACTACGGCCCTGTGGCGAAGGCGGTTGCGGCAGCCGTCGTTAGCGCCGAGGTTGCAGGTTCGAGTCTTGCGTACGCATGGTCACATTTGCAATTGACCCATCACCCCTCGTCATTATCCTATCACCTCATAATTCATAATTCAAACCATAACAACCTTGCCTTATCAAGGGAGACAGCCGAAAAGCTGATCCCATAATCACACGCGTTAATCTCTTTCCGGGATAGAATACGACTGGGCCTCGGAAGAGAACGTGTAGCGTGGTCAGAAATGGCCGATACGCAAATAATATTTATAATAATAATACCAACAACAACAACAACAAAATGGGCGAAACGGTTCGGGTAAGTCTGTCGCATAATGACAGTTAATAATTGTGTTTGGGCAGTTTTATAGTTACCCTTTGAAAATGAGATAAAGTGAGTCTTTTTGCTTATTAATTATTTCGGAGCGGATTTCTATGGTATTGCATATTTTTTAGTGTTGCATTGGGACAATAGCTAAGTGACATTTCTTCTCATTTGGTTAGAACTGGATGCTACGTAGATTAATATGTTAGTGAATATTTGACCAATTTTTTCTGTTGGTGCATATTCCTATAACTCCTATAATGACGCATATTTTGCATATTTCGTTAAAATTGAGACTTATCTAAAAAAACGTTTATCTTTTCGTTGAATCTATTTATTTGTGAGCGTAAAATCAGTGGCATTGACGTTATGCTATTGCGTTTTCTTTCTTTTCTATTGAGGATTCAATAATTACAAAAAGCAGGGTAATATATTGATATATTTTTTAAACTAGGCGCACGAAAAGCAATTTACTTTCCTGAGGCGAATATTTACATCAGTTATTTCTCCCGAAGAGTAAGGTATTACGTTTGCACAAAAAAATATATTTTCATTCAAGACACGCATCTTTTGAAATTTTATCAAGAAAGGTGTATGCGGGAAATGAAATATTGTTAATTTTAATTGTATATTCAAATGTATTGTAAAATGAAAAGAAATTAGGTCGTAAATGCATACGTTTAAAAGCACATTTCAAGAATTTTTAGGGCATTATCTTCTCCCTAATTATCTTTATGTATAATACTAATGATTACGATTGCGCACACAAACACACATACACAAATGTGTATACTCGGAAGACTGCGTGCGTTGTGCACTGCGTACAGAAGAGAGAAAGAGAAATCAGTAAGGAGTGTTCCGAACATGTAAAAGAATCTTATAAGATATGTGTGGCATAGTCCCGCCACACAACACTACACACGTATTAAATTGCACCAAAGGGAATGTTTCGCCCCCTCGCGCCCGTCTTCAGTGCCAGTATATGGCTGCTGGGCACCCGATAGATGAACTGCTATATCGTATATCGTACTCCACTGCCTATTGTATCGTTAACATCCCTAGACGTGCTCTATCGTACGCCCCGCTTGCCGACGTGATGCGAACAGGACGCCGCTTATCGCCATGTCACTGCGCGGCACGGCACGGCACGGCACGTGCTTTTACAAACCCACCTCCCCTCCCCCCGCCCACTCGCTCGCGCCGGCCCCCCCTCCCCCCCGCGGCCCCACTCGCAGACCGCCATGACTGCGGTTGTTGTTTGTTTGGGTTGCTTGCACGGGGACTCCACCAACGCACGAGGTCGCCTTGGCGTGTTACTTGCGGCAGGACGAGGTGTTTGTTACAAGCATTTGAAGGGCAAGAATTGAATCTGAATTGGATTCCAAATGAAAGACTTGTCAAAAATGATACCGCGGAGAGGTACACAGGGCATGGGAGGGTTTATTTTTTACTCATCAAATGCAGAAAGAAACGTTTTCCAATCATTAGGGGTTCAATTTCCACCTAAAAGCATGCGGTTCTGAAATACTGATTTATCGATGGAATGCTTGGTGAGTCAGGATTCAGGTCATTTGGTGACGTCTCAGTCCCTTTTCCTTCGATGGTTTGTTTGCTTTCATTCACTGTGCATTAAACAGTCTTTGTGGGCCGATCCGTCGACCTTTATGGTCAGTAATAAACAGCCTTCTTTAATAATCCTTTCTTTTGATTTTGATAGTTAGTGTCTCCCTCTAGGCATTATTCTGAATAAGATTATATTCGAAGTGTGGAGTGTGGCCTACTAACAAAAAAAAAAAAAGAGTTTATGGAACGTTGGATGTAGGCAAACGATAACCATAAAATATATACACAAAGGTTTTGGTGTTAACATTTGTGAACGACATTACGACGTTTTGTTTCACAGTGCAATGAAACAAAAAAGAACCGTAATAAAATATTCTTCAATCATGCTACGGTTTTCGTCGTTTAAGTTCTCATGTAAGGCTGTGTTCTTTCTGAAACTCATGGGATAAGTAGTAACGTGAGAAGCGCACGATGTCCTCAAATCTGTGTGAAAACAGCCGTACGTCCCGTGAGTCAGACCTGCAGTCTTCGGCTCTCAGTTCTCGGTTTCTGCATGAAGCTCCTGCGCCACGGACGCAAGCTTAGGTTCCCATTATTTCATTCAATTTATGTATTATTTATGTTTGTAACTCTGCGCATCGAGGTACGGGTGAGGGCTCGTCGCCATGGCTCGTGTCGCAGCGATGGCCCGGCGGGCTGGAATTCGGGAGGCGCGGGGCGGCGCGTACACATTCCACTGCCATTGAGCGGGCAAATAAACTGGCCTTCGGGCGGCGGCGAGGACAGCGAGCGAGCGGAGGCGGTAGAATGCGGCGGCGGCGGCGGCCCGCCTCGCGGGTCACGCGTCAGACCGCGGGGGCACTGCGCCTGCGCCGCGGAACAGGTGTGCGGACGGAGCGCGGAAGGCCGCCGCCTCTTCGCCAAACCCCACCACACCACACCACACCCCCCACCCCCCCCACCCCACCCCACCCCACGCAAACCCCACCCACCACCACCACGCAACCACACCACACCACGCAAACCACACCACCACGCAAACACACCACACCACGCAAACCACACCACACCACAACCACACCACCACGCAAACCACACCACACCACGCAAACCACACCACACCACGCAAACCACACCACACCACGCAAACCCCACCACACCACACCACACCACGCAAACCACACCACACCACGCAAACACACCACACCACGCAAACCACACCACACCACACCACGCAAACCACACCACACCACGCAAACCACACCACACCACGCAAACCCCACCACACCACGCAAACCACACCACACCACGCAATCCACTCCGCACCACACCACGCACACCACATCACACCTAACCACATCCCACTACACAAACCACATCACACTCCGCACCACGCCATGCCATCCCTGTCTCAGTGCCGCTTCCCATTCCACCACTGAGGGATTTTGAGGGAATGCTCTGGGACACATTTCCATTAGTATAAAATCAGCTACAAATCCAAATGATATGAGTGTGAATATTTCATGAGCGAACTTGAAATATAACTTTTTTGTTTGAAATCATATCCATTTCTTCTTTCGTAATTACAATGTTTTTATGCGTGGAATACTTTACTATCAGGGAAAACTGAAGGCCTTGTAAATTATTAAAATATAACATCCTTCAGGGTCCACAAAAACACAATACGAATTTTGAACAACATACATCCCAAGTCAATGGACCTATTTATTTGTGAAGATCTCAAAAATATTATCAGAGAATAGAAAAATGCACTAATAGCAATATCGGAGTTCCAGAGATTATGAAGGATTTCAATAGACAGCATTTCTAAGAGGCGACTGCTATTCGAATATGCCTCCACAAAAATGAATATCAGGAAAATTTTCGAAGAATTTGGATTGATAATTTTTTCAAGAGTGGGTAAATTATAAAGAGAAATGCGTGGAGGTATATTGAGCGGGGAAAAAAGAAGCTCGCGCAATTGGCCACTTGGTTATCAAAATGTGTGTGAACGTGAATGGAAGAGTGCTGGAAAGGCGAGTCTAATTACTAAGTAAAAACGTACGCAGTATAGAGAAGGAACAGGTTTCGCTTAGATGCATCAAGCTAAATGTGTATAAGCTAGGAAACGTCACGAGTAATGGGTATTTATTGTCGGTGTAAACCACAACTATGTTAACGAGCATTAAAGCGGCAAATGACCTTCTCGAGTATACGATACGTACGTGCATATGATCGTGTTTTTTCAAATCCTGTCTTTATTATGCACTACGGTAAAGTAATTCCTGGAGAAATTCATATCTGATTTCTTAGCTAGAATTTGTAAGTAGATACCGATCCACCATTTCGTGCTCTCCACTGATAATTGCGTTGTGTAAGGAGTAATGATCAAATCTGGTTTAATAGTGGAACACTTCTTTTACATAATGTCCGAAATCATTCTACAAATTCCTACAGCGAAACCGATATTCGCTTGTCTCTCCATCAATTAAGCGATATTGAATGGGATATTGAGTTAGATTTGACATTACCGCGTAACTGAAAACTTATTTGTGCGTAGTCATTTCGTTACTTGCAGCCACTGCCTGGAAAAGTAGTGTCAACTGCGTAGCTGTTCATGCCACTGGCTGCTTAGCGTCGAACGTCTTGGAGGAATCGAGGACGTGCCCTTTCGGTTTCTCTTACGGTACGTCCTCCTCTCGCCTGCCCGCCGCCCCCGGCGTCTTCCCCTCTTCCGCCTCTTCTGCCACCGCCACCGCCATCACCATTGTTAACGTCACCGTTACCATCACCACCACCACCTTTACCGTCACCGTTACCATTACCGTCACCACCACCGTTACCGTCCCCATTACCATCACCGTCCCCATTACCTTACCGTCCCCTTACCACTACCGTCACCATTACCTTACCGTCACCATTACCATCACCGTCACCATTACCATCACCGTCACCATTACCATCACCGTCACCATTACCATCACCCGTCACCGTTACCGTCACCGTGATCGTCAACGCCAACGTAACCGGCACCGCCCTACAACCGTCTCCAGCCCCTGCTATCTGTGCACCCAGACTACGCCGCCGCACCTTCTCTGACTCCGCTCCCTCTGCAGCCTCCGGCTCTCTCAAGCGCCACGCCTTCCCGACTTCTCCAGCTGTGAGGAGCGCGAACGCGAGTGAGGGAGAGGGTAGGGAATGCGGGGGAGAAGGAGAGAGTGATGCATCCTGCCGCTTCCGAATGAGTTGACGCTCACCAGCACACCTCCGCAGGGGACAAGGGGTCCCCGGCCGAAGGTCCGCCGACTGCGTTTGGAGACGTTTACCCTCGAGGGAGAGAGTACGTACGACTCTTGAAAACACATTCCCGTGCAGGCGACGCTTTGTATAGAGCAGTTATTCCTCAGTTGCCAGTTACAGCCGATCGCAACGTTTTAGAGCGACAGTCACCAACCAAGAACTTATGGACGTGGTAAAAGTTGGGAAATGGGAAGGAGCGTTTCCAATCCAAGGACATTTAAAGGGTGGGGTGGTTTTGCTTTAGCATTATGTGCCCTTAGCAAAATTTCTACCAAATTCTATTGACATGTATCCCTAGAGAGGCATTAAACCTCGATCCTCTAAGAGTTTCATTGTGGATTTTGAAATTAGAATTACGGATATTTGTATTATTGTCTGATTGATTATTTGCTTATTGTCTTGCTTTGGAATACTGTACTATGTATATTCTCGACATCCGACAACTGGAAACGCACATTGAAGAGAAATGAAAATGAATATGAGAGTGCCACCTGGCCAAATGACTGCCCTACGTATGAGAAAATTGAAGCCCTTTCCCCGCGTCTGTCTTGTGTAAGAGTGTCTACCGTAGTCGTGCTCGCAGTCACGTGCCCCGGCGCAGCTGACGGCGGCGGCTCAGTGCCTCCGCTCCCCCACCCTCACCCTCACCCGCACCCGCGCCTCGCCCCGATTCCCTCCGCACCCGGCCAGGGCCCCGCACGGCGCCGGGTTTGGGGGGTCAAGGAGATCACTCAGTGGCTGCTTGATTATATAACTGCCTCGGCGCTCGGCGCTCGTACACCTCGCCCGGCGGAGGCCGTTGCCGGCTCTCGGCGGCGGGTTAAGGCACTGGAGGTAGAAGACATGCAAGGGGCAGGGACGACAGGGTATAGTGTTTTTAACCCAGCAGTGCCGTCGGTGTGGTTGGTACGGTGTACTTCACATTCAGCGTATATGAATGTTGGGTGTCATAGCGTAAGTCACTGCCTTCGATGACAGGGAGAGCGTACATTCGAGCCTAGTCTCGTGTCTGCCCTTTCGCGTCTTGCGTCCTTGTTACTAAAGGAAATGTGCCAATAGGGATTGACTGTCGGCCTACCACTCGTTAGAAGTATGGATATGGAGACTATGCAGGGAAGGAAGTGTAGCACGCAGCTTAAGACCGTTTGTTGAAAATAAACCACCGGCATTCGACTGGACTCGTTGGGAGGGAATCTCACAAACACCATTCAAATGAAGGTGGTGGTGGTGGTGAGGCGGTGCTGTTGGTGATGGTAGACGTGGACTGATAGATGACGGTGATCTGAAGGCGAGGGCGGTCGAAGTCCTGCGCCTTAATTACAAGCCCGTGGAGGAAACGAGTCCTCTCATTTTACCCGCAATTGCACGACGCCCCGCCTCGCCTCGATCCGCCTCGCCCATCCTCGTCCCGCCTCGCCCATCCTCGCCCCCCCCCGCCCCCCCGCCCCGCCCCCCCCGCCCCGCCCCGCCCCGCCTCCCCCGCCCCGCCCCCCCCCCCGCCCCGCCCCCCCGCCCCGCCCGCCCCGCCCCGCCCCCCCGCCCCGCCCGCCTCGCCTCGCCTCGCCTCGCCTCGCCTCGCCTCGCCTCGCCTCGCCTCGCCCCGCCCCGCCGCGGACCAAGCGACGACCTCGCGAAAAAGGCTGTCGGGCGATGGGGTGGCGGACGCCCCGAAAGGGCTGCGAAGACGCGCATAGCACATTGCGTGGATTCTTCCGCTTCTCATTTGCGCACTCACCGCCTAGTCCGACTCCTCAACCCTGCCGGGCAATCCGTGGCGTTCCGGTTAAAAACGTCAGGGAACCCGCGTTGAAACCCGGTCGTGCCGGGTGGAATTTGTGGCAGACCCTCTGGTAAGCTGCTTCGGAGTTCTCTCGTGTCCCCATGCGAGGCATTTGACTATTCGTTACATTCGTGACAGGTTGTATCAAAATATCGTAGTACATCATTAACCGGCTGCGAGCCCAAGAAAACTAAAACCATTTTCATTTTCATTGAGAGAAAATCGGATTTTTAAATTTGACTCACTTTGATAAACAAGTAAAATAAAAATTAAGTAATTAAAATAACAGAGCTGTTGTGATGAGAATTTACTTACGTACTACAAAAATATATTATGTATATTTTTGCAAATGTTAGTATTTCCTTTGAATCCACTGCATATTTTGGTGTTATAATTAGTTCTGGTCTAATGGTTGCATCCGTTTTTATCGTTTCTGCGGAGAGTAATTTCTAATGGGCAGATAGTGTCCGTCTGCGTTACGCCTGGTCGCTTGGTATCTGCGCGCTGGGAAAGGGGAGTGCGGCAGAGTAAGTGATCGCGGGTAGTGTGATTGCGTGACGTTGCGCAGAGCCGCCGGGGGTGAGGCGAATGGAGGCGCGGCCCGCCCCGCCCCCCGGGTTCGTCTCTATCTGCGCGCTCCGCTCGCCCGCTGTCGACAGATCAGAGGGCGCAGAACCGTAGCGGGAGAGGAACGGACAAAGGTGGCACTGAGAGAATGGCGGACGGAAGGGAAGAAAGCGAGTTATGGAGAGGTAGGCGGAGGGGAGATACGGAACAGAGTGCTCGGGCGAAGAAGGTCGAAGATTGAAAGCACGGTTAGAACATTGGATGAATGTGGTTAGGGACGCACAGCGAAGAGGGACAGATGGAGACCATGAGAGGGAGATGATTTACGTACAGGCGAGAAGATGAGGACAGAGAGCGATCGGAGGGACCGAACGGGGCGATGCAATGGCGTGGACGGGTCATAGTGGCTGAAGTGGGCTGGGTTGAGCCACAGAGGAAGGGCGGAGAAGAATGCAACTCGGCGGGAGGAGTGGGAGCATGACGAAGAGAAAGATACGGAAGTATAAAACCCAGAGAGCGTTGTTGTGAGGGGCGAAATGCGGAGGATGGAACGAAAACTACCGAGCGGTGCAGGGACGATGGAATGAGACGAGCCGAGGCGTGTGTGAGCGAGGGTGGCGCGCGGAAGGAAATACAGAGGACTGAAACAGGAGACCGGGAAGAGATAGATGAGAGCGGACAGTGAGGAATGGAGGGGATGATGGAAAGAGGAGTCGGGTCAGGACAAGTGTGGCGTGCGGAGGGAAATGTAGAGAGCGCAAACAGGAGAACGGGAATAGATGAGAGCGGACTGTGAGGAATGGAGGGGAGGATGAAAAGAGGAGTCGGGTCTGTGCGAGGGTGGCGTGCGGAGTGAAATGCTGAGGGCGCAAACGGGAGAACGGAACGAGATGGAGCAGCGAGGAACGGAGGGGCGGGGCGGGGCGGGGCGGGGCGGGGCGGGCACTGCGAAGTGGGCGTGGCGCGGCGGCGAGGCCCCAAGGTTGCCAGCCGCCCCCCCACCCGCCCCGCCGCGCGATCGCCCGCTGCCGACTCATCACCCAATCGCCCCCGCCCCCTCCTACCCCCTGCTCGCTCAGGAAATGGATCGCCTCGTTTTGGCTGCCCGCCACCGATGGCTGCAACTGGACGAGGCCGCATTCACGTGGACGGATTACTCCGCGATCACTATCGGGAAACTACGCCTACACGGTTACAGTATGATTTGTTCTCTGTCAAGGGCTGGTCATTGCCTGTTATTTCTCGTTCACCACTTTGGAAGTTTCTGTTTGTTTACTGCGACGTGCGCCTACAATACGAGAGGATTTGTAATGTAGCATGTTACACCTGTTATCTTTCTTTTCTCCCTTTTACTATTGTCAAAACCTTGGTTTAGGCCAATAAGACTTCACGTTGAAAGGTACTAATGTGTAGATTCTTTTTATAAATATTTTTGAACACAATTTACTATTACAGGGGCACACTTTCTGCAAAACATGGGAAACCGAAAAAACAATCGGGAACATTTTGCAAGAATCGTTGCAAGTCGGAAAATTTAGTGATGGGTGTAAAACTAGAAATTATTCGTAAAAAAAAAAAAATAATTGTGGTCCATAATTTCTTATAAACTTCTATTTTGTGAGCTTGTTCTTTATTACGCGAGAATTGAGCTGGCAAAATACTTTCAATTACTTTCATTACAATTTGGTGAAGACAGGGAAATTTGTTACATGAAATGAGAGGTCACCTGTATAAAACATTTGAAATTTAGAAAATTAGTGTTGGTGGTTGTTTGGTCTCTATTCAGAGTGAGAGGAGAATACTTTTTTATTACGTAGGTGTTATAATTTGTTGTTTTTCAGCGTCACTGTTAGCGAAAAGCTGTTTCGTATTCTTCGTTTAAGGAAATATCTTACGTAGATGTGGAAATAACGATCAGGGTATCAAGGGCTATCGAAGCAGCTACAGAAGGTTCCTGGTAAACAAACAATTTACGGTCGCTCTCGGCTACCTTCCCCATTTGAGACTGCACTCGATCGCGTGTGCTGCCCTCGCTGCCCGCATATTTCCATTCCGGGGTCGCGAACCCTTTTTGCACGTGTTGCGGTTTCCTCTGACGTCATTATCGTACTTCGTTCTTGATGACTACGGGGAACGTGATAAGCTTGCTTCCGCGAATCGCCACATCCCCTTTCATTCATCGTTATTGTGAGCGAGGAACTTCTATTTTACTTATTGTTAGTCGTGTTTCTTAGTGTCTGTTGTTTTCGGTAGTGAATTAGTTGGAAAGTAAAGCACGCCATTGCCTTTGCACTTTACTTCAATTAAAAGTGTGATATTTCATTGAGGGTCAAATTTGTTTGATATTTGGATTTTTTAAGTAATTTTATGTCGATAATATATTTTAGTTAAATGAAACACAAATAGTAATTTCTAAACATATTTTGCTGCTGTGGAATTGGAGTCCTAGAGCAGCAAAAATTGTCTCTTCTGAAACGACACACGTGAATATTGAAGATACGTTCTTCCTCTTCGCATGACGTCAGCTACATAATTAACAGTGACTGATGTGAGAATAGTCGTAACATTGACTTGGGGATTTATTTAATAAAACATGGGAATTTTTCAATCCAAATCGAAACTGTTTCATTGTTTTTGTATTTTTCCCAATTTTCTGGATATCAAATGAAACGGTAGACACCTCTCACATGGCCGGAGGCTGCATCACTTTAATTTATACGCGCATTAGAAATTAGTAATAGATGCACCTAGATCAACAAACAAACCTACGCACAGCTAATATAACAACTACATCAAAGCCACGCCAAGTATTCAAATCTGCCTGGCAGGGTCCGCTGGTCACCTGTACGTCTCCCCGCATTTGGGAAGGCGCTCGTCTTCTACCACAGCACCATCGCTTGTGACGTCAGTAGTCTGCGCCTTGTCACGCTCGGATGGGTTTCCTCTTGCGTTATCGAGATTTCTTGCAACGCCTTTAGCGCCTGGTTGGATGTGACATACTTGGATTGTATCGCTACATCCCTACAGATGGTGTGGACACACCTTGTCTCAGGCCAGGCTGAAACGTTTAGTGGACCGCAGAAAAATCTGAACAATATTTGCAGTATATGTATATTACTATAAAAGCTAAAAGTCCAACATATTTGAAACTAGCACCAACCTATGAAACGTGTAAGAGATATGCAAGTTTCTATTATTTTGATGATAACCTACACTTCATTGAAAGCCTCGTTAAATGAGTCAACTTCAAACGGCATTTAGAAACTGACATTTCTAAATACGCATTTTCGTTTTACTAGGTTCCTATAAGCTTTTACTGTTGTTATGTTCAGTGGGTGCATTTCATATTCATAAAATGGATTTTCTCTGACAATTGAGCCGCCCAGACTAATAATGGCAGATCCCAACCCACGATCGTTTCGAGAAAAATAACTTTTTCAGATTTGTTCTCGTTCTCTTTCACTCCGGAAAAATTTTTGAAGGTGGAATTTGAGGGTTATTCCGTATCGCATTTAATTTAATATTTCAGCATATCATAGGTATATGGCAAGAGTTTGCCGCCTTGCTTCTAACCGAAAATGCGAGGTCGGTTGGGATCTACCGTTTTTATCCTGAGCGCCTCAATTATTTTACGAATACTCGTTTAGTGTTCACAAAAATGAAGTCAGTGGTTTGCAGACCGTGGTGGACGAGCTCTGTTCCAGTACAGTGGTCCTCAAACCATTTTCCTCTACACCTCTTTCACGAGATAAAATAAATACAGTCTTAACCCAGCTTTTATTTAAAGGAAGTTATATTTTGATATTTTTCTTCCACACAGAAAGCGTTTGGCAAGTTGCCTTTTAGTGTTTTCCGTTGATTAGAGCTCGTTCCAAGTTTTGGTGTAATTTGGCCGCCTCCCTTTAGTGCATGGCCCTCGCAGCGTGCTTGCGCTGTTCGCCGGCGGAGGCAGAGGACGGCGTGTGACGTCGCCGGGCACGTGACCGCAGCGCGTGACCGCGTGAGTCAACCGCTTGCCGCGGCCGCGCGTTTTCTGCGAAGGCGCCGACAGCATATTTCCCTCTGTGTAGCTTCGTTAGAGATGAGTGATTCTCAAAATAATAATGAAAGAATTAAAGAGAATAATGGAGAGACAGAGACAGACAGACAGACAGACACAGAGAGAGACACAGAGACAGAGAGAGAGAGGACAGGCAGAGAACAGAAAAAAAAAAATTAAAGAGAAAAGGAGAGACAGAGACAGACAGACAGACAGACAGAGAGAGACACAGAGACAGAGAGAGAGAGAGACAGACAAGAGAGAGAAGACAGACGAGAGAGAGAAGACGAGACAGACAGACGAGAGAGACAGACAGACAGACAGGGACAGACAGACAGACAGACAGACAGACAGACAGACAGAAGGACAGACAGACAGAAGACAGACAGACAGACAGACAGACAGAAGAAGCAGACAGACGAGACAGACAGACGAGGGAGACAGACAGACAGAGAGAGAGACAGACAGACAGACAGAGAGAGAGAGGGGGGGCAGACAAAAAGAAAAATCTGGTAAATCTATTGAAATTTACAAATTTTCTATTCGATTATTAGACCGGTTACCGATTTGATTCTCAGTTAATCAAATCGTTAAAATGCAAAATTACTCCCTGTTCTGTAATGGTTCTCGTGAGGGATAGATACATTAAACTTTTGTTATTGTTGAAATTTTAATTTCATATAAAATATCTATCCAAAACTTTCGCTTAAATCTTTAGTTAAAGCAAATAAACTGTACAAATCTTGGAAACTTCGTTATAGGAAGTTGGAAACTAAAAGTTAGAAACGTTGCAATTTTCTAATGTTTATTCTTGTCAAATATTTATAATGAAATGCAATAGATAAAAACCTTTTTTGATGGAGCGCAATGTGAATCAATTGAGATAAACAAAACAAGAGAAATACAAGTTAAAGCAACAACAACGATTCGCTTCTCAGGTTTAAAGAATAGGAAGCGAATTGACTACCTACTATCAAAAATTGGCGATTAATAACGCTTTAAAATAATTGTTTATTGATAAGTCTTATGTCTTTTTGGTCTAGCCCAAGCCTGTACGTCCGTTGTTGGTGACGTTTCATGCCCATACTCCGTTGCGAGTGTTTCATATTTCAGGAACTTCAAGAGTGAGCGAGGCTAACACCAATAGCAAAATTTTTGCTTCCGAAAATTCCGACATTAACGTTTAGTATTTGACGAGTATGGAATGTCTTGTGAGCACGGGAAAACCGTCTTGTGCTAATGGTAGAAGTAATTTTATGTTGTGAACGACTGAACTTATTCGGTGATGTACTTAATTACGCAGCTCCAAACTTCCATTCAGGAATGTTCTCTCGCTCCCGCGAGAAAAATAATCTCTTTATGTGCTTAGAAATCATTAAGATAAAGCTAGCTATCAGAAATTACTTAAAAAAAATAACTATCCGTGAAAATGGGCAAGAAATGAGAAAATTATGGAATGCACAGATACAGCTATGAACATACCGGATGTTTGAAGATCAGTTTAATAATGCGAAACTCCTTTGCAGTCATGGTGTCTGTTTGCACCAACGCTTCTCCCTCTAGTGAAGTCTTGTATCTGTGTTGTTGTGAAGACTCGAGTACCTTTTCCGATGTCGGAATTGCCCCGGTCGCTGACTCTTTCGCAGACTCCCCAGCCACGCCCTCGCCCGGAGACGACCCCTTTGCTCCACCACCACCACCACCACCACCACCACCACCACCACCACCACCACCACCACCACCACCAACAACGAACTCTTCAATTTCTGCTTCTTCCACCGTCCTTCGTTATCACCGTTACCTTACTCATATACCGTGGCTTCTGCTGTCTTCGCCCCGCTATGTTTCGTTTCGACACTCCCCACTCGCTCAGACACTGGCTTCCCCCCTTCCCTACCCCGAGGCCATCTTGCCCCGTCATCCCCTGCCTCGCCTTGTTCTGTTCCACGTGCTGCGTCTCGTTGTGTGTGGCGTGCGTTGCCCCGCCCCGTTCTCCATGCCACCTCTCTCACCAGCCCTACCACTACTTTGTGCCCTTCCTCGTAGTCACCCCGTTCCTCCCAGCGCCACACCGCTTTCCTGCCAGGCCGTCGCCTTGTCCCCTCATTTTCCTGCCTCCCACGCCCGCCCGCCCGCCCCGCCCCGCCCCGCCCCGCCCCGCCACGCCCCGCCCCGCCCCGCCACGCCACGCGCTGTGCGTCTGCCGAGCACTCACGGCGCGCCGGCGAATATAACGTAATAAAGCGCCGGCGCTAAAAAGGAGACCCGGCGCTCGCCTTCGCCTCTTTTGACACGCCGCGCCGCGCTGCGCCGCGCCGTCAACAGCGTTATTTTCCCTCTCGCTACGCCGGCGTGCGACGGGTTTCTCGGTGGGCGACACTTCCCAGCGGCTGAACGTGTACTTCCGCCCCCGCCTGGCTGCCGCCCACCCCCGGCCGTTGCCGACCGCGTCGCTTCCGCTCCTGGAAACGCTCCCCCCGCCCCCTCCCGGCCCCCCCCCCCCCCGTACCGGGGCGGGCTCAGCATCAACTGATGTCACTGCAGCACCTCTGATCGGGAGGTCCTAGGTTACACTCCCCACGGCGGCAGGATTTTCGACACTGGCTTTTCAGCTAGGTCGAAATCAGTCGCTGTCTGGAGGAGAATTCTAGCGGCCGGCTGCTCTGATCGGTAGTTTTCCGTGGTTTCTCCGATCAACACCAGGCGAATGTCGGAGCAGTACCCTACCAAACGGGCCACGGACCGCGCGCGATCTTTTCTTCCTCTTCCTTGTCCTATCCTCTCCGCTTACACACACACACACACACACACACACACACACTTACACTAACATGCACTACACTACCACATATCCCGGGAGACTGGTCGGGAGCTTAGAGCTTGTCCCGGCTGGGGCGATGCCCCCTCGTGGGAGAGTCCTGGTTAGGGGGAAACCCCACTAGCCGACTGTAGGTCGGCGCCGGATCTCGCCATCCAGCAGGGGAAGATCACCGCCATCTCCCGAGAAAAACATGCAGTACACTAACGGGACTAATGACCAAAGCAGTTGACGCGCCCGGAAACACGAAAAAATCAATCAATCGAGCCCCGTTCGCAGTCCCTCCACAAGTTGACATCGTCCCGCAGCCGTTCAGACTCCAGCTCCTCAACCGTTCGCCGACGTGTCTCCTCCAGTCGCTCAACCATCTCCATCCTCTCGCAATGCCCGTCTGCTTCGCTTCCGCTGTCAACACCCGGGCCCTGGTTTGGCGGCGACGAGGTTCCCAGCGCTGAAACGCGCTTACTCGCGCGCGCCCCTGCTTCCATTGATGCGCTTTTAACGCAGGCGGCCGCGCGCCTCGCGCGGAGAACCGTTTTGTTATTTACGAACCGTGCCGTTAGCCCGACCCGACGCTACACCTGCGCCAGCCAGCGGCTTCCCTGCGTTTCCTTTTTGTCGCGCGCCGGCTAATCGAGTTCTGCGTTGAACGGGCTGCTTCTCGTAAGACCTTCCGGCGAAACTGCTATGGTCTTCGAACTCTGGAGAAGATTTGAACTTTTAAATATTACAAAAATCTCCGTTTGTTTCTGTAATTGGAAATTGGTCGATCCTTAACGAAACCTGCGACTACGTATTTTTGTAATATTTTATTTCTTCTGTTCCCTCTAAAGTTTTCAAATGTTTTATATTTATAAAACGTATGTTACAATACGTATTCTTCTTCCATTTTCTATTACACGATTTTCACTGTAGTATGTAATAAAAATAATTTGTGAAAATGTTATTTGCATAATACAAAACGGTGCTCAGTGTCAGAACCGGCAAGAAATTCAGCGTTTGCCTGAAAAATACTTGTCCTACTTGAGCCTTCCTTCTAGATAGTTCCTGCATCCCCACCGCTTACTTGTACCAAAACCATGTAAAACAACATACGGTGCTGGAAAAAAAAATCTGCATGTCATTGCAATCTTAGCCCGTTCGTCGAGTTAGAAACTTCGCAACTTGTTCCGATGTAGCGCGGGGAGGCATACGTGCTCTTGCCAGGAATGGAGTTTGGAATTAGTGTTTTTCTAATCTACCGAAACTACTTTTTATCTTCACTTCTTTCTGAAATCAACCATTTATGTAGTGTTAGTGATCCGTGATGTTGAGGTTTCTCGGTGAAGTCGAATAAAACTTTTTACGAAACTAGTTCCGTAAAAATCCCTATGTAATGCGTATGCGCAGAATACGGTTCAATATTTTAAGACAATTATTGATTCCTGATGACCAATATACATGACAATAGTGGTTTTGCGACTGCCAACGTTTACATTTTGTATTCAATATAAGTATATGTACGTCCAGCAACTAGTTTTTATTTGAGATCTAGAAAGTAACGCACACTTACAAAGCATTCGAATATGGAAGTTCAACTTTTTTCAACAACCTGGAAACGATCCGAAAGTACTTTCAGAGTTAGTACTAAAAGTGCAACGATTTAATAAGGAAATATCTACTAATTCCCGAATGGAAAATACGTAATATGTTGTCGTGATCGACTATTAAATTTGCTTATCACAAGGGCAAATTGTCATAAAATTGAGGTTCGACATTGTACATCGCACGAGCAAAGTGACTTTCCATTACACGACGGGATTCTTAGATTCGGTCAGTTGGCCTCGCCTGAAAACTCTCATCTAGTCACGGAATTGTCCACTTTTTTACCATGGAATGTAAATTACTACTATTCTTGCTTTATTACAATCCAGAAATTGCTACTTTCAGAAGTATAAGTGCAAGTCCTTGTGTGCCGAAATATGAATGTTTTCGACTAATTCATATACCAACCTACTCCAACAATCGTAATATTTCTCCTTGGTACGTAAACTATTAGCGAATCTCTCCACCAATAAACTAAAAGATAAAATGGAAAAATAAACTGGAACAATATTCATCATAATCATAAATGATGAGCCATTCGGCGCGTTCCGTCTCCTTTAAAATTGATCTCCCCGTCTTTTCATCGGTCTTTTCAACAATCAAATCTTTCCAACAATCTTTGTCCTTTTAGAGTGTAGTTGTTTATCATTTTTGTCATCCTTGTATTTGGCATGCGGTCCACGTGGATATTTTGTGTTTTCAGTTGTGTTCTGATACTTGATTTGTCTCTTTACGGAAGAACATTAGAAGCATGCCGGCTGCATGTCGTCATCCGTGCCCACGCGTGGAGTTGTAACCTTCGCGTCTTGTTCCGCTGCAGCGCGCAGTGGTCTGCCAGCAGCGCCTGGCGGGAAAGGGGAAATTCCGCGGCGGCGGCGGCGAAGGGTTTCTTGTGAACGAGCGCCGCGCTGCGGTTTGGAGGGTTTCCCCGCCGGCATTCCACGGCCGCCCTGCTCCGCCCCGCCCCCCTCCGCCCCCCTCCGCCCCGCTCCGCCCCGCTCCGCCCCGCTCCGCCCCGCCTTGCCCCGCCCCACCCTGCCCTGCCCCGCCCTGCCCGGCCTCGCCCCGCCCTGCCCCGCACCGCACCGCACCGCACCGCACCGCACCGCACCGCGCCACGCCACGCCACGCCACGCCACGCCACGCCACGCCACGCCACGCCACGCCACGCCAGGCCACGCCAGGCCACGCCACGCCACCTTCACACCGCGCCGCTCTACATCACCTCGTCCTTCCCCGCCTCACCCCGCGCCAGTGCGAGGCGTGCAATCGCAGCGCCACTTCCGCTTCTCTGCTTGGACTGCTGCTTTTGTTGTGATCGACCGTTTCAAAGTATAATTTTTCTATATCGACCCAATCTTCATTTCAAACTCGATTACGTTTCGGGATTTGGAGGAGAGTAGTGTTACGAAGTTCTGTTCTCTACAAAAATACAACGCTACATAGCTGACTTCGCAGGCTGCGTCTACTTATTTGATTGTAATCGGCTTCATGACAATTATTTTTCTTCTATCGTGTCGTTGCGGGATAGAGCTGATGATCTTCAGAGAAATAATTTTCGGTTTTCCTGAAATAATAATTTACACTGCCTGAAATAACGTGATTTAGAGGTCTCGAAGCTTGAGCCATGTGCGCCCACGTTACTCCAAGACTATTAGTTCGAATTCCACTTACGGCATGGGTGTTTTGAGCTGTGTTGTGGCATGCCTTTTTTCCCAGAACAGTGTGTGTCATCCCTGAACCAGAATCCTACCTTCAATTTCCGTCCCTACTTCGGAGATTAGATGTGAGAACGTGAATTGAGTGCAACGCCTACGGGCTATTGCGGTGAGTGCCACCCGTGAGCTGCCTACTTTGCGAACTCTTGTGGGGTCGAGAACCACTCGCCATATAGAGAATCGTCATATAGTTCGGATGAGAGCTGCACTTTTTTTGGATTGTGTTTCTTCCTGATTCCGTGTGCGGAGGGCGTGGTAAACTTAAAAAGAGGGAGATAACTTGGAATTTTCTGTAAGATGCCGCACCCTCTGGTGAAAACATCTGTGTGACACGCGGACACAGTTTCTTTTGTTATCGCTGGGAGCGCTGTAAGTACGCATAGCGTCGTCCCCCTCCAAGTGCTTCAGTACGCTTATAATCAAGGAGAGAGGGTCATTGCAGACATGGCGCGCGACTTTTTCAAGTAAACTATTATATTGTGAAACGAGCGATGCCTCACAGGCAGGGCTGTTCCCACAGTTGTAAGTTTTGACATCTGCTTTTCATACAGATCTTTCTGTACTTCAATGTTTTACAATCTGCTTCTCAAGCAGATTTATTTATTCAGTTTTATACACTATTGAAATAATTTTTTACAAGAGTTTTTGGATTTTAAAGTTAATTACTTAAAAGATGTTGACTTCGAATACTTAAAGATAGTCTGATTGATAATGTGAGAAAATAAAAAACGATAGTTTTTGTCAAACTTTGTGATATTCACAATAATATTTCTGAATAGTCTAAGAACATGTAGCTAGAACAATATATTTTCTGAATTCTATGATTAAAATATGAGTCATTGGCGCGTTTTGGTAATGTAGAGGTAGATATTCCCATTGAAAGAGAACAAATTATGTTCCTACCAGAGGATTAACGATCTGCTCTTTTCTTTTTGTGAAGAATGAAAGCAGTTCGAAGAACAGAATCGGTCGAATAGTATTGTAAGTACGGTTGTATGACATGACAGTACATGCCGATGCAGTTCATTTTTATTTTCCTGATAATTAAAATATTGTAAATTTTATATACGAGAAGAGATGTGAATGTCTTGTATAATGTCACCAAAGTGATATTTACCAGTATGGAAGTTCAGCATTACGTTTTCGTTTATGATGGTTCTAAATTAAAATTAATTATGTAAAAAATTTAAAAGGTCGTATTCATAGTGTTTGTCAAGTTCATCGCGTCAGCCCAAGCTTTTTTTCATGGAATTGTAAATTTTGTTTATCTCGCCGTTGACTTCGTTCCACCTCCCAGAATGTTACGTAACAATTCTCAAGACAGTAGCGTTAACGTGCATCATTTCTTGGTAGGTAGAGATTATAGTGCGTGCTGTGAAAAAAATAAGTTTTTTGATGATTAGATTCAAGTCAATTCTCAGTGCTTTCTTAGGCTTCAATATTTACCACAACTTATCGTATGACAATCAAATTTTGTTACTTGTTTGTTTATTTTTAGATCATGGAGAGTCAATTCAAAATTTCAAATGAATAGGATTAGTAATTGTGAACATAAATAATATAATTTAAATATTACACGTAATTTCATCGATGAAACATGATGAAAGGTAGTGTTCGAGAAACCTTCTCCCGTTGAGTTAACCTGCGGTCAAAAGAGTCAACGAGAAGGGTTTGAAATTATTAACGTTGATAGGAAGTTTATATATTTACTTCACCGTGTTCTCTTCAGTGGCGGATCCAGCTGATCATTATCGAGGGGGCCATCGTAGATTTTTGGTAAATAAACACTTGTTATTATATTGTATATTATTTTTATAGTTAATATATGATGTTATAGAGTATTAGTTTTAAATAATTAAATATTCTAACATAAAATACATATTTATATCAATGTTTGCCAAATAAAGGAAGGTAGCAAACGAAAACTCCAAGCCTGTCTGGGGGGGGGGCCTCCGGCCTTCCTTCTGGATCCGCTACTGGTTCTCTTCAGTGTATATTTGCCACTCCTCTTCCGTCTCATTGGACAGATAACTTAGAGGGGCGGCGCGCCGGCACATCTATTGCGTGTCTAAGCAGCCGTTTCTAACACAGTTGCGAAAGGCAGAGGGTCGATAAGTTTTTGTTTTGAAATGCCTCTGGTATTGTTTTGCTGTTACAAACGATTGCGAACTCTTCACGCCAAAATACAATGTACATTTTGTCTCATGAGTAAAGTTGCAGTATTTGTAGTCGTGGAATAGATCTGATCGAGAGATGCCGAACAAAATGATGTATTGATGGAGTCTCGTTTTGTTTAAAAATACTTATAACTTTAGGTGATCGTTCTGTCGGGTGAACTGTGTGTATTATTGGCAATGTAGTGATAGATCATTTTTGAAGTATTGAATTATTGAAAAGTTGATCTGAAACGTTAACATTTCACATTTTGAATATTATCGGTTTTGAACTTAAGTGGTCGGTGAATTGGTGAGTGGGTTCCCGTTGAGTTGAATCAGATGAAAAAACTAAGTCAGTTTCCAAAGTTACAGAATTAGGCTCTGGAATATATTCTGTAGAGACATTTGCGACTTTTGAGTATACCATGTGATGTGCTCGTAAACAATGTCAACGAAATCACGATGAACGATATTCGACACCACTATAAACAAACTAAATTGATTACGTCCTTCATTTTACAGTCTCATAAAAAGAGTGAAGTTCAGTCCATTGTAAACCCGTGACTCATTGGATGACGCAGAAATGACGCATATTCCTATTTTACCTCGAATTCTATGCAGTTGTAATTTTACTGTTTTCTCGTGTCACTGTTAATCTTGAACAAATTATCAGCTGTGCTTTTCTTTATTTATTTTATCTGTGATCTTTTTTTTTTTTTTTTTCAAGAAGTTTGAAAACATTTGAAGTTGCATTTTACAATAATGATAGTTCTTGTCTATCACTTGACGTATGTGTCTGTTCTGTGAGCGGCATTAAACGATATGTGCGTACCATTTGTAGAAAATGTGCCGAGAAAGGACACTTATGTGTATCTGACAACTTAAATGACATTTTAAACCAGCTCAGGGAATTTAGATCATCACTCTTCTTCAAATCAGGAATTGGACACATTGAAGTGGTGATTAGGCTACTTTCAAGGAAGGTTAATTGATGTTTTTGGAGGAGGTGAATTTTGAATCCTGCATTTTCTCGATTATGAAGGTTGGAAATATTCCTAGCTTGATAGTATAAATAATGTCATTATAAATATGCAACTTTTGATATACTATGGAAAATTTATTCCTGTAATGCAGTTCACTTCAATTAAATAAAACATCGTTCGTGTTTTTGAGTGGAAGCTTACGTAAGATGAGTTTTGTACCAATTATAAGAAACCATCGACACAATGCCCCCACCCCAACTCAACCCAACCCAAGCGTGCTACTGCTGGATGGGACATTACGCCCACAGTCCTGCATCATATATCTAACACTAAAAAAAGTCAGCAGAGTATGGTACGGACAATAAGTGGGCAAGTAATCCGCATTACGTTACGCAACACTACAATTTACCTCCATGCATAAATCGGAAATGTTTCTCATTTAAATCCGGGATATTTTTCTTATGTCGTTTCGTAAATGTGTCCGTTTAGAACCTTCTATTACAATTTTGTAGGGTTTCCTCATTCCTGTAGAATGGGTGGTGAGAAACGAGAAGAAAGTCGATATGCGTGGGAAATGTAATAGGTGGAATAATCGAATAGAAGTAGACATAATCTTCAACGAAAACAATAATACGACTATTTGATTTTCAGTGCAATTTAACGATTAGCTTATACACACGGCTGTACCGAACTTCTATGAATGTAACGCATTCTTACGTTCGAAAGGGGAATCGAAGTTAAATTTACTTACAAAAATATCTTTTAGCAGTTGCAATTCTTGAGTAAACGTATGTTTCATTTCGTCTCTAAAATACTTATATGTGATACAAGCTTCTTTGACATTCCTTACTGAAAATGTGAAATGCATACATATAGTAATGGTGTCGCGAGTCGTTACGTCAAAAAAACTTCCTCAATAATCTTAAATGTTCACTGGTGTTCGAAAATTAAATTGCGTTCAGTCGCTCCTCATGAGGTTGGTAACATACGAAGAAAAAACAACTGACAGAGTTGGTAGAGTTCTCCATAGGGTTGCCAACTATATTCATATTAAAGGGAAGACTCTCGATAACGCACGCACGCGCACACACACACATACATACACACACACACCAAAAAAAACTCATCAACATATTTCTTTTTATAAATATTTAATTTAGACTAACATCAGCTATATTTCTTTCTTGTCTCCATTTGCGATTCAAGTGAAAAGATTCGTTCATAAAATGCAGATGAAGATGGTCTGAGCGTATCTGTCTTTATTTTAGTCGCTAGACAGAGACACTGCCATGCATGCGTCTTGCGGTGTTCATAAAAAGGATATTTACGGTTTCTATTCTAAATTAAACAATAAGCGAAACCAGCAGATGTTAGTCGTTAGATAAAATAAATAAAACTTAAAAATGCACATAAACGAGGGCATTTAAAATACAAAGGAGGTGGAGAGGACAACTGCCGTCCATAGAGGACTGTCCCTGGTGGTGCAGATCGCTCCCCGGCGCCCGGCGCTGGGAGGGTCGGGCGGCGGGCGGATGGGCGCGTTGGCGGGACGAGGAGACGCTGGGAGGGAGGGTGGGAGGCGGCCGGCCGCGGAGCGCTGCCTGCGCCAGGCGCCGACTCATTACCAGAGGAGCGACGGCTGATAAGGGCGGGCGCGCGCGCGATAAGATAGCGCCTCCCAGAAGCCGCCCAGGGCTACACCACTCGCACCAGCGGGCTGGTGCCGCGCCACCCCACCAGCACGGCACCAGGCATTCCGTTTGTACCCCAAGCACCCTTGTATATTTTAAATCTTGTTCACTTAAAACGAAATAGATGTATGAATACTATAAGGGTATCTCTTTGGAAGTTTGTGGTGTTTTAATTAATCACCCAGCGGTGCTGAAAAGCACGATCCGACCACATGACATGTCTAGGACGCGAAGAAAAGTTTTAAAAAAAAAACAACAACAAAAAACAAAGTAGTCTCCAGGGGCGTATCTAGAAAGTATAAGGGGAGGGGCGGATTCGGTTCGTACCCCACCCACCCCTCTATATTTTAAATATTGTTAGCTTAAAATGAAATAAATGTATGAATATTATATGGATGTATGAATTGATTAAATGTATGAATATTAAATGTATGAATATTATATCTCTTTGGAAGTTTGTGGTAATTGTTTTAAATAAGTCGAGCAAAACTATTGAAATATGTTGGCTTGGGAAGGCGGGGGCGGTGTATGAGCGATGGTATTCAGAATTGCGTGTACGGAATGACGTGTTTGAAAGTTACATTCGTGTATTCTAATAGTAACTAGTTGGTGATTACAAATTATCTACTAATTGAAGACCATCAATTACCCTAAAATTTACTTTTGAGTTGCTATCTCTTGTACGCCCGAATTTACAACGTGTCACGTATTGGACGAGAGAGATTGATTTTCCGTGAAGTGTCAAAGAGCAATCTCATTTCAGAATTTCTTTTCATAAACTCCTCTCTAATTTCTCATTTCCTGATTCTAATGGGTTTAATGGTACGTAGATTGGCTGCTTCAGCTACTCATCAAGCTAAGAATAAGAATGAAAACGCGGCAAATAACTCGTTTATTGGTTCATTTTTGTCGCTGCCTGGAAGACCTGAAACGAATTTCAAGGAAGTGGATATAAATGCGTTTTATACGAATTTTTCTTAATTACTGTTTCATTACGATGCAGGTTAAAGACATAAAACGAATTCACATCTCGAAAATAATTTCAAATTATATTTTTGAACATCTTTAATGAACAGTCTAGCAAGCTACATGTTCGTCGTGCCGATAAGCGGTTTAATGACACCCCCGTGCCTTTCTACTTTCACTCATTTCTTTCACCTCTATTTAAAGCACTTGACGAAGGAGGAAAATTGTAGAAGACTTGAAAAATAGACAAGTTATTGAATAATTTGAAATAAACTAATGCCTTTAAAATTCATATTTAAACCCATGTTGAAATATCTTTGGTCCGAATGTTATTTTCGGATTCACGAAGAAGTGTAACTGTATTTCGAAATGCAACAATAAACGGGCTTTTGGCCAGAAAGAGAGGAATTATAGTTGTTCAAATAGTAGTTACCATACTATGCAAGGACAATTCACAGGCTAAACATAGGAGAAAACTGTATTCTGAGGAATAGAAATTCAAATGTGAATGACGTCTAAAATATTGACCGTGTCCGAAAACACTTTAAAACTACGTGAAAGCGATGGTTTAGTCATACATTTCCAGTTCCTAATTTCGACTTTACCTGTTTGTAGTAAGAGCCGCGAGCATTGAATACTGTATCCGAGATCAATGTGTTTGATGCGGAGAATCGAGGTAGGTCGCGACAGCGCCAAGAAGCTTGCCAGCCGCGTAAATCAAAGCGTGAGCGGCTTATCGGCGCCCGCCCAGCGACACGGGCGTAGTCGGCGTAGGAACCCGCACGCGGAGATAACACGCATAAATCGCATTTGAGACTCGCGTGATACCAAGATCACGGGCGATTCTAATGCGACGGGTGAGGTGTGGCCTGCTCCGCACAGAGCCACACTGGGTGGAAGAAAAAGGACGGATCGTATTGTGCATTACCGAGTTGTGAATCTCTCGGAAGTGCAGAAGGAAGCACTCACCCCGACTGCAATAAATAGGTGGTGGTGCAGGAGAAAGTTTTCCCCCCAAAAAGTCGACGTCTCCTGCTGCGAAAGGAGTCCCTAATCCGTATCTATTGCTCTACCACTCTCAAAAAAACCTTCCACTGCGCATGCCCGAACGTGGCCTCTCCCTCCAAAGCTCCTAATATTTCCCCGCCTGCCTGCGCTCTTTGTCACAACATAGCTCTCCCTCTGTCTTTCTCTCGTGGGTCGCGCGGTAATTCAACACTGTGAGTTTGGTGATAACAAACTGATGAGTGAGAAGGATCAGACGAAGGGCAGCTTTCGTGTTTCTACAGTAGGGGTTGTCCAAACGCTCAACAGAAAATAAGCCGTCTTGAAGAGTTCCGGTCTCCTCTCCAGTCCCTGTTTCACCGTGGCAGTGACAGTGTGCTTTACACAGAAGCTGCTGTTATTCACAAAAACCCAATTATTACAAATAATTCAAAGTATATCCACTGAAAAACAATAGGTCGTTGATCAAATAATCATTGAACATGGCCACATTCCTCTCCGTCTTCCACCGTACCATCCAGATCTAAATCCAATAGAACTTGTTTGGGGATTTATAAAAGGGCGCGAGGCAGCAACAAAAATTGGTGCATCCTTAAAAGAAAAGGAAACGTTTTGCAGAGAAGCGTTTGCACAATACGATGTATTCATTTCTTTGGACACTCCTGGGAGTGCGAGTTCCTCTTTTGACGAAGAGGGCAGTAATGACGAGTGACGGTCAGCGCGATCGCTGCGTCTCGCAGTCGCCTCTCCTTGACGCCTACGCGCTTCCCTTATCGCCGAGAGGGGAAATCTCAGATGCCGCAGGGTGGGGGCAGCCTCCGAGACTTAACCAACGGTACGTCCGCCATGATGGTTTTTTTGCGAGCGGTTCAGCTATAGTAGGTGGGCATCATTTAATGATTTCCACGCTTTGTCCTGTTAAAATAAAGGAAATGAAAAATGTATCAACCCATTCTTAGAGCATTCTTAGGTTACATTGAAACTACTGGGTAAGCGAAGGTGGCATTCTTATGCCTTGGGATTCTTGACCCCTGGCGTTTTCAATATCTTCCCTGGAGAAAAATTGCCAACGGCACGTTGTTGGACCGTGTACCGAGACACTAGGGGCGCGTATGACCTTTTGAGTAAGTTTTAAAATGCTCAGACTAGGTGTTCGATTATATTGGAATCCTAACAATCAAGTAATGTAAATATAAATAAAACAAACATGGATGAAAATGCAAGACTATGGTAGGTATAACGTAGGAAGAAAGTATTTGCTTGGGGTTCCCAAAGAGAATTCATGAAAATGATCAGTTAACGAACGATTCGTAGAACGAGTACGCATTTCGAACTGGAAGCAACGCAATCCTCTTACGGGTAGAGTATAGGCTCGTAGTATGCCGCGGACGCTGTCGGGGCTTAGGATCGGCGCGCGCAAAGGCCGCCGGCCCTTCCCCCTTCGCCGTCCAGTGTTTTTTTTTTTTTTTTTGGAGCTGGCTCATCGATAGTCCGCGAGGCGGCGGGCGGTCGTTAGCGATAAGCCCACTCTGCCCCACCGCCCGCCCCCACGCCTCGTCCCACCGCCAGCCCTACTGCCCGCAGCCGCCCGCCCCGCCCCGCCCCGCCGTCCGTCCCGTCCCGTCCCGTCCCGTCCCGTCCCGTCCGTCCGTCCGTCCGTCCGTCCGTCCGTCCGTCCGTCCGTCCCGTCCCGTCCCGTCCCGTCCCGTCCCGTCCCGCCCCGTCCCGCCCCGGCCCGCCCCGCCCCGCCCCGCCCCGCCCCGCCCCGCCCCGCCCCGCCCCGCCCCGCCCATCGTTCGTCACCCGGCCACTGCCCGCCGCCGCGAGGCGTGGCGTCGGAGGCACGTCGCCCCCACCCGTCCCTCCCGGTCCTCGGCCACCTCTCTCCCTTCGAATGCCATCGCATCAGCCCGAGGCCACGTGACTTCCACGATAACTGTTTTGGAACCCAGAGAGCGTAAACCTCGCGAGTGGCCAGGCGTTGCCTTTCTTATTTGTCTTAACACATTCGCCATCAATTATTGGCAAATCGATACAGCGGCGGGATTTTTAGAACTCAGACTCTACATGGGGATGTTAAAATACTTTGGATCATTTATTCATACTTTTATTAGGAGCTTTTTCTATAAATGGCTTACACCAGTCGACAGCAGTCTCAAGCCTTTGCGCATGTGCAGATTCTCAAAAGTGGTAGAGATTGAGAGATTGCTGTACGCTACGCAAAAAGTTCCTTTTAGGGACTTTTTTCCATGGCTCTTCGAGACGTTTTGCACGATGTAGTGCTCAGCAATATACAGCAATCTCTCGACCACTCTCTACCACGTTTGAGCATCTACGCATGTGCAACTCGAACTACGCATGTACGGAAGGTTTGAGAATGCTGAACGTCAAGCTTTGTTGAAAGGCCTTTTTTGCATTTTCCTCTGTATCGATGCCAATAATTTGGGTCCATAGTAGTGTTTTCTACGAAGAATCGACCAACAATGTTTAGGTGAAAGCGAGGATTCTCGACAAGAAAATTAAAAAAAAAAAAAGCTTCAATACATTTCTCTTTATAAATATTCTAACATCAACTCCATTTCTTTCTTCTATTTGCGTTTCTAGTGAAAAGATTCGTTCACAAAATGCAGGTGATGATGGTCCGAACGTCTTTTTTTCTAAGTCGGTAAGCAGAGACACAATCATGCGTTCGTGTGTCGGCGTTCAGAAAAAGGATATTATTGTTTTCTATTCTAAATTAAACAATAAACGATACAACGTAGCAGATGTTAGTTATGTGATAAAATAAATGACAACAAATGTTAAAAACTCACTGAGAGAATGACATTTAAAATACAAAGGAAGACGAGAAGACAATTGACGTCAATGGAGCATAGTTGGCAACCTTAGTAAAATGTGTATTTTCATTTTTTGAAATCGTTCATCGATACTCCCGATTTTGAAAGTATTGATTTTTCATTATTAACGTACGGACGTTATTACTATAGAACGTATAGCGTTCAACTTATAGACGAGATCAGAAGAGTTAGGTCTTCGTTCTGTTGGAGTGATACCAAAGTTTTTTTGTGATTTCATGTCAAATGATTGGATTATTCCTTACGTGAAACTCAATTCTGCGAATCATTTCTGTTTCTCTGTATGGGTGTCGCGCCTTGCAATGTATTGGGCGTGTTTCCAACAAAAAAGAGAATTAAAAGTCACAAGGCACCAAACAAGTAAGGCTCGTCCGGGTCTGAAGTTCAGAAGAGTTCACTTATTACTCACGTGCTCAGAGATAATGGCAATTCCTTGATATGCTGATAGCATCCTAAATTCACATTGAAAGCAATACTTTTTGTATGTGATGTGAATGTTTTTTCCATACCAATGAAAGTTAAGATTTTCCTGTTTCCAGTAACCGTTAGAAAATATCGAAATACTTTATTATTAATATTTGGATGTGTGATTTTTTCTTCAAAATGATACGAATTGCAAGAATTGATTTCTTTTTAAGGATTTTAGACGCGTTTCAACTGGCGATGCCTTTTGTCCCTCAACATGAATCAGCAGCGTTTGTAAAGGGAATTATCGTTTGGCTTTTGTCGAGTTTGCATTGTCTAGCGATAAGACATTCCTGAAGTTAGGAAATGTCGGACGTCAGGAGAAGGGCCCAGAAGCTCACAGTGGTGTGTACGGACAGATACGGTTGTTGTCCCGTATGTCTAGCTTCCTCTACGGAGATAAACGCCCCTCTTGGACAGATCCTTCCGCAGTTTAAAGTCCGGCGCCACCCCTCACTGCATTGCTTGTTAGATAGCGAGGGATGGCCAGTCTTCCTTTCTAAGTGCTCCGCAGAGAATCGCTGTGAGTGTTTGGAATTCGATTAATCATGAATTACGGCGTTCCGCCCTTCGGGGTTCGTCCGGTGAGTGCCTCTATTTATAATCTTGTGTGATAACACTTCGGTGGATCCAACAAGTTCAGATGTGTGAAGAGAATTGGAAGACCGCACCCTTCTTTTGTGTAGGTTGTGTGTGATTTCGCGAGCAACCTGATAGTTTTTTAAATTTGAAATTACTGATCAAAATCTGCACTTATTGCATCTTCGAAGTGAATTGTTCTGCGTAATTTTGGTGACACGTTTGAATGACTGCCGTGGTGGTTAGCTAGCAGTAATGGATACTAAGCGACATTTGACAATTTATTTTATCTAATTTATTTAAATATTACTTTTTAAAAGAGGCCTTATTTCTCGTGAGTATTGTCTCAAACATCCAAAATGTATCATTACTCCATTTAGTATACTCGGCTAAACGTAAACAATTGCCTTCAATTTTCGCACTTTTTAGTGGTAGTAGTAAATATTTTGTTTTAAATAGAAAAAAGTGTGATCTGTTGTTATAAGACGCTTGTAGAAAACTCCTGGTCTGTTGAGTTTTAATTGCAAATGTTCAGTGCCGTGCACGTTTGCATGTATCCCAGACTTTATCGGTTACCGTCAGTTCGATGACACGATTCATCCAAGAGCATTTGCGACTGGTGTGCTCGCGGGCGGTGCGGGATCGCAGGACTGGCAGCGCGCGGCGGGCTGCCGCGGGCGACGCGCTTATTAATATCCGCGCGCGAATGAAGCGCGTGGGCGGGCGTAGACCCTCGCCGAAGGACACAATGGCGGATGCAATATGCATGAGCCTCGGAGGCCGCGCGGGTCAGCGCCGACCTCTGGCCTCGCGCGTCGCCTGTGCACCTCCTCCGCCCCCCTTCCCACCCCACCCCCTCACCACGCTCCCCGATTCGCTGCCCGTCCCGACCACGCCAGCGCCAACCAACACCCCCGCCCTTCTGCCACGCCCCGCGACCCCGCCCCCACACCTCACCCCTCCTCTCCTTTCCCCGCCTCACCACCCCAACACCGGACACTGCTTCACGACACTCCGCCCATCACGACCCCGCCCTCACACCTTCTCTCCCTTCCCCGCTTCAATACCCAGCGCCCGCTCAGCAACGCCCCTTTCCCACGTGGCCCAACCCCCCCCCCCCTCGATTGCGCTCTTCCACGCTCCACCCGCCCTTCCGTCTCGCTGTACACGTCGCCCTTCTCCACAAACCGCCTCGTCCAGCCAGTGCTACTGTGCCGCACTTCTCTTCACTGCGGGCACCCTTTGTCATCACCTGCCGCCGGACTGGAGCACCCCATGTCAAACCCTTTCCACCCAGTTGGGCCACGGTCTTACTCTTCCACGCCCAACTCCGCCTGGCGTCGCGTCGTTTTGCTCCATTCCGCCCAACACTGCCTGCACGTCACGCGGCCCGCGCTCCACTCAGCAGCGCCCAACCCCGCTCCGCCCTCCCGTCCTCTTGCGCTCCATGCTTACCCCTGCCCCGCTCCACCCCGCCTCGCTCACCCTGCCCCGCACCGCTTCGCTCCATCCCGCCCTCTCCACCGGCACCGCCACCACACTTGCCCCGCCTCCCGCGCCATAGCAGGGCTTCTCGCAAACACGTATTCTTATAGCAATCGACGCCACAACCAAGATGTATTTATCACGCCGTATTTCTACGAGGTCATTTACCATTTTTGTTCAATTTTTCGGACGTACTGAATGGAAGTGGCAATGAGAGACTTATATTGACAATAGATATTTTCAATATAGCACAGTGTTATGATGGTGTGGTGAATTTCTGAAGTAAATACTTGGTAATTTATCAAGATACCAAAGGAATGAATGTCTTATAGTATCTGTTACAAGACATGTTGTATATCTTGTTACATAATCACTAACCGTTCGATTGTATCTCCTTTTTTGGTGTCTTTTTATCTTCTCGTCATTGCTTGGCTGTTTCATTTCAAATGGATTATCTTTCCAACATACTTCATGGTTTTGTCATCGTTAATGTTCCTGCGATTCCGAGAAAAGGATGTAATTTAACCCGACCTATTGCGAAAGATTCCTTCCATTGCGAAAGACAGCTCCGACATATTTATATATCGTTCGTTCCATGTAGGTCTTCTGTTATAGAACTATCTAATTAATTACTGCACATATGATCAAATATTTTATTAGTTATTTAATTGCTTTGTTTCGCAAGCACATGCATTGCATCAAAAACTTGACGCGTTAAGCCCATAATAGTGTCCAGACATCAGCGCTGATTGATTGATTTTTCGTGTTTCCGGGCACGTCAACTACTTTGGTCATTAGTCCCGTTAGTGTACTGCATGTGTTTTCTCGGGAGATGGTGGTGATCTTCCCCCGCTGGATGGCGAGATCCGGCGCCGACCTTCCGTCGGCTAGTGGGGTTTCCCCCTAACCAGGACTCTCCCACCAGCGGGGAACCGCTGCAGCCGGACAAGCTCTAAACTCCCGACCGGTCTTCCGGGATATGTGGTAGTGTAGTGCATGTTAGTATACGTGTGTGTGTGTGTGTGTGTGTGTGTGTGTGTGTGTGTGTGTGTGTGTGTGAGGGAAGAGGATAGGACAAGTAAGAGGAAAGAAAGATCGCGCGCGATTCGCGGCCCATTTGTTAGGGTACTACTCCGACATTCGCCTAGTGTAGACCGCAGAAACCACGGAAAACTACCGATCAGAGCAGTCGGCTGCTAGTATTCTCCTCCTACTAAATTCGACCTACCTGAAAAGCTAGTGTGTAAAATCCTGCCGCCGTGCGAAGTGTAACCTAGGACCTCCCGGTCAGAGGCGCTGCAGTGACATCAGTTGATGCACTGAGCTACTGCTACCGGTACATCAGGGTGGATGTTCACAAAAACGGATGACAACAGACTTTTTGCCAGAAAGGAAAGCGAAAAAACTTCTTTTTTTTCATTCTGTGATGCTTCCTCTGATGGTAATGAACTGGAATGACCCCGTCTCATAAACGAAGTCTCTGCTCTGTATTTCTTGTGACTAATCGGGGTTCTCCCTTTACCTCCTCGCCGTTGCCTTCTCGGCTTTCGCAAGAAGAGAAAGTGTTGTAATCGGGCGCCAGAAGATGGCGGATTTTCGACAGAAATACTTATTGTCGAGCCCTGGTAACGAACAAGTTGATAAGTTCTCTTTGTATCTGTAGTAAATTACTTCCTCTATCACATGGTGTAGCCAGAATCAATGTTTTGTGTCCTTGATACCGAAAAATCGAATGACGGCAAAACGTCTCTCCGTCCGTCGTGGCCAAAGCTAGCCAAAACCACTGTTCAGCCGATTTTCTCTAAAATTGATATTCCTCGATCCGGATCTTGAGGCCTCGAATTTTGGGGGTACTTTACATGAAGCATCGACATTTTGAGCATTTTCTCAAAAATGGCTCCAAATTTTTCGGTTAAACTTTGTCTTCGGAGAGCGTAAAAGACGCTTAAAAACAGATGCTGGTCTCATTTTCGTTAAAATCTATGATTTTTCGAGAATTGCAGCATTGAGTCATGAGTGAATGGCGGTATCCTTAAAAAGATGGAGGATCTCTGGTGTGGAGGATTCGGTTGGTCGGCGGCGGGTGGGAGTGCGATGGGGTTGGCAGCCTGGAGAAGCCCTTGCGAGAGGAAACGTAATTAGGCGTTCGTCGCGGGCGTTTAGTCGACAGCTGAACTCGCTTCCGCGCCTTTCTCTGCCCCGCGCCCTCTTTCCACTCGCTCGGCTTCGGCTGGAAATTGAAACTGCATTTTTTTTTATCTGCCGTTTCAAGTTGATGAAGGTCTTCGGGAAAGTATTTCCGTCCTTTCTCATTTTAAACGTAATATTTACCCGAGTGCGCCAAGGAAGGACGGTTAATTTTTTTATCGGTTACATGCGTCTTTAACCATTGTGAACATGCAACCCTGCAGGTTGGTTAAGTGCACTGTATCTACCTATATGTTAGGACATTTAACATCCTTAGCAACGTAAACGAGCATCGATTCGTCGCAGGTCAAATATTTGTTAAGAAAAACATGGCGATGTACAAAACAAATCAAATTCAAACAATTCAGAAGTAATTCACATTGGTTTGGCGAATAATTATTCTTTATTGTAATATTATTAATAGTACAATTAGAAAAGTGTATATTAGGTAAATTAACCTCATTTTCCTCACATTCCACCAAATGAAAATACTCCAGTAATAGTATTTACTGACGATGTGAAGGTGTCGCCACAGGAAGTCAACGCCCCAATTTCGTAACATAACGTCGTTTCTTTAGGCATCTGTAGGTTCAGGAGAATTATTTGTTTCATCTTTCTCGCTACACGGTGTAATTTGTTTATTAGATATATCGCAAGCAACAAACGTACTAACATGCCGCAGCAACAGAATTCCTGTGTTTACTATCGCAGGAATGTCGTAAATTTTCGCATAATTCGTGAGATTTTATGGTGGCCCATAAAATGCTGAACATACCACGAAATGTTACAGTGTTACTACTGCCTCGTTCAAATTAAAAATCTCGGCTCCGCTACGCTCCTCCCCGATTTTTAACTTTTGGCATAGAGAGTAATAACACTCATAATATTTCTAGGTATGTTAATAGCTATAATTGTGGATTGTGAGAGTTTAGACACTCTAAACCTATGAGCCAATCAACAAATTGGGATAATCCAGGATCGAAACTGTAAATTTCAGTGAGTGTGATCAAGTCTATAAAATCACTTCAATACATCCATCACTAAACAGGTGAAGTGTTGAAGATGCCGACTCCTTATTTACGCAACTTGTTTACAGTAGAAGAGTTCTTTTGTTGCTGAGAACGATTATGTTGTATTAACTTGCCCATTTCAAGCTCATAATGACCTTTGGACAAGAATTTATTTTTCCTGGGTGGCGTAATTTTCTCCGCGTTTTGCTTCCATGATTTTTTTATTCGATATTGTATGCGGCGCATTTTCTTTTAATTCCTTTGTCTCTATAAGAAATATTTTCAAGTGGTATCGAGGAATTTCTCTTTCACTTGCATCTCTTGTAAGTTTCCTATAGTTTCCTATTATTTCCTATTATTCCTATTGTTTTGCATCCGTCTGGCGTTCTTCTTGCGCTTCAGTCAGTCTTTTAGTTGTATGTTATCTTTCAAAGTACTTTTTTCACCTTTGTAAGTGTATAAGTGGGACTTGTGTCCCGTTCACGGGCATCTGTTAAATTATTGCAGCATTCGCTTGACGGCATGGACTCAGAAAACAATTTTTTAAAATCAGTAGCTTGTGTTATTTGATGGGTCCAACGTTAATGAAATCTATCTAAAATAGTGTTCCCTTGTATCTTTTAAATAACTTCACTCCCATTAGCATTATTCCTTTGAAACATTCCTTTTTTGTGTTTAGATGTCCTCTTAACAGACAGCGACGAACGCTTGACGGGTCCAGCATTCCAGTGATGGGGAGATAGAGTGTTCAAACTTGGCAAGGTGCTAGTAATTGACTTTGGTTAATAAGTGTAGGGCACTTACCGGAATCGCATTCGTAGGTGTATGAGCAGTTTACAAAAGTCTTCCTGATCTCTTCCACTTTCCAGGCAAATGCGGGAGCAGCACTCGAAGCAGAGGACTTCGGACCTCGCGCGATCTTTCCTTCCTGTGTCTCATCGTCATCTCCTCCAATCCGGACTGTGGAGCGTTGGGAGAGCATAGCCCACATAATTCCTCCCTGTCAATCCGGTGGGCAGGTCTTGCAGACTCGGCAACTGCGCGGAACTGATGCAACGAAAAAGATCATGGAGAATTTCTTGGTATTCTGTACAACCTTGTAATACTTCACTTCTGCGGCTTAGTTTTTTATTTCGCACTGTCATTTCGCCCATCCGGGTTTTGTTTACCAGTAATTACCTCCCAATTTTTCATCTATAATTTAAGATAATTTTTCCTGGCCTTCTATTGCATTCTGCTATATTTTGTACCGTTCAAAGTTGCTACGCGATTTTATGATCCTCTTTGGCAATCTTGGATCTGTAATATTGAACGTAGTTCTTCTTTATTACATCAGTGGGATCTTAAATATTTTACCCAATGAAACGTCTGTAGTAAAGGGTGCGAAGCTTATATTTAGGATATGTCTTAATCAGAGTTAGTCAAAGATCTGTTTCTGAATCTTAAACTGTGTTTTTGGAAGCTGTTGGCCGAGACCATGACAAAGCAGAGAGGTCTGTTTACTTCGTTACGGATTAATTGTTTTCAGGCTTGGTTCTTTCTGGCGGCTTGTGCCCTACCTTCCCAAGGACCTCTTTTTTTTTAACCCTTCGGTCGGATGCGTTTCAGTGGGACCGTGACAAATTGATTTGTTTTCCCCGTGCGGTTTCTTCGGTTTTTGACCTTGCGTTCATGGGGATTATGGATTTGTGTTGAGGGGGAGCAGCAGACTTTCACTACTTTTTTCTTTCATTCTCTCAGCGTGACGGGCCCCTCATAATTTTCGCGCTCTTGTTGCTGGCCTCCAGCTTCACTTCGTGAACACACGTTGCGCTGGGTTGCGCGGGGATTGGCAACCGTGATGCCCATCCGTGCTATCAGATCGCCATGTTGAGCAGGTCAAGGAGTAATTTCAAAGTGTTTCACAGTGCACTCTAAAAGAGTGAGTTGAGAAGCAAGGCAAGACCTCTAGCAATCTTCGTCTGTCACTCCTGTGTATCTCAGTTTTCAGCGAAGCTGAAACGTCAAAACGAAGCACCCGAGTATTCCACGGTGTGCGTAGGAAACGTGCACACATTCGTTATCTTGAAATCCTTTTACGGGGTTCCATCTTCATTGCATTCGCACATTCCTACAAATTATTTTCGGTCAAACACACCGAGGATGTGCCAACTTGAAAGGCAGTCAATCGCGTCATATCTATCATGGATAAGTTCATCTTCAATCCGAAGATGCATGTACTTGAAAAATAGAAAGTTCGGCGGCGGTGGAACCAACGAGTACTGAATATTACGATGAAACGAGGTTCAAATTGACAGATTCGGAATATAAGTAGTTTTTAAGCTGCGAAGAAAATTAAGACTTCTCAATAATTGTGGTTTAGAAGTTAGTCACGAATTAATGGAAGTAAAGAAGTTTGAGTTTCCAATGAATTAGAGTTGACGGAATATGTAATTGGCAAAGCATTGAGGTTGTGGAATGTTGGACTTGTGAATTGAACTTCCTGAAGTCCAAGTTATTGAGACTGTAAGAAACTATCCTACCGGGAGTGGACGAGCTACGTTCCAAGGTGTATAAGCCCCGTGAGTGTGTGTGCGCGCGCGTGTGTGTGCGCGCGCGTGTGTGTGTGCGTGCGTGTGCGCGCGCGTGTGTGCTGGCAGCGTTTGAGGCGCGGGCGCGCAGCACGTGGGCATGCGTGGCGCCGAGTGCTTGTGTTCTGTTTGTTGACGCTCGCCTCACGCCTCTCTGTTTCCTCTGTTGCAGGTGAGTAGCCGAACGGACAGCCAGCCCGACCCAACCAGCCTGGCGCCGACGGGAGGTACTGTCAACATAGGGGGGGGGGGTCTGTCGATTACTTGCACACACTTTCGGAGTCCTTGTGACGACACACAGGAAATGCGTTCATTGGAACAGTACTGGTTTACAAGTTACAGCGTAAACTATCTAAAGACCTTTAAAACGGAAACCTCTCTACTACCAGACATTACTTGAATTTCTTACTTTTTATGTTATAACCGTAAATATGGACTCAAATTTTAACTGTTTTATGACGTTCTATAAAAAGGAAAAGAAAGTAATAAAATATGTACATTAATACGCTCACTCCTTGTAATCAAAACTCGACGTAACGAAAAAATTACTAAATCTGCTGCGATTTACATTCTGTTGCAAATGATCGCAAAACGGATACTGTAAACGGTAATAGTACATTATGAAACGCAGATGTAATGATGGGTATTAATAAACGAGTGTGATATTACAATACGAACGAGGAACAAGCGAGAATTGTAAATTTCACACGAGTGTAGAAACGTAGAAACCGTAGAAACTATGTAACTCATTACATAGTTTCATACGGTACTTTTTCTACGACTGATGGTAACTTTTATATGTGAAGTTAAACAATGTTCTAATTTTATTAGACGTTTTAATTGACCAGATTTTTAATTGAAGACTTTTCGTGAATCTCCAGTCATTAGACTTAAAAAATATGGACACTGTGTGATTAACCTTAAACCTACCAACCTGTAACTGGATATTCATGTTTTGTTTGTTTTTAATCTATCGAAACCATCTAAGACTGTTCTTTCGCATTATGTATTACGGATCCCAAAGAATCATAACAAAATTTGATAATACTTAGTAGTATAAAGCGCACTTGAAGGATTCTAACGGGCTGAGCTGTTGTGTTCTACCGTCGTTTACTGTTTTAAGGCCAGCGTAAACGGAGTGATTCATCACCTGAGGAATGGAAGGCTATGACAAATCACTTTTCCTGTTTGTTGTGTACGCAATGCAAATATTAGAGCATAGAGAGGGCTCTGGTGCAGAACGTTTGACCAGCAGCAGGTTCAAACAAGTATTTGGATTGTGTTTACTGTTACGGAAAGTAATAACCTGTAGCAAGTATTGTACTGCAGCCTCCGGATCAGTGACCCCCATCTCGATCGGGTTTTTCGTCCAGTTTCCCTGATCCATTGAGCAAATGCTGAGATGGCCCCTTGATTTGCTTCTGGACATAAATGTAACTTCATTATCTGTGCACGTCTTCTAGAATTCAGTGGGAAATATAGTTATTCAAATTATCGTTTCCATGTTGTCGCGTCAGGAAGTATTACTTCTTGACAAAGGACACGGATAAGAGCCCAAAATTTATTGCTTATTTATCCTTGAAAATATATTTTATTACATGGGAGCTTTTTTTTGTTGAGAAAGAAGTTTTAACTGTTTTTGACGTAAAATAAATAAATAATAATGATAATAATAATAATAATAATAATAATAATGTGTTTCATTGTTAGAGACTTGATGTTGAATTGAAAAAAAACTACAAAGGCAGAATGGGAAAATTCAAAAGGAAATTATAAAAATTAAGGAAACTAACGTTGAAAGCCGTCATCCGCGATGTCGAGTGGACTGTGTTCCCAGGGAATGGGGCAGTGCCAGGTGGGGACCGGAACAGGTTCGCATCGGAGGGTACGCGGGGCGCCAGGTGGCGGGACACACGGGAGGACACGCAGGGTGGAGGTCGGACACGGTGTGGGACACGATAAGAGACTCGGGGCACCGGTGGCGACACGACACGGGACAGAGAGCGTGACATGGGTGGGACACGAGGTGGGAGTGCAACGGGATGCCCGGCCGGTGGGACGCGGGGGGGGGGGGGGGGGGGCGGATTATGGGGCGCTGCCCCGCTCTGCCGCGGTTCGATGCCCCCCGCGTGCGTGCCGCTCGCGACCCCGGCGACGGCCTTCAGCTGCCGCGGGCAGCGCCCGCTGTCTTTTCCTTGTTTTCCCCTGCCCCACGGGCGCTGCTCTCTTCCCAAGCAGCGGTCAGCAGCGCCTCCACCAATTGCTTCTTTTTTGCACGGGCGGCTGCAAGTGGGCAAAAATAGTACTTATTATATTAACTCAATTATTAAGATGAACGAAAAAATCTGTAATTGAAACTTGATGTAAGTTTATTTATTTTCATTACTCCAAATCATTTGTTATCATCAGCTTATATTTTCTCATACCTGAAATTGAAAATGTGTATATTGCTTTACTACTGTGTTTTAAGAAAGCACCTAGAAGCACAGTAACCCGCCGTAAACTTTGCACCTTCCTGGTAGTGTTGCTAGAGGGGAAGGAAAAGTATTTTACTATGAAAATACGTTGTATTATAACCTGCTGCTTGTTACCAATTTCATTGATAGTTTAAACCTGACGGAGGTGGATAGAAACAATTTTGAAATTGTGTTCTGTATTTTATTTTGTATTTGGCATGCATTATTAATAGCAATAAGGAAAAAAGTAGGATTATATGGTTTGAATATGTATATCGACATGCAAACGCTCGACGAATGTATTCCATGCCTATGCATAAATATGTTTGTTACCACAAATCAAAACCAGTTAATAATAATATAAAAAGAGAAAACACCTGAAGAAATCATAAAGCAACATCTCCACATTTCTCGAGAAATATTTGAGAAAGCACGCGAATAATTGCGCGAAACGGCCCCATCTATTGGTCTGTACCGCGCCCGCGGCCTAGCGAATATTAGGATGGAATCTGAGAAACCAGGTTGACGAAAAAGTGCGCGCGGCCGGCGCGTAAACCTTTACGACGGGCTCCGTCGCCCGCGCTCTCGTTAGCTCTCGTTTTGGGCGGGCGAGCGCCACCGCAGGCGTGTCCGCTGGCGGCTGTAAAGCGGGCGGGCGGGCGGCGTTTTTCGGGAGACCGCCACCGCCCGCTTCCTGGAGGACGACTTGGGATTTTTACCACACGGGCGGCAGCGGCTGAATACGAATATTGCTTCCTGGTTGATAAAGCGGACTTGCGTGGATTTTTTGGGCTACTTCGTGTGGAGCGCCTATCACGGTCGTTTTCCGCCTCCGGGGATCTCGGTAAAATGCGTGGTGGACAGGGCCGGCTCTCGGTTCTCCTTTCTCTCTGCTTCTCATTTCACTGTTCTTCCGTTCCATTATCGTCATATTAATCATCTGCATACGTAGAGAAATTACTGTAAGAAGAAACCAGTTTGACAGGTCGGGAAACAAATAAAAGTCGTGTCTGACAATGGCATTACAAGAGGTGTCGAAGCCACTTGCAAGCGGGACACATGCTAACGAACAAACAAGGGCATCGTCTACAGTGTGGTTGTAGCAGTAGCTGTCAAAGCACTCCCTTCTTAGAATAGTCTGTCTACATCAGTTGATTCATATGTAGTCACTCCGGCCGAGAGTTTGGAATCGTGAAGATGGGAAAATGTAGGGAGATTTTGAGTTATTATACGGGCTTCTAAAGTTCTGTATTTTCTTTAACACCTATATATTCTCATGTATTTCTACTTTCTCGCTTTACATACATGGTTATATTGTCACTCAAGCCGATATAATTACATCCATACTATTTCGCCAATGCCACTTTCCGCGTGTAGCCAGTTGGTATTTCGCCAACCGGTTGGTCAGAGGTTGAATACCAGTGCTGTGTATTGCTGCTTCCTGGTTGCAAAAGCAGATTGTTTGAAGAGAGAACTCGCAGGCTGCCGAGGCCGGAGCTGTGTTTGCTCTGGGCAATCTGAGCGACATCGTCCGGGCTGCATCGTAGAATTTGAGCTCTGAGCAAAGCCACTAAAAGCTGGACGAAATATTGGCTTACGGCTCAGCACAGCGTGGCCCAGATAGCCCAGACCACACGATCATGCGCAGATCTCTCCGGTCTCTTCGCGTGGCGACACATTTCTTATCTTTGGGAAACTTGGCAGTTATTTCTTTAGCATAACACCGCATTTATTGCTTCCACTTCTTAAATGTGTGATAATCATTTTTTCGCCTCGTGTTTAGGTTTAAACCATTAAAGATTTTTTAAAATGTTAATTGTAAGAATATTGGTGTAATATGAGGGAAGGCGCATGAATAAAATGTTAATAAATGACGCGTTTATTTAAACTATATAACGATGTCGTTTTGTGTCCGGAGATTGTGTTAAGATAGAAGAGTCCGAGCATTAATTAACGTCCATCCATTGTCCTGAGGGATCGAAGGAACTATTGATCAGCTCTGTAGGTGCCGTAAATCACACACACACACACACACACACACACACTCACACACACACACACACACAAGGAATTGAAGAATTTGCTGCATGGATCCGAAAAACAACGAACGATCAGTTCCGCATCAGGAGTCCGAGAATCGTCCAATGACACCTCATGTGCTCATCTGCCTCGACTGGTATACCGGAAGTGATCTAATCGCGAATGACTGATGGACGGACGGACGCATAATAGTCGATTACTATAAAAGGCTGTTCCGTAATGCTTTCTTTATGTATTACTCTTGCACATAAACAAAGCAATTATTCTTCATTGGTTCATTGAGCATGGTCGGGGTAGTACTGTCAATGCGAATACAGTACAGTCACGGTAATCCGCGTCCTGCTAAACTGAGATTCCGTGTAATCCGCGATTTAAAAACCCTGATGTGCGCCAAGTGCGACAAGCAGACCAGTTGCGATAATCTGGAGCTGGGTCTTCACGGGTTGGCGACACTGCGCCGAAGGTCACGTGTGGGGCGGTCGGTGCCAGTGACTTGTCTGCTATATTGTTGTGACCGGTTCACGCCCATGAATGGACGTTCACATGTATGTCAGTCATTTCAATAGTATCTACACTTCGTTATACACTGTAGTTGAAAATTCCGTTAAGTATTATCCTTTTTTCCGTGTAATCCGGGGTACCATCAGCCTCAATTACCTCGATGTATCGCGACTCTACTGTATGAGTCCAGAGTTTACTTTAGTAGTTTCGGCTCTAAATAAGGATTTGAGCCATCTCGAGGCCTCCCCCGTGTGCGTTCCGTCTGCCCGGGCATCATGAGTGTAGCTGGAGGTAAGGGGGCGTGGCCTGGCTGAAGTTGGCGGGCTCGGGAGGACCTCTTCCAATTTCCAGAAGCCTCCCCATTAAAGTTTGAGTCCTTCGTTATTAGCATGCTTGCGCAGTGCTCCTAATAAATGCATGGGGCTGATGAAGGCGGCGGCGGGGGAGGCGCGTGGGGTTGGCGAGGGCTTAAGCGTCTGTGTGCATTAAAGATGGCTGGTTCCGCCATTGGCGCTTGCGTTCTCACTTGGTATTGGGACGGGACCTGGGTGACAAGCTACAGCATGGTGGCCACTTTATGGAAAATCGGGACGAAGTCGGAGAATGTCATTGAACTGAAAAATTCCGGCAAATGCCTGGAATGTGGAATTCCTAGAAGTCATGGAAAGTTTTATCAAAATGATTAATCTTTTGTGAAGTAACAACTGAAATGCAGAGCATCGAAAATCACAGCTGACAAATGTTAATATTATTCAAATGAATGTATTGTGTTTAAATAACAAATAAATGCTTTAAAACCTACATGAAATTTCATCAATTTTATAAGAAAATCATGAGAACGGGTGTCTCATTGGTGCACGGGGGTGGGGAGGGGTTCCAAATGGAACGTCACCTTACAGGAGAGGTTAAATGCTACATGCTATTACAAATGGAGGCGCTTGGTTTAAGGAAGATACATTTTGCAAATGGCGTCTTACACGCCGAAAACTTTTCCTCGCCCCTCCTTAAGATGTGAGGGCTCCACTTGGATTGCTCTATTTGTGTGGATTTGTTTGGCGGGGCGGCGAGGGGCGTGGCGCGAGGAGCAAAGGAGGGCGATGGCCGAACGGAGTCGTCTCGGGAAGCAGAGGAGCCCCGTGAGATGGGATGGGGAAATCGTGCTCAATTAGCGGCCCCGAGCATGCCACGGGAATGAAGTCGGGCGCTTCCAAATGGATGTCAAGGACGGGAACGAAAGTGGGAGGAGGGGCGGGGCTGGCGGGAGGGGGGGGAGGAGGAGTGGGCGGCGAAAGGTGGAAGCGGGGAGAAGTATTGGAGTGGGGTAGCGAGGAGGGTGTGACAAGGGGCGGGCCGGAACGGTGCAAGAGATTGGCATCTGAGCAGGTTGTCGTCAGGGTGATGTATCGTAGTTGTTCGATAGGATTGCTCTTTAGATGATGGGTGTTGCATATTGCAATCTTGCAGCGCATATCCCCAGTATTTTGTTTTACAAATGGGAATTAATTGTTGTTTTTTTTGTTTAATATGGAGTTTAATTGTCATTCAATGACTTTAATTTTCTGTTGAAAATACATTTGCTGGAAACTAAATCCTTGATGGTTCTCTGAAGGTTAAAACATTTTTAATATTTTATATGAACATGTGGCATCGCTACTCGATTTCTTTCCACAATAATTTGAGAAAGAACACATAGCAACGAACGATGTTGATATGGATATGACCTGCGTCGTTAAGGGTGGAGACAGCAAACAAGTCAGGAAATTCTCCGCCCTCGTCACGTTGAGTGGCGATGTGTGAGCAATACCGGAACTAGACAATTTTGGACCCGCGGCAATGCTATCAAGAAACTAAAGGAGTTATTTTATTTATTTCAACAAATAACAATATTACAACGTTTAAACTAGAAAAAGATTTTAGAAATTTATTTTAAATAGTTTTAAGTATACTAATGAGTGGTCAAATAATACTTAAAAAAAAAATGTTGTGTTTAATAAAATACTTGTTACATACATGAAACAATTAATATGAATTTCAGTAAAATTTATTTTAATGTTTGCATCACTTGATTCCTTTCATAGAGTTATACCTTATAAGTAATGAATATAATTCATTTTTTAAGGTAAAAATTTAATTGAAATTTTTTTATGAAATATCCGACTACTGCACCGCGGCTTATAAAATTGCGACAAGGCCTTTCTCGAGTTGTACTTTCTTTTTCAATTTTTTTCTTCTAATTATTACATCAGCCCGTTGCCTCGAGGGTCGCCAGCGCCGGCGCTGTGTGAGGGGCTGCGTCTCGATCGAGGCAAGCGCGCCCGCGAGCCGCCGGTGTTGGGAAAGGTTGGTGTGGGAGCCGCGAGGAGATAGAAGCGCAGCGCCTGGCGCGGGGCGGTGCAGCGGCGACGGGAGCCGGCGGCGCGCGCGGGTCCCACACCCGCGGCTCCCACCGCCCCCGCCCCCGCCCCCGCCCCCGCCCCCGCCCCGGCTGGCGCGACCACTGCGTTTCCTCGGATCCTAACACTTCCAGGCTCTTCATGTACACCCGACGGCGGTTACGAAGAAGGGTCATGCGGGTTTCCAGTTGCCATGCTGTTCGCATCAGTAAGTGGATTCTTCCGTATAAAATTATTATGGTGGACGCTAACGAATTAACGTATTTAAGGGTCTAATTGATTCAATTCTTATTATTTTGTTGCACATGGAATTATTAATTTAGTCAGTTAATATTACGCAAACGACCTACGATTTCTGTCGAAGTCTAATCTTTTTTTTTTTTGGAATTCCTCGTGAATGTGACATCCCTGTTCCAGACAAAACTGTTTGGGCACTTGATGTGTGTGATGTTCGAACTCCCAAGACCGGTTTTTGTATGGCACAGTCTGAAGCATGCATTGAACTGATGGCTTCTGAGTGTGTCATGATAAGTCAGGAAGTGAGCGTTGGTATTAAGAAAACGTGACCTGTTACGCTCGTACGATTTCACCGATTTCAAAAACGAACATGGTGATCAGTGAGAAAGTTGGAAGATAGAATCTTATGGATTGTGAATCCGCAGTCCACTTCTCGAAGGGTTCATTGATTTAACAGTTGTGAAAATATTTAATGACTATTTTTATCAACTTTGCTGATTTTATTTTCATGTAAACTTTCGTGGCAATTTCAGACTTCAGTAATCTGGTTCATTTACTACCGGAATTCGTTATATAAAATATGTACGTCCTTCCGTCATCCGAACAAAGTCCACCTGCCTTCGTTACGCATTTATGAGACCTTGCGTTACCTGCTGTGTGCTCGGTCGCCGCTCCTTGTTGTGTGCGACTTGCTTCATCTCGTGAGGCCGGTGCCATTGACACCTTCGCCGCCGAGGGCGACCGGAGCGACATTGAGAGCGCGGGGGATGACTGGGTCAAGGCCACCTCGCCGCTTCTCACCGCGCGTGACCGCGAGCGGCGCCTCCGCCGCCCCCCGCCTCCGCCCCCGCACCGAACCTCGCCGGCCGCGAACCTCCGCCCCGCTGCCCTCACTGGAACCTCCCCGCATCCACCCCCCCCGCGTCTAACCCTCCCCCTCGCGCAGCCACAACCCCCCCAGCCCCCCCCCTTTCCAAAACCCCCCCCCCGCACCTAACCATTCCCCTTCTAACCGTCCCTCCCCCCACCCCCTCCGCATCGCTTCGTCTCGCTATGTTACTCGTTCTTTGTCCCCCCATCCCCCGGTTTCATCCTCGTATCCCCACTCCCTGAACTCACATTATCCTCCTGTCGCTTTCTGCCCCATCGCCTGCTCACATCCCACACCTCTGTCTTCGGCCAACAGAAAATTAAAACAATTTATACACGTTGCTAGAATGCAAGACACTCGTGAAAACTTAATTAATGAAGTATAATTTACACGTATTATTCTTTTATTAAGAGTCGAATATTGCGAGTAAAGACGAACGCATGATACACGTAAATGGCTGTATGTTTGCCTTCACGGTGCAGGTCTGCTTTTTGTCATTTTCTATCAAAGAATTTACTATGATATTCTCGCATCCATTTGTACAGGATAAATTACGGCAGTATTATTTTTAGTGATCTTATCGGAACCAACTATATCGCTCGGAAAAACTGTCCCAAACGCCCAACTGCAGTCAATGATCCAACACTCTCCAAGCATTTTAGGTGGCGCTCGACTCACATATGTCCAGTATAATGCTGTCGTGAGAAACAGTTTTCAACGTAGAGCCTGTCAAAATACCAATCAACGGCCGCGCCGCCTGAAGTAGTAGTCAGTGCGCGTGCGTCCTGGGAAAAATGAGAGGTGCGTTGCGCTGCGAGACACAAGGAGGCGCAGGGAGTTGGAGAGCGCCCTACGTAGCCAGCCGTCCTCCATTTGGGAGGACTGTCCTCCATTGATGTTACGTCCTCCTTTGTATTTTACACGACCGCCTTGGAATACATTTTTAACATTTGTTGTCATTTATTTTATCACATGACTAACATCTACGTTGCATCGTTTATTGTTGAATTTAGAATAAAAAACACGAATATCCTTTTTCTGAACGCTGACACACACGCATGCATTAAAGTGTCTTCGTCTAGCGACCAAAATAAATAAGTGCGAGAAAGTAAAAAGAGACGCTAAGACCGTCTTCATCTGCATTCTGTGAACGAATCTTTTTACTTGAATCGCAAATGTGAAGAAACAAACTTAGCTGATGTTAGTCTAAGCGAACATGTATAAAAATAAATGCGTGGATGCTGTTTTTGTTGCTTAGCGAGTGTCCTGAGCATTGTTGGCAAACGTCGCCCTGAGTGAATGGCCGGTGGCGTGGCAACGACGTGAATTAAACGGCGGCGGCGGCGGCGGCGGCGATGTGACTTCCGTTTCCCGCGCTCTCCGCCAGGCCGTGCTGCCTTCGCTTGCGGGCGGTTCCTTTCAGGCGCCCCCCGCGCCGCTCACGACGCGAAACCCGACACCCGCGGGAAGGAATGCTTTATCAGAACATCCATTTATTTATTTATTTTTGTCTATAACTTCTCGCCGATTTGTATTGATACATCGATGTATTCATTTCAGTTATTAATCCAGATAGGAATGTAATTCTGTGTTTCAATTGTATTTTCTTAAAATAAATTGAAACATTATTATAAGGTTGTTCCAGGAGTTGTTTACCTCCATCGACTTTTCAACTTATACTTGTCTGTTCAACCGTTGTAAATACAAATGTATTTTTTAAATATTATTTATTGCAATTTAGTAATTGTATCAGTTTTTGGAAAAAATGGGCTAAAATTATATTTTTGTTATCATAAAACTTTAGTTGTTTCAAAAGAAAAGGTTTTTGCAAACTCCAAATAAGTAAGACGCACAATTACAAATGAGTTCTCATTTTGTGAAATTGATTTAATGTTTCAAAGCTGTACATAAATGATTGTTTTAATTGACACTTGTTATGCAAGTATTAGTTGAGTTACTGTTAATGTTTCATAAGTTTTTGTGAATATCAAAGCTGCATGTCGTATATAAATGTTCCTAACAAATATAACAAATTTCAAGTGTTTGTGTTTGTGTGTGTGTGTGTGTGTGTGTGTGTGTGTGTGTGTGTGTGTGTGTGTCTTAATTCTTCCAGAATTTGTTTTGAAATATCGATCATCAACTTTAGAGGTCAAAATTGTTACTCGTATCTTTTTCGGTAAAACAATCTGTAATTTTATATAAAATAACGGACAGTTACTATGTTCGGTGTTTTCTTTCCTAAATTGTCCTTCAGAGATCCTCGATTATGACGTCCTTTGTGTTTGCGCATTAGTTGATCGTGCACAATCGTTGGTGAACGTAGATTTTCAGGATCGAAGGGATTGAAAAAGAGGACTGTTGCCTCAACATGGAGACGCCGCAGCGAAAGCTGTGGAGGAAGACGCGTGACGTGGCAGAGAGGGCGCGTTCAGAAGCGACGTGGAGATCTTGACGTTGCGACCGGCTGTTGCGGTTTACAAATCGATTGTCGGGGTTCGCCTACATAAGTGTCTTTACGGTCTTTCTCCTCCAGCGGCGACACGTGCCACGAGCGAGTGGCAGCCACACAAGTGTTGAGGTTCTATATCTGGTTGATGTCCTTGGATGCTAATTCGGAGAAGGTTTTGTATGTACGTGATCTTCATGTTACGTGTAGTCGAGTAATTGGAAACTAAAACGTCGCACAGCGTGGAGAAGAGAAAGTAAAACATACGATCTTTAAAGATTTTAAGTAATTGAAAAATACGTCAGGATTCAAATACACGCACATAGCACCGGCACACTATACAAACGCACTCTACACACCCGTGTGTATTATAGTTTTCGATTTGGAATACTTTCCAGCATTCTAGGAATTCAAGTAATTCGCGGATTGTTCTGACTGGAAGTGTGACGTTCCTGGAAGCGGTAGCGAGGTAATGGCAGGTGTTGTGGCCGTGAGTGGCCCGCGGCGTTGCAGCGGCTCGCGGCGCAGGCGTGGGCGGCAGGGCGCTGCGCCGGAAGGCGCGGGCGGTAATTGTTTCCGGCGCGACTGCACTCGGCGCTCGCGCGGTCGCCCTCCAGGCCGTCGCCGCCGCTCTCCGGGCCCTCCAACACCAGGAGCGAGAGGGGAGGGGGAAAGAAAGAAAAAGGGAGGAGAGTAAAAAAGAAAGAAAGAAAAAGGCAGAAGAGAAAAAAGAAAGAAAGAAAGAAAGAAAAGGGAGAAGCGAAAAAGAAAGAAAGAAAGAAAAAGGGAGAAGAAGAAAAAGACAGAAAGAAAGAAAGAAAAAGGGAGAAGAGAAAAAAGAAAGAAAGAAAGAAAAAGGGAGAAGAGAAAAAAGAAAGAAAGAAAGAAAAAGGGAGAAGAGAGAAAAAAAAGAAAATAGATATGTAGGGGTCACAAAAGCTTAAGACGAAAGCGGGAATAAGGCGGCGTGAAAGTGTCCTCTTCGTTCAGAGAAAGTTTTGAAATATTTTATAAATAACTGAGATATCGGCATTTTCTTCTTGCTTGGGCTCTGATCTACGGTATTGCATTAAATAGTACTATGTACCTTCAAAGTAACGATTTATTCGCACGAAAAATGGTTTCTAGTGACCGGAAGTCGGGAGGAATGTGAACGAAGTTTCAGCTTTGCTAGGCTTGTAAAATGTATGTAAGTAAAGTTTGTTTATTAAAGTACTGTCTGTGACTTGTGTCAAATATCTTTTAAACAAACTATGTGACGTTTAACAGACGAGCGAGAAAGTTAGATTAGATTAGAATTTATTTTAAAAGGGTATGCTCGTAGTGTCATTGTTTTTGAGTACTCAAACGTAATACGAAGTACGTGTGGTTAAAGACTCACTCCATGTGGCTAGAAAAAGCATAAAGGAAACGCCTTCCCATCATTCGTTCTAAGTATTCTAGTGTTACTTGGATCTAATACGAAATGAAGGCCAAACATTCGTTAATGAGCACATTCACTTTTTTCAATACCAAACTCTAGCAAAGTGTTTACAAGAGGAACCTCATTTGGAATTGGGAGGTCATAGTCCACCATTGGAATCAAGGCTTAATATGATGACTTCAGTATTATTTTACATGTTGTGTTCTTTCATGTAATTATTTGGTGATCTAATCTTCAATGTAACTTAATGTGTCTGTTACGCAACACTACTATTCGGTCGTACACAGCTTGTAGCTGTTTTTTTGTTAATACTCCACCAACACTTATCGCACATGGATTCTTACCTTGTAAGAGGTTGTTACACTGAAGGCCTGACACTCGGATCATGCATGGTGCGAACACGGAGCAGTTAAAACAAAGTGGAAGTGGTATTGGAAGATTGTGACATTAGTGGAGAAATACGAAGGTCGTACATGGACATTTTTTTGAGGCGAGTCAAATAGCAGCAATTCCCCAGCAGGGGTATTTCAAGCGTCGTAGGATAAATCGCTCTGCTTGAGCGCTAACGGGCGCCAGTGAGGGTTCTTCGTGTCTCCTTGATGTAAAAAAGTGCAACAAAATCCTCTCATTAGTCGGCGAGAAGACGGCTCGGCCGTGCGTTCTCCTCTCGCGGCGGTGGGACCGCGAAGGCAGGGGGCCGCGAACCCCTCTGGCGGCCCGGGGCCCCCTCGCCGTACCGGTAGGCAGCATTACACACCAATTATGCCTAATTAGTGGCGCCTTAATTGCCCAGAATCTCCGTACTTCGCTCGCCTAGTCCATTGTACTCGAGTCGCGGCCGCCCCAAGAACCTGTTTCCGTCCGCGCCGCCGCCGCCGCCGCCGCCGCCGCCGCCACCACCGCCGCTGCCGGCTTCGGCCTGTACCAAGGGTCTGCGGTACGCGGTAGTGCTTCAAATTCGCTGTGACCAATCGTGTAGTACTTGCGTGGCTTGTCAGTCATCCTTCAGCGACTGTCGCGGCTTTTAGTTGACTTGTTCTGGTGCGTTGTTTACGATTGACGATTATTTATTGGCTTTCGTTCGGATCGTTTTGCAAAAGGCACCGCTTACTGCTTTGGTAGTGCTTGGAATTTTCTGTGACCAACGCGTGGTTCTTGAGTGGCTTGTCCGTCATCGTGCAACGGCTGCAGCTGCTTTTAAGACGTGTTCTATTGCGTCGTTTATGGTTGTTGATTGTTTGCTAGCTTTCGTTCGGCAGTCGGCGTTTTGCAAATACCGCTTTGTGTTGTGGCGACTGAGTTGTAAGCGGCCTTTGGCCTGGCTCATATGGCATCAGTGGACGTGTGCTGCAGTGGTAGTATTCGAAAGAAGGTGTAGGAAACATGTGTAAGTACAATATGCCGTTTCTTTATCAATTGTCAAACGTCAGATACGAAAAGGTCACAAATATAATCTCGTCTTTCAAATTTCTAATGTTATAACAATTGAGCAAAAACATTTGTATTCGAGTACATGAAATAATTTTTTTTATTTATAAGTTTGCGATTCTGTGCAAAAGTACTAAGGCTTGTTCATATTTGGAATGTCTTAACTTCTTTCAAGTCTTGTACTGCTAAAAGGACTGCTAAGGCACTATGTCTGTGAATTATTTAGTAAATATCGTATACTTTTGTGAAATTACGTACAAATTGCCGTTTTTAATGAATGCTTCAAAGTAGTAGGTATAAATTTAAATTTTCCTTTATTGTTTTTGATACGTGGTAAAGACAGGATAGCTTGTGTAGTTAATGTCGAGATGAACTTGAACACAAAAAAGTTCGCGAAGGAGCGTGTGGAGACGTCCCCGCGTAGCAACAGTGTGACTGAAACGAAGAAGCCCCTTCACGCCTCTTGGCCGCCGGCGTGCTGTTCCGCAAACGCCTCTCTGCGTGCCACCGGAGCGCGGACGTTGCGGGACAACCCGCACGCGGGCATCACACCGCACGGCCCCGCACGGCACGGCACCGCACCGCACACCGCACCGCACCCCACACCGCACCCCGCACCGCATCGCAACGCACCGCAACGCACCGCACCGCACCCCGCACCGCACCCCGGCACCGCACCCCGCACCGCCCCGCAACGGCACCGCACTGCACCGCACTGCACCGCACCTCACACCGCACCGCACCCCGCACCGCATCACACCATAGCGCACCGCACCGCACCTCGCCAAGCGCACCACATCACATCACACCACACCACACCACACCACAGCGTACAACATCACACCACCACACCCCGCCATGCTACACCGCACGGCACCACGCCGCTTCGTGAACTGACTAGTTTCGTGCCAGAAATGCGTCAGTGCCACACTCACTGTATCATAATCTGTCCAATTCATCGTGAGCCTGGTGTCTAAAATGTCACACGTTACACATTAATAATACATTGTCTGGCGGTTTAAAATTAGAATACGTATTCGAGGCAATTTACGATTCGCGTACCCCCCCTTTCTAAAAGATGGCACCGCCAGTGAGCAACGCTTCGGTTCGTATTACGAAAGCATTGGACAGCGCACGATGGTCTCATCACGGCTGCGGCTTTTTCCCTCGCGATAATCATTGACGCTCATTTGGTATTTTAATGCGGCCGGCGCCGCCGCTGCCGCCGCGCCGTTGTCACTGCTGTTGCCGCCTCCACCGCCGCACCGCCGCACCGCCGCACCGCCGCACCGTCGCACCGCCGCACCGCCGCACCGTCGCACCGCCGCACCGCGCACCGCCGCACCGCGCACCGCGCACCGCGCACCGCGCACCGCCACCCGCCGCACCGCCCACGCGCACCGTCGCACCGCCGCGCCGCCGCACCGCCACGCCGCACCGCCGCACCGCCGCACCGTCGCACCGCCGCAACCGCCGCACCGCCGCACCGTCGCACCGCCGCACCGTCGCACCGCCGCACCGTCGCACCGTCGCACCGTCGCACCGCCGCACCGCCGCACCGTCGCACCGCCGCACCGTCGCACCGTCCCACCGTTCGTTACTCGCTTCGCTCCGGGGGCGGCGGCGGCGGCGTCGCGCGATCCGCATGCGCTCCGTGACCGCGCGCGCGTGTTCCAGAACGGCGATAATTAATCGCTCTTATTAGCCGAGCGCGCGGGGGCGCGGTGGGGAGGTGGGGGCCCTCCCGCTTTCTTCGAGTGATTGCGCCCTGGTGATGGATTGCCGCGCTTCGGTGGCGGAATGTCCTCTCGTGCGGGCGTTGGCGATTGCCGATAGAATGAATGGCCTTGTTGCTGTTTGGGTTGAGTAATCCTTTGGAGTATTTATAGCCGAGATGCACAGCGAATCGGTATTTTTAATTAGGACATTGGTACGTCCCTTGTACTGTTGTCCGCTGCAAATATTTTAATCCGAGATGGATGCTTTTCTGTAGGCGATCTATTTATTTCGTTTCGTTACTGATTTGTTATGATACATGTCTGGCTAATATAAACAGAACAGTTAGTTGTTTTATGGTTTGACTCAACATATGACTGAATAACTGTTCATATTTATAAAAAAATAAATACTATACTAAAAGCACAAGTTTCTATTTTTATCTGAAAATTCTAGGAAACGATTCATGTTATGCTGCAGTGGTATCAATATCTGCTAGAGGAGTTACAAAGGTATTGCTGTTCTTATGAACATGCGCAGAAATCTGGAGCCAGAGACAGTGCAACTTTGACCCCGTTTTCCCTCTCCTGCACGTGGTCTTTGTGAGATACTCTCGAGTCATGCTGCAGCCCAGCCCCAAATTACAAGACGAGCAAACTCCTCAGGTAATTTACGAGAGAAAGACAACAGGTAATTTTCCGGGGCTCGGGCTGGCGTCCGCTCGATGCCCGGCTCGTATAGGTAATTCGGGGGCTCCTCGGCCGGGACCCAATTAGTTGGCGGAGCGGGCCAAGAGCCCTTCTTATTCCGGGCTCGCGGGCGGGCATGTCGCCCTCAAGGGCCATAAAGGGCTCCCGGCCTCACCGCCACGCAGCGACGCCTGGCGAGTCGTTAGCGAACTGCTGGGGGAGTGGGCGGATTCTGATTTCACACAGCGCTGTCTCTTTGCGCCAGGCAGTCCGCATAACGATTTACGAAGTTTACCGCCAACATCGTGGCAACATTTTGTTTCCTGTACTGCGGGTGGGGCAAGACATTTCAAAATATGCTATTGGAAGAGCGCTACAGATTTCAATGTTCTGTGAGTTTCAACCTGCTTAGAGTATTTTTTAATCTGGAGCTTCATGAAATATGAATATGTCGTTGCCTAACTTCATAGTCCTACATTTGTTTTTTCTCGTTTCCCGTGCTGTTTCGGAGTTACTCCAATGCATTTATCTTGCATGTGAAGATGGCAGTACTATTCACTGATAGTGATAAACCTTCGTCTTAAAATTGTACGTTAGGAATATCGACCTTCATATTTAAGAAAGACAGAGAGGAGCATGTGTTATCGTTATAATTGCAAAGTGCTACCTGATACTCACACTGCCTCCCCCCTTTAGTCTAGCAAAAAATAGTCTGCCGCTTCTCACTGTGCAATTCAGGTTACACGGTAGTCACCCGTGAATTGCCATTCATCTAGCATTATTGTCACGTTGCCTAATAAAGCATTGTTCACTCCTCTTATACTTACGATTTTCTCCCCCCATACGTCACATACAGTTTTTGACTAAATAAAAAATAAATAAAAGTCAAAAAAATAAATACTCTAAGCATTGGTTGACATAAAATTACTCCAAACGTCACCTTAGTCAAGACTAGTATCTTAACTACAATTTCTTCCTCTTTGCTTACAGCATTTCCACGACAATCTCTGTAGTTCATCGCCCTTGCTATCGCCGCTCGTTAGACTTTCATCATAACGAACTCAACTTCGAATGGCGTTGACGACAGATCTGACGAGGACTCGATTCTACCTTGTTCTCCCTAGGCACTTGAGGGATGTACAGAAAATACTGTGCATTAGAGTGAGATAGCGAAGCGGAAGCTTAGGTACTTCCGTAACTGTTAAGGGATCTCTGTTCTGCCAGAGCATTGTCGGTGTATCTGGTTTTTCCGTGGTTAGTGAGCTTACCATTTCCTCCTGAGGATGACCCCGTGCTCCCCGGAGCGAGCTTACTTGGTCACGGCCTCATTGTGCGAAAGGAATTCCATCATGGATTCTACCTTACCGATTGAGATAGCTCAATATATATTAAAGTTAATAGGTATTAGAGTTCGCACGAGATGTATGTGCGCTCGACGGCAGTTAAAAGGCACGCGAAGGCTCGCAATTGAATGGTTGTGGAATGCCCAGGTATCTCGTGAGGACTGCACCTCAGCCGTGTCGTTCACTACAAAGTCCTAGAGTCTGAGGGTCGACGGTGGCGGATTTTCGACACCTGCTAAATAAGTCGAATTCAGTCTCTATGTTGAAGAAATTGTAGCGGCCACTTTATGTGGTCAGTAGTTTTCTGTGGTGTGTTCCATCAATGTCAGGCGAATGCCGGAGCAGTACCTTAACAAAAGGGCCGCGGACCGTATCCTTCTTCCTCATCCATGTCCCGTTTTCACACACACGCACACACACACACACACACACGCGCGCGCGCACACACACACACACACACACACACACACACACACTACATGCATTGCATTACCGCGTCTGTCAGGCGATGAGTCGGGCTCTTACGTACTTCCTCCCCTGGGGCGGTGCTCAGCTGACGGGCATGCGTGGAGAGGGGGGGGGCCTGCCAGCCGACGTACAGCTGATCTCACGTTTTAACGGCCGAGGTACTCCACCACATCCCGGGAACATTCCATTAACTACACTTATGTTTGTACTGACTAGAAGGGATTAATCAAACAAGATAAGCAATCACTTGAATGTCTTCCAATAAATTTCCTCCAATGGGAAGAGGCTCAAACATTACGAAAACAACGAATGGACAGAGGTGGCACTAGCGAAATCAGCGCTAGAAAAGTCGACGATTGAAAATTGTACGGATACAAGAGCGAAACGATATCGTTTTCATGAATTCTAAATATTGAGATTTTTTTATCAATTTGTATTTGTATTCCACGCGTTGATTAGAGGAGTTCAATTTGTGGAAATAGTAAATGAGGCATCTAGAAATGAATTATGCCTCTGGAAATGAGAAATTACAACTTTCTTGTAATACCACATTATACTATTACATCGACAGTAACAAAAAGCCAATCTTAATATGCAGATTTTGCACCCTCGAATGGTAACGCCATCGAAAGCACTATCGATCTTCTGTGCAAGCGCTGTTCAAATTTCGCAATACTTGCATCTGCACATGCACAGAAGATGGAGATTGCAGTCTATTGTTGCTCGCGAATGCGTGCAAAAACTCCGGAACGTCCGCAATCCCTTAAGAATTTGAACAGTCCGCCGTACGTTAAGAATTGTTTAAACAAATGAGTTGTAGCCAAAGATGGCATTTTTAGAACTGTTTGGTATTTCTTATCTATATGATTGTTCTCTTATTGTGTGGAATTATGAAAAGGGGCAAACAACACAGCCAATAATACAAACATCTGGCTTCCGGATAATAACTTCAGCTATTGCCTTGTTTTTTTAACTTTCAACCGCGTCCGTTATTAGTTAGTTAGTTAGTCCGTAGTTAGTTAGTTAATGCCTTATTTTACGTGGCGAGACTCGGGCCATCAGGCCCGCTCTTCCGTCTAACCACACTTATTTCGCTACGCTCCTTTCACCACCTAGAGGAGAAAGGAGGTATTATTTTGGGCGACGAAACAGGCGGAACTCAATTTTGCTCAGAGTCTTCATTTAGGCTTGAAGTTCTTTTACATGCAGTAAATCTACCACATGGGACAGCCGGCTTTACTTCCCTTCCGAAGGAAGGCGTACGGAGGATATTTTCGCCCTTAAACTATGGTACAACAGCTACAACAGCCGATACGCTAACCGTTATACCACCGAATCCGCATAATATAACAGCATAATGACATTAATAACTATTCCGACAGGGATTCCCTCCCACTTCGCAACTGCCCTCGCTGTCGCCGTGTCCGTGGCTGTCATTGGGGCGGCTGAAGGGCGCTCGAGCGGCACCCGCACCGTGTGGGCCCTCGTTCCCAAGGGCCTCCCGTGCGCGGCCCTTGCGCCCAGGAGAGCGGCGCGGAGGCGGTGTTCGTTGGCGGAGTGGAGTGGCTTCGGACGAGGGAGCGGGCCCTTAAGGGCGGGCAGGGCCCAGCGCGCGGCTCGGTGGCTAGACGCGATGCTGGAGCGCTGTCAGAAATTTCGGGGGGAGCTGTCGCCGAGCTGGGGAAAGGTAGTGGTCAAATGGACGGGACTGTGGTTCTCTTTATCCAATTCACCTCGCGCATATTAATTTTAATAAGTTGGCTCGTTCTCCATTGCCTTTCCAGAGTATCTATTATTTTATCCAGTCTTCTCCCATTAAAAGTTTCTCCAGGCTTATACGCCCTCATCCGGCTTATTAACTCAGACAGTCTTATAAATTTTACACTACCCAACCATACATGAGGTATTCGCATTTTTTGAAGATGGTTTTCCTCAATTCAAAAATGGGTCTTCCAATGAACATCGTCCCGTCCTTCCTGTCTGGAACTTCGTCGCTGTTATCCTCGCTCCTACCGGTTTCTCCGGTCGCCGCAACGTGCTCTTGCTCTCGATGCAGCATTCTCACGGACCCTGACTCGAAGCGCGTTCGGGTTACTGCACGCGCGCCTCCGCCGCTGTGGCAGCTCCAACGCCAAGTTTCGAATTCGGACGGATTGCGTGAAATATCAGTTAGAGACGCGTTACGCATGTAATGAATGTGCTGGGCTGGAGATTGTTCTGCAAAGCTCTGCAAACGCTCAGGAGAAGTTATTCCACGCGTAATGGTGTATGCCAACCGCAATGTAAATATCATGCTGATTATATAATATAAATGCTGATTAGAACTTTCAAAATAATTCCTCAGGTACCCCTAAGAGCCCTAAAAGGTTGTTAACAAAGGCATGTGATATAACCCATATTCTGTAGTATAGTCGATGGCAGTTCTGAAGTTTTTTTGAGCTTAGATTGCCAAAGCCTTCGTCTTTGTTTGCATTTTTTATAATTAAAATATAGAGGGATATTAGCCCCGGAGCCAATACTCAAACAACCAGACCCAAATATTTACTCTGGAAGCGGAATTCCAGCATGCAATCTTTCGAGGGGAGCTAATTATTAGGGCACTGTTCCCTTGACGATCGAGTACTCAGGTCAGCGGTATTATTGTCATTAATAATAATAATAATAATAATAATAATAATAATAATAATAATTTCATGATTCTTTGCATTGTGACTGCTTTACTCTTTATTTTTAACTGTTATATAATGAGGTTAATTTCGATAATAATAGTTATCCATTGTTTGTACATGCTGTAGAATTCTGTGTAGCCATCGCCGTGTGTCATCAATCTGTCACTCGAATACTCCTGAGTGAGTAGTTGGGGAGTGGAAAGGAGGAAAGCGGCGCGTTTACATAACGCGGGTGCGCGCACTTGTCGCCGGCGGTGGTCGCGTCGCCTCGGCGCCCGCCATTTGACTTTATGATCAGCCGGCAGAGGCAGTGGCAGTGGCGACGGCAGCACCTAACGGATGGGTCCCAGCACGGCCGCCCCTCGCGCAGACTCCAGGCCCAACGACGGAGAGACGGTCGCCACCTGCCCCTTGAATACGCGCGGGCCGAATGTCAATGTCAGGTACACTTCGGACCGTGAACCGGATTGATTGAGCAATGATAGTAAATTTTTGCTTGTAAAAAGAATAAATAAATACAAAAGGAAGAGAAGCGGTGTTTCTGTTTCAGTAGGTTACGCAGGAAGGAGAAGTGTTTATTCGCATCATAGCTATCAAATATGCAGCCCCGATTCTGAAACCTTTGGTTTAATGATCCTTCATTTTCAGGCTATTCTGATGGCTATTCTGACGTAACGTCTCAGAATAGGGAATTATTCGTGATTGTGTTATTAGTTGATGTAAGAATTGTATTGTTCTCTCTTAATGTTTAAGTGTGGAAAAGTGGAATCGTTGATGAAATGTAGTGCTAATTAGTCGGGCGGTATTTGCCGCAGAAGGAGCGCGGACCGTTCTGTTTGCGCGGGGGCGTTGGCCGCGAGTGTCGGGAGAGTGACGGCCGACGGGCGGGAGGGCGGGCGACGCAGACGAGCCGCATTAGCGTCAGCGGCGTCGGCGCCCGCCCTCGTTAAGCGGCGCGTGAAGTTCCCTCCCCACGTGACGCAAAGGGGAGCCAAGAACAGGGCAGCTCCCGATGGCGCGACACGCGTCAAACCATGCCCACTGCCGGGCGGTTCCGCTCCATCCTACCTGGCCCCGACCTCACTCGTCCAAGTCCCCCCCCCCCCAACTGCTCATATCGCCTCGCTTACCCGCCGTGCACTGCTCCAGCTCATACCATACCGCTCTATACTGCAAGGTATGGTATGGTACCATGGCCCCGTGACATGGTCTCGCCCGGCGTTGCCTGCCGAATCCGCCCTGCTGTGCTCTTCCGTGCCCCAGTCTGTTCTTCCCCGCCCCATCCCTTCCCTTGCTGCCCTGCTTCCACCAATCTCCTGCTCTCTTTTAGCCTCTTGCGAACTGTCTCGTCCATCCCTCCCCTTTCCCTCCCTCCCCTCTTACCTTTCCCTCAACCTATTCCTCTCAACCTCTCTTAATTCCATTTTAACCGACTGTACTCACCTGCTTTGGTCTGATGATGCTGCTGTTGCAGCCGTGTCCTCCATCCACACCCACTGTGTCGAATCTCCCTTCTCTTCGCCCTCCTCCATCTCCTCGTCATCCTCTTTCTCACTTCCCAACTTGTACCATTTGAGCCCATCGGCACCTCGGGCGGGGCGGGGCGGGGCGGGGCGGGGCGGGGCGCTGCGACGCCTCCGCAGGTGACAGCGTCTTGGGCGGCCGCCACGGCCCTGTCTGCAGCTCCTCACCTCACCTCACCTCGCCTCGCCGGCGTCGATGCGATTACGCGCCTCGTCTTTCGGGGTGACAGGGGGACGGGTTGCGAAGTCTCTTTTCCAAGTTTGTGCCAGTCTGGGCCTCGGGGCGGGCTTCCCTAGAAATGCGTGAAAGTGTTGGAAGTGCTCGTGAAACTAGATGAAAATCTGTTGCCGTAATTGAATTCGGACGTAAGTTGGCTGCAAACTGTAAATTATGGCATTGGAGAATGGTTCTCGAGTTTAGGTCATGTCGAGAATAAAATAGTACACGCATTTTAAAAATCGAATATTTGGTTCTTGATGCTACTACATTCAGCAGATCCGGAAAATATGTTAAAAAAACAAACTTTCTCTATACTACGTATACGCGAAAGAAATAAAAACATACAATTCATTAAAAATGGCTTGAAAATAACGTCTGTTTTACAAGTAACGTGTTCATAAGTTTGGGTTAATGGGAACGCAGAAAAAATTGGAAATGTTTGCTTTTTATCTCCTGATTATAGTATATTTCAATTTCTTGATGACAAACTGCAGTTTAATGATGATTTTCTTTGAATTACTTTCGAATATACAGTAAATGCGGTTCCAGGTTGCAGATAGTTCTGAAAAGTAAAATAGGTGTATCCAGTAATGGAAGCCAACAATGGAGCTCTTTGAACACTGAGCCATAGTTTTTGTGAATGTTTTAAAATTCTGAATAAGATCATCAAATTAATAGGCTGGAGGTACGTGTAATTCATTTGAAAAATGTGTGTGTTGCATTTTTGGAACGCGTGTTATCTCTAGTGTGGGGCTCTTGTCAGCTAAAAATACATCACACGATAAAGCGTTTCGTGCAAAGCAAACTGTGGGATCAATATCTTTCTGTTTGTGCTATCTGTATAAGCCCTTCGATAAGTTTTATTTAAAGTACCAACATTCGATTCAGTCATGTCTGACATACCAGAGCGATTTTTCGGTTCCTTTGCGACATGCAAATTACCACTGCATCAATAGAATATCCTCGTATGACGAGTATTCAAGAATGCGAAAAGCAGTTCCAATGTTCTCAGCGACAAACGTCGATTTATCCTTGATATTATTTTTTAATCGTTATTGAATAATTTACATATTCGAAATTATGTCCGTTTCATGGAATCCTATCTTTGCATCTCATTTTCGAACGAAATTGGAATAATATTAAACTAGCGTTCCCGTGCGAGAACCCTCGCATGTTAATCCCCACCCTCTTCTCCGTTTTTCCATTTCCATATTAAGCCTGTAATGTATTTCTTTCTTCAAGAACTCATTCTCCGTCACTTGTTCTGTATGTCTCCTTGTAATTGATAACAATACAATGCAATACACCATTGTCAATACAAACTATTCTTAATATTTTTAGTGAGCAGAGAGGTACATCCGTGTAATTCTAGTGTGTAGAAAAATCAAGTAATTAGTTTAATTTCACTTACAGTTGTAGAGTCTATAGTCTCTGAAGAGGTGGGGTACACCTCATCCTGTAGATTACGGCGTGAGTAACATTGTTTTGAGGCCTTTGGTCTCAAAACTTCAGTTATACGGCAGTAAAACGCTCCACTTAGGAGTTATTTAACGATACAGATTTTTAAAAAATGCGGCAGAGTGTTGCGGGTTGCATTTGATATGAATATTAAAGTGTGTTTTTTAAAAGAGGTTTTTTTTTCGTGAAATTCTCTTTCTTTAGAGATTTAGTTTATAACGATTGGTGGCGTGTGAGAGCTGCAAAAGGTATGCATACTACTGAAATAATATAGGAGACGATTCCAATCGCTCTCTTTTAGAAATTGTGCATGTGTGCATGTGTGTCAGGTATGAAGGGCTGGAGGGTAGCACTCAATCAAAAAATCGTGTTTGGGCGTCTCCCCAAAAAATATCCTCCAAATTTACTGGTTTTTAAATAAAAGTATTCAGGACTCTATTCTGCTCGCTTAAATGATTATTTTACAGATTCAAACCCTTTTCAATTATTTTTTTTTTTTTTTTTAAATATTTTATTATTTTTTCCGGGGCGCGTGGCTCCGGGAGGAGGAGGAGGGCCTTGGCGGTGGTGACGCCACGAGTAAAACGTTGGCTTGTGGGATTGGGTGGCCGCGGGCTTCGTGTGACGCGGAGAGGCTGATTACGGGGTCGTCGAGTGCCTCGGCGGGGGCGTGCTGGGAGGGTTCAGTTGGCCTCGACGCCGGCGCCGGCGTTGGGGAGCGGCGATGCATCATAGCGCAGCGCGCGGGGGCGGCGCCGCTGAGCCGCGCACGTGGCGCTCGCGTGCGCCTCGACGACGCTTCGCCCCGCCCAGCTGGCGCCGCTTCCCCCCCCCCCCCCACTCCATTCCCCCACCACCCTATCCTACGCCGCTAAGCTAGGCTATTCTACCCTACCCTACCTTACCCTACCCTACCCTACTCTACTCTACCCTACGCTACCCTACTCTACTCTACCCTACGCTACCCTACCCTATCCTACCCTCCCTACCCTTCCCTTCCCTTCCCTTCCCTTCCCTACCCTACCCTTTCCACCCCCATCTTCCTCCCTCCCCCTCCACCCCCCCCCCCGCTCTCCTTCGTCTCCGCATTGCCCTGTGCCGTCGCTGCCTGCCCTACGCCAACCTGCCTCGATTTGCCCACGTGCCCTGTTCCTTCTCATCCTGCCAGATGAACGCCAATCTTCTGTTCCACCCCGACCCTCTCCCTCTACTTTCGTCGAATCCCGATCCGCCCCTTTCTGTACAAACCCAGCCCAATCATTCTCGTTTCATTTCTATTCTTCCTGTTCTATTCTGTCCTGTCCCGATCTGTCTAATCCTATCCCGTTCCTTCCGGTATTATTCCGCCTCGCTCCATCCCTTTTTTTCCAACACAACCCAAGCCCATCTCATCCCATTCCGTCTAGTCCTGTTTCGTCTCGTCCGGATCCGCCATAAGTCCGTGTCGTCTGGCCGGACGATCCCGCCCCGCCCCCGCCCCCGCCCCCGCCCCTGACTCCCACGACTGCGACGACTGATCGAACACGTGAGTCACCTGCGGCCGCTTGCCCGATGTCGACACCGCGCTGCTCTTCGTTCGCGGCTGGGAAAACCTCTTGCCGTGTGGCGAACACACAGCTCACGCCAGAGAATCATGAGCAAATCTGGCATTTTCACATTTTTTCTGAAAAAATCATGCAATGAATCCAGAAAACTTTCAGGTCGAACTGCACGAATGCAAGGTTTTCTGTTCAGGGGCTTTTACCTAATTACCCTTTACGTGCCGATAGGAAGATTCGACCATACACTAGACACCGACACACTGGCGGTCTGCTCCAATCTGGGGTCAGCAGAATCGCGAGGCCGTCCGCGACAACATATATCAGAGAAAAGGGACAAGCAACCATGCCCAAGGCGGGACTCGAACCCGCGACCCTTCGGGCCGAAGCGCTGCGTCGGTACACGCTCTTAGCCACCTCGGCCATCCAAATCGGCCGAACGCCAGATGAAATTATATTTTAATGAGAAAGGCTATCTACCTGAAACTGACTAGATTTTCGTAGGAATATGTATCTCGTTATTCGAATAGACTTCAATCAATATGATATATTAGAACTGAAAGTTGTCGTTAAATATTACAAATATATTCCCCAAACTAAATCGTAACTTTATGATTAATAATTGGTGCAGTAGATTTTGGTTATGAAAGGTTCCCGCTAAATTAGATGATAGATGAAGTGGCATTAATGAGGTAAATTTGGCAGACTTGTGATTTAGTTTTATCGATAATTGAAATTCAACAGCTTCTGAACCAATTCTGTCTCAAGACTGTGTGAAGGAATGTCGGTTTCGGGAAACGAAATGCACCCAAACAGATGCATAATATTACAGAAATGTTATACATTGGTCTCGTATCTTGTGAAATATTTGCCAATGTCAACGCTCACCTTGAATGCGGGATTTCATTCTCAAATAATTGTTATTTATAATTTTTAAATACAATTACCATTAAATGAGCTTTTGTAAATACTCAATTTGCTTCCAAATAAGGTGTTTCCTGCGTGGGTCTGTCCACTTATCGTGTGGTCACGTGGTTCCAATTGTGCACTACTACCAGCATAACAACATAAGAGGCCAATCGGTGTGAACGATTACGTCAGCTGATATAGCAACTCCTTTGTGATTCGCTGCCGGAAATAGCGACTCCGCGACACTCCACGACTGTAGAGCTCCAAGTGACGCATTGAGGATCTGATCGGATTACGACTGCCATCTTGTGTTATTTGATTGCTCATTTCATGTATGGACGCGCTGTAGCAGAAGCCTCAACAGACCAACACCATCTCAAAGAAACGAATAAAGCATTTGATATATATATATATATATATATATATATATATATATATATATATATATATATATTAAAGCCTTCGGATTATTCAAAGTCGAATAAAGGAAAACTTGCTGCATTGAATCAAAGTATTGACTTTATATGATCAATAATTTAATATATTTTTTTCCGGTTGATAAAGTAGAGGGAAGAGTTGAATTCAGAATAATATACTGAAATGAAAGCCAATTTGGCTTTCATTTCAAATTTATTAGTCGGCTCATTCCATTCACAATGATTTTATAACTGCCAAACGATGGGCGTGGTGGGGGAGAACTTCTTTCCTTTTGCATGTTGCCGGTCAGGATTTTCTGGATTCGGAGGGCGATGAGGGAGAAGGTGGCTGCAGAGCGGCTGCGAATTTCCGCCCGGGGATCTGTCGGGGTTGCCGGCTGGCCCGGTTCAGGACGCGGCCGGTTGGGGGAGTTAGGAGTTGGTCGGAGCGATCCTCTCTCTCACTGCCGTTGCCAGGGCGCCGCCTTCAGCTGCTTTCTGCCTCCCATTCTGTCTCACGAAAAGAAGGTAATACCTAAAGGCTGTGTGTTAATATGCTGGCTGATGCAAAGTTGCAAAAATAATTCATGTTGATATGGTGCTTACATTAGGTTTTATTAAATTTAGAAGATTGGATGGCTCTTCCATCAACCTCGAATTTGCCTCATGGAAGTGGTTGCAATTCTTGATTTCTTTGCGCTAGATCTGAGGAGAAGGGCGGAGTCATGGGACGCTGATAATTTACTAAATGAAAATGTGAGTGTAGGCGATTCGAACTTCAATTATTGACGAATGAAGTCATATATTATGCTATTCAGTAGTGATCTTCGATGAATTATTCTTTAAATAAAAGTTTTCGCCTAATGTAATTTTTTAAATTATTTTCAAACTCAAGTTTATTTCTAATTAATCAAAGGTTAGATTCGGAAATATGGAAACCTGGACATTACAGATTTCAAGGAAAATTTCCAATGCAGAATTTTAAGAAAGTCCCAGTGTTGCTAAAGTAGCGTTTCCGTTTCTCTGAACAAAAACTTCTTGGTTAAGAGACAGAATTTTCTGTGAAATAAACAAGCTCTACTAACATTTCTGTTCATAAAATGTTCCAATACAGTTACATTAAAACAATATTACAAAGGTACGATGAATTACGTTCGAATGGTTAATTATGGTCTACATAAGATTACTCCCATTTTGATTACTATGCTGATTCAAATTTTCGATAATATGTATGTCAAGTCTTCGCATGTCAAATTCATCTTACCTTTTGTATTAGTGCTAAGCATGCAATTGTAGATGAATGATATATGCGTATCATCTAACGATAAATGAAATACCTGACTTATGCATAATTAATCTCTCAACATAGCCAGGTGCCAGCCAGACTCAAAATAATGTTATTCAGATCTGAAGTAGTGTCGTCGTCACTGACAAGTGAGAGTTGAACGTGTGACACAATTTATTTGTAAATTGCGTGTTTGCAGGTGTACGCGTCAGTTGTTAGCTAATCTCTGTACTTACGTAAGAGATCTCCGGTCAACAACTTCGGCGACTCTTGTGACAATAAAAAAAGTAATTGTGTTACGTTAGATTACAGACAACCTGAAACCTTGTCGCATGTGTGTAAGAAAATTGTAAATAATGTCATATAAGATTTTATGTGCCAGTGTAGTTTACCTTGGCATACTTTTTGTACACACGTAGCATTTTACAAAAGCTTTCATTTGCATTTGTGTATTAGAATTAATGTTGTACGTGTAATTATAAAGTCACATATGATGCATAAATATACATTAATTTTGTTTTTTGGTCAGGTTGAATAAATCTTGAGCTCTTTTTGTCTTAGATTTGTACTGTCGTAAGTTCTGCGTTTTAACTTCTACATTAATACAAGTCATTTCTCACAATAACATGTATTATAGTTTTGTTATGGTTACACCTGCTATTACTACCACAGTTTTTCAAATTTTCGATTGTTTTTGAGATGTTACCAGTCTTGAGTACCGATATATGAAACATACATTTGGAAACTTATGTGGATGTCGAGTTTTTCTTTTTATTCATGCGGTTTAAGATTTCCTGTAATTTCGCCATCATTCATATGAGAGTAGAAAATAAATCGGTTTAAGGTGAAACCGCGGGAGCGTTGTGTTCGAAATGAAGGATGAAGGAGCTCCGTAAGGCGAACTCCGAAGGGGATTTGGAATACTAAAAGCGCGCCCTCCCCCCTCCCCCCTCCCGGCCGGGCCGCTGTGCCGAGTCGCCGCCAGCTGGCTGCAAGCGGATCCAATATTCCTCCCATTTTCCACCAACGGCGGAGTGATGTGCTCTTCGTTCCCGCGGCGCGGACCGCGATCGTTCCCCCCTCACCCCCCCTCACGCCCCCTCGCTCCCTCTGCCCCTGTCGCCCATCCTCGGCCTCGTTCGGTCTCCAAGGAATGCGATGCCCATTCGCTCTCGTTATCCTCTTCCATTCCTTTCCCGTCTAGCATTCTTCTCCTTTCCTTGGTCTTTGCTGTTGCTCCTTCACCCAGAAACCGTATACATCAACTTCCTCGTTTTCTGTACATTCTAATGGCCTGTTCGATTTGGAAGATACATGGCGTCATTGCTACTTCTTCCCTGTCACCTCCTCTTATTCCTATAGTCCATTATCACCTGTTTTTGTGGTACCATTGTGTACTATTTCTGCTACCCAATCTCTACTACGCATGACCACTTTACGTTTCATTCTTCTATGACTTTTTTCACCTTTTCAGTTTTAATTTATTATCTTTCCTCAATTATATCTACATACCCTTTCTACCTCCCTTGCAATCTTTCTTAAGAAACCCTATTTCATCGTGTTATTTTTCTCCGTCTTATTTCCAAACGGACTCCGCCTTCAGCGGTGTTCTTCGATCGGTATTTTCGATTTCTGCTCCTTTCCATTTCGCTCCCCTCCCCTCCCTCTTTACACCCTCGCGTCCTCCCTCGAGCGCGTGGCGTCCGCAGCCCCGCGCGAGGATATTGAGTTTCGTGCCGCAGCAGTGGGCGCGCGGCTATGAAATACGCGGCCCCGCCCCTCCCCTCTGCGGAGAGACGTCTTCATAAAAGCGCGTCCGCGGCCGCCGCCCCCCCGCCCTCCCTCGCCGCGGCCACCACTCCTGCCACGCCCCGCCATCGCCTCCGTCTGGGCCTGAGACTTGGACTCGACCTGTCTCCCACCCCCGACTCCGCCCCTGCCGTCTTCTCGTCCGGTCCCCCCCTCCCGCGTTTGCGTCGCCGGTCAAACGCTCGCTTTCGTATCCGTCCCCACTACCCTCCGGCCACGCCCCCTCTGCCCTGGTGCCTCGTGCCCTGCCTCGCAGGCGCAGCGGCGTGTGCGCGAGTGGTTGGGGCTGCTGCCGCTGCTCTGGATGACGGCCTCCTGAATAGGAACGTCGCTTCGGGGCCGCTGCTTCCGAAGGGGCAGCGGAGGCGGAAACAAAATGCCACTCCGAACAATATTCTGGACAGCATTTTAGAAATATGAATACATGGAGGAGGAGGAGGAGGAGGAGGAGGCGTAGCTAACACAGGGAAACTACTATCTCGTGTTCAATTTCGTGCAATAGTGCGGAATTACTACTTAGCGTTCTATGCGACTTTTTCTCAGTAATTCTAGAGGTAAAACTACGTAGGCAATGTGAATTACTAGTAGAACCGCGTGCTGTGGCATATTTAACTGCGAATTGTCAAAGCACGAGTGGTATCCAACAAGAATTTACTATGAATGAAAATATAAATCATGTTCTATGATACCAGTCATTTGTACTTAATTCAGTGTCATATATTATTAATGTAAACATTACATTAATGTAAATATTTGTCAACGCTTCTACATCTTCTTCGTTCTTGTTTCACATACGAAAATCAACATGAAATGAGACAAATGTTATATGATAACACCATCTATGAGAGTGTACTCCCTGTATTGAAGTTTCATTTTAGGAATAATGAATGAATTATTGCTTATCGACAAAGAATCGTGTCAGCTGACAAGTGTACTTTGAACGAATGGCACGAAACTTGTCAGACCGGTCTGTCGGTATTCAGAGTGCGTGGGATCCACTTCACTAGACAGGGTCGCACTTCTACAGCGGAACGCTCTCATTCACTCGGCGCGGCTCCGTTTGAAGCGCCTGTCGGCGAGGCATCGAACCTCGGTCCGCGAGGACGCAAGACGGAGAATTCCTTGCCGCCGGCCGCCAACGAATACCTCGGGGTCTCATCGTTCCTGGATCCTTGCGGTTGGGTCTTGCTGTGTCGCTCCTTGTGCTCCGGCTGTTTCTCGCTCTCTGCCGTATCGTGCCCTCTAGCGTTCCTTGCTCTCTGACGTCCGATTCTGCCACACCTTTCGTAGAGTCTCTTGTAGCCAGCAAACGCATCATGACATTACCGAACGGTCGGCACTGATACCTTCTTTTCTCGCCATATGCAATCAACAAGAAGATCGTGGCAGCTACCGCACTGTCGATCTTCCTCCCCTCGAAAAGCTCCCTCCTCCTTACATCACAGTCGTTGCCACGTTCGCATCATCACTCATCCCTTCTTCCACTTGCCAGCCCCCCGTGCCGCCGCCGCCACCTGGTCTGCTTAATGAGGTGCATGTTCGCGGCGCCGGTTGAGAAGCTCTGGAGTGGGGGAGTGGCCAACGCCCGCCGCCGCCGCCGCCGCCGGAAACGGCTCCCGGGATTCGACGGCCGCCACCACTCGGGACTCAAGAGAAGGAAGGATTGAAGGTTGCTTGACTCCTCTCTCCCGCGGCCAGTGTGGTGCCCCTTTACAGACGCGGTTGCGGGCGCCTACACATATTGACGGGGCGGTTTCTATAATTCACGCACGTCTTTGGAGCGCTCATTTTGCTAGAGGCGGGAGGAGTTGCGGTATTGGTTATTTCGACGGCAGGACTATTCCAACAAATCTGTACCTCTTTTTCGATGCAAAATAGATTGTATTGTACGGGTGCAAATATTTCTGGTAATTAGATTTTGTAAACATCGCTCGTCGCTAACGATTATTCTCAATTCAAGTAGTGTTAGTAAAGGAGTGGGGGAAGGTATTCCGGGTCTCAAGAAAACGGGCGCGTAGGATACATTTTATGACACAGTAATTCATATCCTAAATAGTTCTTGAATCCTTCATTTCTGACAAGAGCGATCGTTACAATTCAGACAACTCTAGTAAAGATACACTACTCGTAAAGGCAGGGTAACTGAAACATATCGATTCCAGGAATTGTTTGACTGCTATAAATGGCCTTTGCTTTCATAAATAAGCAAGTTATGAATAGTAATGTTGCGCAAATTTAAGTATTAGAAATGTAAAATGCACGACAGCCTAGACAAATTGAACAAAAGGTATTGCAAAGGGTGCATAGTAATTTATTTCAGCTGATATATCGGCATTTCTTCAAATTCGGTAGTTATCTGAAAGGTGTAGGTGAAGAATATGGGCATTGAACCAAGTCTGTATATAGCTTATAAAGTAGTTCCTAACCAGACATTAAAGCAATACATTATGACAATAAATTGGTTTACTGAATGGCGAGAACAGAACCCTCCTGTAGGTTGTGCGTTATACATAGTGCTGATTGTGTGGTAAAATGTGTCTGGGTAAGAATAATATATTTTAGCTGTCTGGGACATTTGTCTCTGTCGGATGTAAATCGCTTAACAGTATTGCAATGCCCTGAGAATATTTCATGAAAATTAATGTCGGTGTTGATGGTAAAAACATTCATCCTTAGAGTGTGAGTTATTCTCTTTAGTTGCTGTGTGGACGTGACTATTTGCGATTTATAATGAAGGCTGAGTGTAGTTCGCGTCGCGTTGATTCCTTTTCAAAGCATTTCACCTTGCATTACGATATTTTTACAGACAGTGACATTTAACTCTAACGACAGATTGTGAAAGTGGAAATCGATTAAAAAGGCACGCAATTGTCGTTTCTTCCGTCACATAAGAATTGGAAAGTGATTATCTCAAAGAAGTTCGCCTTACTTTTCCAGGGAAATATTATTCCATACACATAAAGCAAATGTGAAAGAAGTTAAATAGACTCCTAAAATGTATTGAATAGGCAAGTGAAATCATATTTCGAGGCGTTGGTTTGAAACAAAAGTTAATTTTGTATAGCGAGATCCGTGTTCAAGTGATTGATGCATAAAATCAGGAGTTCGTTTTCATGGCTTCAAGGTGTGTCTAATCAGTGCAAATGTCAGTGTCTCGTGTCATTTTGTGTGTAAAAATGACTGTAAATCATTACGATGATTTCCTGTAGCGAAACGTAGGAGTATATTTTACGAACGAGACGATGTCTGTACACTGTTTCGGAACGCATTATGCAGGCTTGCGAAGGCCTAGCACACGCACGTCATGCTACGTATGCGAACGTGTTGCTTGCGTGTGGACGCACGTGTTGAAAATCGCATTACCATTCCAATCGCGATCGGAACAAACATGACCTTCCAACACATGTACACATTGTTGCACAGATTTCTTGATTACGGGCATATCATTAGACTTTTGTTTTTCTCATACCACAACTGATGAAGTTTCCTTATTTTTGTTTGCCTCAAAATTTTGCGTTTCCAAAGGATGCTTAGTAAACGTACATACTTTATTGTAAGAAAAATGTATCAGATGTATTGATACGTTGTTGTTTTGGAAAAATATTAATATTTTCTATTGTTTTCGATGTTACGTTATTTGTTGTAGTAAAGTTCAATACATTCTGGAAAAGCTTCTGGGTCTTATACTGTTTTTGGGTAGTATTTCTCCGTTTTGTAACACGTGTTAGTCTATCACTGAAAGTGACCTTTTATTCACAATAGAAATAGGTCCAGTGCATCTGCTAAAGTTAAAAGATCTTGATACAACTATTTCAACTATTGCATCGATAGTTTTTAAAGTGATTGGAATAGATTCAGAGAAATCCTGTCGTATCGTGACTGAAATGTAATGCACTGACAAAATAATTTCGTAATGATTTCTAAACTTGCACTTGCATGTAGAGCCTTAGGTGGCTGTAGTGTGTGCACCTGCGGGGTGGCGCAACGAGGCGGCGGCGGCCGTGGCCGCAGCAAAAAGCGCGCGCGAGGTCGCAGGGGCTGTTGCGGCGCCTCCAAGGATGCAGGCGGGAAGGAACGCGCCATGATGCAAATGGGAGGCTAAGCACATTGCGTACCGTCCAACAAACTCCAAGTACCGGATGACGCGTTGCACCTGATTGAGTGGGTTTTAGAACGCGCGCGTGTGTATGTGCGTACGTACGTGTATGTGTGTGTACGTACGTGTGTGTACGTACGCATGTGTGTGTGTGGGTGCGTACGTACGTGTGTGTGTATGCATGCATGCATGCATGCATGCATGCATGCATGTTGGTCTTACATTTAAACAAGTGTTTCAAAAAGGCTTCGTATTTCTATTCGGTACTTTTATGGGGACTATCCTCTAATATATTCTTCAATTGGTTCATTCTCTAATTTTTGTTTCTTGGAATTGTTACGTTCGTAGGAAGCCGTATTTCAGTATATTGGCCAGCGACTGTGTATCCTGCGCTGACCGAAATGAAAATTCGTTTACCTAATTAGAATAGCCTCTAATCGCGGCTGAGGTTCGGTCATCTTCTCTTAAGTAAGTGATTGAGCGGAAGTCGAAAGCTCGGGTCACTAGCTTTTCTTCTCCAGTCCATGGGGTCGTTATGTATTTGATAGAATGACACTGACGGTTGTTACAGCACAACTGGTAAAAATGTTAAGTCCTTGTGCTTTCGCTGAACAAATTTTAGTGTCTTCTAATCGGCTCTCATCATTCACCCCCTGCTGTTCTCGTCTCACATAATAAGTTTTTCACAACTTTTTAATGTGAAGTGGTGACAGCTTTTATTTTATTATTTTATTCATTTATTATTTCATTTCATTTCATTCGTAACTCGATGGTCAGCTATGCTGATTGTTTTCACTTCATGGAGAAGTCGGCACCCCTTTATAAAGTGTTTCCATTCTGGGAAATAATGTTTGTTTGTCGTTGAGAACATGGACATTAGATGGAATGATCTTTAAAGATGTACTTAAAACTATGTGCTCCATAAAATAATTGTTGTGACAATATTTTAAGTATTTTAATTTTTTCAAATACGGAGAAAGAGAGAGACACCCAATGTTCGTTTTTTTATGATAAAAATCTTTTATGTAAGAGTGGTGTTAAAAAGTTTGTTTTAAGAACGAGATGGCCTTAACTTATTTCATAGCTTCATTACATAAAGTGCGTTTTTAGGAGAAAAAGCATCAATATCATTTTAATAGATTGGAGCAAAATAATTTACTTTGGATATTTTTTGTAAAGAACATTACCAACAAAAATTTGTTGGTGTAATGAATATTATAAACCGGTTAATACGAACGGGTCCTGAATGGCTTGGAACTAGTAATGAATATTGTCAATAAATGTAGAGACAATCAGTAACATGGATGAAAAATATAATTAAACATGTGTGTTCTGTTTGCTAGGCTTTGAATATTAAATTTACTTAATATCTATTGTTAATAAAAATAAAGTTAATTTCTCTACAAATGTCTGCATTTGGGAAGATATTCTAGAAGAATAACTATTGTTATCGCAAGTACCTCTTAAAGAGCTAGTGATAATTATTTTAGGGAATGCTAGTCTACGCAAATGAGTGCAGTGGCTAGGAGAGTATGCACATTTCAAGAATGTGCATGTTAGAGCTTATCTGCAGCTATTTCACGATATTGATAATGCAAATCGTGTGCACAAACGTTTTTAATTGAACACAGTGAGGCGTATCGTTTGAACGATAAGTTTGTGCGTTGGTGCTTTTCGGGTATTGAATGAAGTGGGAGGGTTGTGATGAATTTGAGTCGAGCGGTATATGTGTAATGAAAAGTCGGTAAAAATAAAAACGACAATGTTTAACGTTTTCGAATGGTGCAGGAACAACTTTAGAACCCAACTGAAAGCGAAGCGACAACTTGGGACGATTACCTAAAACGGCATTCAGGGCTGCTTATTACTGACCAGATGTTGAGGTAATAGTTGTCAGCTAACGAGGTACACGTTGCAGCATTCTTGAAGGTAGTTTGCGTTTTGTCCAGCTGTGCAAGGAGACACCCACATCTTGTTTTCCGCGTAGTCTGCTCACAGCGTGCTAGATGAAAGCTGCGTGAGGTAAGCGCTGATGGCATTCCCTGCTCACTGCGTTCGCTCTCCCCTTCCGTGATTCATTCATAGAAGTTTGCATATCGTGCAATTGCAAATTTTGTTCCACAATCAAACTCTGTTGTCTGTGTATTGATCGTTATGCTTCGTAATTGAATGTAAACATTTTCTGCGTGTAATCATCAATCATGGTTGCGGTTCTCGATAGTGTGTAAATGTAGAAATATGAATGGATGAATTTTTCAAAAAGTAAATGAGAAAAGAAATTGTAAATGTTTTGCTACAAATAGCGTTTCCATTCCTAAATATCGAGGCGTGAATGAACATTCTTTTCCTTATGTATATGGATATCACAAAGAGAAAATTAGAATTTTTCAGATGAAATGTTATTGATTAATAGGTATGTTGATTATCCAATCTGAGATGCAGATCGTTTTTTGTTGTTTTAAAAGAAAAAAGAGTACGTTTTTGTTTACGTCAGTTCCCTTTGAAGAAGTTGAATGCCCTTTCTCACCGAATTCATGTACACTTGAGCGGTGGGCGCGGTAAAACAAGAAAGCAAGACCGAAGGCGATGTCTCAGAAGTCGCTCTGCTCTCTTCGTGTGTTTGTCTTCGCGCGCCCTTCCAGCTGGCGTTTGCACAGACGTTTCCAAACTTTCCGACGCCCCAGTCTCTCTTAAAGCGGCCACAAGCGTACAGAGTGAACGTAACAGCATCATCCGCTTCCTGGCTCTGCAGGCGACACCACCCACCACCCACTCCCCGCCCCCGTCCCGATCCATGCGCCATCGTCGTCTCCACGGCCGTCCCCGCCTCCCTGCGTGCCGCTAACATTGTCGCCTCCATACCTTGACCCTCGCCGCCGCAGGCTCCACTTCCGCTGCCATCCCCTCACGCCTGCCCTCCTTTGCCGCCTCCGCCAAGCATCGCCTGCAGCTCGGTCGCTGCGGCCGCGGCGCGGAGCGGAGCGGCGTCCTGAGAAAGTGCTTTGAACTCGGCGAGCAAGCAAGCGACTGCCTGACTCCCCGCACCGCGCCGGCGGAGAGTGGAAGTGGGTTTGGCCCGCGGCATTCCTTCTCCTTCGCCCCCCTTCCCCTTCCCCCCCCCAACCGCCGTTTCGCACCTCTCCCGCCACCCAGCCCCGCCGACCGACCCCGCCCGCCTCGCCGCTCCCCTTCCGCCCCCGGCCGCCTCGCGTCGGGCTGGACCGACCGACAGGCCGGCTGGCCGGCTGCGTGCGGCGGCGAGTTCTCCATTCACGCGGGCCGGCTGCCGCGACACTTGCTGCTGCTGCTGCTGCGAGGTGGGGGCGGCCTGCGCGCCCACGCGGGCCCCGTGACCGCCGCCTCGCCCGCGGCCTCCATTCTGCTCTGCTGCCTGCGGCGCGCCCACCCACCCAGCTGCTTTTTATGGGCCGTAATACCCGTCGTCTGTGGATGCTGTCACACTTGTTTCAATACGACATTTACTTTCTGGATCCGCAAGGAAACGCTCGGGACGTCCAATGGATCAATGTAATGTGTTGATGCTTGTACTGTTAATGATACTATGTAGGTCTGTGAAACACAACGTAGTATCCAAAGATTTTAAAAATATTTAGCACCAATTATGTAGACAATGGTTAAATTTAAACTTTACGAACTTCGTTTGTTTTCGGGAAGGGGATGACTCATAACGAGTTCAAGTGACACCACCAATGAAATATTTTTAGTTTTGACATGGGAAGTGCAGTTTTGATACCGATTGTGTCAAAATAGTGTGAGCAGTACTGATAAGGTGGTGGCTGCTACCGAAACCAACAGTGTAGGTGTGCCTCCTCGCCGCCCTGCGCTTGGCTTCCGGAGCGCTGGCTGCGGGCCACGGTGGAGCATGACGGGCAGACGAGCGTCCTAACGGACGGCGGGGGTAGCGCGCGGTGAGGGTAGACCTCGAGCGACGGGGTGGCGCCGTGCTGGCCGCTGTCGCTGTCTGGCCCTTCGGCTGCCGGGCACGTAAGCAGCGTGCGGAGTCCAGGTCGCTGGGCGTTGGAAAGGCCGGCCACGGCACCGCCACGTGCGATTTGCAAGGCTCCTGCGGCCATTGCGCTCGTTGACCTTGAGCGGTTCCCCAAGGAGGGGATCATTGTATGTGGGCCAGTGCTCGGCACCTTCGAAAATATTTAGAAGCAATGTAAATGTGTCTACTTTATTTATAGATTTATTTGAATACTACACGTTTCAGTAATTATGAAAACACATACTTTTAAAATTAAGTCTTGTAAATGTGTTGCTAGTTGAATAAATGTCTGCTTCTGTTTCTAATATAAAAATTGAAGCAGGAAGATGATTACAAATAATATTATTTTTAATTGTTCTTAAGTTAAAATAAAATAAATTGTGTGTAATAATTAAATTAGTTTTTTCTATAAATTCAATTTTTAAAATATATCCTATAATTAAAAAAAAACTCCTATATTATTTTTTTCTGAAGACACTTTTCCTTACCCACTTAGAAAAACAGTATAATTTCCCATGTATTTTCACATTTTTGCGTATCATTGTACTATTTACTTCGCTTTTCATCTCTTATGGTATCGTTGGGGAGAGGGGAAGAGAAGAAAAAGAAGACGAAGAAAAGAACGTTCCCTTACAATAAAAAAAAAATTTAAAAAAATCAGGGAGCATCCTGTAAGAAGAAAGCAGCGCAGTTCTGCGCTATACTTTTGACAATTCTTTCGCCCGTAGTTGGATTAATTTTACTAATTTCTGACCACAAGCATGTTAGAGGACACGGCTACTTAGTTTTTCTGAATTTTGTACCACCTCTGTTTTATTCGTTACCGGTCTCCAACCTCTAGATATCAAAATAGTTGATAACTGGAACTTTTTAATTGTCCAATTTTAGATTCGTGATTTTCCTTTGAGTGTATTTACGCTGTATCAAATGAATCTCTATTCATGTGATATGCATTATCGTAGTTTGTTTTGAAAGAAAATCCATGTCGTTTTGGTCCATGTGGTTTTCACTTTTCATCTATTATGAGTATTATTTTTCAATCCATGCTACATACCAAGTACATGGAAATTTAAGAATCACTTTTCAGTTTTTCGTGATGATCATTCTGTGCAATTCTGGGTGTAGAAATAGTTCTCCTGGAACGTATTCAACCCTTGAAGAAAGGAACAGATGAACAGCAATAAGATAATATTGATGCAAATGGGAAAACCCATTCTATTCCGGGCTAAAGGAATTCTTGGAATTGAACGTAGCAATTTGGTTTCTGGTAATGGGAAATTCTATCTCATTAAAATTATGTCTTTAAATAGATGCGTTGTAGCTGTAGATAATATAATTGTATCCACAGTTTCAGCTTGAGTAGTTTGGGATATAAACGAACCAATACAATGCGGGCCTGTTTGAATCGTCCGACAAAGCTGCGTCGGATGCCGAGAATACGTCCGTAGATATTACGCAGGTGAAGTTGAAAAACGTTATCTCAACCGCGAATATAAGGTGACCCCGTAATTTTCTAATGAGATGCAGTAAACCCCCGTTAGCACGAACTCGATTAACACTAATTTCGCCGTACATGAAGAAAACACACATTTTTATAACACAAACTCCAATTTTTCGGTTCCTTGGAATGACGGTTTACCGAATTCAAAGAAAAAGCCTCTTCTTACATTCGGGTAAGTATGGCATTAAGCATGGGACTGTGGGAGTGATATTGAGGGATTGCTTTTTCTAAAACACAGAGCGAAAAATTCCGCAAATAGTATCGGTTAATCGTGTTTATTTAAAGCCCTCATACTTTAACTTTGTTTCCTCAACGTATCTTGTTTTGGGATACCCTGTGGCGTGAGAATGAACGGCACCTGCCCACGCACCGGAGGTTGTCTCCGGGCGCCCGCCCACTCGCCAGGGGGAACGCACTGCCGGTAATTGGCACCTCCGAAAGCACCCAACAGCTCCGGAGGCGGAACGCACTGCACGCGGCAATTAGCCCCCGTATGCGCCGCCTCCCTCTTTCCCCGCCCCCACTCCCACCCCCACACCTGCCGCGCCGAAACCTACCTCGCGCTGCTTGACCTGCTCACGCAGTGTCATCCCCGCCAACCGTTGCCCCTCCGCTATCGTCCCTCCTACAGCCCGCCCTGTCCCGTCTCCGCTCCGACCACGCCACGCCCCGTTCCTGCATCCTCCTGCTTCCCTCTATTCCCACTCTCGTCCCTCGTCCCCCCTTCCTACCCGTCCCGCCTTTGTCCCTCCCAGCTGATCCCCTCCCCTCCCGCCCCGGCCAGGCTTGCCGCTTAGATCAGTATTGTGGATCATTTGTTTTTTGGTAGTGATTTTGAGGCGCTCCTGTTTGGGACAGTTTTCAGTCATTGTACTCACAGCGGAAATTCGAATCCGGAATGATCACTGTCGAGGATTGATATGCAATGAGAAGAAAGAAATCACAACAGCAAACTGAAATTCTCCTTTCGTAAAATTATACTGGTAACGTACGCTAATTAGCATGCATAAACAGATAGTAGGGATAAATTAACATACTTCCAGTAATCAACGAATAAATTAACACACTTCGACCTATTTTGAGTTATGGCTGTAGAAGTTGAGAAGTTGTGGCTATAGTCTTCCGTCTGTAGAACATTAGTTGCTGTGGAGATAATTATTAGTGCCATCGGTAGGCCGTATTTGTTCCTTGGTCTCTTTTCCGTCTCCTCCTCGCCAACCTCTCCTCAATCATTCCGCCGACTGCGCCATCAACCTCCCCTTCCCGCCCCCCCCCACGCCCGCCCACGCCCTTCCTATCTATCCCCGCGCTGTCCCTGCCAAGCCCCCCCCCCCTGCCTGCCGGTCGACCTAATGGGACGAACGTTTCGTTGCTCTCCGATTGGATGGCGACGCGGGGCAGGGTGTTCGCGAACCTGGCGCCTCTTCGAGGAAGCTGCAGCTAGAATTACTCCGTAACGAAGTTCTTTTCCTCCGATGAAACTTGGCCGGAACTCGCGGATGTAGAGCTGCTTCGCGCGTCCCGCAAAGATGAGTTGTGTTCAGACCCAAAGCCAGGGAATTCTTTCGGAGGAGATCGTTTAATGAACATTGAACTGTATACTAATTGGTGCATTTTTACTTGGCATTAATTTCTGACTCATTTCTTATTTATACGGATGTGAAAGACATCGGCATAATTTAATATGAAATTCTTTTACACTAAACGATGTTTAAGTTTGATTGGTAAAGAAGATGGCATAATATTAGGCACGGGATTTTTTTTTCTTTGGATGGTTTTTGTTTCTACGCTTCCTTCGTACTTAGTTGCGTGCTCCACTCTCCTTTTGAAGGGGTCGAATTTTGCTTAGTTTACATGTAATCACTACTCGCTCTCTTACATATTGTTGAAAGATATTCCTTAATTTTCAAACAGAACTTATGTCAACTTTCCGATTTAACGCTCTTCTTCCTGCAATCACAAAGTCCGCATGACTGCGTGTGTCTGTGCTTCAAGATGAATTATCGTTTCATTCTACTTACTTTTTTGTTTACTTTCATAAAATACGAGTAGGGTTTTTTTGTAGGTTAGAAAACTTATTTTGAGAGGCTGCTGTATACCATGTCTTACGCGAGGAGCTGAAGATTAATAACCCATATTCAATCATTCGACTTTGATCGGAATATTCCTGTTCGTTTGGCATTATCGTAAGCCTGACCTCTGGAATCCGACCCGTGTGCTCAGAAAGTGACTGCTGTTTGCTCGTAGCCGATTAGCCTTGAGCCCAAGATTCACCTTGCACCAGGACGTTCATTATTCAAAATTGCAAAACTCTTTGAATGTTGTAATATCATGTGTCCGCGTTTGAATTTTCATCGGATATCACGGGTGCCACTTATGGATTCTGTAACAATGCTTTGCTAATGAAAATTTCGTTGAATTTTATTTTACATTTCTGTTACAATTAGCAACACGCATGGCCAGCACATTGAAAGTTGTTGAGAATTGAGAGTGAAATTGTTTGTAGGGTGAACATTTTGCAATAAACGCGTGTTAGTTATTATGGGATGCGTGTAGGAAATATGACTTTATTTAATCTCTTTAATATTTTTTATAATGCTACTGAGGGAGAGTAGATCTGCCGGTGATTTGACGCTTAAAATAAGTTAGAACATTCAGGCATTTTAGAAAGTTGCAATTTTTCCTCCTTCACAACCTCCTCTTTTTCCCTCTTGATTTTCGTTTTCGTGCTATTGAGCAGAGTTGCGTTAACAACCTATTTGGAGCGTTGGGTCGACAGGGACTTCATCGGAGTAGTGCCGGAGTGTTTCCACAGGGTGGTCGGTTTCTGCAAGACAAGGAAAACCGAAAAGAATCAGGGAATTACTTTGCTTTGGAAATGTCAGGGAAAATCGAGGAATTTGTAGAAGAATCGTTAGTCAGGGGAAATTTTGAAATGGATATAAAAATTGATAGTATTCCTGAGAAACAAAAGTACAGCGTTACAACAGAAAACATTTTTGCTAAGTTTTTATTTGTCGAGAAAATACTGTTAAATACTGTTTCACCGTAACTTGACACTGTGGAATCAGAGAGATGACCAATGAGCGTGAGGGTAGATTAAACTTTTTTTGAAGTAGTGTGAAATTACAAATTTTATCGGAAAAACTAAAACTAATGCAATGGAAAACCGGAAAAAGTCAGGGAAATGTGTAGCAGATGATTGGCCGCCCTGTGACAGATCGTCCGAGTCCAGTCCAACAAGGGAGGGGATCATCTCATTATTGCTCGGAGCCTGTGCCGATGTGGCTACAAAATGCTGTCGCTGCCGGATGAAAGGCGTACATTTTTTAGCAAATAGCTATTACTTTCCCTTCTTAACCTTCGTAAATAAATGCCAAGAGATAGATTGAAACTTACTTTTATTAAAGCCCTTTGGGCCACTATAGCTTCTACTAATCCTATTAACACACCACAGAAATTCGAGTGTATTTCTGGTACGTACGTCCTGCATTCGAAACTACCTTCATCAATCGCCGAGAGCGTTGTTCAAGCTCCAAGGAGCTCAGTAAACGCTTTACCTTCAACAAACCAGGTAGTAAGCTTCATAATTACGCAATGATCTTAATTTCGTATCTTTCGTGGCGAAACAACCGCCCAGGTAAAAAATTCGAAGTAACAACGGTGGATAACATACGTCCCTCAATGTACTGCAATGTTGTCGTGTATGTTGCGTCGTGCAACACATTTCGATGCATCGAATCGAGTCACGCACACGGTGATGCTTCGCAAAACTTCTCAGAAATGCACAGGGTTTTTAATTTCGTTTTCTCCTCTCCGTGCTTCCGCCGGCGTCCCTTCACTGAGGTCGATAACATACGCAGAATTCTTTCTCTCTCTTGCTCGTCTCTTTCGCTCCTCTCTCTCTCTCTCTCTCTCTCTCTCTCTCTCTCTCGCTCCTCTCTCTCTCGCTCCTCTCTCTCCCTCTCCTCCTCTCTCTCTCTCTCCTCCTCTCTCCCTCTCGCTCCTCTCTCTCCCTCTCGCTCCTCTCTCTCTCCCTCTCGCTCCTCTCTCTCTCCCTCTCGCTCCTCTCTCCCTCACTCTCGCTCCTCTCTCCCTCTCTCTCTCTCTCTCTCAAGTGTTCGTTTTCCACCCGGCGTTCCGTTTGTTTCCCCAGTGCTCCTTAAATTGGGCGTGACGCTCTCTTGTGAATCGCGGCAAATTGCCGGGCGGTGAGCGGGGTCGTGGGCGGGGGGAGAGTCGTCGGCTTCTTGCGTCGCTGCTCGGCTGGCCGTGCGTGGCGCGCTCTTTGCTCTCCGGCTGACGTCGAGCCAGGCTAGTCAGTGTTGCCAACGTGCCTGCAGCTGCATACTGCCCGGTCTTCTTCAGGGCGAATGAGGAAGCTAACGCGATGCATTCATCGTCGGGTCCTCTTGCTCGCGTTCGGGTGTCAGACATGGTCGTTTTTCTGGGCGAAGGCAGGGTTGGATTAGTATTTAAAATGTTTCAAATACTAAATTATATATAATGGTTTTGTAATATATTGTTTGCAAGAATATATTGTAATTTTCTACTACAATAAATTAGTAATTGGCAGTCATAAATTTCTGAACAATAACACGGAATTTCCTTTTAAAACTACTTGGATGTTTTAAACAAATCAATAGGCAATAAATCGCTAGTTGACGAATGTAAACCCGTTACGGAAAATCCCGAAACGAAACCCGTAAAGGAAAATCGCCGTTTAGGTGACAGGGATCAACATAAACTATAACAAATTAAGTGTTATAACGAATAAACTTTTTCTCATTGTTGGGTAATTGTCCAGTTTTCGTAGTGATTAAGATCTATCATTCAAGATAAATTATATTCAATTTATAAAAATTAATAGACATCAAATTCAGGTGCTGAAAGAAACTTTTTTTTGTTTAAACGAGGTGCATTCTCTACCGGAATCAAAAAAAACTTTCTTCGTTATCTTCTTGTTTATCTGTATATAAATTATTTTTAGTATTGCTATTTTACTTACACCCATTTCATGCATCTCCAAAATACACTTCGAAAAAACTCAAAAATGCAGTTTTTCAACATGTATATAAAATGTGTATCTCAAGTACAAGTGTCTAAATACTGCCCCACCCTGTCGAAAGCAATATTCGCTGATGCATTTCGTTCGTAGCATGTCCTTCGTCGGTGGCGGCTTGCTCGGATGAGAGGAGAGGCAGGTCGCCCATAACAGTATCTAACATTGAGTAACCCCGCCTTGTACAGAAGGATTTCCCTAAGAATGAGCCAAAACGACAGTTCGCATAACAAGTGAACATCACATGTAATTCAGAGAAGTATTCCTCCGCCGCGACAGCTCTTCAACCACGCCCCTTCGTAAAGTGTTTATGGCTCCTGTGAAAACATCCCTATGCCGAAGTCTTAAGAGTTTCGTGGAACATTTCAAATAATTTCTTGGAATGAGACGTGATTTAGGAAAGCAATTAGAGCAGAAGATATTTGTGCATAAATAAATAAATTTATAAACTGTTATAAAAATATGGAAACAAATATAATGGATACGTCTCGTGTCCGGAGAAACAGTGTTACATTTTAAATGCAGTTTTCGTCTTTCAAGTCATGCGCTCTCGTGTCGTTTTCTCCCCGGATGTGAGCCTTGTTTTCATCGCAGTCGTAGTGAGTCCGAATTGAATCTACCTAATAACATTAATGATGATAATAAACAATAATATTTATAATGATAATAATGATCTTATGCAGAAGAACGATAAAATAAAATGTATTCCGGTGTAAACGAGAAAAGTCTTCAGTTTTCAGCTTAAAAGCGTAGCTGGGAAACTGGACAAAAATCACTACCGAGATGGAAATACATATACTTCATCCAGAGGGATTTATGAAGTAAGAGTATCAAACTCCAGATCTCTTGGAACGGGGAGAGCGTAATTGGGGGGAGTCAGATGATTGACTTGCAATCATTTGAATTTCATTTTATGAAGGTAGATTTTGATATTGTCAGCCTCTGACGACCCTTCACCTCTTCATGGAATTGGTTCTTTTTTACTTTGAATGAGGAAAGCGTGAATGGGGCTTCGGAGAGGCGTTCGATGATACGCAAATAGGGACAAATGAGGTTGAAGGGGTTAACATTATTGAAAGGAAATAAAAGTCACGCGCTGATTGTTCGACATTGAGAGTCTTTTGAAGGTCCAATTTACTCTTATGAAGAATTTAATCATTGAGTATTCGAATCTATTTTGCTTACGACTAGATGCAAATTTGGGCGTTGCTTTGACGAAGGTGCACTTCCAAAATTGTATAATGTATTCAAATGTTATGAATTTGAAAGTTTTTACAAAATATAAATACTTATAGAGTATTGAGAGAAATGCTTTGTTTCATAGGACTCAAATTTGTTTGTTTCTTTCGTTTCAGGTGAGTCCCAGAGTTCCGTCTCTCCGAGCAATCAACGCAAGAGCCTTTGAAGGAGCCATCCTTTATGTGAGTTGTGCATTTGATGCAGACTTCTCTTATGTGACTTGTGTCCTATTTGTTGGCATTGCACACCTTAGTGAATGTTCTACAATTATGTGCTAACTACATTAAATTTTGATAACTAGTTACAGTGATTTAGATTTATTCACTGAATTTTTATGACATGATTTTGTATTGGACATTTTACATTTCGGATTATATAGTATGAGTTTCTCTGCGTTAGGAGGTTTTAAAATACGGCTTCTTTATTATGGGGAACTAAATGATCGTATTAGGTTATAACATCTAAGTATATTTTATAAAATGGAAACCAGTTATACTTGCTTATGTTGTGTGGGGGGTTTGCGCGAAGCTCTACAGTACGCACATTCAGCTGTTTTCATTGCAGTTTCAGTTTTACTCTTTGAAGTGTTGTGTTAACGTTCAAATGTACGTAGGTGGCGTACTTGTGTGTTTTCTTTTCCGTTTCAAGTTCTTATGCGTCGTAAACATGGACTCCGTTTTTTCTTGGGCATGTCTCGAGTCACTTGCTCTCGCCTCCATTTGCAACCGCCACTCGAACCCGAGGCGCCGAGCCACGTGCTTGCGCTTGTCCCGCGCGGGGCGGGGCGGAGCGGAGTAGCTGAGCGCGGCGGGGGCTGCGGCTGCGGTGCTCGTGGCGGGGGAAACGTAACGGGGGGGACGGGGGGCGGGGAGAGGGGGGGGGGGCAAGAGCGGGCGGGTAGTGCGACACGATAGGGCAGGGAGGGGGAAGGGCCGCAGAAGGCGGCAAGATTTGCGGGGCGGGGTTGGGCTGACAGGGGGGGGGGTGGCGGAGACGGGGGCGGGTTCAAAGCCCTTGGCGCGGCGGCGTGCCGTTTTCGGGGGGCCCCCTCTGCCGCCACTGGCTGCGGCGGCGCCCGGAATCTGCCTGCGCGGGCAAAACCTCCGGATGCCGCGCCGGCCTCGCCGCGCGCCGCCCTCCGCGCCACGCCCCCCGGCCAACGTGCATTTCGTCATGCGGGCGATGGCTTTCACACTCGTTCCTGCCGAATCAAATTGGCGGGCTTGGTGGGTGTGCCACTTGTCGAGAAGCTTTGGAATGAATTTCATTTCAGGCGTTGGGAAACCGGTGCTGAGGATGTGGTGCTTCCTAGTAGTTTGTTATTCCCACAACCGGAGAATGTTCGGCATGAATCTGATTTGTTTCGCTGGAATTCAAGAAAGATGCACTTCAAAACATTAGTTTCAAGTAATATTTATACTGATAATTCTTCGATTCAAAGTTGGAATAGTGCGATTTTAATTGAAAGCAGACACTTTGTGATTGTAGTCTCTTTCATTCTCGGAGATGATTTCTATCAATTAGTACTCTATTCTTTTTAGTGGGGAATTTGGAACAAGTATCGTGAGAAGCCTCGACGAAGCCTGAGCATTTTCAGGACCACGATACTTTGAATCTTGCTCAATTGCGAGGCATGCCCCAGCGGATACTTGCAATCTGCACCGCCTCCTGCTTTCCAGAACACTTCAGATTGTCCGCGAGAACACACACTCGCCCAGACCAGGTTATTGAAGTGAGAGGCGCTGGGCTTCTCTGTGTATGTCAACCTCTGGACATACGTCTCTGACATATGTGCTTCGTCGCGGACCTCTCGACAATCTCTCATTGCTTACACCCATTGCACAGTTACGTTTGAAGCCGTTCCTCACGTGACTAGATTTCCACCACAGCAACACGTGCAACGAACGCTTGATGTTTCGGGTATTACCTACTTCATTTACCTGATTCAGATCTCCACGATGTTCAAAGCACTTATTTTAAATATTAACATCAATGGTAACTGACTAGTTGTGTATTTTAAAATTTCTTGTCGGACTCGCGTTTTCGCAGAGTGGGAAAACAACTGTTTGCGGACCCCTCGAACAATTATCGGTGTAAAAAAATATGTCCTCTGCTTGTGTGTGTGTTTGTGTGTGTGTGTGTGTGTGTGTGATGCATTTCGCTGAGGGTGCGCGCGGGGCGTGCGTGGGTCCACAGACCGCGAGTGGGGTGACGGACTGGGCGGGATGAGGCGCAGTGACGCTGGGCGAGGGCGAGGGCGAGGGCGAGGGCGGGCAGGCGGGTGGGCCGACGACGCGAGCGCGCGCACACCGCGTGCATTTCGCTGCGACGGCAATACGCGCGGCCGCGCCCTCGGCAAACGCTGCCGACTCTGCACTCATCGCCCGGCGGCAAATGCACGCGGCGGCTGTTTGCGTCACATAAATACACAACTGTACTTCCATTTAAAATAATACCTCAGCAATGAATTCAAGTTTGGTGTATTTTTTGTTTTTGTTTATTATTACCGGTAATATGCGCGATGCATAACACAGACTTACGTACAATCTTGGGATATTCACCTCAATTTTTGCCTATTAAAGTTTGGTTAATGTTCGGTTCACTTTGGACCAACTTCAAACCGTGGCGAAAAATCGGGGCCTTCGGATAAAAATGCTCTTGGAATGATGCAAACCACTGTTTAGAGTAAGGCATGCAAGTAACTTTCCATGCTAAATCATTGGCTTTCTGACTCGAGTAGATGTCATTGACGTATTACATTAGAACTGGAAAGAGTTAGGGTCTATATCCTTTCGTAAGCTAGATACTCTGTAGTGAATGCCTTTTGCATTCTGTTTTCTTCGCCAAGCCACGACGATATCTTAATTTGTCGAGGTCAAACGGTCGTTTGTCTAATCATTAACTCCCAGAGTTTCTGGAAACGTAATTTATAGTTGCAGTTTTTATTCGACGATTCAATTGAACTGCATGAATTGAACACTGCATCATTGGATCACAGGAACTATTTTTATTTCACTATTTCCATTGAAAGTCAAAGAAAGTATATAGTTTCACTTCCGTCCTGAAATTACGTAAATTCGTTTGTGTATGCACACCATCATAGAAATTGAATGAAGGAAGCGGGAAAAAACAAACTTTCGATACAGGTTGTGTCTCTATCGATCTGCTAGATAATAAATAGTAGGAGCCGTGGGTTCATTGTCGCTATCACACCGATGCCGAAGTTTCGACAATGAGCTCCATGAAAGTTGCAGCATTGCGTGCGGCGATCTGGGGAGCTTGTGAGTAAATAAAGAGCCTCTGAAAGGTCACAGGCCGCGGCCGCCCCGCGCGCTCTGCCCAAACACCACTTGGCGGTTCATGGACGAACAAAAAACGCGCAGGCCGCCACACGGGCGGTGTAACGCGATCCGCGTTGCGGTCGCCGGAAGGCCCAGGCGGTGGGAAGGCGGAGGTGGAGGTGCACGAAGACCTTGAAGTTCACGGAGAGAAACATCCAAATACGTTATGGTGGAGATAAAACATTTGGGCGGATCCTTTCCCAGTCTCAAACATTCGAAGGATCGGCTCAGGGCATCAATTGGTCACTGCCTCTGACTGGGAGGTTCTAGAGTTCGAGTTCCGACGGTGGCAGGATTTTCGACTCTAGCTAGATAGCTTGATCGAATTCAGCCGCCGTCAGGAGGAGAATTCTAGTGGCCGACTGATCCGATCGATAATTTTCCGTGTATTCTACGGTCAACACCAACGGGCCACGGACCGCGCGCGACTTTCCTCCCTTTTCCTTGTCCCAATCTCGCCACTTACTTACAAACACTACACTATCACACATGCGAGTGATATGACGTATTTGTGAGTGTCGAAGATCCTTCCTTGCGGAGCCTTGGGCGGTTGGTCTGCGATCGCAGCCAATAATTAGATTCAATTTTTTAAAATATTGATGATTCATTACAAAAATGTACTTTTAAAACTGATCGTCAAGATAAATAATAACACATTTTCAAATCTTGCGGATCACACATGTCGGGGGGAGAGCAAATAGATTCATGATTTCCTTACACTCGAGAACATTGTTTCCCTTAGCAACGTCTTTGTATACTAGGTTTTTTGTCACTGCAAAGATGCAAGTTTACCAGGCTGCGTCCCTTTTATATGGGAGATTGATGAGGTGGGCGACTTGCGGTCTTGTGTTTTACGGACAGTTCAGTGTTTGCGAACAACTGCGATGTTCGGAAAGTTCTTGGGAGCAACAAGCTAAACGATACGTTGCCAACCAAGTAAAAACGATGGTGTGCATATGAAACTTCTTGTACATTTTGGGATCAATTATGAACTACTCGGTCTCGGTAATTTGACGCTGCACGAGCATTCTTATCGTTTTGAATGTGTGCTTGTTATTAACTTCGGGTGAAAATATTGCAGCATATTGAAGAGGTATACATGGAGGAAATCATAAAGGCTTATTCGAATGATTTCTGGCAGGATTTAAAAAAAAATAATTTTAGCAATATTTTTAATGTTTGAACTCAGTGAGTTCAAATTTCTTCGCAGAGGCTATGTACCTTACACAGAGGTTGCGTATGTTGTGAGAGATTAAACATTTACTATTCGTTCAGCTTCCTCATAATATGTTATTGAACAACATAAAATGTTGATTCACGGTGGCATCTATGTTTTTATTTACATCCGCAGAAGGAGTACATCACGTTTCCATTATTCCTAAGTAGTCAGCGTGCCACTAACTGCGTGATGAATATCAGCAATCCATTTTAGAACGGCTAACCCTCAATGTTTTCGAAACTTTCGAAACAAAACACATTTCTGAAAGGTTCTTGATTTTAATAGGATTTTGAATATCCTGTCTTTATAGAGATCCTCAAATACCTATTCAAAAAGATTCTCAAATATTCAATCATAAAACGTTCTGAAACATGGAATATTTCATTTTAATAATGTTGATAATAACTTAACACAGTAATACCAGGTAGGAGAAATAATGAAGAAAGAAAAGCCAGAATTGAGGGAAGATTCACAGTGCAATTAAATCATACCAATCTTCACCTTTTTGTCCTCAAATATAAAATAAACTGGAAATGCTAAGCTTCGAAATCATCGAATGCTCTTGTGCCCTTTGATCTTTGAACGAGATCGAGAAGAGATGTAATTCTTCTTCATTTAGTCTTGATTGAATTGCATTCGGTGGAAACAAGTATCACACAATTGTAGTCGATAAAAATAATGGAATTTTGCTACTTGCAGTCGCTAATATATGATAATACTGCATTCAATTAAATGGAATACAGACGCAGTAAAAACACAGAGTAACCATCTCGGTCACTGAAGACCTTGAATAATGGAACCGTGTTTAATGGAGTCCTTACAGAATTTTAAAGAGACGCAAAACAGCTTTGAACGTTGAGCAGGACAGGGAGGAGAGAATACGGATAAATGAACTGTAGTGCCAGTTGAAATGATTCAGTAGGATTCGAAGAGTGGGAACGACGGAAAAAGGTGAGGATTCGATTGGACTGTCCACGCCCCATTAGCGTGGGCGGCGCACGTGCCGGCATGGCGTGTTGGCACGATAAGGTCAGTAAATACGGAAGTTATTTTGGTCGTTCAGGTGGGTTGTGCGCCGCTCATGCCCCGACCCGCTCCTCGCGCTCTCAGCTCGCATGCTCCTTTCATCCTCTCATTTCATGCCCCTCTCCGTCTCCCTCGCACCGCTTTGTACCGCCCCTCTCCGCATTCCCCCGCCCCCGCCCCTCTGCTTCTCCCCGCCCCAATCCACTCTCCTTCGCCCATCTCCCCCACCGATCACTCAGACCCTTTTCACTGCACGCCTCCTCGCTGCCCCGCCGTGACTGTCCGTCGCTGGTTCGCACGCGGCCCGTTGTGGGTTGCGTATTTATAGCTTGTGCCGGACGCCCCGTTGCATCGCGTGGTGCGCTCCGCCTCGCCAGGGGCGCTTCGCCGCTCGCCCCGCCCCCCCCCCCCCCCCCCGCCCGCGCCCCCGCACCTGTCGCGCTTTCGCCACCGCGCACTGGCGCAATGGTTGCGAGTGCGTTTCCGAGGAACAAGAATAGCACTCCCGGCGACAGGGGGCTCTTCACTGGCTGCGAGCGGGACGTTCTCTAATGCCGAGGCGGACACGTGCGCTACTCGCGATTTAGAGGCGGTGCCACTGAACAAAATGTTGCAGTGTTCAACTTCAAAGGAATGTAAATAGAATGGACTTTAAATACTTGCGTGAAATGCTGATTATTTTCAATGTTAAAATGATTTCATGAAGTACTTAGGTGACTAAAGGAAACGCCATTAACTACCAAAACAGGATCCACTAAACAATAATAATACGAATTTCAATTACGGAAGGTCATGCTTGACCATGAACATCTTCAAATAACTGGAAAAATATTGAGTTGTTTTATAAAATTATCTCTTCAAATGCACGTAGAATGTGATTTTCAAATAAATAATTAACATTCCCCCTCACTCACACACACACACGACGAGCCTTCACTGCGTTACTCGACGTACACACAGAGAAGTTATGAATGAACTTTTTCTCTTCTTTCATGGCGTATGCACAATTTAGCTCATGTGATACCTGTACATTTTGATCATTATTTGTTACCTTACACGTAAAAATTACGATTTTATCGAGATTAACAACCGGATTGTCAGCGAATCAATTATACTACGTTAGTAGCGAGCACTTAGTTAGTGGAACTGATTAAAGAAGCTTGAGAAACCAAAGAGATCACTTTACAAAGGGTAAAATGGAATGGAATGAAAATTCGAAAAGTCATTATTACTGACAAAGATAAGATGTTTCTGTTAGGGAATTTCGTAGTTCTCATTAAATTGTTAATCAAATTTCAAAGTGAATGTGTTTAATTGTGTATTATCGCCTGTACTGCGAAAATAAAAGGAAGAAGTGCTTGTTAAAGGAATATATCGCAGAAATAAAACATAAACGCGTATTGCTAAATTTTGGAAACACTTATTCAAGGCGAAGTGTAGCCAGGGCGTTGCCAAAGGCCGTTTGAGAGACTCTCGCAACCCTACTTGCGTTACGAAGCTTCCACAGGAAAAAAGCCTGGAGAGTGTTGGGAATAGCCCGATTGCATCCCATGGTGAGGTATCGCTTACACCCACATCCCAGTTAATCCCTTTTCCAGTTTTGGTTATCTAAGAAGGCAGAGCCCAGCCGGTGCTGCGGGAGGGGGAAGGAGGAACCAATTAAGTTACATCATTTTTTTTATTTGAACTACAATTGGGTATCACCCGGTGGCACTTAAATGACAATAATTACAATAATAATAAAGGAGTACAGTACAAGCCGAACATGCAATAATCGTACTATCACTAATATTAAGTATTATAACAAATATTTCAACTCTGTCATGATATCCAATAATTATATATCGGTGATGCTAAAATTTAATACAAGCTACATAAGTTTGGCTAAAGTTTTTTTTTAATTATTGATCCGTTCACTACACTTAACTGACTGCACTACTCCTATTTTTTTTAATTTTGGCTAAGTTTTTTTTTTAATTCATTGATCGCGTTCACTACACTTAACTGCACTGCACTTAGAGGAAAAGCTTTGAAAATTGCTGCGGGTAAACTGTTCCAATCTTTAATTGTTCTGTTACAAAAGGAATATTTCCCAAGATCTGAATTTTGTTTCCTTGTTCGAATTTTGTGAGTGTGACCGCTTCGGCCGAAATAATTTGGTTTTTCTTGTCTAACCTGAATTTCCTTCCAAGCTGGTTGACCTACGTACGATTTATAAAGAGCGCAAAGTCTCGCCCTTGTTCTTCTCGTTTCTAGTTGTTTCCATTTATGGGGAACACAAAAAGTTCTCGCATCGTTTAAGATAAAACCTCGAATATATGTGAAAATGGCCGAATCTTCGCAACTATGCTAACTTAAAATTATTTTCATTCTGCGTATTTTTAAGGAAGACCTTGAAGCACCCTACAGTCCTTAACAGTTGATTAATAATATTCAATACATTTTATATTCAAAGTAAGTTTTCCTTACTCTTTCTGTGTGACCAATACAGTTGAAGATCAAGACTTAATGAACAACGTTAAAAGGAATATTTATAAAACGAGCTATGTTGGAGGCAGTGCCTGCACTTCCTTGTACTCAAGAGGAAAACCGAGTGGGATGCAATGGGGCTATATGTTTCTGAGGCGACAGGTAAAAAAGGCTCAGGAAAAGCCGACCTCGGGATGCAATCGGCATCCGGAGAGATGACTTCTTCTTCGCTGTCCGGGTGACGCCGCGTAGTGGGCTGAGAGGCCTCTCAGCCCACTACGCGGCGTCACCCGGACAGCGAAGAAGAAGTCATCGACTCGAGCCGCGGAAGCCTACGCGTACATCCGGAGAGATGTTTGTGGCTCAATCCGATTGCCGCGGCCCGAATCGGCCGTTGAGCCGCCCGTCCGCGGGCGGCGCGGCGCAGCGCGGCAGTGGGAACGGGGCGGGGGAAGGGTGGGGCGGGGGGGCGGTTGGCGTTTTGCGACACGCAAGGGGCGCGGCGGGGGCGGCCCAAGGCCGGCGCGGGGCGTGGGAGAGGCGCGCAGCCGGGGCGACGCGGGACGTTGGCGGGCGGGAGGCGTTCGTGCGCGCGTGCGCCCGTAGCCACTTGTCGAGGCGTTACAGCAATCGACAGCACTGTCACCGGGAGCGGGAGCTCAGCGCATCAACTGATGTCACTGCAGCGTCTTTGACCGGGAGGTCCTGACGGCGCCAGGATTTTCGACACTAGCTTTTCAGCTAGGTTGAGTTCAGTCGCTGTCTGGAGGAGAGTTCTAGCGGCCGGCTGCTCTGATCGGTAGTTTTCCGTGGTTTCTCCGATCAACACCAGGCGAATGCCGGAACAGTACCCTACCAAACGGGCCACGGACCGCGCGCGATCAGTCCTTCTTCTTCCTTGTCCTATCCTCCCCTCCTCACACACACACACACACACACACACACACACACACACACACACATGCACTACACTACCACATATTCCGGGAGACCGGTCGGGAGCTTAGAGCTTGTCCCGGCTGGGGTGGTGCCCCGCTGGTGGGAGAGTCCGGGTTAGGGGGAAACCCCACCAGCCGACGGTAGGTCGGCGCCGCATCTCAGTATCCAGCGAGGGAATATCACCATTTCCCGAGAAAAACATGCACTACACTAACGGGACTAATGACCAAAGCAGTTGACGCGCCTGGAAACACGAAAAAAGCAATCAATCATGACACTATCGGTCTTCTGCATGCGCAGTTGTGGAGTTTCGCGACATTTTTGTGCATCTGCACATGCGCAGAAGATCGAGATTGCTGTACGCTACGCCGCCCAGCATTTCGTTACTGCTTGCGAGATGTGCTTCGATCCCACAACGTGTGCTGCATTGTTGACAGGGATATCCCTGGGTATCCCATCTTGACAGTGTCGGACACTGGACGCCAGCTATTATAGATCGCTTGATCCATTTTAGAGCGAATCAGGCGGAAGGCTTAACTCTCGTGGCAACGGAGGGGGAACGCCGCCGTGATGCAATGATTGCTTGATTTTTTCGGGCGCGTCTATTGCTGTGGTCATTAGTCTTGTAAGTGTAGTGCGTGTTATATCACGGGGGGTTGCTGTACTCCGATGTGGTGGTGGCGGCTCAACAATCAGACCTCACTATTACTTGTAATTTCTTGGTCACCAGAAAAATTCTCAAACAAACCGATAGCTCTCTGAAATTGAGGTGTAGACTTCAATGTTAATTGGTTTTAATACGTACAGTTGTAAACAGAATGTCGGAGTACACCCGACCCGTGATACACAAGAGAAATTATATGAAGAGAAAGAACATAAAAACTTCGTGTGTTTTAAGAACATGATTTTGCATTCTCTAAATCAACTCGATCCACGACAAATTCATCATGCGCTTTTTTGTAGCCGATTGCTAGTTACTTTCTAATGTATTAGAAACGAAATTCACGTGAACAATTGAAGGAAAATAAAAACGTTCCGCAAAAACGTAAATGCTTGTGTGCAAGCCTTTGTTTTCGCGATTAATATGGAATTATAGCTGCTCATTAGGGAGGATTCGCGGAATCCTACTGGAAGCCTTCAGGGATTGTTGGGATTTCGCAAACAAGGCCCGAGGATCAATGGCCCATTCCGTGAACGCCGTACTTTATTTCGAACTCCCCCTGAAGACAACGAAATAAAAAATGTAATAGTACAAAGAATAGAAGATTAAAAAGAAAATACATTGAACGGTATTTATGTTGAGATGTACACATAAATTCACTTAGGATAACTCCCCCGCGTGCGTGTTGAAATGGGGTCTTGTATGTTTTCTCAGTTTCATTCATGTGCCAAACGTTGGGTCCACCCATAGCCTAGCGGCCGGCGTGCAAAGTTTCTTCTCCGTATGCAGCTAGGTATCGGATAATTTTCCACCTGCGGGCACTCGGCCTCTTCAGGTGTAATTTCAGGTAGACCATGCGTTACTGGTCAGTGCGAAGGATTATGGAAAAAAATTAAAAGAATTAGGTTGGTGTAGAAGTGACGTATTCGGAATGTCTCTCATGCCACAAACAACTGTTAAATATCCTTGCCTTACGCGAGACCGTAATCCACAGCGTCAAATGTACTTGGGTGCACCTGCCCCAAGCCCCTCAGTCACCAGACCCGCTTACATCACAATTACTTCTCCACCATCAACGTCGTTAATATTCACGATTAACTCACTACTCCACTTATGGCGAAACACCGGTAGCGGGGGCTCAGTGCATCAACTGATGTCACTGCAGCGCCTCTGACCGGGAGGTCCTAGGTTCCCGCTCCCCACGGCGGCAGGATTTTCGACACTAGCTTTTCAGCTAGGTCGAATTCTGTCGCTGTCTGGAAGAGAATGCTAGCGGCCGGCTGCTCTGATCGGTAGTTCTCCGTGGTTTCTCCGATCAACACCAGGCGAATGCCGGAGCAGTACCCTAACAAACGCGCCACGGACCGCGCGCGATCTGTCCTTCCTCTTCCTTATCCTATCCTCTCCCCTTACACACACACTTACACTAACATGCACTACACTGACACATATTCCGGGAGACCGGTCGGGAGCTTAGAGCGTGTCCCAACTGGGGCGGTGCCCCGCTGGTGGGAGAATCCTGGTAAGGGGTAAACCCCACTAGCCGACGGTAGGTCGGTGCCGGATCTCACCATCCAGCGGGGGAAGATCACCGCCCTCTCCCGAGAAAAAAACATGCACTGCACAAACGGGACTAATGGCCGAAGCAGTTGACACGCTCGGAAACACGAAAAATCAATCATGGCGAAACAAACTTGGTGTTTTGAATTCTAATAATGTGCCATATCATTATTGGGATGTTGGCGACCAAGTCCAGATAGCATCGCCTTATGCCAGTGAAGTCTCTCCTCACTGGCACGAGTGGCGAGTGAGAATCCTAGCAACAAAAATTATGTTGGTAACACCCCAGCTTGTAACAAATGAAAACTTGCTTGCTTACCACAATTATAACAAATGTTGAAGTGTTGTTTCCTCCACTTGCTTTCCAGTGACTTGGTTGATATACAATGCAATATTTGATAGGAACCCTCATTCGGGTCGGTGCGGAGAGACACTCGTCGCGCCCTGTATTTTTAACCAGGACCCTAAAATAGAGGGGTTGCTTCCGATGTCGTCTCCGCTATAAGGTCGCCAATATAAACAACCATTTAATTAAACTTAAAACACACAAATATTAATATTTATTTCAAAGAGTCCTCTCGTTTACAGACTCCACGTCGATGGGCGGTTTTGTGGGGTTTCGCGCGCGTTCATTGAATGCAGTGGACAAAACGCTGCCCTGCCGCATGCACCAGCGTTTTAGCTCGTATTTTTGTTTGCGCGTGCGGGGGAAGGATCGTGAATGGAATGGCGCGCGCCTCCGACTGCGCCTGCGACCTCTGTGCCGAATCGTTTCATGAAATGGGGCGCAGTATCTACTGTTTGTTTCGCGTCTTCGAAAGAGCTATTCATCCCGGTGAATATTTGTGAGGATGCATGGATTGGGTGGCTAAAGTACGATTGGAATTCCGTCTACAATTACGCACTGCAGGCGCCAGTAGAATTCAGAAGCGGAAGTTCGCTGTAAAATTGCTGATGTGTGCTCTGCGTACGGGGAATGTTGAATGGGGGTGCCCCTACATTCCAGGTTTTCAGAGCAGATAGAAATTTGTTTTCGTATATTGATTTCCTCTTTTGATTGTTTATGCGCCTTTATTCGTGATGCCGTTGATATTTTTCAGCCAGTTGTTTCATTGTTTAGGTAAGCTTAGGCTACTTACTAGGGGGCTTGGAGGGTTGGTAATTTCCAAATTATAACTAAAGTAAAGGTAACCCTACAAAAAGAGTTCACGTATGCGTATATTGTGTGTGCAGAAAAGGGAATAAACCGTTCTTGGGATTTTATTGTCCATATAATAAAAAGAAATGTGGCCTCCAGCTTCTACACTTTATTAACGAATTAAGAGCGCGATTCTTGGCCATTACTGACCATGCCACCAGTCCACGAGATATTGTAGGCTCGACAGACTGGATTTTCCTTCGAAATGCATGGCCATTCCACCTAGAGAATACAGATACGTGAATTCGATGTGAAAGACTACCTTCCTCGCTTTCGTTCTCGTGCGTTTCTGGCTTTAAAACAACAACTAACCCTGCCATTTCCAAATGCTTCGTTGAGCGATCGTGCACTCTCTCAGGCTTCGTGTTTACCCGAAGGGACAGCTGGTGGGGGGAAGGACTTGGATTTGCATTAACGCCGCGGTGCGTAATTGTTGTCCGTGCCGAGGCGTTGCAAGGGCCGTCGCCGCCCGAAGAGCGAGCCGCACAGGAGCCGCAGGTGCAGGCGTGCGGCCGGCGTGAGCCGTCGTGTTTGATTCTCCCCTGAAGACAGTCACGCCTGGACACAATGAGGTTGCCTCTGCTGCTGCATTTCGACGGGAAGCACGTTTAGCATCTGCTCTTGCTGCACGAAGATCCGTGTTGGCGAGGGCCCGCCGAATACAACTCACAAACAACTTTGCTGCAATTAAGTTGTGGGAATTCTGATTTGGTGTTGTTGACGTTCTTATAAGAAGAAATAAAAGAGGTCATCTTTGTCAACATAGTAGTTGACTAATATGTTGACGAAGATGACCTCTTGTAATTAAGTTGTTAAATTATTCAGATGATGATGCACCGAAAAAAAATCTTTGTGAAGGTGACAAAGCTTTCGCCTTCAGTCCTTCAGGCTTCAGTCCTTCAGGCTTTCGCCTTCAGTTCACGGTTCTGCGAATCGTGTCGAAATTCGAACCCATTCGGAGCTCAGAAAAGAAAAGAACTATAAGTACGTTGAGAGAGATGCGTCACCGGGACGGAAGACCGATTTCGCAACGTTGAGCCCCATTCGACGTAGCGCAAAAGGCGCTTAGTCTAATATCCCTCCTTTTCCCTTGTCAGACGATCGCCGCAGCGGTGGCCTTTTTGGCGGTTTGCCTTCGCCTTCCCCTGAAAGAGGAATGACAAGGTGTTGATTGACGATGAATCATTATCACATGAAAATGATTATAGGTTGGTCAGTGTTCAGATAGGTAGTGGGCGACCTCGTTACTATCCCGTATTCCATCATAGTGATTTACCAAAATGAAAGTATAGGAGCCAAACTTGCAGAGCTCTTTTGTTTTCGCACTTTGGTTCTCCAAGAACATCGCCAGTATACGTGTATTTCGGTTTATTGACTGTTTGGTGGTCTCTAAAGCTCGCTTGAAGAACTTCAGTCGCTGGAACGAAAACGAATTGATAAAAGGATTGGTAATTGGATTCTGAAAAACGAGAAGTGAAATTAATCTGACTCAAGTTATGGTACTCCCCATGTTTTTAATTGACTAATTTATGTTTGTAATCTGGAATGACACGTGGATGAATTAAACCAGAATGAACTGGATCTGTGAATGCGTTGTTTTATCATGTTACATGTACTTTTGTGGTAATGGATAGAAGTAATTGCGTCGTTAGTTTTGTATCTTTTTTCCTGGTTCGAGCATCAAACATATGATGATATAAATTCAGCTGCCAAATCGGAAACATGACACCCTACAGAAAAAAAAATGTATTTTCAATTATGTCTCGAATTACACTGTATTACTTCTACACCTTCACCCGCCATGTACACGGCTAAGTCATTATGAAATTTGTATTGGAGAAAATGGCAGTCGAGAAGCCGTTCGCTGTTCCGTGATGCGATCAGATGTTCTCGGAACGCTCACCTCGTCAGCGCCAGGAAGTGCCGGCCAGCCTGCCGCCGTTAGCCTACATCTCCGCCTGGGCTTGGCTAGTCCGAGTGACCCAGCGGGGATGTGGAAACAACTAGCAATGAGACATCGCAATCCATGAATCCGGAATCCTTCACTCCGAACAAAATGCCGTGATTTCTGTTCAATTGCACAACATATGAAGCGTGGCAGGTAGTAAGAGCGAACTCAGCGTTTTAGTACACCCTTGTGAATTACACGAGAGACGTTCAGGTCCGAAGTTACAAGAGGAATTCGTTCCCTTATTCTCATAGAAAAAAATATTTGAGTTCCGCTTGTGTGAAAAGAATTGTAACGAGTTTTTTCTTGAATTTGGTATTTGTATAGTTCGCCCTTCTCACCTGAAACGCCTCGTATACTTTAATGAGTTCTTTACATTTTTTCTTGCTAGGCAAAATAAATTATTATATTGAAACAGCGCTTATACCATTGAATACTGTCAAAAATCTTGTTTGTAATAGTGTAATGGTGGTTTCGGAGGTTTGAATTGACTATACTACTAAAATATAGTCTGGTTCCTTCGATGGTAAAAACAAGAAAGAAATATAATGCCGCTTCCTTCGCGTAGTCGAATATGAAGATTCAGGTTTTGGGAAATCCAATATGTTTGTGACTGTTTCGCCTTTTTATCCTTCAGTTCAAAACTGTTATTTGCGTTTTACTCCATTCTAAAGCCTAAAAAGGTTTTACGCTTCTAATATTATGAAATGCATTTATGCGTACATCATTACCTAAAACAACTCTCTTAAACTTACATTGATGTTAGTACAGTTTATAATAAATAAGATACAATATCTTATGAAATAGCTGTGAGATCTATCGCTAAAATAGACGTTTCTTTCCCCATTATTTCCACGAAAACTGTAGCCTTCTTTACAAATTCTTTATGTCTCCCTTCGAAAAATGAGAGATTGGAGAATTTTGAGAAAATTTGTTCCTCAGCATTCGTTCCGTCTGCAGAAAGAACGACGCTTGTGTGCAGAGAGAAGGGCGGCAGCGCGGGTGACCGATTCAGTTCCGCAGAAACCGGTATGGAAATGCGTTTCGCGTTCCCAGGGAAAAGACGTGACTGGTTGGCGAGGACGATAGTGGGAGGGGGCGCGCCTTACAACAACTCTCCCACACTTCCAAGACCCTGCTTTGTTCCTTCGCTCTGCTTGTTCCGAGCACAATGTTGGACGTGTGTCCGTCAGCTGCTTTTCTTTTATTTTAGTGATCTCCTTACGCTGACCTGACTCGCGCTAACTGGTCCGGGGTGGGTTCGAGTGCAAAGGGAGCGGTTTTTTGTGTAATGTTTATGACGTGGACCCAGGCACTATGTACGAAATCAAAACTTTCTTTCTCGTGTCATCTGAATTATATTCATCGTTTGATGACTTCTCAGGAACGTGTAGTTTGTTCTGTTTGCTGAGGGCGAATCAGTCTACATTTTCTTTGAGTCCAGCCTTCTGGCATGGTCTGTTAAATCTCTTTCTAATATGTGAATATTCCTCACAAATATTTCAAATAGTGTCGTTCCTTAATGCTTGTTGACTTGTTCAAATGTCAGTTTTCTTTTATCGCTTTATCCTACTCTGGAGTTCCCTGATTTTATATCGTTTGTTTCGACCTATGTTAACCAGTAGTGATGTATGTTTCAGTGCGAAATTTAGGATTATCGTAACTATTTACTTTGCTGAAGGACATATGCGCCAATCAATGTTAACATTGCATCACAATGTTGTTAGTTCTAGAGCAGTACGTACACCTAAGGACAAACAGGCAACTATGCGAAACGTAGAATTAGCCCGAATTCTTCCTGGAAGTTAAGACGCACCGGAAGTCGCTGCGTAGATGAGTTCCGATTACTTTATTTTAATAGAAAGTTTGAGTAGGCACTAAAATTCAATTTTCCAGAGATTTAGTTGTACGTGCAACTACGCATCCCTTTTCCGCTTGTGTCGACACAGTTGTTTTATATTCCTCGGTTGGTGCGTTCTCCAATTTTCATTTATGCAAACCCTGTCGAGTCACTTAAATCCCAAAAGGCTTCACGCTAAAGCCTTACAAATTACTTTTATTAGTATCGAAAATTCAAGTCGAATCGAAGCGTTTATTTTCCAATAACGATAGTGTACATCTCACATACCGATCCTTTCCATTCGTCAGTATCAGCTCCCCAAAAAGCGACGTTCGTCGATGTTTGCTAGCCCCTCTTTTCCCATTCATGCGCGCCGGAGCCGCTGCGTGGATCTGCTTCAATTCCCAGGAGGCGGATCGCGTTGCTGCTGTTTTGAATAACCTTCCGCGCGCGCCCCCAGCAGCGCTGCGTTTCTAGCACGCAAATACGGAAGTGCACGCAACGCAACAGGTTGATTGACCTGCCGGAGGCTGGGGAGACTTTTAAACGCCGGTTAAAGCGACGCGCTCGCGGCGCCCGCGCCGGCTGATTGACGCGATTATGCGCGCGATCAAAGCGAACACAAGACGCGCGCGCCGCGTGCGCGGACCTTCATTAGCAGGGGACGAGACAATTGAACTCGCAATTCGCGCGTGTTGGGGCGTGTCAGTTGAGCTGGTGATCTGTAATTTTACGTTTCAGATGGCACGCTCGATTACGTTGCGGAGGCCTCACCACTGATACTCAACCGGGTTAAATGACGATGCGAGGGCGTTGTTGGGAAATTAATACTTCGGTAATTAACAGTTCACGGTGGTTTTATGAGTACAATCGAATTGTATGGGTCTGGTACAAGGGGTGGTAAAACAAAATTCAAAAGTTGTGGAAACGTGATGTGCACATATCCTATGTAATATTGGAATCGTTATTTCGTAATTGTAAAAATGTGTAATGTTGCGTAATTGTAAAAATGTGTAAGGTGTGTGCTATTTAGGGTGCTGCTAATGCACTGCACATCTGTCTTCTTTTGCGTAATAAAGCGTGATTTCGCAAGGTTACTTTAATAATTCGCCTGTTTATTATTCAACTGTTATAGTCGCATATTATCAGTTGAATAAATTAACTGATTGGATGTTCTACATGAATGCGTAACTTCATTCAGTAGAACTTTTATTCTAATTGTGGGTGAGAAAACAAGTACTGTAAAGGCACGAGTCATATCGAATAATTTCACAATTAATTATAGCTGATGGATTACATTGATTGCAGAATGGAAAGAAATGGATCATCCAAGCACTGTCAGTTCGTACATTTCTGTGTTACTCCAAACGCCTCTTTTGGCACGTGTAATGTATGGAAAGGCAAATCACGGCCGTTCGGAATTACAACGTGAAGAGTCGGGCCGTTTCCGCTGCTGGTGCAGAGGGAGATTGTGCTGCGAGGCGCTTCCGGAGGCGCGGATTAATGGGCGGGACGAGTGCGAGTGCGAGTGCGAGTGGGGAGGAGCGATGGGCGTCGGACGTCAGGGTGCGCCAGGCGCCCGTAGACCATCTCCGAACCTGAGCTTCGTCAAACCCCACCCCGTCAGCCTTTGCCGTGCCTAGCCAGCCCATTCCGGCCAACTGCCGTAGTGGGGTCCAATCGCTCCTCTTAAATAGGACTGAATTTAAAAAAAAAAATTAAAAAAGATACACACACTATAAATACATATACTTCATATATTTCTTAAAAAAATGTATGTTGATGCGCTCTCTCTCTCTCTCTCTCTCTCTCTCTCTCTCTCTCTCTCTCTCTCTCTCTCTCTCTCTCGCACGCTCTCTCTCTCTGCATTCAGTTCTCGAACACAGGGGTGCAATCTCCGCCTTCCGCCTCCCGTCTTCCTCACTGAATTGTTCCGCCCCACCCTTCCTCGCCCTCCACTGCTCTCTGCGTCCTGCTCGCGTCTCTCGAACCTGCCACGTCTCACCTCACCTCACCTCGCCTCTCCGTGTGTCCCTTCACAGGTCCTTCATCTCCCAGCGAACCCCTCCGCACCTTGCCCGCTTCCCGCTCCTGCGCGCCCCGCGCCCCGCGCCCCCGCCCCGCCGCGCGCTCAAGGTGAACCGGCGCGGCATTCCTGGCCCCCTCCGCGCCGCTCTCTCCTCGGATTCTCTCTCTCCTTCCCTCCTCTGCCCTGCACGCCAGGTAGCCTTTCGCTCTCCTATTTGTTCACGCTTCAGCGGTCTGCTTTGGAACATTAATGTGTGTATCGCCCTTCCCATTTTCACAGAATTTTTGCATTACGCTTTCATTCATCTCTACTTTTTCTTTCGTATCTTTCGTAACAGACGACGAGCAGATTCAGTTCTGGGTCTTTAAAATATGCGGCTTTAGTTTTCTTTCATTCCCTTTTAATTTATTTTCTCTCTCTCTCTCTCTCTCTCTCGCACACACACACACACACACCACATACACCACACACACACACACACACACACACACACACCACATACACCACATACACCACACACACACACACACACACACCACATACATGCACGTGCACTTACATTTACTGTCAGCCATTTGCCCGTAGACAATGTTTAATTAATTAATTTTTACTTAAGCATCACCTGCGTTCATCGCCCTCTGCCTTCAGTTCTCATCCCCCGTCTGTGGGCTTCCTGGGAGGCCGCGGGCGGGCGGGCAGTGGCTCGCTTCCCGTTCCGGGCGCTGCTCCGCTCCGCTCCACTCCGCGCCCGCCTCCCCATAAATCTTTGCGGCGATTGGCGGCGCGCTGCCCGCCGTCGCCACCGGCGCCTCCTGCCCTCCCCTCCCCACGCCGCACCGCCTCCGGGGTGGCGTTGTCCCCGCTGCGATCCGCGCGTGCCACGCCCCTGCCCGCCTCGTCCCTGCCCCACCCGCCCCCGCCCCGCCTCCGTTCCGCTTCCGTCCCACTTCATCCCGTCTTTGTTCCCCCTGCCCACGCCTCCTTCCTGCCTGCGTTCCTCTTCCGCCCGCCTCCGCCACACCGCCTGCTCTGCCTTCACGCGCTCCTCCACTACGCCCGCTCGTGCCTGTCTCGTCCTTTTCGTAGTATCGGTTCATGTATGCTTCTTGATGCTTGGGCTCTGGAAGGAGGCCCGTCGGCCTGCTGCATTGCTGTTCCATTCTGAGAAATTCTGACCCCCGACTGTTGCCGGAGTGAGCCAATTCAATATCAATCTCATATCAATGCGATTGTAGCTCGCTAAGCAAAGACAATCCGCCACATATTCCATTTATTCATGTAAGTAATCTGTAATTTTATATGTGCGTAGAAAATGTAAAGATACATTTTCTGTACTTTCTGTCTCATCAGAGATATTGCACACTAGCAGAACCGCAAAGAACACACTTTTCGCTAAGCATGCGCTAAAATTTTATTCAACAGCTGTTCACCCAACGTAAACCATTGGTTGCAGCTAATTACTTCTCTTCCACCGTTGAACGTGATGTCGCCGTGCGTTCGGTATCGGTGACAGTTGACGCTATTCGAGCTCGAACACGTTACACGCATAGGGCGGCAATTGCTTGGCATCACTTGACCGTTGCAGTGCTCCAATTCCTCCCGCCCGCTTGCCCCCACCAACTGCCTCACTGGATAGGGGAGTGAACGGAGAGAGAACGCAGACATGGTAAGAGCAGGCTCCCATACGGTCTTTGAGGAGACCCACCGAAGAAGCAGCAGCAGCAGCGGCGACCGTGTGTCGGTGACGGAGGACGTGCGCGAGGTGGGCGCGGGGCGAGCGCGCGTTGGCGCTGCCGAGTTGGGCGGTGCGGAGTGATCAGGTGGCGGCCGCATTCCTGGACGAGCGCTCCCCCTCCCTCCCTCTTATCCCCACACCCCCCGCGCCGCGCCGCCCGCGGAATTCCGCGCCGCCGCCGCCGCCGCCGCCGCTGGTCAAGGCCCGCTGCGGCGCGGCGAGCGAGCCCCGAGGACGTCGGCCCCGCGGTGCGTCTGCCGGCCAACCCACCACCTCGGCGCGGAAGACCTGCGGCGGGGCGGACGCGATACGCGCCTTCCGAAAAACAAGCTGCCGTTTCGGTGCGCTGTGCAAGTCGCTCCAGTTGGAAGGGCAGTGAAGCAGGCACTACCCGTTGGTTCCAGAGAGAAATGGCCGTTAGTGCGGGTGACTCCTTAATGCAATTGTTCGGAAAATGAGAAGCGAGTATTCGCATTTACTGTGCTATTTGCAGTGAAGTGAAGTTTGCTTTGCTTTGTAACATCTCTTTAACTACATATTCACTGTATAAGTACCACAAGCTTTCTTGCACGTTTGCGTACTTGAACAACTCTTACAAAATGCTTTATTTTCCGTACTTTGACCTTTTCGCAATTGTTAGTTTCTTCCTTTTCGCAGATTTGATTCGAGTATGACAAAAGGGCCACGGACCGCCTACCATTTTTACTCCCTCTTCCTTGCCCTTTCCTCTTCCCTTATTTATACAGACGTGCACTGCAGTACCACTCGTGTTGGGAGGCCAGTCGGGAACTTAAAATCTTGTCCCAGCTTGGTCTGTGGGAGATGCATGGATGGGAAGAACACTGCCAACAATCGTCATAAGAAACATCGTCAACACTACCAACACTCGTCATAAGAAACATTACAACTATTGACCATATCAGTTGTCGCTCCCGGAATCTCGAAATAGTCAATCGGAGACTTGATTCTCAACTAGACTTAAAGTATCAATTGACCCCCTGAAGAAATTTCAGCTTCGTACCATGCAAGAAAATCTATAGCTACCTGAAGCACACACTAATTCCACATCACCTGCAGTACTGTAAACATCACAATTTTTAGGAAATAAAGGAAGCGTGCCGAGGCAGAAAAATGATCAATTTACTGTAATTCCGCACTACTCTTCAGCTTCTTGTAATGTGACAGATGAAAATTGAGAACTCGCCAAGACGTTTCCGGCCAATGCGGGTTAATCTATGGTTAAATATGCCAGGTCGATCAGTATCCAGTCAGTCGCCAGTATCCAGTCATGCCAGTCGATCAGTATCGGGTCCAGGCAAATCAGCCTTATTAAAAAAAAATACCCGGGTTCCACGAACAAGTTTTATTCGAAGTGTGTAATAAAATGTGTAATGCAGAGAAACGTATCGTGTCCCCTCCGATTGATCCTTCGGAGAATCTGCTGCAGAGCTGGTATCTAACGGCGGCGCGCGGAACTTGCGCGGCACGGTGGGTGGCGAAGGGGGGAGGGGTGGGGGCCGTGAAGCGCAGCGCATCCGATGCGCCAGGTGCATCGCCGCCGCCGCCGCCGCCGCCGCCTCGCGCCGCTGCACTGGCGAAGGCCAGCTGCTCCGCCGCGCGCAGGCGGTGGACACCGAAGGCTGAGGAAAAAGAGAGGAGGGGAAGTCCGCTGCCACCGCCTCCAAAGTCGAATCCTTCTCCTGGGGTGGGGGAGTGGCGACGATGGAGGCGAGGCTGAGATGAAGGTGGAGGACATGGAGGAGACGATGGCAGCGCGGAAGATGACGGAAGTGGTAGACGCGATCGCGGGGGCGAAGACAGGAAGTGGTGAAGGCGGCGAAGAAGACGGAGGGGACGGCTATGGGAGAGTGTCGGAGGTTGGTGCCCCTGCGCTGGGGGGAGGCTTGGGCGTCGGTGGCCCGGGGATCCTTGGCTTCAGAGGGGAGGTGGCCCAATGCCATCGTCACCGAAGTGTACGGAGTGTTGGGTGGGCGCCCTGGATGGCCTCTCCGTCTGGTTCCTTCTGGTCTGTGAGTAAAACCTGGTGACTACCGATGAGGCATTTGAATACTTAACCCTGGAATCCTAGAGAAGATAAAACAGATAACAATTTTGTTATTAGAAAACCTTTCTCTTTATGATCTGATTCGCTTGTAATTATCGGATATGTAACGATATTGTAAGCACAATGTTCTGACGTAAAATGTTTGCACGTGTTTCAACAATGGATATCTTTTCATAAAAGTGCAAAAAATCTACAGGTTTTATGAACACATTAGTTGAGGATAACAGATCCTAAGTTTGTGAAATTAATTCTTGTCTTTTTTTTTTAAGGAAAAACACGAACTAAATTTCTGCAAATAAATTGAACCATTGTAATTGCTCCAAATATTCGTTTATATCATGCAATCTTTTTTAATGACGTAAGCGTCTGAGTACGAATAATCTTAAAATTTTGAGCACCGGAATGTTCATAAGCTAAAACTGTCTTGGACAATATTTTGTTATTGATTTGTTTCGTCTTCATAAATACCTCAGAGTGGTCACATTCTGGCAAACATGGAAAACCGGGAATAATCAGAGAATTTCATTGCATCGGAAAATCAGGAAATTTTGGAAGAATCGTTAAAGTCAGGTAACATTTTGAGATGGTTGTAAATCTATATATTATTCCTCCCCTCAAAAAAACAATAGTTCAGCATAATTTTTTGCTCAATTTCTATTTGTTGAGTTTTCTTTAATTTGTACTTTATCATGGCGAATTCAAAGGTCTGGCAAATTTAGTTTCAGACTCGCTTCAATATTTTCTTGAAATAACGTAAAATACTCTATAAACCTTATTAGTGAAAGAAGTTTAAAATGCCCTGGGAAACCGGGAAAAGCCAGGGAAATTAGTTTCCAGAAACGAGTAGCCACCCTGAACCTGGACGTTTCTCGCCAGTATTATTTGTTGAGTGGAGCCGGAAGTTGACGGCAGAGGCGAGCGCGGTGCATGGCCGTGTGCCGAGATCTGTCGTGAACTGCTTCCGCTGAAGTGCGCGTGCGTGCGTGCGTGCGTGCGTGCGTGCTCGCGGCCGCGGAATTGCCTCGCAGGTGCGCCGAGGGGTCGCGTTCGAGCGTCGCGGCCGACCACTCGGGCAGTCGGCTGCTCGTAAATTACCCGGGCGGCGGCGGGGGCGGAGCTCGTAAGGGAGGACGACGCCTCCTTTATGTAATGATGTTGGAGGCTAACGTGCACAGGCGGAACAAACGTGGAGGGACGTTAAGTACGCTGGAACCATGTTCTAGCCAATGGCGGACTTCGACGCAGCTTTGGCTTGTAATAGCTCATGTTTAGAAATCGTAAAAGTACGTTTTTTTCCTAGAAGGTCTGTGGGTTTTTGTTCCGCAGCAGTATTGACACTGCCAGTGTTTTCTTGTTCTTATGACGTAGCACGTAAAATAGTACGTCGTTAGGAAAATTGGCCACGGAAAGTGTGTTAAAAATGCATGTTCTTTGTGAGATAATTTATTCCCGATACATGCTGGTTTGTAAGTGAATAGTAAGAATATAGTTTTGTAAATGTTTCTTTTATTTATTCTCTCTGTAAATGATTGGCAGATATAATTATATTTGTTTAATAAAAACAATTAACTACTCTGTAAAATCGAGTAATTTGTTGTGAATAAACAGTTTTTCAAGGTCAACCTTTAGGTAAAAAAATAATTTGTGACATTTAAGCTTTGGCGAAATATTTCAGTGAGTGCAAAGTACGTGCAGTTGTGTTTAAATTCATTACTTGATTATTAAAACAGTAAACATTTTTTTTATTTACTAAGAATTTTCTATTCCGATTAGATCATAATTTCTACTAATCACGATGGCATACTATTCCGCGTAGGGCTCAAACAAGGTGAGTGTGACGAAGGCGCGCTGGCCGTGGGTAACGCGGAATCGTCACAATAACCGGTTCGCAGCGGGCGTTTCGGCGCCATTCAGCCCGGTGCGGGTGCGATTAGCTCGGCGGCCGTCGCAATCAGCGCCCAAACAGCTCTGCAAGCAGATATCGACTAACAAAGACGGATCGATGACGCCCTTTGGGGGCGAGGAGGCTGCCTTGGCGTGGGTGGTGGAAGCACGGCCTCTGAGACCGTAGGAGGTAGAGAAGGTAAAGAGTAGGGTGCGAAGTGGAGTGAAATGGGGGCGTGGGTGAGGAGGAGGAAGCGGGGGGGGGGGGGGGGGGGGGCGCCGCCGCTAAAGCCCTGTCCGTCTGTTGCCTTCATTAAAATGTAAATACAGCGCCCGCCAATTTGCAAGCGGCGCCCTGGCGCCCTCTGAGGACGTGCGTCGCGGGCAACGCAGATGCCGGCGGGCGCGCGTCGCGGGCGACAGGGCGGGCGCGGTTTCTCGCGCTGCAGCCAAGAATACTCGGCACTTGTAGGTGAGGCGTGGATCTTGATTGGGGAGGAATTTTAAAGGGTATGCCATTAAAGCAAGCTCAGTAAAATACTGGTTTTTGCATAGTTACTTTAATATCCGTTTATATGGCTATTCGTAGATTCTCTGTGAACTACATCCCCGCCCGCACAGTGTTATAAACAAATGTTAATCACTGTATTCAAAATAAATATTTCTACGTTTATCAGTATCTAACATTTTTCCTGACCTGAGGATGCATCGCTCACTATTAAAAAAAAAACTTTTAATTGAAGACCTTGGGGCAATAACGTACTATGCCACTTTACGAAGTTTTGAGAAAAGGACAGTAAAGGTTTAAACACATCCATAAAATAAGATAGAGAACATTCATTTATGAATTACACTGCCATCTTGCGGCGAATCATTAAAATAAAATCCCAATATCTAGAGACATCTAAGGGTCGTCGAATTACACTAATATCTCGATTTCATCAGAAATGTGTCATAGCATGTTAATGCTCCTAGATCTTCAATTTAATTCCATTCATTGCCTGCTAATGGCGAATCATCTGAGTGGTAACAGGTTTTGCAAAGTTGGTTCTCTCGGAAGCGGACAGCGCGTGGTCCGGCCGACGCGAAGTCGGTTCGCGTGGGCGGGGTGGCACCCCGCGCCCTGCAGCAGCTGCTCTGGCGCTGCGCGGATTTTACGACGGACGTTTCCTGCTCGTAAAACAATTGGCGCTCGGGATTCGGCGGCGCGCGGGCGCTCAGCACTTGTCTGCTCGTCGTGCACCCCCCCCCCCCGCCCCCTCGCTCCTGGACGCGTCGATGCGCCGACGCGGGTTCCCTTTTTTTCGCTCTGTTTCCCGGTCGTGTCTCTTGTCCGGTCGCCGTCGCTCCACTTTGGAGAGGCCTCGGTCGCCCTTTACGACAGGTCGCGGCCACGGTTGGAGTTTCCTTCCTTGTTGCGCTCATTTTCCTTCTCGGAGTGGTTTCGACAAGGCTGAACACCCCTAGGCTTTCTCACCGCTTGCCTTGCAGGAATCCGGGCAATTAATTAAAGGCAGAATTAATACAGCGGTAAAGCTCTGAAGAAGGCCGCAAAATGTTAGCCGATACGTTCGACATTAAGACGCAGATGCTGTTCGTTTTACACAGCCAAGACTCTACCTTTATGAGTGGTGGTAACCATAGCCGAAATGTGCTTCTAATTCTTTAAATTTTGACGAACTGTGATGACTGTCTACAGCAACTGACTACAGATGCTTTACAACACTTATGTAAAGTATTACCAATAAATCTTGCAAACGTTATGAAGTGTGTTAAAACCAAGGAGGGAAAGCACTGAAACTTTGAAAAAGCACATACGTAAGATAATGAAATTGGATCAGTGCTCTGTTATGAGATGTAGTTATGCTTGTAAATGACGGACCCAGTTGCACATTAGCCTGACCTCTTGCAAGTGGCGTGTAAATTTAGTTGTATGTACACTTCTTCTGTGCTGAAATATTCATTCATTTATGTACTCCGTATGTAGATATGGGGTTAATAGGTAGGTACATCGTAATGTACATTTTCACAGTTTTTCGTGCGTTCTAACTTCGTATGTTTCCGTTCCAAGTGTGTTGAGTAATTTTTGTTTTGCAGCTATATCAGTTTCACCGCTGTCATTCCTAAAGCTCTTTCATGTCTATTTTGGGAGCCTTGTCTTCGTAACTGGATTCCTTGCCGTGTTGCCCTGCAGGTTGTAGGAACCTCTTTAGAAATATTGAATACCAGGACATTTAGGATTTTCCTTCCGCAAAAACATAAATTATTAACCGAGAGAGAAAGGTCTTTCATAGAATCTGGATATTTAGTTGAAATGCTACAGTGACTAGAGAAAAAAACTTGAGATCGATAAATTCACCTCAATCTCTAACGGAAGGTTCGAAAGTTCATTTAATATGTTCATGTTGTTAGAAAACATTACTAAAACGAATTGTAAGACGTCATTCCGTAATTCGTCGATGTCGTAGAAAATACATTGTATCAGGAAGTATGTGCAGATACTCCTTTAAAACAAGTCAATACGAAAGTTTTTGTATTTGTACGTGACGAAATTATTAGTTGTCTTTTCCGTTCTACCTAAGATGGCAGTTGTGGCAGACTGGGGAAGGATTATTGTGCGATAATTCTCGATACGAGCGACGAACAAATATGAATTTCTTCACCATTTTTGTACAGATGTTTTTTAAGGATCTGGTGCATTTTATTGAGTTCAAGTTCTGTTAGTAAGTGAATGGTTACTACTGTTAAAAAAACTCAGTAAATGTACAATTTTAATAATAATAATAATAATGATAATAATAATAATAATAATAATAATAATAATAATAATAATAGTGAGCTGAACCCTTGCGATTACATTGTAGAAATTAAAGAACTGTAGAAAAGTTACAAACGAAAAGTGCTACATATGCCCTATACGGAATATTGAAAACTCCAAAAATATTCTTTGATACCGTTCATTACTTATTTTTCAAGTCTAACGGAATGAAGATTACTCATTATGACACAATTGAATCACTATTCACTCTCAAGAAAAAGTTAAACATGTTTTTGAAAATGTTATTGAAATATTGTAAATTACCAATATCTGTACAAGTATATTGTAAGCTACAGCAAAAAATTCTGCTATCCACTTTAAATTGAAAACGTAATGCATCACAGTAATTTATAGTTCTTGTTTTCTTTAAGGGGAAGATATATGACAGACGATTGGTGGACATAGCATTTATCACTAATATCTATATTTTAATCACTCAGTAATCTTAGAAGACGAACCACTTTTGACAGATCGATTGGAACTCGTGAAACAAAACGCCCAAGACCAACTACATGACACCAAGTACATGGAAAGCAGTTGATCTAGGAAACGACATGGTGAAGAAATGACGAGAGTTACGCATTCATTCTTTTAATTTTAAGTTATTAAACTTTATATTTATACTGTAAAGCGGGTGTAAGACGCACCTTTCATAGCAACAAAACAAATATCGAAATTTGTTTATGTAGGTAGCGAAAATTTCTTTCTAAGCGGAAACATTTAGTGTTTTAAGTATATAGATAATGTGTACTTTTTGGAAGTGCCCTTTTATTCTAATATTAATACAACTAATTCATATATTTGTTTTACAATTCTTTGGTTACATTTTAAATTCGATTAGCTACTAACTAAACTTTATAAATTTTAACGTTATACAGTTTATCCGCACAATGCTATAACAAATTATAAACTACATACACAAACTTTACAACAAATTATTAACTAATGATTACTTTTTAAATAACATAAATGTGAATTGATAGTAATATTAAGTGCTTATTAAATCTACTGATTATAGAAAGACATTGAAACAGTGCTGCAGGAAGTGTTCATATCTCGAATCGTTCTATTTAGAAATGAACATTTTATAACTGTTTTTTGAATGACACACATTTTATTCGTTGGCATTGAAAGCATCCAAACTATTTCATTCACGTGAAAGTTTGTCGGAGGTAGGTTCATGGCCGAGTGTCTTCAGAGACGGTATAGTGGCGCCTAGGGCTCGCTTGGCGATGGGGACACCGGAACAGTTACTTGAAAGGAATTTGGGCCGGAAAACTGGAAGGCTGCATGGAAAGCGGGTGTGGCTTATAGCTGTTACATGCAGCACATTCTTTCGTTTGGGGAAACACGACAGGTATTTATGCTATTTTTATTCCTGACTTCGTACAGAGTATTACTACTTACGAATTGTTGCAACAATTCAAGTGTTTCTATTTGTCGTGTGTGAAACAAAAAGGAAATGTTAATCCGCTCATGATTGGCCCGTAATTTCGTGAATTACATTTGCGTATTTAAATGAAATTTATTGTAAGAATAAGTACTATTTATTGTTATGTAAGGGAATTATATATCTACATACCTTTCTATTAATAATAAATAGCCTACAGTGTTAGATGAAGTATGCTGATATTCTGAAGATAAAACTCCGCCTTGACCTATCTTTTTCATAGGATGTTGATGAAAAGTTGTATATTGTTCCATATGAAATATTTAAACTACATTTCTGAATATGATCGTTTTCATATTCAGTATTAACACAAAAGGAATTGGAAGTGAAAGCAAATACGTTGTGACAAAAAATTACCCGGAATTCTACAACGTGCGTGGACTGATTCTTTTATGCATTTTAAAATCATTTTAAGGACAGATTAGTTGGCACATAGATGGCAGATTATTGGATTTTCATGTGTTTTAATCGCGACATTGTATTAAAAAGCGTAATAATAAATATTTAATGTGTAACATGTAATATGTATTTAATTTAAAACATGAAATTCTCGGGTATGGAACTCCCAACTTTAAAAAAGCACTCTAGTGGAGAGAGCGGCTTCGTAAAATATTTAGGGGTATCATTTTAAATAATTAAAAAGATACACACATTACATATGGACGTTTGGAAATATCTTCGCCCAAAGTGGAAATATTATGTAAGTCTCGTAAAAGTAAGAAACTGGAAAACAGCGGGGGGCAAATATAATTTTTTTTCCTCAAGAACAGTTTTATTGAAGTTTATAGTACAGTTAACGGTATGGAAGAAATTTGACGTGTCAGGTGTTATAATGCAGATTTTCACCAAGTAGTCAACATTTTTGAACGAACATCAAAATGTTTTGTACATTGGTCAATTCTTCATTTGTTTTTACTCATTTGACTTTTAAAAATTGTAATTGCAGTAACGGATGCAAATCTAACACTGTGTGTGATTCAAATATGCAGTCGTGGAGAGTAATGGGAACCTGGGGATATTGCAAACCTCCTGAAACCTAGTAGGGCCGGATCCAGAAAGTCTCTCAGTTCGGGCCCCCTTCTATATATATTTTTCATCTACTTTTGATTGTTAAACTTAAATAACGAAACGATTCTATTCCAAATGGTAATTCCGTTTTGGATGCGATAAGATCTGAATACAGTACTTCTTTTGACCAAATGGAGTAAAAACCACGTAACATTGTTGTTCGTGGGGGACGTGGTTCCTAAGCCCCCCCCCCCTCATGTCCACCGCCCGGATCCGCCCCGGAATTCTGAGAATCTGCTTCCTCACCCGGAGGCTCTCCGGGTGAAAGCCTGCGAGGCGGTCACCTGCGCGCTTGCACTCGCCAGCGAACAGCGCGGCGCCCTGCGCTGCACTTCACTCCGGAGCGCCGCCGCCGCGCCGCGCGCCGTCATCCAGGAAGTGACGTCACGGCGGGCGGCGCGGGCGAGTCAGCGGCGCGGCGGAAGAGCGCGCGCGCGAGCGATCGGCGCCCGCTGCGACGAGCCAAAACACCCGTTCATCCGTTTCCATACGTCGCTAATGGGGTTTCCTTGTCGACGAGAAAACATACATGTTTAAAACGTCCATGTTTTAATTATAGACCAATAGTCATGCTGTTTTGCTATCCATTTTTAATTACAGTACGTAAAAGGGATGTATTTTAGTGGTTGGTTACTAACACGTTAGTAGTATGTTAACAAAAATTATTATCGAATGTAAAGAATAAAATTAACAATAAAGAACATCGTGTTCGTTACTTTATCCTTTAGTCATTTCCATCCATACACCAAGCACCTGAAATTCTCTCAGATTACACAGCAATATAAAATATTCAAATTACTTCATAATAAAATTTAAGATTCAAATTTTCGAGGAATTGTGTGTAGTTTATATCTTGCAAAATTCTACAACTTCTTTCTTTTTTTGAACGGTCAATAAAAGTCAAACTAAACAATTTTTGACCATTTTTAACGTTTTACTGCTGATAGACGTAATGTTTTTGGCTCACAAAGCCAGGAGTAGTAGAAAAGATCTAACGCTGTTCAGGAGACTGGGACAGAGAAGCCAATAATTTCCCATTGTAATTCATCATCAGGCCCTGTCTGATCGTGTGCAATCTCGACGATCTATTTCTATTCGGTCTCTGGGTCAATGACTCCCTCCTCGATCGCCCTGTCGTCCAGGATGCCTTGGCTCGGGGAAGAAATGGTGATAGAGCCTTTATCGCGACTTACTTGTGCACGTCGAAATGAAGCTTTAATACCCATCGTAATAGACGCATAGATGCTAGCTAGCTAATACTGTTTTCGACATAGTCATGTGCAAATATAATAATAATGATGATGATGAAGAAGAAGAAGAAGAAGAAGAAGAAGAAGAAGAAGAGGAGAAACGTGGGGCACGAGGGAGCAGTGGCGTTGGTGGAGGGAGGGGCGCGGAGTTGGCGTTGGTGGGGGCGGTGCCCGGGGCAGGAGCGCGGGGACGGCGCGGGGGGCGGCGCTTTTCGCGAAGGCGCCCCACGTAGGCAGCTGAGGAATGCGCGCGCGCTTCGCTCGGCATGTCAACGCCCCCGCCCGCGCCCGCGCCCTCGCGGAGGAGCAGGAGGCCGTGGCGCAGCGCCTGAAGGATGGGGCGCGCCTCGGCCGCGTTCGCACCTCCTCCCGCGCGGGGCGTCCGTGCAGGCGGCGCCACGCATTCGTCACGCGGCCAACGGCGAGCAACCGCTCCCGGAATCCAGAGTTGCTTCCTCTTTGCCGACGGACGAGCGTTCGCTGTTCGCCCGACCTTACGGACACATCAAAGGGAGCGAACATTCGCCCAACACGACAGCTGCCCGGCATTGGCCGAGCACTAGCTCGCTGCTCGCTGAATGCCGAGTGTGAGGAGTCGCCTTAACACACGGCCTCGAGCAGAAGGGGTTCGGCGTTCGAAGCTCCTGGACGGGAGTGGGTTGGTAAATGTCCGTGCTAAATTAATAATTCTGTAGTAAATATTTTTAAATTATTTAGAACTATATTTTGAAATATTGTGAATTGAATACCAATTACATTTTCCACCAACAGATTTTATATTAATGAATTCTAAAACAATGGCGAGAAAATAAGTATTGTTAGGCTTAATTAAAACATCTTTTCACTGGAGAAGGGGGTATTTTGGGCATTATCACAATAGGTTTGGGATCAAAAATTGCACAAAAAATGACGTCTACTTCGTACGAGTCCTATAACATTTTCTAATCTTCTAGCATTTTGTTACTGAACAGATCCTTACCATGGGTGATTGTGTTAACTTCGTACTGCGGAATGCATTTCATTCGATGTGCCGAAAGAAAATCATCCTTAGTAATATAACGCCAAAATTTGTTCTTTGTATTCGGCGAGCCTCTTTATTAGAGTCTTCCATTATATCTTTTAATTTGTCAATGCTCATCAAATACAACACGATCCTTAAAGATAATGGTCGGTCACGTCTGGAGTCTCGTTATTGGACGAGTTTGCCTTTGTGGCCATCGCACTTCGTTTTCGCGTGGCAACGCGTTCGCCCTGGCGACGCCGCAACCGCCAGCGCCGTAGCGTATGCTCGCTCGCGTGTGCCAACGCGCCCATTACCATGCGGCTTTAGGGGCGACCGTCGAATGCAAGTCCTCGTATGCAAATAGTTGCATTGTGTGGAGACAACGCGTTATCGCCTGGCCAGCGCGTGCCGGGGGAGCGTGTCGGTGGGCGCTGGGCGCAGGATCTAGCCCTTAGGTCCGCCTCTTTCTTGGCCGAGCGATCGCAGCGGCGGCAGGCGAGAGCCAGGTACCTGGTCGAAACGCGGCAACAGAGCCTTCGCCGCGGCGTCTCCCGGACGGTCTCGTGCATCGCCAAGGAGGCCTTCGCAAGGGCGGTTTGCTTCTGCCTTCCACTGCGGGAAGAACGGTGGTGACAGGCGAAGGACGATGGCGTTAGGCGACTGCGGATAGGAGGGTGGTTGAGAGGCGGTGTGAGCAGCCAACCACGCCCCGACCGCACGGCGTCAATACACGAGTCGGAGCTCCCGGCGGCCGACGCCGACTCGCCGTCCTTGGACGCCGCTCCGTGCGCGCGCCGCGTTGCGCGAGCGTTTAGCGCGGGCTTGTGTGTCCGTCTAATAAGAGCGGGCGGTTTGCGCTGGAGGAGGAGCGGCGCGAAGTTGGGGAGCGCCGATCGCATCCCAGCGCAGGAACTCGGGGAGCATTAGCATTGCAAAGGAGGGCGGAGGCCAACTATGCGCGGCATCCAGACCGCGACGGCGGCGCGGCGCGGGCGGCCGGCCGGCGTGGCCGGAGCGAAGAAGGGGGTGCGGGGCGCGGCGCTGTGCGGCGTGGCGGGGAGCGAAGAGGAGTAGTGCGGCATGGGTGACGGGGAGCGTAGAAGAAGAGGAGCGGAGAGCGAAGAGGAGTAGTGCGGCATGGGTGACGGGGAGCGTAGAAGAAGAGGAGCGGGGAGCGAAGAGGAGTAGTGCGGCATGGGTGACGGGGAGCGTAGAAGAAGAGGAGCGGGGAGCGAAGAGGAGTAGTGCGGCATGGGTGACGGGGAGCGTAGAAGAAGAGGAGCGGGGAGCGAAGAGGAGAAGCTCCGTGTGGCGGGGAGCGCGAAGAAAAGCGTGGCGTGGTAGGGGAGGGCGGGTCGCGGCGCGACGCAGCGTGGTGGGATCGGAGAAGGGGAGAGCGGGGCGGACGCGACGTGGTGTGGCGGGGAGCGGAGAAGAGGGGGCACCGAAGCAAAGATAGGGCGGACAGAAGAGGCCTTCCGCAGGGCGATTCCGCTTCGGCGGAACGTCGTCAACCCAGAGGGCGCGTGCGCGGATAAAAATTATGGAGCTTTCAGCCTTTAGTGCTTGGAGCACAACACAAAGCTCAGTAACTGGAACCGCAACAGCTATAAATTCAGTAATTGTAACCTAGATACTTCACTGGAACCTTGGTTTCTCGAAAATACGATTCCAGCTTAATTATTCGAAATATAGAAATTGGAATATTCAGTCATTAAATACCTCGATATCTGAAAATATTTTATTCTCTTTCTCCACCTTTTGAAATCCCGTTTTCATTTACTTACGTAACTCGAATGTAAAGACGTAAAAACATGGCCGATATGGACACCGTTATGTTACATGATCATTCTTAATCTCTACTTAACTCGTTGTGGCAGTGTTGATGAAAATTGGGCGTTTACACTTGGGATCTCGTTTTGTGTGTTCAGGTTTATTGGAAACCGTTTGGACTTTCTTGACTACCTTCGGTGTCTCACTGGTAAAAGGGAAGGTTAAGTGTAGGTGGGAGGTCTGGACGGGACTGCTCGCACCCCCTTCATGGTTAATTCCTTCTCGTAGCAGATTTACAAAATGTAACAAAATGTATAACTTTGGAATTCATTAATCTGATTACGCATGTAGTACATTCGTATGTGAAAAATTTCTGCACAAAATGACTTTTTTAGCGAATGGCGAGACAAATTATCATTACTGGCTTTTAGGAAGTAAGGGACAGGTTCTTCTCATTGTATTGTTTCATACTGCTTTCGATTAATCTTTACCATACTGTGAACCATTGTGTGACATCGCTTTCTCGCTCACACTTAATGGAATGAACAATTCTGTACATTTAGGATGTTGATTCTTGTCATGCTGATTTGCCTTTTTGCTAAAGAATTTCAGGTTTCGATCCTTCGGCGGCGTAAAGGAATCTTCTCACAAAAAATTCTTGGGGAATTTAATTATTCAGTAATGGTGACAACATAAATAGTTTCCTGTTTTCCCAGATTTTCATCATTTTCAACTGTCATCAGAAATAATATTTTAAATGACAGTGATTATATATTTAGGCGTTCTGTATTCTATGAGCACATACCATCAATGTGGCATTTTCGCTGACTGTTCAGTGTTCTACTGTTAATAAGCTTTACCAACGACAAACATACCTTTCTTCGCTTCCGTATTTTTATGTTTATTTCAAATAGAGGCCATGCGGAACGCTAGATGAATTGCATTGCGAATGTCGTTCTTGAATTCACGATGAACGTGCTTTTTATACTTTGTTCCCACATCTGCCTGCGGATGAAGTTTTTGCAGTTCGTGCGACTTCACCAGCGGCGTTTCAGAGTATCATCTCGGCCATTAATCATCCGTTTGCGCTGGGTCGCGCGCTTCCCAGAAGTCGGCCGCCCCGCGGAGCGGCGCCGACACAGCGCGGGCGCCGCCCGGCAGGTGGCGGGCAGCGCGGGCGGGCGGACCCGCGCCTCCCTCGTCCTCGTCCGAAAAGAGCTCATCGCTGGGGACGGGAAAGATTTGGGATGCGGGAAATCGACATTTCGAGCTTTATCTGTCTTTCGGTCTTCGTGTCGTAAAGGAACCTTCGAAACCTACGCGTTTTAGTCGATTGAATGAAGGCAGCACGATTGCGTCATTTTTTTCGAGCTATAATGTTTGCTAGTGTACTTCTATTTAAATAATGTTCTGTGTCTTGAAGGATTGAAACAGCCGGTTGTTACGATAGTAATTAGTAGTAGGGAGTGGTGTGAGGTTTATGATGTGCTCATTAATAGAAAACAGAGACGTAGTCTCATTGTAATTATTGAATGGTGCATAAAGTTTTTTCGGTTGCATTTGCTCATTAAATACCTAATAAAGTTAGATTTGCTAAGTTTATAGGCCACGCTGTTTTTAATGTCAATGTAAAATCGCAGTTTAATGAGCTCCTGTATGATCGCTATCTTAATTTCGTAACGTGAGTTCCACCTGTGCGAAGTATGTGCGCCGGAACAGCCTTAACCTGGTACTCTGCGGTATTTCTGCGGATATTCAGTTTACCAGCATCGGCGACCGCTCGCGGTCATTGAACGCTTCACAGCCCTTGAGTCTTAAACTCCCAACCGCTGCCCCCGCCGCCAGCAGCCGCCACCGCCACCGCCACCGCCACCGCCACCGCCACCGCCACCGCCACCGCCACCGCCACCGCCACCGCCACCGCCACCGCCACCGCCACCGCCACCGCCACCGCCACCGCCACCGCCACCGCCTCCGCCTCCGCCTCCGCCTCCGCCACTTCCGCCCGCATCGCCGCCTCCTCCGCCGTCTCCGCCACCGCCTCCGCCACCGCCTCCGCCTCGCCACCGCCTCCGCCACCGCCTCCGCCACCGCCCTCCACCGCCACCGCCTCCGCAACCGCCGCCCGCATCGCCGCCTCCTCCGCCGTCGCTGCCACCTCCATCTCCACCGCCACCGCCATCGCCATCGCCATCGCCACCGCCACCGCTACTGCCATCACCTGTGCCACCGCCGCCTCCTCATCTGCAGGTCCTTCGCCTGAGAACGTGCTGCTTTGCTTGCTTCTGCCGGTAGCTTTCTTCGTCTCAGATGAAACACTCAAGGCGTTTCCCAAACGTCATCACGTGCTTCACCCAGCTAGGTCCAAAAGAATAAATGTTATGTTGATACGTACGACATTGGAACAAGAAACCAGGCTCTACTACATTCACAATAACGCAGCCATTATTTAAAATAATGTCATTTTTTTTTTATTCTGCGATGTTTTCGCGTGTTTCGTGAAGATTGTTCCCCAATTCCTGGATGTGAATAAATTTTACTCATAATTCTTTAACGCCGTGTAATCGTGAAATTTTTAGACACGCCTGTGCCTTCGGAAGAATTTGGCACGCGTTCCTCGAGCTAGACATCGGGCCTCGAAAACGCGGTTTTAAAGCCTCAATGCATTGGAGGTATTAGGTATTTCGTTTAAGGCCTAATTTCATTGGCAGCGTTTATGCGTGATGTACTGTCGATGTCAAGGCAACTTACTGCATTACGTTTGGTCCAGCCATTAATAAGTTTCGATCTTGTACCCCTTTCTTATTTTCGCAATCATGCTCTCAATAAGGTTTGTCGCTGTTGTATTCTTTTGACGTCTCCCAGACGTCATGACTGAGAACGGCCTTTTGTCGTGTCGGAGACGCGAGTGTGTGGGGTCTACAAACAGTACTCTAGTGGCCGAAAACGGAGTTGTATGTAATATATCTGTTTACGGCTTATTCTGGTGTGTATCGTGTCATGTGTTGAAATTTGGTGATCTCATTCCTAGTCCTTCCATAATTATTTAAATTGAAGTACTGCAGAAAGAAGGTAGGCCGAGGCATTAAATATGAGAGGAAGACTGTTGGAAGAGGAGTATCATTTATTCATATTTGGGAATTGGGCAACAATCTAAGCTAACCCGCTAAACATTTCATTGCTAGTGCAGAGTGGGAGGGAATGGGTTAATGCGGGTTCTACCGTAGCACTTGATCCGCGCGCCGCCGGCGCCGCCTCTGTGGTAGGTCGTGCTCGGACGCGACCTGTCTCGGCGCGGCGAGCGCTGGTGGGGGCGGCGTGGGAGCGTGGTCGGCGCCGCGCCGTGGTCGGCTGCTCCGGCCGCTCGCCAGCCTGAGCTATCGGCGCCCGGGATCGATGTTGGGCGGCGCGGCCCGCGGTGCCGGTCACTCCCTCGCGATCGCCGGCGCTCTCCACACGCGCGGCTCTTTCGTCAATGCGTGCCCATCCAGGCGCTCCAGCAGCGCAGGTTGGGGCGAAGTGAACGCGGAGAACGAATTGGACTTGCGCGAGGTATTGTGTTTCACATCCGGTCTTACGCTCGCTTTCGTCATTATGTTGGATCAGGACAAGCCGCCTGCCTGGTTGTCTTGTTGAAAGTTTGTGAACCTTTTTGACTGTCTTCTAATTTTTATTTCTTTTCGATATAGGGTTCAGTACACATCTACCCAGTGCTTTCTTAAGAAGCGTAAAACATTTTTATTACTAGAGTATTAAATCGCACCTGCGGGTCAAGTATATTGAACACGATAAAATGAAAGAATTTTATGTGTCCTGTATATTTCGCGTTCGGCATCTTGTCCGCATTTCAGTTAAATGTTTCGATTAAAATTATGACTACTTTTTTAAGTGAGTTGATTTTTAACTCGTCTCATCTTCATATTTTTGAAGTAATGTATTTATTTCTAGTTATGATTAAATAAATAACTTTGTCTGTTCGTGTATTTTTATGTTCTATATGCAATAGATGCGTCTCCGCCGGATTTTTGCTGATGATAGTTATTTTATCTCATGAGAGCGATACGTCGCTACTTTGGGACTTCTCAAACTGTCACTTGCGTGCCCCCAGGAGTATAGGGGAGACTTGTAAATGGTACATGAACAACATCGTTGCGAAAGTTCCAAGAAAGTATTAACCACTTCGACGAGATGTCACAGTTTTTTGAGAATTTTTAATCTTCGTATAAATTGTAACAGCGATGATTGTCGTTGACCCGATTCACTGTCACGAAATAATTTTACGAGATTGAATGTGTTCGTGCCTTCTGTGGTAAGAGTAGTTACATAGTCCTTCTCGTGATGTTAAGTTGCTCCCGCGTTCTTTTTAAGTTATAATTATTTACTGTGTAACTTCAAAAGAATTTATTCAATAAATGTAAAAACAAGTCTTATGCAGCTTGGTATGCATAAATGTAAAAACAAGTCTTATGCAGCTTGGTATGCAAAATGTAAAACCGGAGGAAAATGTCTTCGTGATGAACATTAAACTTTTGTGACCTGTGAAGGGTACAGTCTTCGAAAGTATTATGCCCCCTGCTCTCTTTCTTCCTTCGGCGAATGCAAGCCGCCAGTGCCCGCCCGACGCGAAATCGGGCGTCGGATCTTACGTAACGTGCATTTGATCGCGTCGCCCCCTCCCGAGGCCCGGCCGCTGGGGGATGGCATGGGCAGTCCCTGGAGCCGGTTGAGACGCCACGCCGCGCCGCGCCGGCCGCGGGGCGGGGCAGGGGCGGGGGTGGAGGGGAGGGGCGATCTGGGTATTGATCGGCGTCGCTTTGCGAGGCCGCGTGCGTGCTCCACGCCACACTCCCCCCCCCCCCACTCGTCCTTCCTTCCGCTGCAAACGATCCTGCCACCACCACTCTCGAGGCGTGGACGCTCGGGCTTCTTCCTTCGCCCCCCCCACCCCTCTCCCCGCAAACTGGACGTGGACGTGGGTGTATCTTTCCTCAACGTTACAGCCCTCCCTGATGGCTTGATGTGAACGTCGATGCAGCCGCGGTGGAATGGAGAATCCGAGAAAACCTGCGGCGAAACGGCTTTGCCGCCCCCCAATTACGTCGATCGGGGTTTAAAGCGCTGCGCCCAGTCGTGGGGGGCGAGCTGTCTCACCGCTTCACCGCGCGCTCCTCAGACGAGGATGTGGCGCGGAAGCTGACCTGCGCGGAGCGAAGGGCAGTGTGTTCGAATCCCGCCTAAGGTGGCAGCTATTCGCTTTGTGAGTGTAGAGTGGAAGGGAATTGCAGAGCACCAAGGAGCTCATAATAATTATAATAATACTTTTTATTCACTATTACGTCAAAATCAGCCGAAATGCCGAAATCTTTATACAATATGTCACGTACACATATGATTAGCACCAAAAGCAAAATAACTATTCCTTATACCTTTACAATTGTTTGTTAGGCGTATACTATTTGTCGCTTGGCATTCTCTTGTGGTGTCTACCAAGGGGATCGATTCCAACAGCATTTGGATACTTGGCAGCAGCGACGCGAATCGCGCCCTCTATTCCACTGTGTTTCCGGGATGGTGTGAGTCACCGATGTCATGCGAGTCTTGTGAAATGGATTAGATCTGTGGGGTCATCCGCCGCCACCGTTCCAACAGATTGTGCTTGGTGTGTGACTCAACTGTGCTGTGCTTTCTTTATCGATACGGTATTATAAACAATGATAACAAGAGCTATATAAAATGTATGTGTATACATTTACTTGCCTGAAGATTTGATGGAGTAGACCTTTGTTTACTAATATTTCTGAGAAGAAATTTCTCTTAAATATTTGGGCGTTTTTTTCTTCTGACAAAGAGTTGCTCGCAGCTCTTTTTTCTCTTAGACATTGAATTCATTTAATTTCTAAATGTGACGCGATATTAGAATCATCTAATTCATTGATGTTCAATGTATCAAATATCATTTGTATGGGGAAGAGAGAAATTGGAGGAATGGAAGAATTCGCGTTGTTAAAGTTCGATTTGTGAAGTTTCCTTTTGATTCCTTCCCCAGAAATCCTAGTCTCCAACTGCCCCGGGCCAGGAGCGAGAAGGTGAAAACGGAAGCGAGGTGAGTTGCAAACAGGTAGAGGAACTTGCTCGGGCAGTGTGGGGGGGGAGGGAGAGGGGATGCATTTAACACAGGCCCTCGTACTTGACGACCCGTGCCTTTGGGCTGTTGCCGCGGCGTCGCTTGTTTGCATACTTAATGGACGGCAGCGACGGCGCTGCGGCGGACCGCATCCGCTCCTCTTCATGGCGACGCGCGCCCGCCGACCTGCTCCCCCTCCCCCTCCCCGCCCTTGGCCCCGCCCTGCCCCCTCCCCGCCCTTCGCCCCGCTCTGCCGCGCCCAGCATCGCTCCGCCACGCCACGCCACCCTGCCCCGCCCCGCCCCGCCCTGCTCCGCTCCGCCCTGCCCGCCCCCGCCAGCATAGCTCCGCCCCCCACCCCCCCCCCCTGCCACGCCCCGCCACGCCCCGCCCCGCCACGCCCCGCCACGCCACCCCCGCCCAACACCCTTCAACGCATCTCATTCAAGTCCATCCTGCCGCGACCACCACCACTCCACCACACCGTCTCTTCCCGCCCAAACTGCCCCGCACTTCCCAGCTCAGCCCAGTGCAACAACGCCCCCACCTGCTCTCTCTCGTGTCATTCCATCCTACCGCATCCCAGCCCTTGCCCGCTCTGAACCATCCTGCTCCCCGCCCCGCCCTGGCCTACCTTGCCCTCCTCACAGCCCGTTAGTCCCCTGTCCTTCGCGTGCCCCATTCCTGCCCTTCCCTGTCTCGCCCTGCTCCGCCCGTTTACCAACTCTTGTGAACATTCAATTTCTTTGGGACGCCGCTCTTCTCCACGCTTTCAGTTCCCCTAACTTCCTCTTGTGGCAGCGTATGCATGTCCCTCGGCGCCCTCCATCGGCCGCGGTCTGACGCAAGAGCGCCCCATCTTCATTCCGCGAAGAGCGCCGGCGCGGCGTGCGTCACGCGGGCACGCGTCGGCACGCGGGCACGCCGCAGCCACCCGCCCGCGCCCCGCCCCACAAATGCTGATCTGCGCACACGGCTCACGTCACAGAGGAGGGACACTGCGACTCGAAAACGTCGACTTCCGAGCTTTTTGATAAGCAGCCTCTGCGCACGTTTCGTCTAAGGAAGACGCCAGAAAACCTTTGTAAACTTTATTAACGCAGCCGAAACAAATGTCTGGGTCATTATAATCCCTTGCTTTGTTAAGGTAGCAGATGTTTTCTGATCAGCGATAGTGTGCTTAGATGGCTCTTGTGCGCATGCTCAGTCTCACCCTTCTTGTGTGTCTCGCTCGCGCGAGCTCTACGGCAGTGCTCTGTGCAGTTCATGGCTGAGATCCACTTACGTCCCGCGTGATCCTCGTGGACAGGGCATTTTGTACGTTGTTTTGTTATCCCCTAATTGCCTCGTTGCAGTAGCAAGTTTGGGAAATAATATTAAATGATCCGATTCACTCAAGAAGTTGTTCATCGAAATTTATGTTGCGGATCTTGTTGACGTATTTCGTTCTGTTCCGAATCCAGGTAATCAATCTGCTCATTGCATAAAAAAAATCACTTGTCTTTGGTTGGGCGATCTGAGAGAGTTCCGGATTCTTGGATGGAATTGAGAACCTTTCTCAGCCCAATGATAATTTAGTAAATTTTTCCACCAATTAACCACCACCATCTCCATCATTTTCCAATTCCTCCACCATGAACGACCCTTTCACTCTCATAGCTGTTACCACCACTGTCACCGTCATCATACCTGTCACCACCACTCCATCCACACCGTACCTCAATCACCACCGCCAGTACCCCAGCTTCCACCATTCCGTCATCATGCACACCTGCGACGTGATTCAGCCGCGGGTTTCTTCACCTTTTGGTTGCGCGGGGGCGAGTGACTTGCGAAGTGCCGGCCCTCGCTTGTCAGATTGCACTTGGCTGCAGCGGCAGTAAAGTGGCGATATGCTGCCTCGCGCGCTCTCCCCGAGGAATGTCATCGACCGCGGGCCGGGGGTTTTGTTGTGTGGGCTGACGTGCGCAGTGCATAGAATTAAATTCATTTCCCGTTAGTAAATTCCTTAGTCACAACTCGCGGATCTTAGTGACCAAATATTCGCGAATACTCGTGACTTTGAATGGTTGATAATGAATTCTTCATCCGAGGAATGGTGAGTTGATTTATTACGAGTTATATAAATTCGTCGGTTTTTTGAGTTAGATGTTTTCTCTGTTCATTAATATTATTCCAAGTAGCTGTGATGTATGAATTTTAATTGATAATTTGTAGCTGCGAAAATCGTGAAGCTGATCTTGTTATATGGGCGGGTACATTGTAATAGATTTGGGTAGTTGCTGTGTTTCGCTTCCAATAGTCCAAATCATCCTGCATTTTGTGAAATTATCTTAAATCTCAACGGAAAGAGTAACGAAGATTTGATGCATACATTTGTAATATTGAGATTCTAGAGCCGCAATACTAAATGAATACAGCTTGAATTGTTTTAGGGTTTTCTACGTTCTTTTCGGTAATCGCACGTACAAAAAATCCAATAGGATTCCCACTATTTTGCAAATTTGCGCCAATATATAAAGTTGGATCGCATTTGCGATTCGCTAATCGATCTCCTAGTGAACTCGGAGGGGCCTCTTATAACGCGCGAATGGGTCATTATTGGAATTTCTCTCTCTCTCTCCTCTCTCTCTCTCTCTCTCTCTTTCTCTCTCTCTTTCTCTCTCTCTTTCTTTCTCTCTCTTTCTTTCTCTCTCTTTCTTTCTCTCTCTCTTTCTTTCTCTCTCTCTTTCTTTCTCTCTCTCTTTCTTTCTCTCTCTCTTCTTTCTCTCTCTTTTCTTTCTCTCTCTCTTTCTTTCTCTCTCTCTTTCTTTCTCTCTCTCTTTCTTTCTCTCTCTTTCTTTCTCTCTCTTTCTTTCTCTCTCTTTCTTTCTCTCTCTCTTTCTTTCTCTCTCTTTCTTTCTCTCTCTCTCTTTCTCTCTCTTCTCTATCCCTCTCTCATCTCTCTCTACTGCTCTTCCATAAATCACTTACAATTTCTAAGACTGGCGCATGTAAGATCGGTGTACCTTATAAACGCAGATTATGATCGGATGTCCCTATTGATTAGTGTGTTGGCTGATCGTGTGCCGTTGGCTCCCAGGCAGGGCCTCCCGCTGCCAGCGCGCTAGCTCGCCCGCCCAAGGGGTCCTAAGCACCGCCCAACGGTGGGGCTTGCGAATAGTGTCCATTCCATTCCAGTGATCCGGCCGGCCGATTCGGAGTGCGCGTGCGACGTCACAAACTGCACGCTGTAAGTCGCCACTTCGCCCACGTCCCAGTGAAGCGTTGTCAGAGTGGTGCGATAGTCTCGGAAAACGAAAACGTGTGATTTTGTTAAGAATAATGAAATTTTAAACTGTGGGAAAATGAGCTAATTCATTTATTTGTACAGTACGTATTGAACTCTTTAAAACATGTCATAAAGCAGAACGAAACGAGATTGAGTCTGTTGTAAAAGGTAGGAGTCGTATGTCTTGTAAGTTGCTCTATATTTACCTTCATGCCTTTCCTTTACGTCTGTTTACGTTCGTTCACGTATTTTCTCACTCTCTATCAATCTATTTAGCTTATCCTGTCCTATCTTGTCCCATATAGCGCCGAAGTAGCGAGTGCCTACTTTATGCTGTGTTCTGGGTCCGATTATTGTGATACGTTTTAAACATTAGAGCACACCGTGTCGCTCTGCGAAATCTATTCTTCCGCCAGCTAGATGAGCTGAACGCTGTCTGTTAGTGACCCAAAGTCAGTTCAGTGTGTGCAGTTAGAGGATAAGTGTAGTTGTGTCGAGAGGTAGATGATGTTCCGATATCGTCAATAGAAGTATAATCCTACCCAAAAGCAGATAAGAAAATGTATGCGTGGTAAAGTTACCAAACGGAAGTGCACGGACAGGGCGTAAATCTGAATCGTTTACTTTTCTTTCAGTTTTGATTAAACTCGCAGTTCACTAAATTGTGATCAAAGAATTATGTAGGTAAATAAATCGTATTTCTTATACTGCGTTTTTCTGCTTCTCAAGGCCCACAGTGGCATTATGGCACGGTGTTTGTGTTTTCTCTGTCGTGCCGCCATGTGTCGCGTGATTGCAACCGTATCAAGCACTGCTGGAGACGAAGTGACTCTGGCGGCACGACCGAAAAAGACGCGAAAAACCCTACCGTTATGCCACCGTGGTGGCGGGCCTTGAGGGGCAGAGTTATAAAGACCAACGTATTTAAGGAAGATTAAAAGCGTCCTTTTCTTGATTCCTTGCTCCATAAGTACTTGGGCAAGCATTATCTAATTGGTGGAATGACAAACACTATAGAGAGCGCTTCTAGAGAGGTTCTAACGAAACTTTGTGAAATTGATGCGAAATTTTTGTAAGTGCTACTCCTCCCATTTTAATTCCGCGTGAACGGGCGTCGAAATAACCGGTCGGTGGGTGACGAGGGCTTCCTTCCAGTGCGTGGAGGAGGCCGTGGGGGCGTCGGTCGGCGGCCTCTGTGCGCGCGCAGGTGGATTCGGCGCGCGGGCCTCCGGGGCAGAGGTCATCGCGCCCCTCCTCCCCTCCCCACGCCTCTGCATGCGCGGGTCAACGCTCCGCGCAGACCGTTGGCAGGCCCGCGACCTTCTGGACGCACGCCCGCGCGCCCGCGCGCCCGCGTATTTGCAAGTCTCACGCACGCCGCACGCAGCTGCCCACGAGCGCTCGCCGCTCCTCGTGCGCTGCGCTTTACACCCAACTCTCCAATGCCCTTCCCAATCAGTCTCGCCTGGTGCACTTGCCTACGAGGCGCCTTGAGGTTGCGTTCCGGCGATCCTTCGTGGCCCCAGACGAAGAACGTCGGCCACACGACCAAAACGGCGGCTGGATAATAGTCGGACAAATACGGTGAAGTGTAATTTGGTGAGTGAAAAAATTCAATGATGTATTATTAGGCTCCATAAATCAGCCAATTCACTTAGCGAACGAAAACCTTATAATAATCGGGTAACCGATTCTGTAATCTGACCCGACGCGTCTCGGTGTACAGGTGAAGAACTGATCACTGTTTTTCATATCCTTTCAGAACGTTCTAAAATAATTCTTGAAAAACGGTGTTTGAGGACCTTCAGGGGTGATGAACGCATTGGATTCCTCTCGGCAAGGCGATTCGACTGGTAGTATTTGTTGTTCGATCCTTCTGTAATATTATGAAAGAAAAATGGTAAAAGCGTATATTTGAACTCTTACAGTTGTGAACCGCAGTACTTCCAACAGAACATGGTTCATTACGACGCGATGAACCAGATGGACGATGATTAAATCTAATTTTGTAATGAAAATAAATTTTAAAAATGTATTTTTAGCAGTTTGTTTCTCATGAAACGTTCTAGTCAGAGGGTGGACGAACTACACAACTATATACAATGAAAAAAACTTGTTTATATTATCAACTTCATAGCATAAATAAAACATTTTAACTGAGGATGAGGCGCCACATGAAGCCAAACTCGAGCACCACCCAAGCTGAATGCCTCTAAATTTGTGTTGTGGTGTTGTAACTAAAGCGCAATCGAATATCCTCTCCGTCCACAGGGTCCCGTGACGTGAAATGCAAACGCTTCACTTCTCGACTCCAGCAGTGGCCGGCTAGGTTCCTTAACCCCGCGTCATGCCGCAACCCCGTGGCCGGTGCGTCGGTCCGGGCCGAGGCCCTGGCGAGCCGGGTTGTCGGCCGCGCGGCCGGCGAAGATGTAGCAACGCGCGCTGCCTGGCGCGCCTCCAGCTGGGCCCCGGCGCGCGGGCGCCCGCAGCAGCTGGAGCACGTTGCGCCGTCCCATGCCCATGGCTTCACTGACGCGGGGCACTCGCAATGGGTTTCAAACGCCTGTGTATACTCGGGCGATTTCTCTCGAACCCCAAATTCCCTCGGACTCGAGTTCGACATTTTCTTGAAACGTTAGCGGCAAGAGTCCTGGCCGGCGACTGTGGCCGCTGTAGCGTGTGAGTGGGAGGAACTAGGGATTGCCTCCCAACGGTGGTGGGACTTTCGAAACCACTGAGGCGATTTTAGCCGCGGGCGGTCTGGGAAAGAATTGTAGCGGTCGGTTGTTCTGAGCGGTAGTTTTGTGTGGTTCTCCAGATCGGTATGGGGTTCATGCCGGTAGCAAGCAGCTTCTTAACAAAAGATGGCGGGCACCGCTCCCGATTTTTCTTTACTCATCCTTTCCCTCGTTTCCTCATTGACGCGCAATTACTCTGATGTGCACTGGCCTACAGCAAGTGTCGGGAGAACAATCGGGGGTTTGAGGTTTGTCCCGGCTGGGACGGTGGGGCAAAGCCCCGTAAGCGACAGGTGAAGGGCGACGCCGACTCTCTCGAACTAGTGGGAGACGGAACACTACCGCCTCCTGCGATGTAACATGAACTACGCGTACGAGCTATGCGAGGCTGATTGCGAGATAGCAAACATTCTGTGTTAAGAACCGAAGAGTCAATATTTTAGTGTGTGCCGGGCGAGGGGAAGATAAGTTTCGAGGGCTATCGGGAAAGGTATTGGAAACATTATTAGTTCATTTCTAATGTTTTTATTTGGAAATAGAGTGTGGCATACGAGACACGAGTACGTTCTGCAGGGCGTCAGACTTAAACTCTTTAAACTCGTATTCGATGAATACTCTAACCTTTTAGGATTACAATCGGGCAACTTTTAATGTACTGTTTCAGGGGAATTTCGAACCCAGGTTGGAGAAAATTTCGGATCCGGGACATGCATCCGCGTTCGAAAGCCATTAAGATTCTCCTGCGTCTGGCGGAAGCTGAGGGATCGCGTGCGGCGGAAGCTGCGAGGGCGGGGCGTGAGGCGGCGAGAAGGGCGGTGGAGGGCCGAGCGACGGCCTGTGAGAAGCGCAGCGCTACGGGGTGCCCGCTTTCTGGAGAGCGGATGCGTTCGCTCCCCGCCCCGCCTCCTCCTCCTCCCCCTCCTCCTCACTGCTCACCCGACCGGATGTGGCAAGGCGGTCAGGAGATCGAACCCGGATGCAGACGGCCCGCGGCCAGCCCGCGTGTCGCGATGTAGGCCGCGACGCGGCGCGGCGTGGCGTGGCGTGGCGTGGCGTGGCGCGGCGCGCGGATCACGGCGTGACGGCCGCACGACGCGCCGTGCCGCCGCCGCCATTGCCGCCGCCGCCGCCGCCGCCGCCGCCGCCGGCGAGTATTTTTTCGACAAACAGCTAAAACAAATGGATAAATAGCACATGTGCGGAATGCGCTGTATAAAGGGTGGCAATTCGAAAAGTTGGACAGGTGAAGGTAGTTCGGTGTAATTAACAAAACAGTTCGTTGCGCTGACGCGTTTCCAAATTGATAGCGAGGCTCCAGGTTTTGGCTTCCGCCGTTCATACGTAATATCCTTGAGATCAGCCAACCTTAAAATTTCCAGCACATTTTGCATCATAAAAAATGCCGCTTATGGTGTCTCACTTCTCTCCGTACCTGCTTGAATTATTTCTATGTAATTAAATGAGCGCATCCACTCGTGTTGCAGTTATTCATTCTTTTAATCGTTTGAGGGGGGAAAAAATCCGCGCGCCGCTGCGCCCCAGGGGGCCAGACATGGAGGGCGTCGCGTGCCGAGACAGTAATCGTGACAGTGGTTTCCCCATCGCTTTACCCTCTTAAAATTGACCAGGGAGCGCATTTTCTTAAGTTTCGTTTCTTCTCGGTCCAAAAAAGAACATTTCCGTCAAAGGCTCGCGAAGTTTTGTAATTAATATTCGTTATTTACTAATACTATTTCTTCACATCAACAATTTTTTATTATCTTCTGTACAAGGGTACTCACAATATTGGGATAGGTATGGTTGTTGCGACGTAAAATTGATGCATATTAACAAGATCGTTCTGTATAACCATGCTATCGGAAACATCGCCTGCTCACGCCTATTACTTAACTAGTTCACTCAGGACATGCATTTCGTGTTCGTTTAATTCCTTACTAATGGTTAATCCAACAATAAATTGTTTCTGTAACTTTTCTTTTTGTTAGATGCCGATCATGTATGCTTTGTTTTCACCCACGTACGAGCTGTGAGCTCTGAATATTAATGCTTTTGTTGTAAATATCAAGGAATTAAGAGATCGTGACTAGTGCCAGAGCGTAGTAGCAGCAGGGACTGCTGATGTTGACCTGATGAGATCGAGATATTTCATGTGGTTAGGCGGAAGAGCACAGGCCCTATGGTCTGAGCCTCGCCATTATTATGCCAGGCATTATTATTATTTTATTATTATTATTATTATTATTATTATTATTATTATTATTATTATTATTATTATTATTATTATTATTATTATTATTATTTTATTATTATTATTATTATTATTATTTTATTATTATTATTATTATTATTTTATTTTATTATTATTATTATTATTATTATTATTAATTTTTGCCTGATAGGGTTTCTAGCCCATATGCAGGTTAGTTTGGTGATGGGTATGCCATCTCACTGCCTCCAAACTTGCAGGGCAATTTTTCGGGTTGCTCACCCTAGGTGCCTCGCCTTCACTACGGCTTTGAGTTGCATCTACCCAGGACATCTTCGCCATCTTTTTCACGCTAACGATGTTTTTGCATGATTCTTCTAGATTATTATTATTATTATTATTATTATTATTATTATTATATTATTATTATTATATTATTATTATTATATTATTATTATTATATTATTATTATTATATTATTATTATTATTATTATTATTATTATTATTATTATTATTATCATCGAGAGGTGCGCTATAGAGGCCGGAGCTTGAGGAAAGGTCGTGTCGGCGCATCCGGCGCGCCGTCTCCTTTCTCCTGGCGCGGCCGGTGGCTGGAGGTGGCGTGCCCGCAAGACGACCCTGTCCTGCGGGCGGCCGACGGGGCCGGCGGGGCGGGAAGCCGCCCCGACGGAACTCAATCTGCAGAGAGCACATCCTGCAGGAAGGTCGGCGCTGGAGGTGGGGAGAAACTCCACATTTCTCGGATACTCATTTAATGATACGTTTTCTCGAAGACAAATTTAAATCGTCAACTTTTTCGTCGAAGGTATATCCTAAACTTTAAGCTACATCTAAATTCTATACTTTCTCGAAACCACATCTAAATCGTAATCTTTTCGACCACATTAAATCCTAAACTCTCTCGAAGCCACATCTAAATCCAAAACTCTCGAAGCCGCATCTAAATCCTGAAGTATCCTTAAGCCAATATTGAGGATTTTCCATCAAATCGCCATTAATTCATCAGCAAGATCGATAGAAAGTGCCAAGTCTAAGAAAACATTTGTAACTAGTTCCTTTTTTCGAATTTGAGTGACTCCTCATGTTCTGTGAAGTGACAACTGATGCCAATGATAACATTTTCCAATATCTTAGTTTCTTGGTACATTTTTACCACCAATATGTACTAGCAGAAATAAAAAATAGAATTATGCTCTTCCAGTGTCGTAAAATGCTCATTTTCTAGTATCTACCTACTAGTTTCTGGAGAAATGCATTATAAGGGAGGTTATTTACTATTTCTCACTTTATTTGCTCTAGACTTCATTCTCCTACCGTACTACTGATTGTATCTCGTCAGTCGAACGTGTAAACTTTACATTGTGATGCCAATACCATCATACATCGTTAAAATATCACGTAATCCACTTTTACCTTTGAGAAACCTTGTTTCTTTTTCGCATATCAAATGTAATCTTTGGCAGTAATGAGTGTTTAAGTGGAAGACACACATCATAAAATACTGTTCAGGTACCGCCTTGGGTTTCATTTTAAGGCAAGATTTCTCTTCTGGCTATCTTTTCCTGCAGACTGTAGCCGCAGGGCGTTGATGATGTCCTGCGTTCCTACACAGCTCTTACGAAGCCTGTGCCAGCGTCGAGGGCGCCAGATGGCGGGGATTGAGAGGAGCCATTACGGCAGATGTCAATGGCGGTCGTTATAGTGCATGCATTACACTTACAGTAGTGATCCTTCCTCCACTAGCTTTTCAGCTAGGTCGAATTCAGTCGCTGCCTGGAGGAGAATTCTAGCGGCCGGCTGCTCTCATCGGTAGTTTTCCGTGGTTTCTCCGATCAACCCCAGGCGAATGCCGGAGTAGTACCCTACGAAACGGGCCACGGACCGCACGCGATCTGTCCTTCCTCTTCCCTGTCATATCCTCTCCCCTTACACACACACTTACACTAACATGCACCACACTATCACATATTCCGGGAGACCGGTCGGGAGCTTAGAGCTTGTCCCGGCTGGGGCGGTGCCCCGCTGGTGGGAGATTCCTGGTTAGGGGGAAACTCCAGTAGCCAACGGTAGGTCGGCGCCGGATCTCGCCATCCAGCGGGGGAAGATCACCGTCATCTCCCGAGAAAAAACATGCAGTACACTAACGGGACTAATGACCAAAGCAGTTGGCGCGCCCGGAAACACGAAAAAATCAAACCAAACCAAACCTTCCTCCACGCTCCGTACGTGACGCCACAGGGGAAGCTCGAGATATGTGATCGGTCCTTACGCTGCCGTTCAGTTTTTTCAGCTATTGCAATTTTGTTTTGCTAAACGAACACTCTTCTCTGCTGTTGAGACGACTGTAATCGAACCACACTGTACACCACTGTACAAGTAATCGAATCACACGATAAAGCAATATGCGATCAATCGAATCCCTCCGTCGATTAATCGAACCACATGCTACACATACCACAAGGTACACGAACCACAACATATACCAGTAATGTTCGTTTAAAAAACTTCCCTGCAGACACTTTAATATTATTTAATCGATAGTTAAATGATCTCTTTACATTGTGAATTTTGTTCACTATTAGATGGTACGTATTGAAAGAAACTTTTCTGATTAATAGTTTCTTGTCCGTGTGGGGTTATTATATCTTCGTGGGTTTATGTAAGTAGGCTACTTAAACAAAAATTCTAGTCAATGGCTGTTTTAAAAAGGATAATGTTCGAAAAATTATTGTTCTACTCACATTTTGCTTCCATCTCGTGATATTCGCGTGCTTTCGAAATAATGAAGAAATTTCTAACGCGCACATCGGCAACAAAATGTTGTTGAGCAACAAACGAAGCTCGTGGAGCCATGCTCGTGCTGGGGAGGCGGTCGTGGACGTGAGGTCGCACGTTGCAGAGCGTGCGGCGCGGCGCGGCGCGGCGGTCGCGTGCTTTGTGCGGCGCGGGCGGTGACGCACGCTGCAACCATGCACATGTGCGTGGCGCTGGAGGTTTGCCTTCGATTCCCAGCTGGGGCACTGGGCAGTTGCCAGGTTTCCTTCCTGTAATGACTGCCGAAGGCCGAGCGTTGGGGTTTCTCCTACCTCGGCCTCTTTTGTGCTAATTCGCCGAGGCACGTGGGGCTGTGGAAATAGACGTGCAAAACGGGAGGGCGTGAAATGTTAATGGAACGATGACTTTCCTGTTTATTGGTCGCGCGCGTTTCCGTGCTGTTTTACTGAACACTTTACTGCACAGTTGCATATCCTTTCAATTCGAAAATATCTCTTTTGTGAAATATCCGGATCTTCGTGAATGCATTCAAATATGAAAATAATTTGTAGGCAATCTGCAGATATTTCATTAAAAAATCTAGTTGACGTTTTAATGTATTTTTATGAGGGCCTTTTTAATGATACTGGTGCATCGTGGTGTGCTAGAGGACTGACGTCATTGTCCACACCATTGACTTTATCATACTATTTCGTTGAGAACAATGGTCGTCTACCATTCCGGCTCACGACCTACCAAATTCGTTATTTTAAATCCTCCAGTCTACTGAATCGAATTTTTAATTTCTATAAAAAGGTAAACCGTATGTAATTAAAAGAAAAAATATAATTGTTAATGAAATTCATCTATTTAATACGATAAAATTATAAATGTTTTAATAAATGTAAAATTGTGTTTGTTAAGAAAATCAATAAATATTAATTAATTATAGCAATTAGTAGTGTTTAATTATTTATTCCAAAATAAATGAAGCATGTATGTCTTGCACATTTTTGTGTTCTGTTCGATATCTTTTTAAAATACTTTCATTGATTTTCTTTTTTAGACATTTAAACAAAAGGTGCAAATAATATCTAGAATTTTCTGCGGACCACTGATTAGAAATAACGATTTGTGTTATTACTTACAACAATTCCTTGACCATGTTCAATGTCACAAACTCAAAATTCCGTCAGGCTGTTTCTCGAAAAGATTTGTGTCGCAGTTGCAGCAAAAACATGCTGAAAAGATCATTAAAAAGAATAGAAGTTCGTTCAGCGGAGATGAAACAATGGAGGTACACGCAATAGAAACCTCAGTGATTACAACGATGCTTTTGCTGATGTTGATAATATGAAGGCGGCGATGCAGTCTAAAATAATTATGTTCGCAACACGACTATGGCACTGGTAAACGTATGGGATGCGTGCAAGAGATGGAGGTGATGGACGATATTGACGGAACTCCGATGTCAGTGATGTGATGGCATCAATGTCAGTGATTTGGCGTCAGAGAAGTGTTGGCGATGTCAATGATGTCCACTGTAGCGTGAGCAATGTCAGGGATGTGAAGACCGGTTGTCAATGATGTGGTGACACTGATGTCCTTAACCTGCCACGCGCGTTCGTGGAGTGGTGTCGTGACGTAGGTAGTGAGGGCGAAGGGCTTAATGAGAATGACGCGGGCGTTGAGGGAGAGCCAAGTGCCGGCAGCGCGCGGTAGAGCGCGCTTGTGTCCGGTGCTTGTGCCCTTGTGCGCCGCGGATAAATATAGCCTGCGGCGGCGGCGGCTGCGGGGCGGCGCGCGTGGGCGCTATGTCAACAGGCGCCGACGCCGACGCCGACGCCGACACCGCCGACGCCACCGACGCCGATCGCGACCTTGGCGCGCGCTGCGCCGCCCCGCTGCGGACGTTGCGTCTTGGATGCGTCGTCGGCCTGCGACGCGCCGGCTGCGCGCTTGTTTTCGCGGACGCGCCTGCGGAGTGGCGGCGAGATTCTGCGAAATATTGACGACTCGGTTTTATTGAAATGTCGAAAGCGGTGGACGTATGGTCCGGATTGAAGGCCTCGGACGTTAACTCTCAATTTTATATTTGTGTTATCAAATAATTTGTACTCGTTCTGTTATTGATTCGGTGTAATACTCAAAAGTCTCTAGTCGTTTTTAATGTAATCCTTTTATAAATCTCCAATATGTTGTTATTTCTCGAAAGCGTTTCTGTGTGTTTTGCTTTACACCCTCTATCCTATGAATTGTATGTAAACTATAATGTATGTCACCATTTATTCACGTTATGTCATGTTACGTGAAAAATGACTGCTCCCCTCGGTAACTGATATCCGTGTTGTGTGATCTTGTTATCGTGAAATTCTTATTAAATAAGTAAATTAGAATTTTGCATTAGTCCCAGTAACCTCTTAAAACATCTACAGTCTCGGTAGGTCAGTGGTTAAATCAACTGTGCGTAAACTAGAGGTACCAGGTTCGATTCCCTTACAGGGCGATGAACGGTTTACTTATTCGGATATATCGATTTATTGACTTTTCTCTATTAAAGGGAGATTTATAAAACCAGTTTTATGAACAATTTTTATTAAATTCCTTCTCATTAAAACAGACTGGTATAAGAAATGCTGCTCTTGTGCGAAAGACAATGACAAACCACAGCGGTTCACGTAATATTATTATTCATTGACTCTTAACTGTTTAGTGACGTAAAGGCTCAAACCAGCGGAAAGACGGGTTGCCAAATGAAATTAATAAGAAATGTCACACTGCATGCGGGCCCTGAGAGCGGTTTGGCTGCGTTGCTGGGAGATGTGCCATGTTGTACCCTTATTCATGAAGAATGAGATGACGCAGGGCAAATGCCAGTACTTTTTGTATATTCTCCAAGGTCAGTAGGTAACAGGTTCATCAGTGGATGAGTAAGAGTTGATTTCGTGATTTGTTGTAATTGACGTCCGCGCTTCATTCCTGACGAAATAGCGTTTTTTGCAGATTCAAGATTCAAAAGTTTCGAAATTCCAGAAATTTCAAGGATTCGAGAATCTTCCAGGTTTCAGGAACATTTAGTACTATACTGCTAAGGCTAACGGGAATCTCCTAGAATTTAGCAATCCTGTACTTCTACCGGCGGAAAAGGGTGCTCTGATACTAAGGTTAGCAAAGGAAGCCGATCGCACCAATATCTGAGCTTGGGGGCTCCGCGCCGTCGCGACGGCGCTCGTGTCACGCAATATAATGAATGCCCTTCTAATGAGACCCTGGCTGTTTTCCAGAGGCAGGAGAGGAGTGGGGATGGAGCAGGGGCGGGGAGGCGAGGCGAAACAGGGCGGGGCGAAGCCGAACGGGAACGCGGGGATGAGGAAGACGAGACGAGACGGGGCAGGGCGGAGTGGGACGAGATCAATCGAAGCGTTGTAGTACTAAGGAGAGACGAATTGGGAAGGCGGGACAAGGCAGAGAGCTTGAGCGAAGGGACGGGACGGGACGGGACGGGACGGGACGGGACGGGACGGGACGGGACGGGACGGGACGGGACGGGGGACGGGACGGAACGGAACGGAACGGAACGGAACGGAACGGAACGGAACGGAACGGGACAAGACATGATGGAGAGGGACAGGAAGGGCCGATGCGGAGTGAGCAGGGGGACACTTCGTTCCCACGAGCGGGTCGCGAGCGGGCTTACGCCTCTGGCATCGCATTGTGCCCCACTTTAGGGCATCTAACCGTGCCAATCCTTCCGCTTTTTCCCATTCATTCTTTCGTCGGTTGATAATGCTCCGTCCGTTACGCGATCTTTGCGCTGCCGTTCGCTTGGAGCGACCGATTTAAAGCCTCTTGGAAGTGTGACTTATTGATCGATTATTGCCATTATGACTTTTTAATGCGAGTTTGCGATTCGTTTCGTCTTGGGTCGTTCTGCTGAACTGGAACGGCATTGCTGTTCATTGAAATTATTTCCAAATTTTTAAGTACAAACAGCATATTTCTTGACCAGCCAGTGCAATGTAGGTATTTGCTAATAATGTAGTAATCTAATTCCTGACGCTCATGACTTCTCGAAAACTCTCCATCCTTCTTCCCAGTGTCTTATATGATTATAGCTACATTATAGTGAACAATACGAACACAACTTTAGCAATGAAACATATATTATTTTAAAAAGTAACTAGTGGAGCTGAAACAGCACGTACTTTCTCGCCCGTATTTTCATGCAAAATTATGCGAAAAGTTCTCAAATTTTCGAAAAGTTGTCCATGACCTTATTTCAAAATCTATCTTCAAGGAACAGATTTCATGAAGGGAAACAAAATCTATCCTTAATATTTTAGTAGTAGGAACACTCCGAAAACATTTTGAACTTTTGCATTTTTTGAAAAAGCAGAGTTTTCAACGAACATGAGACTTGCACCATTCTCTTAAACATCCTCCACACTATCCAAAATCATAATTTAATAAAAAAAAACACTTGGGCCATTTTTTTAAATTTGGAAAATGTCCCAAGGAATTCATATAAAGTCCCCCTCCTCCCCAATTAAAATATCGGTTTCAAATTCAAGGGGCCACGACGCCAGCCAGATCGATTGGAAAATGTCAATTGTAAAGAAAATCGATTGAACGGTTTAGTCGCTCGCGTTGTTCACCGACAGACGGACGGACAAACAGACAGTTTTGTCGTCATTCGATTTTTCGGCATCAATGACCCACAAAGTATAGATTCAGGCTACACCACGTGTTAGAGGATTTTTTCTCTAAATGTAGCAACTGGATTTATCCACTTTTTCGTTACCAGGACCCGGCAAAAATAGAATGACGGTAGTGACAAGAGAATAAGTTCACTTACAAGAGATTAACATTTATCAAATACTACCAACCACAAAATTTAATATACTATTATCAACATCTATAGGGTCTTCTCGTCCCCCATTCTCATTTGAAAATAGCGAAAATTCGCCATTTTTTCTCGTTACATACTCGTATATTTCTCTCTGCTCTATAACAAGAAAGTAACAAGGGATTTACACCCTGGTTGCGCTGCAAGACTCAGTCATATTGCGAATTTGCATTTTAAGTGTGTGGACGTGTACACTGTGGGAAGCATGGAAGGAGGAAGTTGTAACATTGTGCTTGTTCCAGTCTGAAGCAAATTTTTTCCAGTCTATAAAATACTGTCCTTTAAACAAACATGTAAAACCCCTTGAAAAAACTAACCAATTTTTTACGTTCTAATCTTATAATGAATATCGAAATTTAAATTTTTAATAAATTAAAAATGTCTGCATCATGAATCCACATTTTATTTTTAAAAAATGTAATTTAGGTGTTTTTCATCATGTTCCATGAATCTTTTAGCCACGTGTGAGGAGTACACTCAGTCAAAAGTTCGGGAACTTGTACTCTCAGGACGGATGTATTGGAGGGGGGGAGCACTTTCAGTTCGGAGCTTCTTTTTTAAATATTCATGGAGGAGAAAACAATTTGTTTGGATTGTGGGGAGAGGACATGCCCTCTGTCCGCTGTAGCAGCTCAGCATCAACTGATGGCACTGCAGCGCCTCTGACCGGGAGGTCCTGGGTTCCCACTCCTCACGGCGGCAGGATTTTCGACACTAGCTTTTCAGCTGGGTCGAATTCAGTCGCTGTCTGGATGAGAATTCTAGCGGACGGCTGCTCTTATCGGTAGTTTTCTAGGGTTTCTACGATCAACACCAGGCGAATGTCGGAGCAGTACCGTACCAAACGGGCCACGGACCGCGCGCGATCTGTCCTTCCTCTTCCTTGTCCTATCCTCTCCCCTTACACACACACACACACTAACATTCACTACACACCACATATCCCGGGAGACCGGTCAGGAGCTTAGAGCTTGTCCCGGCTGGGGCGGTGCCCCGCTGGTGGGAGAGTCCTGGTTGGAGGAAACCCCTCTAGCCGATGGTAGGTCGGCGCCGGATCTCGCCATCCAGCGGGGGAAGATCACCGCCATCTCCCGAGAAAAAACATGCACTACACTAACGGGACTGATGACCGAAGCAGTTGACGCACCCGGAAACACGAAAAGATCAATCAATCAATGAATCCACTGTAGCCTTTAGTTTCGTGGACTGGCCGCGGGTCGCCGGTCGTCGTCCGTGCCGTGGCGACAGCGGCCCGACAAGGCCAATGGAGTGCGAGCGGGGCGTCGTCTGCCGTGCGACGCCCCAAGTTCAGGGGCAGCGGGGCAGGCCGGGGCCGCTGCTTCGTTGGCGCCTGCATAAACAATTGCGCGGCGCCTGCCGTATAATCGGCGCGGCCGGCGCCCCGGGGAACCGGTTGGCGAGGAGGCGGTGTCAAGGCGACGACTCGGGGCGTTGGGAATCGAGATATTGGAGCGGCTGGCGGCGGAGCAGGGCGATGCAATTGCGGGGATCGTCATAGGCATGCCACTCGGTACGGCACGTGTCCAAACCTCCTGATCCGGTCCAATGACTAAGAGCGACATCGAATTTATTTTAAATTTTGCTTTGTTTGGTTTTTCGAAGCCTTAATGTGTTAGTCATTTTTTAGTGTGGATATCATTGCTAATTGGTGTCATTGCTGACTGAATGAATACTTTATTATTCGTAATCATATCACTGTTTCGCACCGTTCAAGTTTTTATTCCCTGCCCTATTATATCGCCTCACATGCAGTCTTACGGGTCTATTAGAATGAATCGTTGGGAATGTTTATCGATGACAGGCAAAATATTCCGGATGGAAGGTGTTTGTGAGTGCTTAACAACCCGTACAAAATTTGAAAACCATTTATAAATTAATGATTCTTAGTAATGAAAGAATCGATGATATTTGAATCGATTTCAAGAATTCGCTCCCTTTTGTCCCAAGCCACTAGCTATTAAACAGTGAATAATTTAAACGCGTCATTTGACACTAAACTTTTTATGTAGATGCTTTCCAAATAATCACCTGCTCAATTGTTGAAAAAATAAAATCATTAGAATAATTTATAACCGTTCAAAATATTTAAATTGTACGATCGGATTAAATGAGTTTAATATATTGTATATAATAAAATTGTTTGCTTATGAGGTAATATAAAAAAAAGTATTGGGGAAGTGCCCCCCTAAGCGCCGGCTCAGCCTGCTTACGCGCGAATCCGCCTTGGTGTTGCAGGGGACCAACGGGCCGAGGCCGTCGTACGGCGGCGGCGGCGGTGGCGGCGGGGGCGGCGGCGGCGGAGGCAACAACAATAACGGCACGAGCGGCGCCGGCGCCGGCGGCAAGGGCGCCCCGCGGCCATGACGGCGTCGCAGCAGCAACAGCAGCAGCAGCAACAGCAGCAACAGCAACAACAGCAGCAGCAGCAACAGCAGGCCGCCGCCGGCGGCCAGCGCGGGCGCCCTCAGCAACTCGTACCGCGGGGGCGGCGGCGGCGGCGGCGGCGGGGCGGCGGCGGCGGCGGCGGCGGGTCGTGGGGCGGCGCCCCCGGCGCGCCCTACGCCACGCTGCGCTACCCCACCCCCATGGGCGCCTCCGCCACCGCCAACGCCACCACCGCCTACTCGCCCGCCTACGCGCACCCCACCGCGGTGAGTGCCAGCGCCTCTGCCCCTCTCCTCTCCTCTTCCTCCTCCACCGCGTCTTTCGTTTCTCGTTGGCTCCAATTCCCTATCGAAGTAATACCTTCTTTCGCCCATGGTTGGTGAAAGGAGCGTAGCGGAATTTGCGTGGTCAGACGGAAGAGCAGGCCTCATGGCCTGAGTCTCGCCACGTAAAATAAGGCAAATTCAATTCAATTCAATTCAATTCAATTCAATTCAATCGAGACGCAGTGTGTTGGCGGCCAAGTTAAGAAAACTGTTACTTGGTTTGAAATTGCTGTGCAATGAAAAACCATTTATTTAAACCGTAAGTGAAGGTGTAATTGATATTGGTCTAGCGTACGCTTACTCCGTCAAAATATCCAATCATTGTAAGGGTTTCGAAGACAACCTCAGTGCAAAACGGTGGTCGCAATTATTTCGCACTACCTTCACGAGAGCCGAAATAAATTACTCTTCGGATTTGGATTAGAAACTTCTGTGATCATATTCGGTGACTATTCGGATTAGAGTTAATTGTTTAACCAGATTCGATTTTTTTAGGATTCTCTTCGATAGCATCTTCCTATAATTCAGGTTCGTAGACTTAGTAATAGGAAGTATTTTTAGGCTTCCGGGTCCGATATTATTATGATACGAACTTAATAATATTTTAAGGGTTGGATTTCAAAAACGTGTTTAGAATTTGGGTCTGAAGAACTCACGATATTCATTGGAGAATTTGGGAAAAGTCTCTACGCGAATTCTTTCGGACCGGGAGGTCCTACATTTCGAGACTCGACGGGGGCAGGATTGTCGATAGTAGCTTGTAAGCGAGGTCGATTTGAACCGCTGTCTAGAGGACAATTCTTGCGGTCGGCTGCTCAGATTCGGTAGTTTTCCGTCATTTTTCCGATCTACACCAGGCAAATGCTGAAGCAGTACTCTAAAAAACGAACCACGGACCGTACGCAATCTTTCCTTCCAATTCCTTCATCCCTTACTTACACTCCCCTCACTACATTACCACACCTCCCTGCGGGAGCTTAGAGCTTGTCCCTCCTGGGACGGTGCCACGCTGGTGGGAGATACCCGGTTAGGGAAAATTCCCGTAAGCCGACGGAGGTCGGCGCCGGATCTCCCCAGTCAGTGGGAGAAGATCACCGCCACCTCCCACGACAAAAACATGCACTACACTTCGGGACTAGTAACCTTAACAGTTGACGCGCCCTGAATCACTAATCAATTAATTTAAAAAGAAAAAAACGAAATTTTTGGGCGTGCGGGATCACCAGCAAGCGGCGGGCGTCCCTCGACATGGCCGCGGGCAGTAGGCGCGCGGCCACCTGTGGGGCGGCGGCGGCCGAGGAATGCCGTTGTTGTGAGATAACGCGGGCGCGCACACGCTGCGGCTGAAGGCGCGGCGCGGGCGGCCAGGTCATGGTCGGTCGTTGTCGCGCCGCGGAGGCCCCGTTGCGGCGTCGCGCAGCGCCAAGCGTCTCGTCGGCTGCCCAATTTCGCTCGCTCGCTCGCCCGTCCGTCCGTCCGGGAGACGTCCACGACGCGAGGGAGCTGCTCAGAGGCGTGTGGAAGAAGAATCCGACTTTGGGCCGAAAAATTAAAGATTGCTTATCAGTTAGGCTGATGGCTTTTGGGGTCCTTATCGAAGCTGTGTTTTGGGAAGACCTGCAGCTTTGCGGTCCCATTCCGCATTCTATTATTGGGTGTCGATATTTTCGGAGACGACAAGGAGTCGGATGTAGCCAAATAATCTTATGAATGAGAAATTATCAAGATTCTGACAGAAAGGCTGGAAGCTATTTTTCTCCTCTTTGCGTTCTCTCATCTTCGTGAAAATAAAAATGCGATGTAATGCGTAATAAACCACCTTTTAGATAGACTCACGCAATTGCTGTTTCAGATATTCTGGCGCGCCACTAATGTTTAGGCATACATAAACGTCTGTTGCCAGTTATTAGTCGATACTCAATATCCAGTTTCAGTAACCTTTTAGCCAAAAATCGTACGAATGTGAGTGAAGTATGCACCTTGTCTTCATTCCAGAACTGTGCGTCGAATGAGCTGGGGTTTTCATTTATAATATGCATGAATTAATTTCTTCATCACGAAGTAAGTAAATGAGGCTTTTTCCCGCGTCAGCGAACATTTACAATATTTAGCTCATTATGCCATTCGTGATGTGCGTCGCTCCAAGCCCCTCAGTGCCTTCGAATGACGTGGGGGGCGCTAGAATGCCCATGAGCGAATGCTCTTTGACTTAAATCAACAGAATAAACATGAAATCATAGTGCCGACTTTGCCCCGGTCGCTCGGTGACGACATTCCTCGAGTATTCAGTGTATCTTTGGTCCAATCGTCGAAAGTAAGAATTGATGTTAATTTCCCACATCTCACGACCTAAAATTTATTTTATTTTTCATCTGCGTTTTTGAACAAATGTTAAAGATTTAGAACATCAATTGAGATTTTTACTTTTATCGCATCTCCAAAAATATTTGACGTTGTAGATTACAAGAGGTGACGTACTTTGGCAAACGCGCAGACCGTAATAATGGATATTATTGTGAAGTGGAGTCTCTCTCACTGGAATCTGAAGAGTAAAAGAAAATAGTCCAGCTATCAACGACTTGTCGATTGTGGTGACGCAGGGCTTGGAGGAGTGTTCAAGTAGGGAGAGCCGGGGGTTGTGGTTTCGAGTAAAGGCCCATTCACAATGCAAACATAAGCATAAGCATGTAAAAGTTAGGACTACGCCTACAAGTGGACTCATTCACAATGCGTTCGCATAAGCATAACACGTAAGACGTTAACTTAAGAGCTTGCAAGCTTCAAGCTTCTGTGCTTATGCTTATGTCAGACATAAGGAATGAGCCAATCACAGTTCGATAACTCAAAATCGAGTATCGAAGTCGATAGGCGAACTATTCGTGTGCTGCGTGGTTGGGTTTGTCGTATTTGTTTTTATATCTCGAAATCGATTCTCATATCCAACCAATAGTAAACTAGAATGTCTCATAGCCAATAGAAACTCTTATTTTGCCTATGTTTGTGTTCGACATTGTGAATACGCCAACTCTTCGCTTATGTTAATGTCTATGTCTATGTGTTATGCTTATGTTTGTGATTGCATTGTGAATGAGCCTTAAAAGCGTGTGTTTCTCCGCATAAAGCATGGGTGTGTTTTCCGTGACTGACATGGAAGACTTCACTGATCATCTCGTCCACTGACATTCTTCGTCTAAAATCATACTATCATTCATGCCACACGATCGTGTAGCCATCATTCATGTGATAGAAGGTAAATGCAATCTACCCGTGGGGCTTCCTGCGTAGAAAACCACCTCCCTCGCCTGCATTCATGAGTAGGGCACTCATCAATTCAGATCAAATATTTCAAGATTCAATGTATAGTCAATTTGTCAGAAATTTAGGAATCAACAATGCCAGTCCATTTTCTGCCATATGGGTATGCTAAAATTTTAATGCTTTCTTTGTAAATTTAATGCAAATGTAGTTATTAACGTGATCAAGTTAGGAAGGGAATGTGGTCTTTGACTATTCCTTCGTGTTGATTGGTGGATCTCAACAATTTGACTCTGCTTTGCGCATAGCAGTATACTCACAAAACTGGCATGCAATTAATGGAAAAACGTTTTTCACTTATAGCTAACGTCTCTTTTCCTGTTTTATTATAATCAGTCGTTAGGTAAAGAGCACGACTCATCTAAAGCATAAAAAACATATTTAAGAAAACAACTTAAGTTCTACTTCCGGGTGCGTTTCTAATGTAGGCTGGAAGGATCTTGGTTTGAGTCGATGACGGGCTTAGGCTGCTGGGTGGAGTCTGGATACTTCCGAATCAGAGAAATGCGAGTTGAGGGCTACTTCTGTGGCGCGTTTGCGATCAGTTGCAGGCGGATGACAGAGCGGAGAATGACTAAGACTAGGGGCCGGGGTCCGCGTGGGGTTCTTCTGCTGCTGATGCTAATGCATATGCTGTCTATCCTCCGTACATTAAAAAGACTCTCGACTCTTCTGAATTTTCATTCATTCATTCGTTTTCTTTCATTTTCAGAGATTTTTTTTAAAATAGTTGCTACCATTTTGTGTACAGTTAACAGTTGTTATGCTGCGTAGCGTTTTAGTGTGTGCACCTGCATTAGATTTTCTCTGGCGCGAAGTCCAACGTGGGGAATTGCGAGTCGGGAAGTCTCCTAAGATGTTCTGAGAGAACGCGGATGTACAAGCCAAGGCTCAACTTGAGCTGTAGCGCTGTATGCTAGTAATGGAATGGAATAGATGATTTTTTTTACTCCTTTATATGGAAATACTTCTTTGCGTATGACGGACTTGAGTAGTTGAAATATTATTCCGGCTGTACTGAGAAAACGCGAATGACAGTGTAGGGCTCGATAACGATTTCTGGGCGTTGGTAAGGGCTTTCCGACATTTTGACCTCCTTCGACGGGACAGGTGTGTGGATAATGCACTGTATGTCCACTTCAAATTGCTCTGTATGGATGATGGTTGACTCGAACCGGCAGCCTCCGCGTCCTTGAACGCGGTTTCAACCCCGTGCGCAAGCCGGAGCCTTTTGGCTGGAACTGGGGTCCAGGGGTGGGGAAGCAGGTTCTTTCTTCGGACGCTCAGCGCTATTTTCTTGAGGTGGGCGTGGCACGGGGCGGGGGGGGGGTGGGGCGGCGTCAGGAGTCGAAAGGCTCATTCACAAGAAACTCAAACGTGTTGTAAACGCAAAAGCTTTGTGCCATTCGATGGAACCATTGAGAATGGAGTAAGTAAACGTAAACATGTGCTCTAACGCACGATGTAACGATGTGCGTTTGCGAGCTGTATTCTTTCTCTTCCACTTTCACGTGATTTGAGCCACTTGATATCGTGCACTGGAACTACATGCAAACTCGTAGCGATTTCTGTACACAGAAATTAAAGCATACATTTCCATTCATTATCATCATCATCAGCAGCAGCAACATCATCATCATCGCTCATGAAACCCTCCACAGCAATTCGACGTGCTCATGGTACACGACTTCATTATCATCGTAGCATTATTGCGTCTATTTTACTTGGTGCACGATGGTGAATATCCATGCGGCATATTTTTGTTGTGTGGACTGAGTGTGGCAATGCCGCGTTGGTGCGCGTGGCGAGCGGAGCGCATGGGCCGAAATGGGCGATCGATGGCCGGGGCGGCCCCGCCCTTCGCCCGCAGCGCGCCCGGCCCCGCCCGTCCGCCCCACGTGCACGCCGGCCCCTTACTGATAACCACAATGTTTCAGAGAAGCTTGTCTAATGACAAGAAATGTGCCTTCCATAGCTCGCCTCTGACGTAGATTGTATTGTTGCGTTTTTCCAAATTCGTCACCACATGGGCGCCCAACACTGTTAACTGTTTTTTTGACTCTCGTACTCACCGCCAGGGACCGACACGTAACGGCCTCTGTCGTCTTCGTGTGTTACTTGTGTCGTTCTCTGTCTGAGAAGGTGATCTGATAAGGACGGCTTTTGTCGGAGAATGTAATTTTGCCGGGGTTATTTTATGCCACATGACCCGATCTTTTTCCCTATTGAGAATCCACCGCTTCTGGCTGAATTTGAATCCGCGCTTCAGGATTAAGAAAGTCCGTGGAATAACCTTCGTACCACTGCGTCCGACTGTTTCAAGATATTGCAATAATAGTTCGCTAGTGTTCGCATTGGCAATGGTCTCCAGAAAGAACTTAATGACTCAGGATGATAATGATTATAATTTTTAAAGTTTAAGGGTGCTTCAACATGTAAACCCGCGAAAACTTAAGGAGGTAGACGTTTCGATGAACTGGCGAGTGTTAAGCGAATTCTGAAGTAGGCTCGTGAAGTAAAAGAATTGCAAGCCTGAAAGGCTCAGTTATGGAAACCTCGTCATCCACCTCCCCAAAAAAACTGGTGGTGGTACAACAATCTCTTACTTTTAATGGATTAATAATGATTACCTAATATAATTCAGCAATTTCTGTCCCTATTTAAACATCTCAGACATCCGTAATAAAAACCATAATCATTCGTAGCGCATGAGGTGTGAAATATATTCGTTTGATGCTAATATATCAACACAAATTCGACAATCCAAAACTGCGTTCCATGCAGCGAGAAACCTTATCTCCTAACAATGAAAAGTAATTCTGAGAATTTCAAACTGCTGTCTCAACGTCACTACTGATAGGCTGCGGCCACAATTCCAAGTCAACTACCTATAGGCCTATTTTTTTCAAAGGTACAACAATGCTTTTTCACAAGTTTCATTTGTTACGGATAACGTAATATTCGTATTATAATAATGCAACTTATATCCAACTAACGTTTCAGCCATCTCGTAAAAAAACCTTTCCAGCAAAATGAGCGGGAGAAATATACAATTGAATTTTCTGTTTCGAAGATAGCAAAAATTAGGCGAAACTACACATATTTTCAAAAACTTGTACAAGACCTTATTTAAAGGTTTAATTTTGAAGAGCAGATTTCATTAAGAAAAAATCTGAATCAGTGTACTAGTTGTCGGAAGACGAAATAATTTTGAACATTTGCGGTTTTCGAAAATTCAAAGAATTCAACGAAAATGAAACTGCGCCGTTTTCATGTGCGTTTTTATTGTAACCAAAAGAAAATTTAAAAAATGGAACGATTTTTGATAATCTTCTTTTAAAATGATGGTTTCATGTAAAAAATACCAACATCCGTCTCAAATTCAAGGGACCGCGACACCTGTCAGATTCATTGGGGAATATCAGTTTTGATGAAAATCCTGCGTGTCGTTTAGTAGCTAGCGTTCACGGACGGACGGGCTAAGAGATTTTGCCGTAAACTGAGTTTTTTCTTATCAAGTACCACTAAAACAGATTCTGTTTATACAACGTGTTAGATGAAGTTACTTACTACGCATAGGAACAAGAATGTTCTGCTTTTTCGGAATCAGAACCCCACAATACTAGTTTTTCTCTCGAAAAATAGCAGCATTAAATTTTCTCTATTCCACGTAAGTAGAGAGAGAAATAGAATGTTCAAAAGAAGTAAGCACTTTTAAAAAATTGTAACTTTCTACTAACTTTGTTTTCAACAATAAAATGTTGACTAAATAGATCTTTGGAGTGAGCAATATAAACATGTATTTGAAGAATTTTTTTACATTTGTTTTATTACTGGAGTTACAATTATTTCTTAAACCAATTTGTTATGGACGTACCAAAGCATGATACACTAATTGTTTTATGTGCTCGTATCTCTGGTAATGTACACATCGTTTAACTTGATTTCTGAGTAAAATTGTAGTGTTGTCACTGCCAGGTTATTGAAATAGAAATATGATAGGGAATTCTCATTGTGATTTGCAACGACCGCGTCATTAACATACGAATGTTTACCAATTACTGTCATTACGACAGTGTGAATCAATAGGGTGGACCCCCCCCCTTGTGAGTTGGAAGTCCCATGCTGGAAAAATATTAATTTGTCCCTGCCAGGGAGAAAATTACCCCATTTCATGGTGGCTAATTTATGATTTGTACACTTAGTGTTCAAATTGAATAGTTTGATTCGCAAAAATGTTTGCATCTACGTATATTCCCGGGTTAGGATTCAAAATCATACAATTAGTTTCCGCAAGCAACGAACTTATCCACTAAACCACATGGCTGCTGGCGTTCAAACCACGCTTCCGAAGCATAAAAAAGAAAGTTATTTTCGCAATTACCGAAATTTCAGAGATGGATGAAAATCGGACCTATGGATTTTTATTAAATGAACATTGCTCTATTCAAGCAAAAACTATTTTCTCGTATACGTACATATATAATCGGTCGAAATCTTGGAACGGAAATGCACGTTAAGAGGTATCCTGATACCGAAAAAAATGTTTTTTTTATATCTGTTTATTTGTTTTCGAAAGGTCCGTCCGTGTATGAACAACACTAGCGCCAAAACCATTTGTAGGATTTTCTCCGAAATTATCCCCTGATTGATCTTGCCCGACTGGAAGCCCTACGATTTTGAAAATAATTCTTTAAATTTTGAAGGTATTTCACATGTAGTCCCTGGGACATTTTAATTTTTTTCTTTCAAAAATGGCTCGATTTTCTTCTTTGAATTTCCCGTTTATCTTATTTACCTGTTTCGATTGCAGCTATTTCATTCAATGTTATGCGAAAACTACTCCATTTTTTCTGTTTTTTTTTAGTATAGTTTTGTTAATTTAATTCCTTTTGTTGATGTAGTCAATACACTTAGACGACGTCTTTCATTCTCTTCCCTAACTAAACTTTAAAGTTTCATTGAAATATTGACACTGACCGCTTCTCTAACTTGCATCCCTTCATCGCCGAGTCTCGGCTCTCACTGACTTCTACTGCTTCTCTTAAAATTATTTCACACTGTTCTTTTTCCTAGAAACCTCCTATCCTTATGTTTTTATCAGGACGTCTGCTGATTGGTCCCATGGCCCAGAGGGCTGAACTCCTTTTCGCCTATGCGCGAATGTGGACGTAATCTCGTTCCATCTTCTTTTCCATGCGCCATATAATCATTTTCTGTTGTTGAAAGCGTCCTTAATCAATTTCATGAGTTGTCAATCATTTGCCTATGAAATTGCTTTGGCTTTTTTTTCGATGTTTCTAAAATCGTTTCCTTTTTAAATAAACACTAATACTTTTATAAACCGTAATACTACGGGATTGAGTTAGTCGACTGCTCATATTTTCAAATTATTGTCAGTTTAGATCATTAATGAGGTATGTATTATCCCAGTACATAGTTATTGTTTTTTTCTTCTCCAAAATCTGTAATCTGTGGTAAATCTGATTCTTCTGGAGACTTTGCATCTTAGCTTTTAATTTTGAGTTCTTTCTTGTACGAAGCTCAAACTTCATTTTCAGCTTTCTTAAAAAGTGTCCAATTTTCCTTTAAATTTTCTTTACCATATTTGATAAAGCCTGCAGAATTTCGAATATTGCAAGTATGTTGAGCTTTTTGTCGAATGTCTCTCCCACCTTCATTTTTAAGACGAAGATTTTTGTTGTTAATGCAATCGATTCTTCAATATTAGAGCACCAAATGGTAGTTTTCTTTCCTTCTTTTCCTCTGTCCCTCTTTCTTTCTTCAAAATGTTGGTGCTTTTGGAGAACTATTAAATTGTCGCAACTTTTCAAAAATACTTGAGTAAGTTTTTCAGAAAAGTATTCATTTATTTTTCTGTAAGCGGTTTGTTGAGATGGAGTGCCGAATGGCTTGCCCACGCCGCCCTGGCGCCTGGCGGCCGCACGCCGCTCGGCCGGGGCGCTCGCCCGGTTGCCCGGACGCAGGCGGACGCGAGGGGAACGCTTCTCCAACTTGTCATTATGGACATTGCTTGGAACACCACAAAAAAATCGGCTGGATTACTCAAAATATACTTTCTAGAGAAAGAGAGAGAGAGAAAAAACAACAAACAAATATTGAAGTAGATGGTATAACCACCAATTGACAAGTAAATTGTCTGTTGGCATGTAATATTGCCGTACTTAGAAGTGTGCCCTTAGGGGCTGTGGAAAAATATGTCTGACTAGTCCTGTAGAAAATAGGTACAGGTTAAAATTGTTCTTTTCTTATGACATTAATAAAATTTTAATTTTGAGATATTGATACATTGAAGTTCGAAAGATATTGATACATATTATATACATTATTTTTACATTAAAGTTCAAAAGAATGTTGCAAAGATATTAAGCATCATCATCTGGTAGATGAATTTATAAAATTAAATATACGTAACCATAATTATTGATAATTTCATGTGACTTGCTTATTTCTTGGTGCCTACATAGGTGGTTCAGGATACATGTGTTTCCTGGATTCCGACTCTCGACTGATGGGAGCTTTTCTGTTACAGCAATATGGTTCACAGCGAGTTCCAACTGCTACATCTCCTTCAAATACAAACAGTTCTTCAAGCTCGAACACTGGTTCCCAGAGCGGAACAATGAACGCAACAAATATAAGCAACAATGTGGGAGGCAATGGTGGAGGTGGTGGAGGAGGCAGCTCAGGTGGCGAGCAGTTGTCAAAGACAAATCTTTACATTCGCGGCTTAAATCAGAATACAACAGATAAGGATCTTGTGAAAATGTGTTCTCAGTAAGTACACAGTATGGTATTTTCTTGTATACTAAATATTTTTCAGTGTTTTTTCCCCACTTTTTTACCTGCCTTTTTTCAAATAAGAGTTGAGTTGCAGCTCTTTTGTACTCACTTCTTGAGTTTATTATTCATTTTGTGTAATGTGTAATAAAAGATTTTCATAATACAGAAATATATAAAACTCCATCAAATTTTGTGCATACTATTTTTCATTCACATATGAATTTATTTATGTATACATAACTGTGCTATATATGGAACTGATATACATTTGATATGTTTGTGTCATTCACTGAATGTTTCCTAAAACTATTTTAAATACATGTTAGCTTACACAGGTATATCATTCTTAAATGATGACGTATTTATAATGTATGTAAGTAACATTTTCCACAAAACTAATGTTTCTTTGAATTTTCTAGATTTGGAACTATCATATCTACAAAGGCAATTTTAGATAAAAATACAAATAAATGCAAAGGTAAGAATTTATTTTTATCAAACAGAGCATATTTTTTTGTAATTTTTTTTATCTTCTACTGAATTCCTTATTAATTTATTCTAATCATGAAAACCTAAATTTGTATATATTCTTTTATTATTTTTTTTTTGGGTAAAAATAAATTTGTTTAATTTTCTTTGTTAGAGGTATTCTGAAAAAAACAATTGTTTAATTGGAGTGTCTCTTAACTCTGCAACAAATTTTCACTTTCTGTTGATGAGGTTAGTTTTGGAAAGATATTTCTATGGGTGAGAATCTCTTCTTAAGAGTTTATTTTTTTAAGTGTTTGAGAAAAATTGTTTGGAACCAAAAGTCTGCCTATTATGGGCAGGAAATTCTTGTGAACTCTTCAGGTATACAAAGAAAATGCCTGTAATGTATACAATGGGACTCAGTGTTGCCCATATTATCCTCTACAAGTAGGTTTTTTTAAAACAAGGTTCTACAGAAATAAATTTTGTGGCAATATTTGACAATTTTTTTACTGTATTTTATTTTTCCCAGAAAAAGGGAAACTCGCAAACTTTCAAACAATCCAAATGAAAGATCACAGTGATTTGTATTGTAAAATGTGTTATCAATGGAAATCTCGGATCAACATTAATAAAATATTGGTATTCTTCTTCTTGAGTTTTAGTTGAAAAGTAATATCAACAAAAAGTATCCTTATAAAACTTAGAATTCTTAAAGTAGTCGTCCATTGAAACCCACTACCAAATTCGTCAAACACGGTATGGACCAAATACCACCCATCTTATCTCAGTAAATAGGAGCATTCACAATTTGCAATTACGAAAGTTTGTTTGTATCATGAAAAGAATCTTCCAGCAATATTTCCTCCTAGGGGGTGAGAAAATACCTAAATGTGATTATTTATGGAGGGTCATGTCTGTTGAGCACAGCTATTTGTTTACCTCCAACTGTCATATTTCCTTTGTGTTATCTTTTATTAGGCAGACATCCAGTAAGTCAGTGAATTATTAGATCATTTTTTTCCCCTCCAGTTCAGCTTTTAATCTTAAAATCTTCCTTTTCCTTTCTCTTTGTTACTATAACACAGATAGCTTGTATTAAGCGTTTGAACAAAAATGTTTTGTGAAAAGTGATTTATCTACATAAATTCATTGAAATAATAATTTTTAAATACAGAAAAAGTAAATTATTTTGTGTTTTTGTGAAACAAGAGTGATCTTATGCTGGGTTCTTCATTAGGAGTTTCTATGTTTCTACAATTAATACTTTGTGATTAAAATACTTACTGCAGTTCATCTATGTTGCAGGCTATGGGTTTGTGGACTTTGAGTCACCTATGGCTGCGGAATCTGCGGTCAAAGCTTTGCAGGCGCAGGGAATACAAGCACAGATGGCAAAAGTGGGTATTTCGATACTCCGTAGGCCACCCAGTGTACGTTGCATGCTACATGTTCTTTGAACTCTGTGCTGGCATACTATGCAACCATTTTCTCTGAACTTTAATTCTTTGTTGCTGATAATACATCTATTTTCCCCCTACAAACTGTTGTATTTTGATTAATCTTTCTGTGTAGAATCACTCTAATATTTATATTAAAATGGAGTCTTTCTTATATTCTCTTAGTATAAGTTTCTTGTGCAGTAGTTGAAAGTTGTATTGGGTTCAATAAGTACAAAGATATTTGAACATTTATCAACATAAAATGAAAGGGATGTCAAATTGTTATTCTCAACTGGAAAAAAAGATTGTTGCATAAAAATATGAATATTATGTTATGAATTTGTGTTCAGGACTCTAGTTCATGAATGCGTGGGGAGATTGTTAGACAACACACATATTGAGCTGTTATTTGTTTTATTAACCCCTTTGCATCGATATCATTTGCAATTTCAACAGTGTTTAAGCTGTCTTCCTTTTAAAAATATATTTTCTCAATTAAATCTGATCATGACAGTTGAGCAGATATACCATACAGTTCATTTCTATTAATGTCAGTCTCTCTTTTTATTGTCTTATTTTTTGGTGTGGGATGGGTGCCAATATTGAATGGGTCTGTAAACTTTTAATCAGGTATTAAGGTTGTTTTATTTTTTTTTATCCTGTAAAGAAATGAACATTTTGGAATGTATTATTAAATAATGATCAATACCATGACTTGCAATGATTAATTTTATAAAATCTTTATTTTGAAACTATTGACTGTTTATAACAATTTTCTTCTGAGAATTGGAAAAGCATGAAGTTGGCATAATAATTTGGCATCCTTTCTTCTGATTTATGGCTTCTCATTTCACCCTGTAATATATATTTCAAGAACACATTAGTCATTAGTTCTGTCCGATTTGTATAAAAGACAGAAATGAAGTTTATTATGACAAGTACTTCTAAATTATTTTGATGAAATTCATTGTTTAGTTTTGGTGAAATTCTTTGTTTTGTACTTGTCATAAGTTTGTTGAAAGGTTGTGTATGCTAGTACTACTATAAATTATGAAAAATATGTATCAATTTCCGCCTTGATTTTCATAATAGTTGTAAAGTAATAATAATTAGATCATTGTTAATTTGTATTTCCTGAAATTCAAAAAGTTTCAAAGTAATCACTAAATTATTATATTTACTGAGTGGAAGATTTTTCAACATTGCATTATATGCGTTATTATATTGTGATTTTTATGAAATAGTACATTTTTCATTTACTGAAATGACATTTTTAAAATATTAAAGAATTAGAGACAAAATATGTTTTTTTTTTTTATGTCAGAAAACTAACTATTAAACTAAATTTTTTCTCAGATGTTTGTGGTAACCATACTTTTCAATTAAAATCAATGTCCCTTTAATGGTTTGGGATTTATATTACAATAAGAAATATAGCTTTTGAATTAAATTGGATTAAATGAATAATTTAATGGACACAATCATTTATTTAGTTATGGTAATATGATTAATACTAACTTTAATTGTGTCAAAGACTATTAAATTGAATTATAGCTATATAATTTTAATGTGCAAATTGAATTTTTACTGCAAATATTTATATCCATCTTTGCATGTATTGAAAAAAAAGTAAATATTCCATAATTGAGCGTAGATATTGCTTGTATTTTATGTGCATTTTGGAAGAGAAATAATATTTGGACTGAAGTGACACTTTCTTCCCCTTCTTTTTTGAGCATTATATGCAATGAAAAATTATCTTTCTTCTCAGTAGTTTCCTACTTCCTTAATTAAAAAAGAAGTAATATATTAATTGGTAATAGTAGAATTTTAACATTTGTATTTGTTTAATGTTAACAGCAACAGGAGCAAGATCCGACAAACCTTTATATTGCTAATTTACCACCAAATTTCAAAGAAAATGATGTAGACAGTTTATTAGCCAAATATGGCCCAGTCATCTCTACAAGAATCCTCAGGGATACCGAAGGACAGAGCAAGGGTGTTGGTTTTGCCAGGTGAGAAAAGACATATGGTATTCATAAGTGTATTCTTGAGCAATATTGTCATTCTAAACTTATGTTTACTTTTACAAACCCTGCTGTAACTTCACCCAGATATAGGATAGCGTAAGGAATTCGCATTCGGGTAACCTGAATGAAATTCAGAACTTTTAGTGAACTTTGAAATGTAGCATAGAGATTTTGAGAAAACAAATGAGTGTTGAAATTATATATGTGCAATAATAATAGTAGTTGACATTGAAAAACACCTTAATTGTTCATTCTTAGGTTGGAGTCTAAGGAAAAATGTGAACAGATAATTCAGGTGTTTAATGGCAATCCTCTTGCGGGCTACAAGGAACCATTATTAGTGAAGTTTGCTGATGGAGGAAACAAAAAGCGCAGCTCATACAAAAATCCAGAGCAGCGTAGCCCATGGCGTGAAACAGATGTACAGCATTCTACTGTAAGTACTGATGATTATTGTTGTTTTAGGTAATGGAAAAAATACGGCGAAGTTTATCTACTTGTGATTGATAAATCTTGGGAGATCTTTTTTTTTCTTTCTTTCTTTTTTTTTTTTTTTTCTTTTCCTTCTTTTCTTTCTTCTTTTTCTTTCCTAAAACAATGTTTGATTGATGGTGTTATTAATAGATTATGTAATTCTTAAAAAAGGGAACCATTGAGGCAGCATTGTTCTGTAATGTATAAAGGCAGAGAGGTGTTAGTTAAATGTTACTTAACATTGATATTTATTGCTTTAAATTTCAATATTTCTAAAATTATTTATATTTATTCTGACTTAAACGAAGTTAAAAAAATGTAGGGAGGAAAAAATATAAGAAAGAAAGAGAGAAAAAAAAGCATATCAGAAATTAGAGACTATTGAATACTAAATTCATAATGTTAAATTGAAAAAAAAAAAAAAAAAAATGAAAAAGTGATGATGCATAAAATGTTTTAAATACAAGTTTATTCTTCAGTAGTATAATAACTCAATCTGTATTTTACAAAGAAAATAATATTCCACATTGAACTATACAGTCCAGGATCTAATTAAATCAGTTCAGAGAACTCCCACCCTTGCACCATCCACACATGCATCTTCTTGGCTTGTGAACAGAAATTCCTTTGCCATAGAACCTTCCTCCCCTCAATATTCTCCCCGTTCTTTATTGTTAAATGCAGCTGGCAATGCAACTAATTCTGATAGTTGATTGGATGTAAATGAATGAGTGATTTTTTTTTTCTTTTTCTTTTTCTTTCCCCCGTAAGTAATTAATACCAGTATTGATTATGAAGAACTAGACTATTATCCTACGATTGGTATGTATTATTTTAGGGAATCATCTGTTGGTTCTAGAAGTTATTATTGATCAGATGTTTCTCAAGTAACATTTCAATATATTTAGTTTTTTATGTACAACAGTATTGTTAGGTCTTCAGATTCTCATTTGTTTATCATTTGCATACCGATGGAGGAGTCAACAATGAACTCCAGCATAGTTTTTTCTTCTTCTGTCTTTGTTTACAAAAGAAGTTACTGTTTCATCTTTTGGGAATTTTATTATTTGAACCTGTCATAACCTCTAATGATCTTTTCATTTTTAATTAATATTGGATGTTTACGAAACGACTTGAAATTGTTGTCATGCATAATCACTAGACATTGGGTGTTTAGAGAATTGCCAATTTTATTCTAAAGAACTTATTTAAAGGCTGATAATATATGTGCATGAATCATGACAAATGATGAAGTTTTAAAATGCTAATTTTTGCTTTTTTAGCATAAAGTTTTTTGCATAAATCTTGTTTTTTTTATAGAATTATTGGACATTTTAGCCTTTTATGTATTATTTTTATAAATAATGCTTAGTTAACAGCACATTAACCATGGTCCAACATGACCATTCATTATGAAACCTTCAATTCACATCTCTGTACTGTAAAATACAAGAGAATTCCAAAAAAGTATACCTACAGATTTTTCTTCATTTCTCTATTTCATAAATACCAGCCCATGTTCTAAGAACATAGTTGATTGGCATATATACACAGGGCACCGAAATTTTAAGTTGAAATAAATGGAAATTCCCAGAAGATTTCAGTGTTGCTAATGTTGGACTTAAAATATATATGCCAGTCACATCAATCAATATTGAGAGATCCTTCTTTGCATTCACACTGATTTTGTCTCCCAATCGTTGAAAATTCGAAATTGTGATCTTTGAAAAGTTACTGATAATATATGGCATAGCAAACTATTAATAATAAAACGTAGAAGAGTTGTAAATATATAAATCTAGTTTTTCATTAAAACTTGTTTTTTGTGCATTTATGTTTTTAAAAATAATTTAGACAAAAATTACAAACAATTTTTCATTCTGTGGTGCCTTTTTTTTCCCTTGACATTTTCAGTGCCCTTTTAGGTGCCTAAAAGACAATTTTTTAGTACCTAAACATTCGATGTCTAATAATCACTTTGCAGAATCTGCAGCATTCTCTTATGGTCAGGCCCATCCATAAACCTTTTTTAAATTTTATTTTAGTAGAGAACAGATTTGAACTCAGAGCAAATTACACCCAACACTCACCATGGTGAGTGAATGAAATTTCGCTATGCTAAACCCACATATCCAAATGCACATGCAGAAAATGTTCAAAATAGATGTGCTGTTGCCTTGCCTCAAAAACTGACAGTTTTTTGACGTATAATGCAGAAAATTATTGGAATATATTGCCGAAAACATACATAATTTGCTATTAAATATATAAAATGTCTCTCAGTTATTTTCCAATTTATACCACCACTCCTCCCTGGTGTTCTCTGGGTACAGGAATGGCATTGGTAAGCAACTTAAATTGACTGTTATTCAATGGTAATTTAAGAAATGAAGAAAGTGAAAGTGAAGAGAGAATGTGAAATGTTCAAGATCATTGATTATTTCTTACAAGAAGTATTTTTATTCAAATTTTTAGTAATAATTTTTCTTATATTTAATCTTATTATTTTAAAAATTATAGTACCACAAATTTTGCTTTACCCAAATATATTTGCACTGAGACATTTGTAAAATTACCATTCAAAAAAATATTTATTTTGAAGTATTAGGATCTGTGGAAAGTCTTCATGTTTTGTGCATTGTCTTTTGGAGGTCATGTATTAAATGAGAAATGTAATTTTGTCCAATGTAGGGTGCTCCAGTTAGCTATGATGCTACTGCTATGGCCCAGAATGGAGTAGCAACACAACACATGTTGCCTGCTTTGGCCCAGTATGGAAGGCACTATAGTGCACAAGCAGTGCAGGGTTATACTTTGCCTACCGCTCCGTGGCTGCCACAATATGTAATGCAACCACACATGACACAAGTAGAGGTGAGTACTTGTGAGGGCAAAAAGGATTAACAAAAAGAATACTTTTGAAATAATTTCTATGGGTTTTTCAGCATTACTGGAAACCAAAATGCCAGTGAGAAAAAAATGGAAAAGAATATCATGTGTAGTTTTTTGCATTGAAGGAAAAAACCTAATATTTAATATACAACATATAGATAATAATTCCTTATTATCACCAAAAGTTACCAATGAGTATTAAGACCTCTTTTTGTGCAGAAAATATATTTCTTTTCTATATGGTTCTTCTCTTGTAATTTCACAGATATTATTAACTCTTGCAATATTGCATTTCTTTCAATTTTATTAATGTTAAAATTTCTTTCTTCAGATGATGCCATCAGCTGATCCCAGCTCGGTGCAGTATAGCTCGATGATTCCTCAGTTAACAACCCATATGTCTGCGTTGCAGTTGGGTACGCCTGGTTCAGTAAGTATTTATAATTTTACAATTTTCTCCTGATAAAGCTACTCGGCAAAGAAAATGATAATTAAAGTATTTTCCTTATAAATTAGATCAATTTTATTGCCTTATTGTAGCTTAAAAATTAAAAGTAAGTTTTGATTCTTTTACAAATGCGTTCAGTATATTTTCTCAAATTTTCTCAGGACATCATGATTTTTAAATATTTGTAGTGACTACCTTTTGTTGTTTTTCTTTCTGTTGCTTCCGTCTTTATCTAACCCACCATATAACAACCTCTTTTCATTTAAAGTAAATTTTTCTATTGATTTCAGTGAAAATTGTAATAACACAACTGTGTGAAACCTGCTGAAATCTTCTCCCTAGATAAATTATTACTAGGGCTGTGATTTATATGCAATAAAAACAGTGAAATATGCACATATATATGTAAATATATTTCGTAATATATGCCATTAAAAAAGGAAAATATGTGAAATAGTGTAATGTAATGTGTAAGTGTAAAAATAAATAAAAAATGTAATGTGGAAAATATGTTTACAGCAAAAAATGATATAGAAATCGTATAAATTGTTACTAGTGACAAACATTAAGTCAAAGGCTTAATTTTGATGAATACTCATTTCTTAAGAAAATAATGGGAGATGCAGTTAATGTAGTGCATTTCACAAAATAAAAAAATATAGGTATTGGAACAAAAATGACTTTCTCTCAATTATGATAAAATCTAGAACACAATAATCAAATAACTTTAAGTTTGAAAATCTTGACTTCATGCATTTCACTCGTAAGCCAACGATATTTGGTTAAAAGAGAAATGTTAGTAAATTGAAAAATATGTTACATACCTCGAACAAAGTCTATTGATCACTTGCAAAATTGTTTGCAATTGCAAACAACGATCTTTTTCAAGTTTTCAAACTCAAACAAATGTCTCTTTGGTATCAAAATTGCTTTAAACCAGCTGAATGACCGTTCCACATCAACAATCAACTTGAAACTGAGACCGAACATCTTTTAACTGATCGAAGTAGTTGGAATAATACCCAGCTGCCTTCAAACATGTACCCCACCTTGTGATGACTGGGTGGGGAGGTAGAGGTAGGTCAGGGTAATTTGTCTTAAAATATCCACACGACTTGGAGCCTTCAAGAATACTTTCTTGAGAGTTGATATCAACTGATCAATATCTGGGAATTGAAATCTCACAGTTTCTGCAACACGATGAAAAGCATGAGCAACGCAAGTTAGATGAAAAAGTTTAGGATGAAAAACTTTTATCACAGCCCCTGCTTTTAACATATAAGGAGCATCATCAGACAGAAATAGTCTTAAAGCCTTTTCATGCTGAACTCCACTCAGCCAAAGAACACTCATCGATTCATTGAAATACCTTGCAATGGGGGGTGAATATGCTCTTTTCATGAATGGGTGGTGAATATGCAACAAAAAATATGCAAATATGTAAAAATATGCAATTATGGTGATGTATGTGAAAATATCAAAATGTTGAAATGGAATGTTTTAGTTAACAGAAAAAATATGTAGATGTATATAAATCACAGCCCTAGTGATTATCCTCATTAAGGACCCTTATTTCATAGAACAGATTGATTTTTCCCATAAAACACCTGTAAATATTCTCTCCTAAGCAATCATTTCACTCATAGTTAGATGCAAGGAATGTAGATTAAGCTGTATTAGATGGGCACAACTTCCTAATGAATTTGCAATTTTGATCCAGAGTGGAAGAAGTGGAAATTGAATGAAGATTACTGTTTATTCAGAATCTTGCTGCGTTGGGATGCAAAGTCAAATTAGGTAGAACAGTGAAATCTAAAGTTGCTTATCTTACAGGATGATTAATTTATGATATCTTTTGTGGATAATCTGAAGTTTCACCAGAGTGTAAATTGCAATTTTGATTCTTGGGAATCAAGCACATGAATGGGAAGGAACAACCAGTGGTGTGATTAGAAAAATGCAAATACTGGGAATTGAATGATTTTGTAATTTAAATATGCACATGCAAAAATGCTTCAGGTATTTCGTATATTAAGTGTAACTAAAAGAACTTTTAACAAGCATGAACTTCAGTGCAAATAACAAAGTTTTACTGAATGTTCACTAAAGACAGAATTCACTCCAGAAACTACGTTCAGGAGAAAACTTACAAAAATCATTTATTTTATCATTTATTGGTCAACAAGTTAGAAAGCTCCCTCCAACCGTGCATGCGTGGGTTGTGTGGAGAGAGGTTCCCTCTCCATTGCTCTCCTGGATTCTTTACTTGCCTACATAAGGACGTGCATGCTTGCTTGCATGGTAATGTCTCTTATCTGTGACACCCAATGAAAAAAAAGTCATCTGGAAAAGATAACTGATCACTTTATTCACTCCAGCTGTTCCGTCAGCTCACTTTGTATGACTACCACTTCCAGAGGGTTTGGGTTTCATAATCTATGTTTTCTGGTGTAGGCTTTATAATTGGCGGTATTTTCATAGTAAATAGAGTTGATAATGGACTTAATTTTAAAGAATACAGTGATTTAGTACTGAGTATTGCGGCTTCTATTTGTGCGTGCGCAAGTGCATGTCAAGCTCAATGTATGGCGGACTCTTCTGAAGACAGGCATATGTTTTAGGTTATAGAACTTCACAAATATTTTAAGGGTCTAAAAATTATGTTTAGGTTAAGTTTCACCTAGGACAAGTGCAGCTACTGGTTTATCTGACATCATCAGAAAAAAATTTATTTGTAAAAAGAAACAATCTTTTGAAAAAGACATTCTTACATTTTAACCCTCCAACAGGAAAGACATGAGAAAGAAGGGGAAAAAAAAATGTTGATTGGACTTTCACTAACAGAACAAATAGATAAGTTTCACTTCTATGCTGTAAACAAAATATTGAATGGATGCAAAAACTTATAATTTTATATATAGGGAAATAAATGAAATTGTTTTTCTGCATTCAAAAGTTTCTCTGGGCAAGATGAAGACAGTGACAACAATGACGGAAGATCAGTGCCAGACTCTCCACCCCATCCAATCACATCTAATTTGCAGAGTGGCTGTAACAAGCTGCAAACTCTGCCCTAGGCATAGTGGGGGATCATATGCAAAGTACACTTGTATCCAAAAGAAGTTTTCTAACTTGCCGGGCTAATAGCTGCTTGATATCATATGTATGTACCTGATATATAATATTACTGGTGTATGTGAATAGGAACACTCATTCAAAGCACACTTGCATTCTCCCATACAAATGATACTTGTTCTTCTCTCTTGTAAATAAATATAAGAGAAAACTATAGAAAGAGACATTTTAATTATTTATCCATTTGCCTATTTGATCTCAAAAGAGAGTAGTGTTCTAATTAATGTCTCATGTTATGTCTTAAGTTTCACTCACTCTCAGACATACCCTCGCTCACTTTCTTCTTCACTCATTCACTCTTTTGCTCATTTGCTCGCTCACTTACACTCACAAATATTATCACTCACACAATTCTCACATGTTGGGTAGTATGAGCTGTGAAACCTTTAAGTGCTCACTCATGATTTCGGAGAAAAATGGCAGTTAGTATAAGTGGCTGCGTAAAGGAGAATATTAGAATTAGAGAAGTGGCCATCTGGCATAATTTCACAATTTGCAATGAAGTTAGTATGCATTGCAAGTGAAATATTTAATTATTTTTATTAGTATTGAATAATTTTAATTACAATTAATCTACATAATGCCAGAAGCTTCTTTGCACATTCACTCGTAAACAATACTTGAACAAAATCATTCAATTCCCTGTATTTTTTGTCTTCTTTTTCACACTTCTGGTTGTTTCTTCCCATTATTGGACTTGATTCCCAACTAAGCTTGAAATACAGTTCACGCCCTGAGGAAATTTCAGACAGTGCATGAAAATCATTGCAAATAATTTATTGTTGTTTGAAACTAATTAGCTCGCAAGACAAGAACCTCTAGATATTGTTGTTCTGTGTAATCTGAAATTGCATTCTGTCACAGGAAAATCCTGAATAAAGGGATCTTTTGCTTTTTATAACATTATAAATCAAAATCGCAGATTTGGCAGGAAATTTTGACTGTTTAATATTGGTTATTCTGTGAAATATGCCTGGCTGATCATTGTGGAGCCAGGTGACTTCTTAAACGAGGGAATATTTGTATACTACTTATGAGAAAATCAATCTGTTTCACAAAAAATTGCTAGTAATGCAGGTGACTGCTTAGTCAAGGTGTCTGTTTCAGCAGATATCACTACATTCATTCACAATGATAGGTATGGTTGTTAATTGTTAATGATTTATTTTTCCAGTATATAGCCAGTGCACATCCTTATGGTTTCTACCCACCACCTGGCACGCCAATTATTCATGCTGTGCCAATTGCGGAGTCTGAACAAACATCAACAGCAGCCTCGCCAGATGAGACTTATGCCTCTTATCAAACTGCGCAGCAACCAAAGTAAATGTTTGCTTCATTAGGTATGTATGCCTAGCATTTAGATAAGGGAGTCATTAGACAAATAAACATTTGGCAATTTAATTTGATTTTATATGTTAGACTAGGCAAGTGCAGAGGGGATGATATAGTAGCAAAATTAAAAATTTTAAAATTAACATTTTCTTATAGATAAGACCTGAATAATAGAGGTAAAAACTTTTCCTGAAAATTCTTTTACCTATACAAGGAATAATATAAAGTTGTTGTAGATAAATTTGTCACGGTATGGTTTAAAAGTTTAATAAAATTATTAAGTATTTCATTCTGTAACATGAAAATCTGTGAAATAAACAATGTTAATTTCCACAAACAAAAATTTGTTTAGGCACCAAGATGTACAAATCAAGAATGGGAATCATTATTTTTGTGAAAAAGTAAAAAGTATTGGCGTTTTCTGTTTACCTTCAGTGAGGGGAAGGAAAAACGAAAGAAAAAAGTGCAATTATTCATGAAAAATTAATAACAATATTTGAATTTTTAGAATTGTTCCTGCATTCATAAAGTTATTTGGATCTTTTCTTAAATAATTATAACTTGACAGATTCTGTACTTGGTCCTTTAATAATAAAAGAGAAACAAGTAGCCCTCTGACTATAACAATACGGAAGATTTTGTTTTACTCAGTTCAATACAGAAATTTGCAAATTTCGAAGTATCTTGGGAACAATTATTTGTCTAAGGGTTACATTTTCTTAGAAAAATAAAAATGAATGCTAGGGATGCATACATTTTTGTGCTTTAAATATGCATGATTCATATTTCTATTAATATGTGTATTAATAGTTTATTTGCCCTCTAAATTAATGCTAAAATAGAAGAAAACCTTAAATGCATTGTTAAATGTATTTTCCAGAACCTCCAGATAAACTATTTAAAATTGTGTCTTGTCCCACACGATTGGTCTTTGATTCATCACTAGGTATCCATTCCCTTCCTTTCTTCCCTGAGTGTTCAAAGGAATGATAAATTCGTCAGTCAGTGCACTGCCACTATTAACTCTGCAGTGTGGCAATGTTTCATATGTAGATGACACCTGTGGAAGTCTTAAAGATCTTCAATACTGAAACATCGATTCAGATTGCCTTCGGAGGTTTTTTTCTTTGCCTGGACTGACATTACATAACAATACTTAAACATTCTCTTAGGGCAGTTATTTTATTAAAACTTACAACTAAAATGTTTTGACAGGAAATATTCAATTGTTGTAGATCATTAATATATTTATTTTAGATCTGTATAACAGATGTTAAAAAAGTACAAATTTACTTAGTGATTCAAGAATGCAATTCTACTAATTCTCTAATCCTCACTGATGATTCACTTCCATCTTCATCTTTTAAGAGAATCACACAAAATACTATAGGATTAGAGCATTTCATAACTCACTAATACCTTTGTATTAAATTCTAAGGTTTCAAATATCTGACTAGAATAGCTTTAACAACTACAACAAATTCCTCAGCTGTATTCTTTGCTGCACGATTAAACATGTAATCTCTTAAGATATAGCAATATCTCTTTGGATATAAATTTTTTTCAGAATTAAAAGTTTATAGCTAAGAAAACATTTTTCTTTATTTCCATTTTTAGAAAATAAAATTCATTTCTTCCCATTATCTTTTAAATATCCACATTATTTGTGCGAGAGCTGCTTGCTTCCTCTTGACACTGCTTGATTTAGGCTTACAAATTTCAGTCTTGCATGAGTCATGTGACTCTTCACCTCTATCCTTGACTCTGAACAGTCTTCACACTTCTCCTGCCTTCTGCTCTGGGTGCTATTGACAGCACTTGCTCCTGATCAGTCTTTCAGATGAACGCTGTGCTAGATGATTTTCTTCCATTCTTTCTCTAGCCTGTACTGTATTGAATGCTTTTCATCTTTCATTTCGAAAATGGACAAGATGTTAAGATCTTTTCTAATACTTTCATTTCAGAGTTGGTCTACAAGATTGTGGATCTTGAAAATTTCATTGCATAATCTTGTATGCAGCTCCATTGTTCTTCGTCAATGCCCACAACTTACTTCCAAGTAGTTATTGCAGAACAGGCATTGTCATTGTGTTATACAATTTTATTTGAGTTTTTTTTTTCCTTTTTTCCTTTAAGAAGGTCTTTTACTGGTGCTGTACATTCGCTGAAATCTTAGAATTTTTAATTTGACATTGTTATGTTAATCAAAGTGGATGTCACATAAAAGAAAATTCAAGTTCTTCATCTGTTCAAACAGGTAGTCATAATTACAAATTTTTGAATTTGCCATGGGAAACTATCTCTTTACTCATATTGATTTAAATTTTTTAGGTTGTGCATCTCCAAAATCTGACACGACATGACTATTTCTCTGAAGTTTATACTATTAATGCTTTCCTAATAGAAATGGATTGTCTGCAAATAAAAGTTTATTCAGATGCATTCCAGCGTAGAGGAAAGATATAACAGTCTTTCCTCTATGGTTTCATTACCAATGCAAAAGCCTGACTGCGCTAATCAGAGCTTAGAAATTTCCATTTCCAAAGAGCATCATTCAAGCTTATGTTAATAAGTGTCTGGAACAGATTGCTCCTTAATATGTTAGAATTTTCCTGCTCTTTTAGTTATTTATATTTATTACTGTACGTCATTGTAAAGATATTTTATGTATTCATTCAGTTGCTCAGGGTACCCCAATTTTTTAATATTTGCCATTATATTTTGCTGCTGATTTTTGTCAAACTTCTTTTCTATATTCTTCGAAGGGAAGATGGATTTTCAGGTTATACTTCTATTTTTTTAAAAGATTATTTGTCTGAATATGAATATGTTATTTAAGTATGATTGACCTTTTCTAAATTCATGTTGATTTATTGTTGATCATGTTGATCTAATAGGAAAACTTCACCAACAACATACCTCCCATAATGTAGGATCCAAGAGTAAATCTTGTTTCCTGTGTTGATAGTTATTCTTAGATTGTTTGTGGGATTATATCTTTCACCTTTCTTTAATAAAAGCAACACTTCAGCTGGCATTCTGATCTTTAGAAAACTTAGTTTCCTTCCACCACATGTTTAAAATGTGTAATTTAATTTAAAGACGAAACTGGCCTATTTCAATAAATTATTATTAATTTTGACTTTTGGCTGCTTTTTGGTTCTTCATTTTTAACCGTGCTTCTTGAAGTTCTTCCATTATGAGTTCATTTGCGTCGTGCGATGTTCAGAGAATGTATTTTTCCAATAATACATAATCCACTCCATTAATTCTTTTGAAATAAATAGGTTGCTGGAACCTTGTAGTCTGATTTTAAGATTTCAAAAAAATTCATTGAAAACTGTTTTACATTTCTGATAAATAACTGATTTATTCTTGTTATAGAAATTAATTAAGTAGGTATTAATTATTTATATCTTTTATTTCCTGATCTCAAAACTGTATATTATATAATCAAATAGCAAATTCTATTCATGAGAACTGAAGCTATTGTATATTTTAATTGCCATTGTCGTTTGTCATGTATGAAATATTTGTCATTTTTAATACGCACAAAAGGTGTATTAAGTGATCTGCAGATATGGCATGTACACCTTCTATAGGATTTGAATGTAATTGTGATTTCTGTAGCTAATTTATGGGATCCTGTGATTCTGGTTTGAAGTTCTTAGCATGTAGATGTCATGAGATTTTGTACAGACAGCTGCGCTGTGAAGGAGTAGGGTTGCTGAAAAGAGCATGTAGTGATGGAATAAGCAATATTGAGTGGTGTGAAAGCAAGAATCCTTCAGTTCATGAGTGACTTCAGAGAAATCTAACTTACATTTGCTCTAGCCCGTGTTCTTTTCATGCTCTCTTCGTTCTGCAGAGAGTCATAGATTACTTCACTCAGAACACAGAATTCAGAATTATATGCTACAATTTTGACCGCATTGTTGTGGCTCTCATCAGTTCTTTGAAATTTATCCTATCACAATTTTTAATAATGATCCACATCACGTGCATTGTCGTCTTTTAATAGAATAACCATATTTTACTATTAATTCTGGAATTCTATATGTTAATATTTACATCCTTTGATGTAATAAAAGTCTTGACATCATAAAAATTACGAGTTGTGCTTGGATGGAAGTAAATTTTCTTAATGTACTTTGTAGGTACTTTCATGTTTGCGAAAAACTAGGATGATTCATGATGACAATTAATCTTTTATTTGCTTTACAGGTTTATTTGGTTTATGAGAGAACAAAAAAATAGTAATTACGGCTAGATTAATAATTTGAAGCAAGTTCTTATAAATAAAAGGAAGCAGAGACGTGACAGCAGAATGAGACAGCTTGTCCTTCAATCTCGCACATTGTGAGAAAGGAACTTCTGGCTGCAGGCAACTAGAAATACTGCAATCTGCTGGGGACTCACACATACTGACCTCGGACTTGCCACCATCTACCAGTGAAACATTACATCAAAAATTACATCAAAGAAGTAAATACATAAAAAAGAACATAGTTTCTTATTTTTTTACCATTAGTATGAAAATATGTTTAGCTATGCTGTCAATTTTCTCCTCATTAAATGTTCCAATTTTTTACTTTTTGAATGCCAAAACTATTTTGTTCTACCAAGCAAAGTAAACTGAGAACTATTGTTGCCTCGTGTTTTTTAATTGACACTTTCTAAATCTTTTGGAGTTTTAACTGATATATCAGGGGCTGGATATTGAATATGAATCCAGAATGGCTGATCACATGAACTATACACATTCCATTTAATTTTATGACTTTTTTATTTGAATCTTGTTTGAGGTAACATTTTTATTGTGTATAACAAAATCAATCTTTGTAAATATATTCTCTTTCTTCTGTTTTGTGAATTTCTAATACATGCACTGGGTGCATGTATTTCTGTAATGTTTTACTTTGTTTGAAATTGTTTTATTTTTGGAATAAATTGTTCTCTCCAAACATTTTATTGAAACCAATTTCTTGTTCAGTGTAATGTGGACTACTCACTGCCTGTTGAACTTGCCAAATAATGTGATACTATTACATCTTTCTCTTAATGTATGATATTTCTGGCTAACTTCATCTGGTTGGAATGGACGTTGTTGATAGTTATTAGTGTAGTGTGAAAGTAAAATTTTAGTGCCATTGTCTTGTTTTCACTATATCCAACCATTTTGAATTGTGCATATTTAACAAGTACAGATATATTTAATAAAAGTACCCCAAAACTTTATCAAAATTTGATATTTTTTGTTTCGTTTTGCATTAGTGATGTTTGTCATAATGAGAAGTACTTGCTCAGCTCTTGTTTGAAATCAAACACATTTCATTTAAATAAGTGGGATGTTATTTATATTCGTAGTAACAGACCATTCCATTAATGGCATTCTCAAGTTTTTATTACTTTTCATGGTATTCATTCACAATAGTTTTGCATTGGACATATTTAGTAAGAGAACAAAAAATTGTAAACACGAGGCAATGATGAACTGCTGTATTGGTCATAAGATGGTTGTGTTTGATAACCATTATATGTGCTCATCATATCGAAGAGTAGATTTTAATGTTTCTTCCAAAACAGCAATCTTCCAAAAAATGAAACCTGCTGAAGAGACACTTCAATTTTTTTACCCTCCTGTTTTGTTGATAAAATTTATCACTTTTATATGAATTCTATGTAATATCTTAGTGACTAGCAAACAGTGATATATTTATTCCTGTAAATAAAGAAGGACGCAAAAAAAAAAAAAATCGCCAAATATTGGTAATTTGGCATGATATTTGTGGCAAATCAACTGAATATGAATAACATCCAGCATTGGTAATGTATATCAGTATCAATCTAATTATTTTTTACTTGATCAAGAGTGGGTTGAGCTGACTCATTTGTGTTCCTTGACAGAAGACATCATGTTAGAGTATAGTTATACCAAACAGATTGTCAACAATGTTTGTAACTATTTACACACATATACACCAGTGCCTCAGTCCAGTTACTGTTTCAGTGTTTACATAAAAGTTACTTGATGAATAATTTGGGTGTGATATATATGTGTATTTATTTTCACTAATATGAACGAAAGTCAATACAGAATGGTTCTGCAGTGCGAAATGTTTTATTAGTAGCCTACACTGTATGATTGTATAGGGTAACAGTCAGTTACCAAAGACTCAAATAAGACAGGTAAATCTCTTTCCATTGTTGCCTCATGGGAATTTTTATACAGTGTTTTTTGAAAAATATTTAGGGTTAGAATGAATATTAAATATTCAAAATAAAGCAAGGGAATTATGTTATGATATTTACCTGACATTTTTAATGAAATATATGCAGTGTTTTAATATTTCATCCAAAATTTCATTTACTAATGAAAATATAAAATCTGTATGTTTGACTGTGGATAAAATTACCAATGCTGGATTATTCATTTATGGCGGTTACTACATAAGTGATATGGGAGAAAATCCATATCAGTACTTTCACATTCCAATTGACAAATACTTCGCTGTGTATTCAAATTAGATAGTGTTTCATTTGAAAACATTTTTAATGTGTCTTCTTAGAACTATGTTTTCTCATTCAACATGAAAAAATTCATTTCTCATCACACCTGTTACCATTGACGTGAAAGATCTTTATTCAACTTGATTAATTTTTTAACAATTTTTTTAGATATTGTGCCTTTTCATGATGATTCAAGACAGGGAAGTAACTAATATATAAGATTAAAAACTACCTGTGAAGCCAAATTATCTTCTAGTTACTAATGTTTTTTGTCGTAGATGTTTGCAAACTATTGTACATTAATTTGTGTTAGAGTTGAGCCTAGTTCTTTATCAAAAATGACCGAATCAATATATTTTAGATTATAATAGTGATTGAGATTGAAGATCGTTTTGATCACATAGAATGAAGTTTTTGATAAAATCTGATATTTCCGAATTAATATAATCTGTTAGTATCATTGTGTTTCTGCAGGCAAATTGCTCTTCCTTTGCTGTTGTTTTCATTTGAACAGTTTTATTGTTATAGCCTTATTTGTTTATTTTTTCACTTGTTTTCCCATATAATTTAAAAACATTTCAAAGAAATATTAGTATTAATTGGAGAAGAATGTTATAAATATTTTGTAAATTGTCAGTAATAGGTCATTGGGAGTGCATTAATTACAAAGTCAGTCTGAAATAGGAAATTGTGAAGTCTGCTGTGATTAGCACTGAATCTTGTAAGAAATGAGCGTCCCCTTGATTTATTTTTCTATTATGTTTGTTTAGAGATAAAGTAAGCTTATTTGGTCTTTATTAACTCAATATGTAGGATTCTGTTATGTGATGGTGGTGGTACTAGTGTGTTTTCACACTTTTGGTTTGCTTGGCAGCATGGTAGTTACACAAGTTGCAACCATACCCCAACGTCCTGTAACCCTATCCTACAGCCTTTTGTAAAGTGATTTTTTGAACCATCGTGTTTAAATAGGAGCTAAGAGGTCTGTAGATCATGCATTGTATTATTGTAATTAAAATAAGATTTTACACTGTTGAAATCTGAAGTGAACAAAAATATATTTAGTTTATTTTGGTACATCTGAATTTGATGGTGAAAGCGTAACTATTTTTTAAAGAACACATTAATTGACAACTGAGTCCATATTAATATATTTAAAATGTGTGTGTCGTTAAACGTGCGTGTGTCAAGCAAAAGACAGTTGCTGTTGTAAAAGGATTTGAAAAAGAGTAAAAGAAGTGATTTTTTTCAGTCCTTTTAGATTTTGACTACATATACATTAAAAAGACTTTGTAATTTGTTAGTCAAAGATGACCTGCAGTTCTCGTGTAAATGTACAATAAATCCGTTTGGATTTATTGTTATAATGAACTTTATATTACCAGAACGTTACTGAAATGGAATGAAGGACTTACCTGGCAGTCTTTGAAATCAGAAGAGTTTCTCTTGAAGTTACAGAAAAAAAATGAATACTTGCTTTTTAGGAGCTTTTAAGTACAGCAGCGCCAAGTTGCATTTGGTGCAAACAACTAGCTTCTAGGATAGTTGTAGTTAAAGTAACTATTACTTGTAGACTAATTGTACTGTTAATGTGATCTGTTTGATTGAAAGTGAATGAAGATGCTTTGTATAGAAGTAGAAGTAAATTTATAGCTTAGGTAGAAATAATTAGGGTTATTGTTTTTGAGAGGTGATTTTTGTAGAAATTTCAGCAAAAATTATGTTTTTAATTGGTGTTCATGATGCATAAGTTATGATTCATGAATTTGTTGTTACATGAAAAAATTTGTGCAAGTTTGTTTTCCCTCTCCTCTATTTTGTATTATACAAGTTAAGTCCTTTGTGTCAGTAAAACAAAACAAAATATCTGTCGTGTTTGTCAAAATGTGTCGGTTTAATGTTTTGTGTGAAAGATACAGTTAAAACATTAGACTGTAGTTCTTAGATGTTAAAATACAAGTTGAAAGAAAAACTTCATGTAGAGTTTGGGACATTTCAAAATGTAGTTAAGTAGTTTTTATCTAAGATAGTTTGTAAGTTTTTTTATTATTATTTCATTACTAAGGAGGCTGAGCCATAGAAGAGGAAGTGAACTTGCATGCAATTTTTTTTTTACAAAATACCTTTTGCTTGCAAGTTTATGCAAGTTAATGATACATTTAAGAATGAGAACGTTGTGGCCAGTTCTGTAGCTGATGAAGCCCTGGGCATTGGACAGTTTAAGTGCCCTTAGTTATTTTCTTCTCTCAGATACCTTCTGACTTACCTGTCCCTTTGAGAAATCCTAGTCTTTTAATGTAAAATAGTATTTTGTGCATACATCAAAGAAGCCACTTCTGTAGTCTTTTTAACTGTATAATACAATTCGTGTATGTGCAACATTTGGTTAGTTATTATCCTACAAATGAATTATTGAATGTACAGTTTAATTTTGAAGTTCGTAGACCCTGTTTGTAGAAATGTTTTGGTGCTTAGATAACTATCAGCACCATTAAGAGGTGGCTTGTTTGTATGTTGCTGGCTTTTTCTCCTGGGCATCACCCTCTTGCTGAATGTTTCTCAAGACTTAAAAATATTCAAATGGTATGCCTGATATATGTAGTAAGCTAAGGGTATGAAAATTAGCAAGATATAAAAATACGAATATAAAAGAAAGTTTATTTTGTTACACAACTTTTTTGTGAAAAAAGTTTTTTCTTATATCAAAAATGTGAAGTGTTTTGTAGTGGTAGATTATTTTCTCTCATGCAGATATTGGTCTAGGCATGTTATATGCAAGTACGTTCAGCAGTTGGAATGCATATAAAGTTTAAGAATTTAAAGAAAGCATAGGATTTGTGTTGGAGTGAGATGTGTTATATAGATGGCAGTACTGTATACTTTTTTTAATAGATAAGAATTTAAATCCTGAAATTGAACTTTAAAGTTCCTTGTAAATATTTCCTGCAACACTATGTTTCAGCCTCAAAGTAGTTAGCTTTTTTGAATGAAATCAAACTAGATTGAATCCATAGTTTGTTTTTCATTTTTAAAACTAAATTACAGACATTTTTTACGGTTAAGGAGTTTTGGCTTGCCGTGATTTGGTGGAACAAGTAACTGTCTGCATTCCACGTCTTCCCATAACATATAGGAAAGCTATTTAGTAGTGGAAGAAATGGATGTATCACAAGCTTACAGGGAATTAGTGTATCAAATGGAAGTTTCAAAATGGAACATATTGTGTGGCAGTTTTCTTTTCCATGTGCATATGTGGCAAGCATATTGAAGAACAAGAAAACTGATGCTAGTGCAAGAAGACAGTGGGAGAAATGAAAGAAAATTTCAAGACTCTGCCTCTAGGATAGTGGATTTCTTTTCTTAATCACTGTTTTGTTTTATTCTAGACTTTGAACAGTGTTTTTGGTGCGTGTGTGGGGGCACATTGTGTGAATGGCAGTCAAGACTTTAGGAAAGTGTTACAGAAGGTATTTAAAAACTTGTTTTGATGCTGTGACATCAACTCTTTTTCTTTTCCATGTTTTTTTCCTCTTTATTTGTTAAATAGTTATTTTTAAAATAATTGTAACATATCGAATGCCTGATCTGGCTATCATGAACCATAATTTGCATGAAAGGAAAATGCTACCTGTGAGCATTGAGCCTTATTAGTGGTATTCCTTTTGCAACTTGTGGCCAATGAAATGCAGTATGGTTTAGTGAAGAGAGTTTCTTGTTGATTATTCTTTTTAGCACCATGATGTTCTTGATATGAACAGCAAGTTTTTACAGGATGTGGAAAGTGTTAAAAGTAAGGGTCATTTGTGTATGACATAGTGAAACAGGAAGGTGCTGTTTTTCTTTTGCAGAGCAAAGGATGTATCCATTGCAAAAGATAAAACCATTTCATTCTGCTATGCTCAAGTAGTAATTTTATTGTAAGGTACACCTGAAGGAAATGCGTGTAGAATAGGCGAGGTACAACTTTTATCTGTCCTAGTGTAGTGTTATATGCAAGTGACTCTTTGTATATGCATCTTGTGCCTCACAGCTGTTGCTCAGATGTAGCTCAGCTTTCTCTGTTTAATTCTAGCTGTCATTGCCATGTACATGCACTTCCTTCTTTCTTAGATTTTAAGAAGTTGAATATGACATACCATCTTGAGGTATGGTTTTTTCTGCAAGGGGATGTTGGGTTTTTAGTATTGCATTTGTCTTCACAATTTTTTCTTTTTGTGTCAGATAACAGCTTCGTGTAACTTTTGCTGACATTTAGAACAACTTATATTTGAAATTTGTTTTTGCTGTTGAACAAAATTATCATGGAGTATGTTTCTCCATGCCATAAATAAATAATATTCAGTTTATTTTTACTGCATCCCATCTTCAGTCAGTTATGTGCAATATAATTCCCAGGTTTTACATCATATGAACTTTTGTGTCCTGAATTCTTGAAAGTTAGGAAATAAGAACCATAATCACTTAGAAAATGTAGATTTTTCAGAGTATTGGCAGGAGAAAGAAACATGTTGAAATGTTGAATTCTTCCAATATTTTTATGTTTCAAGAGTTACCCACTTAATGATTCACCAATCCAAAGATTTTTTTCCTTTAAAAATTGTCCCTTTAGATTTTTGTTATTATATCATTAAATTATTTTAGAATAGATGAGGAAAAAAAAGTATATATAGATATATCAAGTCATTTTCACCTTTAGATCTGAGACCTAGTGAGATGAACATAAAATACATGGTAGGCTCTTGGAGAAATTCTTCGTGGTGTGATAAAAACAAGCAAAGTTAATGGTGGTATGGATTGAAAGTGCTTGCTTTTAAGTTTTTATAGGCCTATGAAAATATAAGCCTAGCTTGTAAAGTGGTTTGAGACCTATGTTTTTAAGTAAGCCTATACACAATGCAGATGGACAATAACCCGTTGCTCAGCTGTAGATGTTTCTGTACCGTGTAAGGTATTTTATGAACACATGAACCATGATTTCCACCTCTGTATATATTGTAGTTCAGAGTCCAATAACATGCTTGAATCTATCACACTGCAGGTTTTTATTACACTGTCAGCAAACACTTACTCGATGTAGCATTGTATTACTAGTTTCTTAATTTGGTGCTGTTGGCATTTGGGAAAGAAAAACACTACAAATTATTCTTCTTTTAGTATTGTTTTTTATTGCGATTTTATTACTAATGGTTTAGCAGTAGTATACTTTGTTGAATGAGACTGAATCCATAAAATCATAGAACATTGATCTAGATACAAGATCAGGAAAACAATCAAAATGTGGATGAGTGATCCAATAGTAGTAAGAATGCATAGTCAGTGGAATGGAGTACCGCACATTTTGATTCAATGATAGACTGACATTTATTTCATATAATTTTAAGATGACATTTTAACCAAACATAAACCTAGACGTACATCTTGGAGGGGCCAATTTATGTATTTGTTTAAAATGAGTGGATTTTAGCCGTTTGTTGGTTGTATATTGTGCTGGTAGAATTCAATTGTTAAAGGAATTAATAATACAATGTGCTAACAAGATAGGTGCTTGTTTCATTTCCAAGAAAAGTATTTTCATAAAACATCAAGGTTGATTTAGTATTTGTTGAGTGATAAATTATGCCTAGTTCTGGTAGGTTTATTTTAATATTGGTAAATGTTGCTGTCTCAGTGTATAGATTTATATATTTTATCAAGAGTAACAAGAAACTCTGTTCATTATGCTTATAAGTTACATAGGAATGATTGGTTTATTAGTGTGAGTGGTCAAGAAATGCTGAATGCAATGTAAAATAAAATTAAAAAAAAAAAGGTTTGTGAAGTCATTTGTCGGTTTGGCTTAAGCAAACAAAAATTCTGCAAAAAATGCAACTTGTTTTGTTGCAAAGATGGTTCCCCTCTTCCGATCAATAAAGATCTATGTTGGGAATTACTGTGTTGTCATTCTGCATTGTCCTTTTATGTTTACCATCACTTTACTGTCCTTAAGCACACTTTTTAACACATATTTCTTAAAAGGTATGCAAAACAAATGATTCTCTAGTAAGTTGAGATGAAACATTACCTTTTCAAGTGGTTTGATTGTTCTAATACATTTATGTTGCTATCGAAAGATCTATCTTCTTAATTAATACTCCTGACTAGAAAAAAAAAGACCATGCGTACAAAATATAACAATTTATTTTGTAGATAAAAATTAATCTCAAAATGGGGGGGAGAAAAAACACTACCCATACCTCCTGCACTCTCCGACATTAAAACGAGGAATACATACTTCTTAATGGTGTACAAAGATAAGACCCCTCCTCAAAGTTAGTGACTAGAAACGTAGATTGAAACTAGTATCAAATAACGTTGAATTTGTTAGAGAAATAATTTCAGTAGCTTTCAACCATAAATGATGATCTTAAAGTATTTTGAGAAATGACAGAACTTGTTTGATTGGTGAGGCCTCAGCAACACAATTAAAACCTAATTTCTATTTACATGCATAATAGCAAACGTATGGTTCACATTTTAATCGACACCTGATGTTATCAAATGGAAACGTAGTGAAGCTTCAAAATGACAGAAACTTTTTATAGTAGTTAGTTCCCCTTACTTTTGAGTTGGGACTACCTTTGTTTTTGCTCCATCCCCTTCCTGACTGCCATCAACCTACATACCCAGAGTTTCTTGCAGTACCTACCAGTACCCTGATGACAATTTCCAGTTAACAGCTTCCTTGTACTCCTCTAACATCTCACCCAGGGTGCCGTATACTCATCTTGGATGGGGTACCTTTTACAAACAAAAATGCCATTGTACATGTCCACGGTAACGGGGCCATTTCATTGCTTGTACTTTTGCTCTGCCTCAAGGTAGCCAGTTTCTCAATTAGACACACAGCTTGAAACATCTGCCACAGTTACCTATGAGGGCAAAGGATTAGGGTATAGAGGGAGTGGAAATGTACTCCAAATCACGAACTCATTTAAAAACATCAATGCAATCAGCTAGACTTGAACACACAGCCTTAGTGTCTGCATGCTTGGGTGCACCTGCCCCAAAGCCCTCATGGCAAGAAGCTAGTTGATTTTAATATTCTGTCACCTATTCTATACATCTTGTAATTGATAATACAATACACCCTTGTCAATACAAACTAATCTTATTTAACATTATTACCAAGCTGTGTAATTCAATCACGTAGAATATCTTGTAATTAGTTTAATTTCACATACAGTTGCAGGTTCTACAGGCTCTGACCACGTGGGGTAGAATCGAGAAGCATTGAATCAGCAAATATGTAAAAGAATATTCAAGATATCATTCTGTGAGGCCTTTGGCCTCAATATGTTAGTGTTTTTAAGGCCCTAAAACGCTTTGTTTAGGAGTTATTTAATGATATAGATTAAAAAATCCGGCCCAGTGTTGCAGGTTGCATTTGACATGGATTTTTTTTTTTTTATATATATATATAATAACAAATCCTTCATATTTTTACGGTCAAAGTGCAATTCGTTACGTCTCTGTGAAATTCTCTTTCTTCAGAGACCACATTTATTGGTGGCATGTGAGAGACGCAAATGGTATATAAATACTTCTGAAATAATGAGTCAATAAATAATTATATTTGTAAGCCAAATTGACCTTTTTTGATGCACACAAGGCCAACAATGTGCTTTGCTACATTGAATCTACAATTACTTATTTCAATGACATTCAATATCTTTCTTTGCAACGATGTCAACAAATTACCTTGTACTTTAATGGATTTTAAAGGACTGGAGTGTGAGGGTAAATCATTAAATATCCAGTTGTTACTGTGTCAATGTTTTGTTAATTTACTGGCCTGCTTAAAGGCTATAGGTTATATGATATTATGTAGTAAATGGTACAGTATGTTAGTGGGTAAATGCACAGCTTCAATTCACAATTTAATTGCATCAGATAATGGGGAAAACAGGCCCACTGCATCATGTTGTTACATACATTATGAGCCTTGTTGTGAATAACTTAAATCCAAACCATGCTCATAATGTTGGTAACTACATGGAATGTGCATTTACACATTAACAACTTGTATATGCATTTGTTTGATTGTGTGTGTGTGTTTTATTCTCATTTATATACTGTACTATTTACTATATAATATGTACACAATGGTCCTGAAATAGGCCAAATAAATGGCTGAAACATTGGCTCAGTAACAATTGGAAATTGACCTACCTTCAAAATCTACTTATCTAATGTCAATAAAGTTCAGTTACCTAAAAAAAATTAGAAAAAACACTCCACACACCACCTTTCAATATCTCATCCATTAATGACTAATTTTTCCCAACTCAAAATTTTTAGCAAAACCAGTAAATATTAGTATTTGTTTTCTAAGGAGGCTGAGTGCACCTCAGGCCAAATTGCTCCAAATAGGATACAGCCCGGTAAAAATTCCCAGCTTTCCTGGAGGTTTGAATCCAGATTTCTCAGGTTAGCAAACATGTGTCCTAATGACTATGTTGCTCAAGCTATTAAAATATAAATTCTATTAGCATGTAATTTTTGTAAAAACAGAAATTTTAATCAAAATAATAACCTGTTCGATTTGACCTCAAGGTTCCTTCAAATTTAAATCAGATCTATGTCATGTAATTTAGTGAATTGTGCTGTAACTGTACAAAAAGGTACGGTTTTTATCTTTAGTGAGAAAATTTTGTTTTATGTATTCTTTGATAGTCAACTTAGGTTTCTTTAAAAATTGCACAAAAACTCATATTTTGAAAAAACTACATGATGGTGTTTAAACATCCAAATTTAAATAATTGATTTCATTAAGAAAATATCTTCAATGTTCAGTTATGTAGTGGTAAGAAGTGGATCAAAAAAATTTTGAACCATTCCAATTCCCAAAATTTCAGAGGTATTAATGAAAATCAGTTTTATGGCATTTTTATAATTACATTTTCCTACATTCAAGCAAATCATTGGAGACATGTTTGAGAAAAAATAAATGAAAATTCTTGAGTTTTATAAAAACTCCACTATCCACTAAAGTCCCAAGATCTGATTTAAATTTGAAGGAACCTTGAGATCAAATTGAACAGGTTATCAACCCCCACCAGTGTTGATCAGACTTTTTAAAGGTATTTAGTTTTTGGTTCAAAGAACTCCCAAAAACGTGTATTTCCATCAATACTTCATCGACTTTTCGCAACATTACAATACATTTTCATTTATATGAAAGATAGTAAAAGAAAAAAATAAAGATGCTTCTATGTACATAGTATTATTACAAACAACAAACAATAAAATATTAGATTAGAGAACCTTCCTTTTCTCTTCCTAATTTCAATTACTGCCTTCAAAATGCTCTATTCTTTATTATTTTTTTTGAAAAAGAAGAGAGATTATGTTTTGTCTGAAATGAAACGGCAAACTCATATTGTTCAACATTTATTCCTAAGCAGTGTTTTCCATACTTATTTCTATTGAAGGGTTGAAAGGTTTCTAATCGAATGGAAAACGTCAAAATATTGTGAAAAACAGAACTTAAAGGGCTTTTGGTTAATTGAAAAAGTGGGTTACTAACATATGATTATTATTTTTTTTTTTGTTTTTTGTTTGGCAAATATTTTTGAAGGGGTCAATTCATATAATATAGTACAGCAAAACCCCGATATAAGAGACCCCGTTATAAGAGAATCCCGCACATAGGGGACAAAATTCACGGTCCCGAGGTCAGTTGTATATAAACAATGTATTTATTTCCCCATATAAGAGACCCCTTATAAGAGATTCCCGCCTATTGTAGACAAGATTTTATGCCCCGCCATGCGTTCCTTCCCGCTTGTAAGAGACAAAGCGTGAAATTTTCCTCCAGGTGACTCAGGAATTTCGTCAGCTTGGTAAGGGTTGGGGCACGTGCTTTAAATAGACTGGAGTAGGATTTTTCACACCAGCGTCACCTGGAGGGGGTAAGGGGACTGCAAATTTCTCTCGAGGAAAGTTCATTTTGTAAGCTTCGTGTCTCTTGGCAACAAGGAAGACGCTGCAGTGCGTACATTTGTATTATTTTGGTACAGTGGAGCTATTTTTTGCCACGTGCACAATTTAGTGTAGTTAGTGCAGTTATTAGTGTGTAATAGTGCATTAGAATGCGTGTGTACATTATTACATATGCACGTTAGTGCTCTGGAGTGAATTTATACTGTTTTTTGTTTTGTTTTTGCCTTCAACGAAGTTGGCAAAAAGTTTGTCCGAGTTATGGCATCGAAGCGGAAGGTTTTATCGCTAGCCGAGAAGTTGGACATTATCAATGAAGTTGATAAATGTAAGGGGCAATCTCTGAGAGCTGTGGCGAAAGATTGAAAATTCCAGTTTCGTCCCTTGGAAAGATAATGCAAAAGAGAGAGGAAATCCTCAATGCCGCCGGGAAGATGGGTTCGGCGAAAAAAATTCGTTTGTCTCCCTTCAACGAATTGGAGAGGATTCTGTTAGAGTGGTTCCAACAGTGCAGAGCTGTAGGTGCCCCTGTTGATGATAACATTTTGCGGTGGATTGATAGGTTTAAGAAAAGGCATGATATTGTGTACAGAAACATTTGTGGGGAAAGCAACAGTGTGAGTGCGGAAAAAGTGGACGAGTGGAAGGACAATTTACCTTCCCTCATTAAAGATTATGAACTGAGAGATATTTTTAATGCGGACGAAACGGGTCCTTTCTTTTCGATGTTGCCCTGCAAAACATTTGCTTTTAGAGGAGAAAAATGCCATGGAGGTACCAAGAGTAAAGAACGATTATCAGTTCTCCTTTGTTCCAATGCTCTTGGTACAGAGAAACTGAAGCCACTGGTGATAGGGAAGTTTGCGAAACCTCGATGTTTCAAAGGTATTCAGCACCTCCCCTGTGAGTATAAAAACAATAAAAATGCCTGGATGACCTCAGAAATTTTTGTTAATTTTCTGAAGGCATTTGATGCACGAATGGGAAGTGCTGGGAGAAAAATTCTCCTCTGTCAAGTTTAAAATAACATACAAATCTTACTAATCCATAAAAAATATGGTAACATTTCATTAAATGTGTCAAAAACCCATTTCCCACTTATAAGAGTTCCCGCTTATAAGAGACAAAATTCCATTCCCCCAAGTGTCTCTTATAAAGGGGTTTTGCTGTAGTTATGTACTGTTTCAAGAAGCTTAAACAATATCAAGGAGAGTCCAACTAGGATATTTGCTTTACAACAACTTACAATTAAAAGAAATGCAATATTAATGTATTGAACAATTAAGAAACATTACAGAATCCACTTTAATCTGTTAATAACTCATGGAATTGAAATCAACAGTTATTCAAATTTTGGGAAAAATTATGTTATGAAATTAATACACACATTTTTTACCCTAATTAAATAAATAACAAACATCTCAGTATATTTTGCATGAGTTGTTATGCTCTAGTGTTATACTACGAGTTTCATGTATTGATCAAGGATTGAAGATGGGAAAATGATTAACATTACAAGTCCTTAACAAAACAGATACATTCTTTAATTTATTTGAATATCAACTTCGCTGTCTTGCATGAAACATTAACAGAATTCCTCACATTTCCATTTTTCTGTTATTAAATAGAAGTGCTGAACCTAAGACAGACTTGGTGCATTTCATTACATCCTGGAAGCTACAGGTTGAATGGTTAAAAAACTGATACATGAAATGTCTATTCCAGACAAAGATATACAGCAGCTTAGATGTTTATCAGAATGAAAATTGAAAAGTGACAAATGCAACATTTACTACTGCAACTGTATGAAGATTATTATTGAGCTTTGAGAGATGGAATAAATACCTCTACTGAAATCCAGAATGTGAGACACATTGATAGGCTTCTGTAACATGACTTGCATAGTCTCAAAAATATCTTGGGTTTAAGAATAATATTTCAATTTCTTAGGGAAACTACATGCTTTTCTTATTAAATAATACTTATTACTTTGCTCAGGAATGTTAAGAGGTGTCCTATAAAGTTTTGAGCACCAGGAAGTAATGTTACAAATGCCTTTTCAGATTAGATTAAAAGATAGAAGTCACTGAATAATTGTACAATGGTCAACAGTTCTTCATACTTGAATTTACTTATTGCTTGAGTTTTTGGCTTTGAAGATTCGCAAAGTATTATCAGCACCACCAGACACCATTAATTCTGGCTTGGACCAATCACAACAAAGAACTTTATCTTCATGACCACTTAAATCATAGAGTGGAGCCTTAGGACTGCAAGAGTAATAGTAATTATTTGTAATAAAATAACAGTAACAAAGGGCAAGAATGCAGAGAATTAATAAATTATGTATATACCTTCTGGAATCCCAGAGTTTTACTTGCTGGTCATAGGAAGCTGATATGAATAAATTTTCTTCAGTAGTGGACCATCGTACAGATTGAACCCACTGAGTATGTGATGTGAAAGTACTTTTCACAAGTGATCCTTCTGCAGAATGAAGAAATTGGCATTAATAAATTAAATGTATGTCTGTGAAATTTAACTGCATCAAGTAATAATATCAGTAAATAACAAAATATTTCTATTGGATTCACATTTAAGTGTACAAATTGAAATCTATGAAGTTACCATACTAAAATATTAAAAAAAAAAAAGAAAAAAAATTTAAAGTAGATTGAACATCAAATGAATCAAATATTCAAGACAGGTTATAAATTATAAAATATTAACTAATAGCAAGATTTTTCTAAGGAAACATTTCTTTAGTCTGTGAAAAAATAATGTATGTACCTTTTCAAAATGAACGTTTTTACCTTTCAAAATCTTGAAAAACAAGAAAGTCTACATACATACTATATATAAAAGTGAAAAAAATAGGTGATAAATATTTAAACATTCTGTATCAAACTTCTTCATAATACAGTCAAAGAGTGAGTGAGAACTGGATAAGTAAGAACGTACTAAAAATGAGAGTAATTGCTGAGTCCTGTCATTTTAACCCTCTATAAGTAAAATCAGAAATCTGTGCAAGAAAAAGTCATTCTTCCTTCACAGACCTCTATTACTGAGACTGCTACTTGCCTGTACATCTAGAAGCAACAGACAAGTGTATCAGTTATCTATGACTGTTATTTATAACTCATTCTAAAATTTTGGAGAACTAACCTAGTTTTTGTATTGTATTCTATTCAAATGCCCAAATGTGCATGTGTACCAACCTATTGATGAATTTACTACAGTTCATAAGTATCAATTACAATGAAAGGTTCAGCACATACACAAAATGTTAAAATGAAAAATCAAAGTGTTGTCAAGTTATAAACTGGAAATAGTGAATGCGTTCGAGAGCAAGAAATTGTGAAATGAAATATAGAGCGAGTTTGTTTTACTAGAGATATTATATCTGTATCATAAGTATCAATTACAATGAAAGGTTCAGCACATACACAAAATGTTAAAATGAAAAATCAAAGTGTTGTCAAGTTATAAACTGGAAATAGTGAATGCGTTCGAGAGCAAGAAATTGTGAAATGAAATATAGAGCGAGTTTGTTTTACCAGAGATATTATATCTGTATAATATTAATATACGTATATAATTTTTATTTTATTCTCGTCACTTCCATTCTGATAAGATTTATGAATATTACAAACAAAAACAAAATGCAAAAACAGAAATGCAGAAGAAATTAATGAACTCTTTACGAAAATATTAGTGTAAGATTTTTCTTTTCCTTTTTGTAAACATATATGACAAATTTTAATGAATAATACCTATACAGTACAAACATACATATTTATTACTACATATTTGCTGGAGTTTTGAATTCTCTGTAAATAAGAAAAGCCACTCCTGTACCTTTATAAGCGAAAAACTTGGTTTAGTGAAAATCCTCCATAAACAAAAAAGAGATTGCAGTCTCTTGAACTCTCACTTATCCAGGTTTGACTGTACGTATGTTTCTGCCAGATAAATGTTTTGGTCCTTCTTCAAGAATTTGAACACTATATTTAAAACATATGGTCAGCGAACTGAGCACAACTCCCAAGCCAACCACGAGATCACATTTGAAAAACATTAAAAACTTGATTGACACACATTAATTGATATTTATAAATAACACAATATCCTACTTTAGTTGCTTCCCTTGATGTTCATTTCATAAGGAAAATACTACGTCCAAAGTGCTTAACAATCTTCCACCATTCCTTTCTGTTTTGAGCTTCATCTTCCAGTTCATGATTTTCATCTTGCATAGATCTTGCACAATGTTTTTCCGTTTCAGTTTGGGTCTGCCATTGCATCTTGTAGCTAATATCTTCCATTCTCATATTTTTTTAAGTAATTCTATCTGGGTGCATCCTTTCTAGGAGTCCAGATAATCCTCCTGGATTTCATTTCTTTGACAACATTTCTCTATTTTAAACATAGATTAATTTCATTGTCCAGATATTATTCACAAGGACCAAAGAATTTCTGCAAGATTCTTCTTTCAAATAAGCCTAATTTTAATAGTTCGTTGCTGCAATCCCATGTATTGCACACATGTCAAAACAAGTTTTATAATGGTATTGTATACTATCAATGTTGAATATCTTGACAGAAGCCTGCTTTAATTTTTTCTTGTATTGAGCTATTAATCTTGACTTTGTGGTAAGACATTTAAATGAAAGTAGATTTTTATATTTCAAGAACATCTAGAAAAATTTGCTGATTTCTTTGACCTTCTCATGTACTTTACTTCAGAAGCATTTAAAAATTCGGCCCACTTTCTCAGAATCAGCTTTCAACTGATGGAAGGCTGAGACCAAAGCCTGCACCAATCTTGCCAGAATTAATTCATTGTCACAGTATGCACAAATCTGTTTCCTTCTTTTTGATGTATTCCCTTGAACATCTAGCTTATCTATTACAACACTGAAAAGAAGCCCCAAAAGGGAGATCTTGTCAGATATCTAAGTTTATTTTATGTTGAAAATAGTCATTATCAATTTATATCTTTAGCTTTGGTTAATGTTATTATTTAATGAACTCTAATGATTTTTGTTGGTACTCCTAGTTCAATTAGGCTATTAATACATCACTTAACTCTTTCAAAAGCCTCTTCTCTGAAATGTGTTAGTAATAAATTTCCCTTGGAAGCCTATACATCACCCATAGTGCTTTCTACTCGTTTGAAAAGTTGTTTCTTTTAAGCTTCCTAGAAAATGAATTAATTGATATTCTTAATGGAATTCCTTTTAAATTTACTTGAAGTGTTCTTAACAAAACAATTAATTATAATAATTCCATGCAAACATAATTTTAGAGTAAACATTATTTGGGAGGGGAGAAGTTTCTAGATCAGGTATCTTTGCATTCGTGTCACAAACGATACAATTAAAAACTTTGTTTAAAAAGCAAAAATTACTTATATTATTTTCTTGGCTTACGTGCCGTTTGTATGAAAATTCATAGTTTGATAATATGACCCTTTTCAAATATGTCATTTATTTAAAAACAATTACTTGGAGAATGTATTATTTTCAATGTTACACTAGTATGACAAACTTTAAGAGGACCTCCTCCGCTGCAACATTACCTCTTGATCTGGGATCATAGAGACGAACATGTCGATCAGCTGAAGCAGTTACAACTGTTCTATTAAGAGGTGACCAATCAGCATCAAAAAAAGATTTGTTGCCTACAATTTCATGTTTGAGGCCACCAAGTTCAGCATCCCATAATCTCAAGGTGTGATCCCAAGATGCTGTACAGATCTCATTCACATCAGTCCAAATTGCAGCTGATACAGCTTCTTTGTGTCCTTTCACCGTCAGCAAAGGTGTCTATAAAGACAGACAAGGTTACTCTTATTTTTAAAGTTTTTTTGTTTTTTTTATTGTACTTGAAATAACAATCTCAACTCTCAAAAATTACTTTAATGAGAACAATACATCATACCTAGTAAAATTAATATGAACTATCACTCTTATTGTGGAGTAACTGGTTTACTAGCACTTGCCGAAAACTCGTTTACAACTCTAGTTACGATCTTAAAAATACTTACTCGAATTTGTGATTTTCCATGTTCCATTTTTATCCTCTTTGCTGAGGTTTCGTCTTGCTCTTCACTTGATGATTCATGAATGGCTATTGAAGAATTAATAAAGCATTAAGAAATTCTATACAAACTTCTGAAATTAAAAATATAAAACATCCAAATTTGAATAGTCAAATAGAACTTGCCTGCAGACCAAATTTTCAGGAGTGTATCCCAACTACCAGTTGCCATTAAATGACCATTGGGACTAACACCAACACACTCCAGTCCTCGCTCATGACCCCTACATACATGAACACACTCAACAGCATTGCTGGTAATATTCCATTCCCAAAGCATAGCAGTTTGATCATGAGAAGCACTGTTGAAGAACAATATATGAAAATGAGAGCAGTGCTAGAAAATGTGAATTACAAAATAAATTGATTTAACTCACCTCACAAATGTTGCAACTTGTCCATCACTTGCAACCCAAGCAACTGATTTAATTGGTCCTGAATGACCTGGTATTGTGAGACTGTGTTTCCCTTTTGTTGACCATAGATGGAGTGTGTTGTCATAACATCCAGTTAAAATCCTGTAAGAAATTACCCACACATAACTTTTAAGTTCAAATTTTTAGTTTAACTATTGTCTTTCCCTATTGTGGAGAGCTGTAGGCAAATATTTTTACAATTCAGGTAACTTGAACATGGTTTCTGAGGAAGATAGTTAAAATCCACACATTCACACAAGTAAAAATAGCAAATAAAACAGAATTAAGTTTTCTTTTTTGATGAAGTTTTATTTTATCTTATACACAAAATATTTAAAAAATTCTGCGAAGGTTTGAAAGAAAAATTTAACAATGGTTCACTTGTTTTAAAACAGTTCACGTCTACATTCCATTTACCTTAACAGAATTTGTTTTCAAAACCGTTACAGTTTTGTATGTCAAGAAAGGCTCATTTCAAAACTCTTGGACGAGTCAAATACACCCCCCCTCTCACTGAAACCATTTGCCGAAGAAATATTGTGATCCACAAATCAATGATATAATTACTACATGCAGTTCTCACAAATATGCCAAAGCTTCATTCCAAGATAGCCATCTCACTTGAGGGTGAAAAAGGGTTTGCAATTGTGTTTCATATCATCACACAACATTTTGTAGCCGCAATTTGAAAGGTTGGAACTTAATAATGATATGTATGGCTTTGCTTCTCTTTACCTGTTACCATTTACAATCTGGCATATTCTTTATAAGTAGATTAGACATATTCCTTATATGCCCTGCCTGTCAGAGATGACATATGGAACAGTTCCAACAAAAATGATTTCTATGAAAACGAGTAATGGTAGGGACCTCACACACCACAAACTCATATAGATATTCACAATTGCTTCAGTTTTATAAAACAAGATTATTACTTCTGCATTATTTGAACAGATTTTTTGAGGTCAAACATGTCCAACATCACATAAACTGAGAACCTAGCATTATGAACCATGCACTAATCATTACTGATTAACCAGGAAACAAAATATTCCATAGAGAAAGTTGCCATACTATAATTCAAATTCTTACTTACAAATGGTGTTTGTCGGGCCTCATCCAATAACATGAACATATTCAAATACACGAGGACTGCCTTGCTTAGTGTTCAAAATTCCACTTACACATACCATTTATCTTTCACTTGTACTGCTGATACCCAATCATCGTGCAAAAGACAATCTTGTGGTTCAGGAGCAGGATGACGTTCTACGTATTCCACATCAATAGTTCCTTCACTCGGTATAGAACGCTCCTCCAAATGTTCCAACAGAGGAACTCTGAGGAATTCATTGAGAACAAGAAAATCAAATTCTACAGATTGCCATTTTCCATCAAGTCTGCTTTCTGCAATACAAAACAGAAATTATGTTTTTTCATGATTTCTAAACAAACACACAAGGAAAACAAGAAATTTACCTTTTAATAACTCATTTAATAAAGAATTCAGCTCTATGCATGAAATATGCGCAGCCACAGAAAATGGAGTGTCAGGTACAGCATACCTATTAAGCACATGGGGCACAAGAGAGGTTAGAATATTGTACTTACAACTTCTTTGATAAATATGGGCATTAAACATTTGACAGAAACGCAGGTAAAACAGTATGTGCTTTGAACACACATGCAATACTTACTGCTGTTGTTTGGTAATAAAACGTATTTCTAACTGAGCCACAGCCATTGCATGGATTCTTTAGAAGGACAAACGAAACACAAACCAATAAATAACACTGAACAATTATCACCAGTGGCAATACTGCACAACAGGGTTATCGTAATGCGTGCTTTAACACATTACGTACATGGAGTGATTTTCTATTGCCACAAATACCTTTAACACTTTTCACCATTTAAACACCATCCTAACCTCACGCCTCAACCCGAACACATATCTAATGTTTCTTCAATCCTACGATGCCAACCGTAGTAAAGTATTTAAAAATATACATGCCCTTTAAATAAAGAAAAAATGTAATTATATTCATGTAAAGTAAAATAACGGAAGCACAACTGCTAGTAAAAATAGTTTGAAATAAAATTATTTCTTTGTGAAATATAGCAGATCTTTTTTCGTTGGCTTTTGGTTTTCTGCCTCAGACGTTGGCAGAACACCACACCTCATTGCTACCAATATACAGTCAATTACTGACAATAGTGTCTTAATCCACGTGTTGATGTTTTTTCCTTAAAGAATTTCATTTTCGTGTTATTGTAAGGTGTTTTGTGAAATGTGAATTGCTTGCCCAAGTATTTTATGGAAATTGCACCATGGTTATTCAACAGATAAGTGAAGGATTGGGCAATATGACCGAAAAGTATGGTAATCTAAATGTTGTGAAGATAGCAGGTGGATCTATAGTAGAACATTCTGCTATATTTTCTAGCAGTGGAAAGTATGTTGTCACAAAATGTTTGGAATGCAAAGTGAAGTGCTTGCTTCTCTTACGTGGTTCTTTGTTTCAGAAATCTGTTTGTTGTACACGGAAATAGTGTCCATTCGTAAGTTGAGACCGGTGAACTAGGACAATGTACAATGGTTTATCAAAAGATGCAGCCGGAGTAGCCCTACACCCCACACATCCAGATAAACTTATTGCTGTGTCTTGTTGTTGGGGAGTTTATTGAGTGGGAATGTTCATCTAGAGGATCTTGTGTTAGAAAAAGTGTGAGTGAATTTATTGGACATTTTTGTTTGTTTATTGTGAAGTGCTAATGAGTCAAAAAAAGTAACTGTTTTGTAAGATTATGACAGTTTTGTTGAGTAAGCAAGATATCATTCTTGATAAAACAGTTTTTGTTTCAATAAATGGTCAGGAACCAAATAATAAATTCACAAAACGATTTGAAAGTAAACAGATCAATGTAAACATCGTATTTGCCATCTGAAACAAAATTTTCACTCTTAAACAAAAATATGCACCATTCAAACTCCATTTTTGACAGCGAAAAAACCTTTAATTTGGTAGACCATTAGATCTTTTATATTATTTTATATTATGGTCTTCCAAGTCCTAGCTTACTTGGGGTTCAAGTCCTATCTGTCAAACAGAGTTACCTTATCAATTGGTATGAAATGATAATGCTCCCCACAAATTGTATATTCATGGTATACTTCAAAGTTTAACACTAGAGCTAAAATTGTTTATTATATTTGTTAATGATCTGATATATTTAATGGGAAACAACAAAACAATACTCTTTGGTGATTATGCAAACATTTTATTCAAAAAACAAACAGTAGAAGCCCTAATAAGCACTGTCAACACAACTGTCAGCAAATTGTCACTATAGCTTTACTAAAACAATTTTTACTATTAATAAAAAAACATTTATATGTTCCCACAATTAACAAATCTTATCAACTTTTTATTACTATTTTATTCTCAATAAGCTTGGTAATATTCAGTGCTCCCGCACGTTTGTATGTATAATTATTGTTACTAGCTACAAGTATTGTGCCTCCTGTTTGTGTCCAAGGCTCCCCCCCCCCCTGTTGTTGTCAAGGTTGGCCAGTCGCATATCTTGACCAACGGCACATCCTGGTCAACCGAGCTCGCTTCTCCCAACCTGCTGTGATCCACTGCCATGTAGATGGCCCTGCCTCAATGATTGATCTCTTGATTTGCCAACTTGGCTATAGCACCCTCCGGGCTCAGATGCATCGGTATGGCTCTAAATGAACTCTTCTCCTGGGCCTCTTTAATTGCTGGACAGAGTACTGGGGAGCTTCTGTGTTGCCCTTTGCCACCCCCTGCTGGTCTGCAGAGACCTTCAGCTGTTCCGCCTGTTGAGTGGTCAGGCTGCCTGGTGGCAGGATCCCCTGTCAAGACATCAATGTGAATTCTTTTAATACTTTATCTTAAAATTGGTGTGGAGATGACCTTTTCTGGCTGTTGACTATTGCTTCTCTGAATCCAGGACAAAGCTATTCTTGATGTCATGCCACTACCAGTTCTCTGGCTATAAAGGGCCCCTCGTCGGCCTGGAGAGCCAAGGTCATTAAGACTGTAAGCCCTTAATTCGTTTAATTCATACTTTTGGAAAGTAATGTCTTGTAGATAATGTGGAAAATTGATTCTTAGTAGTTTGCTTAAAGACCAAACTAAATACTACATTATTAATAAAAAGATTTAAAATGCCTTAATGACTCTTGTAAGTTATAGGGACAAAAGAGAGTGGAATGTCAGTAATTATAATAAGCCTCTTGCCCACCCATTTGTTTCTATAATTTTTAAATTGTTTTTGCGGGCAGTAAAATAAATACTTGCCCAAGATAAATGCGGACCATGGTCCTGGCCCTCAGTGGGCTTTTGATTTAGGTGACTGTGGCATCTCTGCAATGGCTGCATGCAAGATCAGTGAATAAGAGTTTCAGTTGAATTTGTGCAGTACAGAATGTAAAACCTCAATTTTCAAGCAAAAGAGTAAAGAGAAACCAAAAGCTGTTTTGATGAACCATTTCAAGATAAAAGACTTGTGAATCCTGAAAGTCTATTTTGTAATTTACCCAAAAAAATCCACCCAATTTACACAATTCAAATGCTTTTCTATTTCTTGGTTAATTTTTCTTTCTAAAGAAATAAATTCATTTCTTTTGTAAATAATAAACAATTTACATGTTTCTGGAATGTTTCAATGCTTCTGCAATACAAATTCTCTATAAATCTCTAATAAATCACTATAAATCTAAATACTCTTATAAATCACTCATCCTTCACTTAATGAAACAGTGTGAGGTGATGTGGACACGCTCCATAGGTGAGACTCACCCCTTTCAACACTTCCGTAATTGCTGGCTGTTTTCGTAGCTGTGCTGCTGCTTGCTGTTTTTGGGACCGCTGTTTTACCGCCATTTATTGGTTCTGAAATTGCTGCCAGACTGTGTGTTGTTGCTGTTGCTGCATTAGGACAATCATATATGCAAACTGTCCACTGTTAAGAAGCGGGCACTGTATTTGCCGTTTTCCTCGTTGCCAATTTTGTGTTCTCACCAGTAACAAATCTTATCAATTTTTTATTACTATTTTGTTCACAGTAAGCTTGTGGTAATGCACGTAATATTCAGTGCTCCTACACGTTCTTAAGTATAATTATCGTTACTAGCTACTACAAATACAGTGCCTCCTGTAGGTGTCCAAGACTCCCCCACACAATTGATAAGGCCGTCCACCCACACATCCTGGTCAACCTAGCTCGCCTCCCCCAACCTGTGGTGATCTACTGCCAGGAAGAGGTGCCTGCTCCAGTGATTGACTTCTTTGAATAGCAACACAGCTACGACAGCACAACTCCTTTGCCACATGACGATGTACACCTAACTTCCTTCTGAATGATACAAAAATAAATAATGAGTAGGAAATAAAATTTATTGGGATAACCATTCAAATCAGCATCAAACAGAATACCCAATTAAAAACTCTTTAATCAAAATTGAAGAAACTTCACAATTTCGATAGATACCCGTTTGTATTATTGTAAAGTATGGGCACAGTTAACTTGATGCTCAAATATAGAAAAATTATTATTTAATACTAAAATTAAGTTTTTAATTTCCTTTATTATCAGTGATAGGTTCTTAAACTGGAGTCTGCAGACCTTGAGAGGACTGCAAAAACAATTTTAGGGAGTAACATACAATGTAGGCTTTCATGGCTGGTTTCTACAATATTTGACGTTTCTGGGTTTATAGGCTGTGGTCTAACGGAAACTTGTCCAACAACATAATAACACAACAACATAAATTGAAACTTGGACAAGTCTCCGTTAGACCATGGCCTAAAAACCTGGAAATGTCAAATATTGAATTTTAGGGAGTGTCTCAAGGTGCCACAAGGTACTATTTTGGGCTCTGCAATTGTTGCCACATCCCATGAAGGAATCCAATTCAGTTCCTCTGATTTTTCTTATATTTGTTTAGGTAAACTTGTGTTTTAGGAACCCAACAGCATGTGTATTGAAGATTAGGTTTACTGTTTTCCAAGAAGTTTTGCATTTTTAAAATAGTAACAATCTATTTCCAGTTACATGATTCTATGTTAATCTTTATGTAGTATATCTACACTTCTTTTATATTTTTATGTCTATCTTAGATCTCCAATAGTTTATTTGAAAAAAAATGTATTACTAAAAGATTCCTTTATACTAATTGTAGTTTATTAGGCTCACAAAGCAATCTAATAAATTGAAAGAGACTGCTATGTAAGAATTAAGTGTTATTATGATATTTTTTTGTTCTGAGGCACCATACAAAATCATGTGAACCGCCTAACAAAATCAGTTTAGGAAAGGCTACTCTGTGTTGCTGAATTTTGCAAATTCAATTTCAGTGATTATCTAGCTCCTAACTCACTGAAACTGTGAACAGAATTGTGTGCCATGAAAATTACCAAATAGTATGGCCAGATGTACCAATAGCACCACATTTGTATAGCAACTTGGCTGGTTTGTAATTTTTTCTCATGGAAATGCTCTATCTGAAAAATATTTTTGGGAACGTCCTTAAACTAAAAGTAATATTAAAAGGAAAAGAAAGAATGAGAAAAAAAATCAAAGTTTTTGTCTTCCTTGCGATTAGATGTCTATTTTTTTAATTTAATATTAATTCTTGATCAGCAAACAGATCTAGGGCCCTTTGTCCTGCAGTATGTGGCAATTAATTATTGAAATAATATTGTAATGATTTTTTGTTCTTTTTTTTTTTAGCAACTGGGTGAAATTACTGAGAAATTTGTTGTACGAACTTTCTCCCTTGTACAACTACAGGATGAGGAGACTCCATGTGTCATCTGTGTTGCTGCTGTGTCAGGCCAGAATCAAGCATGTGTCAAGACATTTTGTTCAGTTTCAGGCAAAGAGAGAAATTTCTTTGGAAAAATAAGGTTTGTTATTACAATTTGATCAACATTCATAAGTTCTAATCTTATATATTTAATTTTAAATTTATATAAAATAATATGTATAACTTGTAATTTAACTCTTATTTTTTATATAGTATATTTGAAGTTAAAAATATGTAGTTGTAGTGAAACCTATGACAATTTTTTTCATCTCCCTTGTATAGTGAAACCTGTTAGATGCAGAATCAACAGGGCCCCCATTTTGTTTTCCGTTTTATTTTGGTACAGTCCTTTGAACAATTTTGCTTCTAGAAATAAATACTAATTTCCATCGTATATTGAAATGCATTCCAATATAATGCTTGCGTTAGGTTCACACTTTATTTCCTTTATTAAATTTAAAAAAAAAAAAAAAAAAAGACAGAAATGTATCACAATTCATTGCTTTACGTTATGTCATTGTTTTGCCATGAAGTTCCATGTGTGTGTCAAGTCTCATTTGCTTTGTATTAAACTGAACTGCTCTATTCTTCAAGCATTCTTTCATGCTACACAATTGTTAAAGAAATTTGGGGAAATGTTTAGTGGTGGCAAAAATTTGTAGAACTTCTCAAAGCATCACAAAATTTCTTGTTTGTCTGCTTCCTACTTCTCATCATTGCTGTCACCATAGTCCTTTTCTTGCTGGTTGTCACTTGCGATAACTTCTGCTGAACCAACAGCTTGACATGCAAATGTGTTTTAACCCTGATGTCAAAGTCATCCAAGCAAGGTCCAGGATAGGGATTTCCAGCCTTTTTCTTTCATCAATCCCGTATAAAAAAAAAGTTTGTTCTATTGACCCCCAAACTTATTCTCTATTATAGACAGCTTTCATAAACCTAACACAAAGAATTGCACAGAAATGTCTCAAAGATAACAATTTGTAGACCAATATTTTGGTATTTTGGTATATTTTGGTATTTTTAGATTTTCAAAAATCAAAGCTCCTCCACTTCTGAGTAGCTGTGTTTTCGTGTTATGGTGAAATGGTTACAAAAAGTTGAGCGTTGGTAATTGACCACAACATATATCCAGTACGTTTTGGAGGAAGTATTTTCTTTTGTGATAGAGTATCGTTGTCCATACATAGTATTATATTTTTTAGTATTCTAAACATCCTAAGTTGCTAGTTTCTGAGATACCCCAGTGCAGAAAGTTGGAAAGAGGCCCCTACCTGCAATACGTGTGAAATTAAGAATTTTAAAACTAATTGGGATAATATGGATGGTAAAAGAGAAAAACAATAAGTATGGAGTGTTTGTTTATTCATGGATAGTTTGATTTATCCTCTGCCAATATCCATCTGCAGGGGTCCTTAATAAGGGCACCTTTCTTTGAAGGACCTATAAGGTGTACCAGTTGCATCAGCCTAGCCATGCCTTGCCACCTTATCATAAAAATGAAAGATGTGTAGGAAAGAAGAGGAGGGAATTTGTAATTTATTAATATGTTTTGTTGCTCTATATCAGAAAACAATTAATTACTAAGTTATTTTTTGTAATTAATGGGATTTTGATTATACCTATCAGTTGCAGTTTGCTTTTCAGCCACAGACCCTCAATCAACTCCTTGATCATCGTTGCCCCCCTTTCAACATGTCATTAACCCCCAGGGAGCTGATACCAATCCCGTTGGGAATCCTGTGTCTAGAATCAGCATAATTTTCCATTTGGACTGTAAGCAATGGATAACAGTCAGTGACAAAGGGTTTCATTTCCGCTAGGGACAGTTTCCATTTTATTCTTATGAAATAACATGTCAATAGATACGATTTTCCTTGTGTCAGAAAATATTTTACCGCTTGGACAGATTTCTGTCTTATTCAGGTACCACTGTGAACAGGTTTCACTGTTTTAAGAGTTTAAATGAACACAGTGAAGACTTGTAATATTCTTGTAGTATGTGCACTAAGAAATTTGTTACAAGAAAAAAGCAATGGAGAGAACAGGAACCTCGGGAGGTATAAACCACCAGGCGACCTGTACAAAGAGGAACAGATGTTAGATCTAAAATGTTGCAGTTCAAGAAAAATATGCTATTGATCTCTGTGTATATTGATATTCAGAGCAACAATGCCCTTAATTAGCTTATTATTATATCTTTAAAAAATAAGCTAGACTTGAGAACTAGCAGTATTATTGAAGTCCACTTCCTAACCAAAGATATTGAAAGATAAACAAATATTCAGAGCACTTCCTCCAGTCCAATTATTTTGATACATGTTGTTGCGCAGTGTTTAATAAATGGTAATAGCTTTCAAACATACTTACACAGTTCTAGTTGGTAAATAAAATTGTAGTGGCGGGGTGTGGCATATTGCATGATCATCGCTCGATATGACAGTTATCTATGTCTATCTTTCTGAAGCGAATTGCGGGGGGTAGTTGCAAGCATCGTAGGGTGTTCTGTTTTTTAAATGCTTAAAACTAAGCTCATTGCTTACTAAACTGTACTCACTAAAATATTTTTTTTATTTAAAAACAAAATTGCCTAGACTCCCATAAGGCAGTATTGAAATGCTTTAGTTATCTTGGTAAGATGATGTGACTGGAATTCATTCAATCTAGTAAAGGGGAAATGAAATTATCAATTGGTTATCATTCTTTATGATTATTGCTTATTCTGCAAGAAAGCACATCCCTTCCACAAAGACAATTTGATTGATTGATTGTTAGTGATACCAGGTGCATCAACTGCTGATTAGTCCCATAAGTACAGTGCATGTTCCTTGGAAGGTGGCAATGATTTTCCCCCACTGGATGGCGAGATCTGGTGCTAGAGAAAACAGAACACCCTAACCAGATATCTGCCACCAGCATGGCACTGCCCCAGCCGGAACAAGCTCTAAGCTCCAAACCAGTCACCCAGGGATGTATGGTAGTGTAGTGCATGTTAGTGTAAGTGTGTGTAAGTAAGGGGTGAAGATAGGACAAGGAAGAGGAAGGAAAGAATGCACACGGTCAAGCTAGTGTCGAAAATCCTGCCACCATCAGGACTTGTACCTAGGACCTCCCAGTCAGAGGCTCTGAAGTGACATTGGTTGACACCCTGAGTCACCTCCTCCAGCCAGACAATTTGAAATGGGCCTACAGTGGACTGAGCAGTACCCTAGATATTGAGTTAAACAGAAAATTTCTCTAAATATGCAGTCAACATTTTCTACTTTCAAAAACTCTGTCAATTTTCATGGAGATTTTGACTTGAAAAGTTTTAATTCTGTTAAAAAACAATCGGTTCATTTTTTAAAAATGTCAGTGATTCAAAAATGTTTGCACCCAAGTTAGGAAACAAGTTCTCAGAAAAATTCTTTGTTTCACAATCAAAGGCAAAAACTTTCAACCAATCAAAGCTTTACTTCTCATGTAATTGAGCTCAGGACAGTCAATGGCTCGGGACAGTCAAGGTTCTACAAAAATAGCGATGAATGGAGTGCTCATTGCCTTGCAAAGGAATACGGCACAGTGGTGCCGACGTGGTCGGATGAGCCATTGTGACCGGTGGCGAGCTCTCAATTTGAAGCATTAATATTGGTGAATTGTTCACGAGCTCCATGTTGTTGTGGGAGTATTTCTCAGAGGTTTTTTTACTATTACCATTAAAAATCCATAGATTTTTTTCTGTAATAATATTTTTTTTCTAAAATAATGAAAATGCATTACTTTTATAATTTTGTTTTGTCATTGGCGAATCTATCAATGACCAAACATTCCTCGCCACTGTCAAATTGTTATGAATTGTTACACCAGGACCTGAACCTGGGTATATTCAGCTCTATTATGGGATTATTCCTTTTCTTTTTGGCTCAGGGAGCTGATTTATTGTTCTTTTTATTTGGACTAATATATATTATTTACTTTTCAATACCTCCAGTATAATAATTAAAAGGGCATTTCAGAGAAACTTGCATTGCAACTCTTTGTTTATTTTAATCATTTCTTAAGTTTATAAAACTTAAGAAACTTTATTTAAAGAAGATAAAGAAATTATCTTTTCAAATAATATAATATTTAATTTGTTAAAATTATTTTCTCTTTTTCACCCTTCTTTTCTTTTTGTTACTTGTAATGTTTTTAATCCTGTTTCAGAGTTGACAACCATAATAAGAGTTTAGCTGTAAGACAGAATGATGGAGAGTTATTGCTGGCTGGATATTGCAATAAGCCCAAAACAACTTTAACATTTTGTATTTCATACAATGGGTCAGAAACTAAAGAAACGTAAGTGTCTCATTTATTTTTATTAAATGTGTAATAATAAACATTGGGAAGCAATATTTTGTTACATTATCTAGAAGTAATATAAATGTATGAATTTTCGTTTTAACAAGAGGCCTGTTATTTTTGTGCTTTTAGGCAAGTGTTTTCTCAGAATAAGATGACATGTGTTGCATGTCATCCAACCGAACTATGTGTTATCACGGGAGATGTTACTGGATGTGTAAGGGTTTGGAAGAATTTGTTGAGAAATCCTGTTTGGTCGTCATATCATTGGCACACATTACCTGTCCAAAGCGTTGTATTTTCTGATTCAGGTAAGTTAAGTTACAGTTCTGTTATCTGTGATTGTTGTTTATATGTTCTCTAATTATGTTAATTTTGATAACTAGAATATTACATTCATTTCTTCTAGGGAGTTACTTCTACAGTGGGGGTGGAGAGTGTGTTTTGGTGAGATGGTTATTGGATGCATCCAGTGAAAGGAGATTTTTACCAAGACTTTCTTCTGAAATTGCTCATTTGTCAGTGTCTCCCAAAAATTTGTACATTTCTGTGGCAACACGAGATAATGGTATGACCCCGAAATTTGTGAAACTGGAAATGAATTGTATAACCCAACCAAGTGAGGTGTAGGACTGAAGAGAGACCCCGGCGCATTTGAGAACTAATGACAACAGTTGCGCGTTAGTGCTGGTGTGGTATTGTCTGGTGCATTTGTGTTCTTGTTCCAAAGCAATAAAACATTTTTGCATAACATAGTAAACACTAATTAATCAGCCAAATTAGTTTTTGGTTAATCAATCACATAATTTTCCATAGAAACATTACATTAATCACATAGAAAGCACTTAATAATTTGATCACTCATTAATGATTTGAAAGACATCTCTATTATGTTGCATTAATATGGAAATCTGGATGAAAATTCTGGATGTTTTTCATTATATCGAATAATATAATGTATTCATATTGCAGATTTTTTGTTCGCTTGTATGGAAAAATTTTTTTTTTTAAATTTATTACTATAATTTTCGAATGTGTCTGCATTTCTCTGTGATTTTAATGAATTGTCACGGGTATTGTTGAACATAAAATGGCATTACCAGAGAGCCATATAGTACACATCTTCAGACCTTGGTCTAAATCACTGTTCAGTTTTGGTTGCTCTTAGTTACAGTTTTCCTCTTCTTAGTGAAACAAAGCGCAGTGCTGCCCTCACTACCAGTCCTTCACTCCGCTTGGTCAGGTTATACATTTTGTTGCTGCTGCTGTTGTTGTTGTTCTTATTATTATCATCATCATCATCATCATCATAACAATCATAATCAAGGTTATCACACTTACTGTCATATTGGTGTTATTGTGTTATTGATTTTCAGTTGATTTGTTTCAGGAATTCAGCTGGTCAATTCATCCTTAAAATCTGTAAGCTCTATACAGCATTTTTCCTGGTCATCACTTCCTTCTGATGAAAAGCAATTGTTACCAGTAGAAATGACCACTGACCCACGAACAAAAGCTTTAGTAACAATTGGTCGTGTGGGGCACTTGCAGTTTTTCTCAGTGGATCAAGGAAATTTGTTATTTTTGGTCAGTTTAATGATTACTTTGATTTAATTACTGAACATAAAAGATTTATTACCAGTTTTGAAATCTTTGATCATGAGACGAGTGTTATGAGACTTATGCTAATGAGCAAACATTTTGCATTACTTTTATGGGTTTTACGATTTTCTGCATTACAAGTTGCAAGATGGGATTATTTAAAGGAAATGCATTTTTATGTTTAATTTGTGTAAAGATGATCTGATTAATTTTGTAGCATCTAGCAAAATGATTTGCTGCAACTTGAATGATTTTTGTATTGAAATTTTATGTTTTATGGGAATATGATTTCTGTTATGCAAATTGTTAACCACCATTCCATTGCAACTAAGTAATAGGTAATTATTAAAAATGATGTTTTAACTGCTCAAAGAAGTGACGACTTGGCTGGGGTAGTCAATTCTTAGAACATTCAAAACATCATTCATAACATATTGCAATGTAAACAATTAAGGATTCAAATGATTTGCGTAATTGCAGATATTAATGATTGGTTTGTCATCACTGTTCACCATGGAATGCCATCGTCTGGTGGCACATTCGTTCCATCTCTATTTATAGGGATCCATATCTAATGACCGAAATTTTCCTCTGTGAGATGGTATGCCTTATAAGAGGCTGCCTTAATTGGCTTCTTGCTAATGTGTTGATGCACATGACCCCTTTCATGCTTATTGAAGGGTTAATAGTAATTTATTGTTTTGTTATGTGTCATTTAGATCTTCTAGGAAAAACTTGTTATTTTGGAATGATGCTATTTTAGGGCATTTTATGCATACTCTTTTCTTGTTTTCCAGCTTGATGTTGTTGGCCGCAATTATCTGACCCAAGAACGCTCAAAAAAAATTCAAAACACTGATGTAGTGAAATTTGCTTTCAACTCAGATGGTAGTTGGTTAGCTTCTGTTGAATTTTGTGAAGGCGAAGAGAAAGTTCCCCAAGAGTTGAGGCTTAAATTTTGGGAGTATAACAAAGTCAGTCAGAAGTAAGTACGTAAATCATTCTTGACTTTTTTTTGTTGCTTTGTTCTTGAAAAGCACTTGTTTTCCTTCTCATTTCATACACTACAACTTTAGGATTGATGATGTAGTTATATTGTTGGCTCCTATCAGATCTATTCTGATGAGCTGATAACAGTGTCTTAGGAACCTATTGTGACATCCTTCTACCTTCCTTCTTTTCCCTCCATCTCCAGGTCTCTACACCCTACATCAAAATGCTCTTTGATGAGATGGAATTCATTGGGCCCTCCCTTTGGGGAAATATGATGCTTTGTCTGAACCGTGATGAGCCATTGTTGAGGTCAGAAAGGTAGATCTCCTCTATGTGGTTGTGGAAGCGATGATGTCCTTTCAACCTTCAGGGGTGATACTTCTTGTGGTCTCTGTTCCTCAAGCATTAGGATTCTGTGAGCAATATTGTTTGCTGTGACACACACAAATTACGGACCACATTCTGTGATCAGAATTAGCATTTTGTTACTGCCAAGAAACAACCTGAATCTAGAGTGGATCTTTAGACAAAACTCAATCACCAGAGCACAAAGTGAATTTACTTCTAACTTACGGGAAGATACAAGTATATATTCTCTCTGATAAATGCTTTGCTGAGGAGAGAGAATTTTTCAATCTCTCATTCATGAAAATCAACTTTGGCACACAGTACCAGATAAGAACTCTTAGCAGAGCACAGGTATGCCTATTCACCTAGGGCCTAGGCAGTTATATCCAAAAGAACTTTTCATCCAGATCTCTTTGGATGATGCATTGCACAATGCACACCCTGACTTTATACCCCATAGGTTAGGGCTGTCTGGTGGTGAACACAACCAGCAATGGCACTGCAAAGTTTCAGATCTGAAAATGGTTTGCGGCAGTTATGGTAGCTTCTGGGGCTGGTCCTATGGTTACATGTGGTCTGCAGTATGTAAAGCGAGGCAGTATTGTAAGGCGAGGCAGCGAAAGATCACACAAATTTTACACACTACAGTGAAACTTCTCTATAACGTTCCTCTATGTTACGTCAATTTTTCTGGTCCCAACCAAAAGTCCATATACACAGTCTTCCTCTTTGTAGTGTTTTCCTCTATTCAGTGTTCAGAATTCATGGTCCCTTAAAAACATTATATAGAGGTTTCACTGAATTGTGTTTCATCCCAATATCAAGCGTATTTAATTACCCTTAATTTCTGAGACAAAAATCATTTTCAGATATGTTCTGAACACTTGTGTTGAAAATCCACATAGAGGTGCTGTAAAGGCTATACAGTTTCGCCCTTCTACTAATAATGAAAATTTAATGTGTGTGACAGCTGGTGAAGATTTTAAATTTCGGACATGGTCTCTTCAAGAGAGCACAAGTATCTACAGTAAGTTTGGTGAAACTTTAATATTTGGAAAATTGATGATCAGTTCAGTCTGTTGTGAATTTGTTTAATTATTTTAAAACAAAAATAGATGTTTCATGAGATTAAAATTTCCTTAATTGTGTAATGTAAATTATACTTATGGAGAAATGTGTTTGTTAGGAAAAGGCCTTGTGTGGAATAGTGAAAATGTTGGATTTTACCGTAATATACCAGTAGGAGATCTTAGCTTTTCATCTGATGGTTCACTGATGGCAATAGCCTTTGGTCCAACATTGACTGTGTGGGTTCCTGGTTCAAACCAGTTAAAATGCAGTCTTACTCGACCAGATACAGAAGAACATCTTAGGTATGTTGTTTTCTTCAAGAATTATTAATACGTATGTACGTTTCTGTTTCTTATGTTTTTAATGTCATGTTTTTCAGTCATATAGAATTTGGACGAAGGAGCTGTGTTCATCTAGTCATTACAGGCAGTAAACTTGGAATAGCTGTGTGGAATCTTCTGTCAGTTTCCCTGTTGTGGGTAGTACACTTTAATCTTTCTGTCCTGGTATCAGATCCAATATCTGAAGTGGTGGCTGCATTCAGTGATGAAAATGACTGTAAGTTTTGGGTTGAATATGGAATTGTTTTGTCTGAAAATGAGGTGTAAACTTTTGTTGTTGGCAATAATTTTTCATTTCAGTTGTGATATTTTCTCCCAATTGTCCGGATCCTATCTTCAAACAGAATGCTCTAATACCTCACGAAGATAGTAAAATTATTAATGGTGTGTTTGTACCTCAAGCCCGGCAGAGAAATTCAAATATATCTTGGCAATCTTCATCTCAACTTCACTTTTTTAATTCCAAGCAGGTGAGTGTTTATAAAAAACAGAATTCTGATTAATTAGACAAATACAGTAGTCCATTGACAAATGATATTTTGTTTCCCCTTCCCATTTACTCTTTCTTTATACTCATTAGAATTACAGCTTGTATTTGATTTTTGGTTCAAACAACTACTTTTATTGTAATAGATCTGTTAGCATGTAGTGAAAGCTGAAATCAACCTTTACACCTGTTGATATTTCCAAGGATATTATATTTACGTTGTAATATTTGGTATTATCCTTAGTTCCATTCATACTGTTTTCCATGAATTAATCACAGAAATAAATCAGTTTTTTTTAATAAATGCTGATGAAGCAGAGACAACCATTTTAAAAATCAGTCCGGTCTGAGCAGGAAGATTGAATCAAAGCTGGCATAATTATAAAATTGGAAAGGAAGAAAAATCCTATTGGTGGAAGTAGGAGAAACCTTGTGGAATTCAGTTGTTTGTACGTATAGGTAATTAAAGGTGGTGATCTTTCACAAACAGTAAGAAGTTTGTTGAGGATTATTTATTTTAATTACTTTTATATATGAAAGAAGAAAACATGTTTTATTATGATTGGACTAGGGATTTTTAAGCAAGTTATTATTTTATGTTTCAAGCAAGGCTATTTTGAAAATAATTTGTTTTACATTTGAAAGTAATTTTGATCTCATTTTGTGTTTTATGATATCAAAGAACATTTATTGTGCCTAAAAAAACAACCTATTTCACCATTGAACCTTAAAAAATCCTATTTGGTATTGTATTAACTGTAAAGAATATTCTTGAAAGTGTTCTTAAGGTCTGTTCGCTGTTGAGAAGAAATAAAAGAGGTCATCTTCGTCAACATATTATATTATTAACACTTATTATTACACATTAACCTCTTTTATTTCTTTTCATAAGAACGTCAACACCACATCAGAATTCCCACAACTGTTCACTGTTACTTTACTCTGCAAGCAAACAAACTTTGTATGTATCCTTCAGTCTTTTAGATCATGATTGACTGAGCCTTTTCCACCACAATCTTACTCAATTGCAAGCACATGTTAAAGAAAGAGCTGACATAGATGTATTGTTGTTCTACAGTACATCCAAAATATAAAGCATGATTATATCCGTAATGTGCTACATATCAGAGAACTTACATTTATGATGTGCCCTCACACTGGCACTCTTAACTTGTCAATTGTGCGACAAGTTCTTCCACCTGCTGCACATCTGTTGATATATTCAGGCTTCACTAATATTATGTTCGATATGATCTCAAAAATCAATTTAATTTGACACCATTAATGAAGCACTGAGTTTCACTTGCAACAGAAAGAAAAAAACGCTTTTAGAACCTTGTCATTCAAGAAAAAGTCTGCAACTGGTTGAATATCCAATGTTGAATCTATGGTGTCTTTTCTGAGAAGCACATCAAAGAGGAAAAATCATTTAAAGAGAGCATACACAGATGCAGAAAAGCTTTAGCTCTGACATGATGCCAGTCTGGCAAAGAGGAGCTCAAAAATGTCTGTTGACTGCCTTTATTGCTATCAGGGTCACGGGGTTAGACTGCTCTCCAGAGCAGAAGAGAACGTTATTTTGGCTTCATTTTTAGGATACATTTATAGTCAAGAAATTAATCAATTTTGAAAGAAAGCTTATAAGTAACATGCTCAATACCCTAAAAAGATGGCATTGTCCAGCAGCAAATTCGAACAAGTAATGATGATATGCATTTGTCACATGTAAAGTAAAGGTATGGTGAACTAAGTTTAGACAGAATATTTGACTACAGCTGAAATCTATCCAATAAATATCCTTGATTATCTTGGCTGTAGTATGTATCAAAGGAGAAAGAACAGTTAATGTCTGTCTATAATTCCAACATTAAAAAGATTACCAGTCACTAGGGTTGAATAGAAACATCATTTAATGCACAAAAATAATATGAATAAAAGAAATTATTATTGTAGCAGTAACATTTCTATCTGTATTTGTTTTAGTTCATGTTCCATGTTTTGCTCATGCATATGCTCATTATTTACATAAGTAAATAAATAAATGTATTTAAAAAAATATATGTGAAAGAGTTTTTTTATCTCAATTTAATCTGGAGAGTTAACGAATTATTGAGCCTATTTATGCATTTTTATTTTAGGTGCCTAAAATAAGAGCTTTTAGAGCCTAAAAATTTGATGTATAGTTATGTTATTGAAACGTCTATTTTAATTACTAATATTATTCAATCGTAACCAATTTCCGAATTTATAAACAATTTGGGTGCCAGGAAAAGGTTACACTTGAATTCCTGATCATCTGTTACTGTTTCTGGATATATTACATACAAATGTAAATCCTTCTAGCTCAATTGACGGATTCTTATGAAATAATTGTTGCTACTTATTCCGCAACCAATTAATCAATCTGTCATCCATACGGAGTAGCGAGGAATCTGAAAATAATTCTAAAATGTCTACTCAAGTATTGCATGTAATGGCAAATAAGAATCGGCTTTCTTTCAAACTATGGATTATAATTTATTATGAATGCCAAAAGTTATCAAACTATCATTGATTATTCCAAGTTATTGTTAGTTCATGACCGTTTTTCTTGTTATTGCAATGACAGTGTTATAGAACCTTTTATCCTTTCTTGCCTCATTGCACGCACGTCGCTTGATGTCACCACGCTTGATGTCATCCAATCTTCCTTCTTATCGAAGTCCATGATGATCAGCAACCTGTTGAAACTTCCTCCAACCACTTCACAAACACTGCCTATACTCTTTATCTTGCACCTCAGGTGGGCACCTATTTCAAACTGATTACTTTCCCAGGTCGGAATAACATGGCAATTCACAATTCACTGGTAAAATTTCTAAGTCAAATCTTGTAACTCCACTGCAAAAATTGTTCACTTCCAGTTACTCATGAAAATATTATAAGTCCAAGATTGCAATGGTACAACACGGAAATTTTACAAGTTCCCGTTGCACACCTAATGCGGAAATTTTCTAAATTCAAGTTCAATCAGTCATGAAATATCACAAGTCCTGATTTGATAATTAACCTCAAGAAATACCACACAAGCGATCCACTCACCACCACGACAGGAGTTGGAATGCCCTAATTCCCAATCTGCTCCACCCTTCAAAGCTTGCTGTATTTTTTTTCTCTCTTGTTTTTTTCGTGTTGCTATGGTGTATCCTCTGTGTATCTGCACTATAGAAAACCACGTCTCAGGACAAACTCGCGTTGCTATGGTGTTATCTGTGTACCTGCACCGTAGAAACCCATGTCTCAGGACGAACTCACGTTGCTACGGTGTCATCTGCGTATCTGCACCATAGAAACCCCTTGTCTTTTGCAATATCTACAACATTTTGACCTTTATTTGCCTAAAAATGTCCGTCATTTTTGGTATGTCACAATATATTGCATCTATCCATGTAGAAATGGTTTTCACATAAAAAAATTATCAAAATCATGCTTTATTGAATAATGCACCTAATTACAATTATCACATAACAAAAACTCAAATCCTTTTGAGAATATGTTATGCTAAAAGTTATTCTTTAGGCTCATTATTACAAATTAATCACACCATTTAACAAACACTATTGGAAACTTATGTTTGGTGGTTAATTTTAGTACCGTAAGGTTGAATGAATCCAATTAATAATTTAAGATTATTTACAAAATATGACAGTAAATTTTATTGTATCATATTACCGTTTGAAATGAATAATGACTAAACCTTAAAGGAAGATTACACTTAAATGAAATTAATTTACATTTATATTTACATCTTATTTTTTAATATTTTTTCTGATTGGTTTCATTGTGCAGGATGGGGTCCGAACACATACTTATTAGTGCTATTAAATTGGAATTAGTCTTCCAGTTTTTGAATCCAGTCATTATTTGGAGTTTTTAATAATGTATTTTTGTGTTCACTGCAAGAAAAAAATTTCCTTACATTTATAAACAGCAGGAAAACAACGTATAAACTGACGTATCATTGTCAATAAAGTTTTGAAAAAGAAGGTACATAAAGTAATTAATTTACTTACAAATAACATTTATCACTGATAATTGATGTAGGATCTTGTAATTTCCTTGAATATGGTAGTAAAATTTAAATGAACCAATTTTCATACATTGCAAGATTTAACAAGCAACTGGTTTCTGTTGTAATCTGCAGCAGTCACGCCGCCTTCAGTCAAGTATCGTAAAAATGTTTTGCCTTGAAAACAGTATAGGTTTGAAGCACTGTGCCATCAGCTGCAGCTGCGAACATTATACTGATACTGGTCTTAGAGCTATCTACTATCTGTCAGGATAGAAGCTTCACAATGATTTTCACTTGTCCAAGGTCATCACTAAAGTTTGTTTATTATATTAGTGGGAGGAATTCCATCCAAGGATACTTAAATGTTCTTCAAATAATCCCTCATAATAGCAAGGATTATTGCTGCTCTGGCTCTATTTACGTTTTTTCCCGTTCTGATAGCGAGTTCTTTATTTCTCATCAGAAATGCTCTAACGCATTCAGAACCTGGACGATTGTTGTGAAATTTTTTTAAACCTAGCCTTCTCTATTCAGATAAGCTTGAACAAAATAATGTGACATTTGAGTTTCTTTAGGAAATCTCCATTTTGTACAAGATAAAATTTACTTACCACGGCTTTCCTTCTCAAAAGAAGTTAATGCTGATTACCTATTTTATGTATATACTTATTTTTAAAACTGGTTATAAGGTATAATCCAGAATCTTAAAGAATAGATTAATAAACTATAAGTGAAGGACACCTGTTAAATGAACAACACAGATTCCGATAAGGCTGCTCATGTTCTGATAACATCTTTATTCTGAGACAGATTATTGAAAAGAGAAGAGAATATAATTTGAAAACCCATCTTCTCTTAATAGCCATTGATAAAGCTTTGATGGAGTAGCAAGAAGAAAGCTATGGTAAATATTGGAGAGAAGACCATATTTCAAGCAAATAATAGCGAGTATAAAGTCATTATATAATGGAAGGGAGGTAGTTATAAGTATAGATCACCTAAAGATCCAAACATTTTTTAGTAAATCAAGGAGTACGACAAGGGTGCAGTTCATCCCCATACTTTTTAATATATATCTAGACGACGCTCTTAGAGTGTGGAAGAGTGAATGTTTAGATGGAATCTATTTTGGAAATGGAAATTATTGAAATACTCTTTTATTGTCAGATGACCAGTTTTAATTGCTAGAAATGAAAATGAACTCCAGAAAAATGCTCATATATTGAGTAATATCTTGGAAGATTACAACCTCAAAATATCTATCAAAAAAAGTAAAGTAATGGCTTTCCAAGGCGAATTCCCCGTCAGATCAAAAATATGTGTTTATAATTCAACATTGGAACAAGTAATACATTTCAACTACCTTGGCTGTGACTTGAGCTACGATTACGAGAACAACAATGACATCAAACTCCATCGGTTTCAACAAATATGTGGCACAATAAGATGAATGTTCTTGAAGAAGACAAGTAGAGAGATGCAACTAAAAATGTACAAAGTAACGGCAGTACCAGTTTTACTCTACAAGAGCGAGTCATGGGCATTGATGAGAAAGAAAAGTAGTAATTATAAGCTTCCTAGATGAGATTTCTAAGAGCAGTAAAATGCTGTAGGCTCCTCGACCAGTTCAGGAACGAAAACATCCGGAAAGACCTCATCATTATCTCCATATTAGACAAAATAAAGGAGAAACGTTCAGCTTGGTTCCAACCTACAAAGGATGGAAGACGATAGGCTCACAGAAGTGGCCTACCGTTATTGAGCTGCTGGAAAAACAAATCATGGTCGACCAAGGCAATGATGGAATGTAGTCAGAACAGGCCTTCTGGCCTAAAGTGTGAAAGGAAGAAGACTACTTATTTTTAAGTTTGTCATTTAATGTTGTATAAAGAATGAAGTATTGTTCAGTAACTTTGCTAATTCTTCATTTACTTGACTTTACTGGTTTTGCAGCATCAAGAAGGTATTGCGAGTTTTAGTTGCATTTACATGTTTGTCCTATAGTTTTTTTATAAGTCTGTATGATCAGATTCACCCTACATAATTACAAGAATTTAATAAAACAATTATAACAACAAATAGCATTTGAATATTATAACTGAAGTCCACATTTGTATTAAAGAGGTTTGGTTAGAAAGTGAACGTGTAAAAACTCACTGATGTGAGTAAAGCAAGAAGTAGATAAAATAGATGTTATTTAATGTACTTCTTCACTTAACAAAAGCCAAGAAATACTGAAGCTGTACTATCAATGGCAGTGTTTATTACCGTTTACTACAACAGATGCATTGTATGTAATTTATTCAGAAATTACAAATGCCTAGCACGTTTGTAATTCTGATTGTAATGCCAATTATTTATCGTCCATTGTTGGAAATGCCACATATGATTGGATTTAGAAGACTTGAGGGTTCACCCCACGTTATTACTTTTGTACCTCCTTTGTCTTGCTTCCTACCATTGTTGGAAGACTTCTTCGCTGTCCGGGTGACGCCGCGTAGTGGGCTGAGAGGCCGACGTTTCGCCTGACATGTCGCAGGCTTCATCAGGGCATTGCAGATGAAGTCTGCGACATGTCAGGCGAAACGTCGGCCTCTCAGCCCACTACGCGGCGTCACCAGGACAGCGAAGAAGTCATCCACTCGAGCCGCGGAAGCCTACGCGTACCATTGTTGGAATTTTTATTTATGTTTTGAGCTACAAAAATAAAATGTAATTATGTTTTTTTTAATTTAGGAATTATTTAGTTTGGAACATTCTACTTCGAATATGGATACCGAAGAAAACAGGAATCTTGATGTTCTCCCAACAGAATCACTGAGGCCAAAGACTGCTTATGGTGCTTTACTGGCACAGCAGAGTCAATCTGATGTCATCAGCAGAAAGATAGAGCAGCATAAACATCTTGGTATTCCAGGATTTGAAACGCTACAAGAGGTAAGTTTACTGTTTGCTGGATAATGTTCTGTGTGTTTCTGCCACCGACTGCCATATGTCTTCATAGTGACGTTGCCAAGGTGGTATATGGCACCAGTGTGTCTGCAACAAGACAATGTAAAATAATGCTACTTGCCCCACAGGGATCTTTCTTTCCTTAGATGTACTTATTTCAATCAGTAAAAGTATGTAATATTTTTCAGAACACAATATGGGCAGATTACAACATATTACCCATGCAACTTTTATTGAATGATGACCTTGCTTCCCCCTGCCTAGAATTAAAAACAGTTGAAGACCAAAGCTGGCTGCGAGCACTGTTGACAACATTCCAAACATATCTTCATTTGCACACAAGAAAACATATTTACTGTTGAAACCGAGAACTCCTGGTCGTATTTTTCTAAACATTATCTAAAGAAATGGCCAAAGCAAATCCAGATCCATTGCAGGAGATACCTCAAACTCCTGGGAAAATTAGCACTCAGTTTATTGAGAAATTTGCAAAGGCATGACTGATATTTCAGAGTTTGGCATTGCTTCATGAAATTTAGCGGCCGATGTCGTTACTGATACCCCCACTCTACCCGCATTTCCCCAAGCCATCGTTCAAGAAAAGTTGCATGGGTAATACAGTGACCTTCAAGTTCATTGTTATTTTGTAAGATTTCTTTTGTATGCAAATGCATTTCTGTTGTACAACCATGCAGTACTTTTCCTTTCCCAGAAATTTTTTCAATAACTTTGATACATCTTAGATACTAGATAAGATAAGAGTACCTTTTCACCTACACTCCAGAATAAACAAGTGAAGGGTTAATATTTAAGGGTAATCTTTTCATGTTCAAGAGAGTAGCGAACTTTACATATCAAGCTGTCATTTATCAGTTTGAAAGGGATAGGAAAGGACATATATTAACAAATTACGTGTACAATTTTTCAGTGTACATAATTCAAATATCTTCAATTAAGTTAGAAAATTAATTACACAAATTACATTGTTTAAAATATTTTTAAAATTTATTATTTTGACTTTCTTGCAAACTACGTACTGAAACAAACTGTCTAATTTAATTTTGAAATTTAATATCTCCTTAGCCCTTCTAATATTATTAAATATTAGTTCATCGTAACCTGTTCCAAATTTATAAAAGGGCCGGAAAAGATTATGCTAATTCTATTATTAAAATTAATCTTCAACTGCTATTTTCAATAAATTAATATCCGGCTAACTGGGTCGATGGGTCTTATAAGAAATAATCGGTATTGCCTACTAATAGCCGATTATTCGATCTGCCATCTGTACAGAGTGGCCGAGGAATCTCAAAAGCAAATATACATTTCTAGCTACTCATTTGCTGGAATTGGCTAAATGAAAATCATCTTTTCTATTCACAGAAACTTGTAAGTTTATTCAATGTCCATGAAATTTTAACTTGTAACAATACAAAACATACCTTCGGTCGTGACCAGTTTCAAACCTTATACTGCAGTACCCATCTTCGCACGCTCTTGGCCGATATCGCCGAGTAGAACCATTTTCATTTTTTCCTGGTGTCGATGGCTCCAGGTCCAAAGACCATCTTCTTTTCTTCCGTTCTGGCACAAGCGTACTCAAGTCACTGATCCTCACCGCCTCATAAGTTGATAAGTCTTAATTAATTTGCCTTTTAAAAGTTCCCAGTTCTTTGTACACGTATGCTTAAAATATTAAAGTTCAGTAAACTATTATCTGCTTCAAATACTCCCAGTCCTGTTGCCGGCAAATTCACCTAAGTTCACAGTTTAAATTCTAGCTGTTGCACTCGAAATATTTCCAAGTTCCAATTTCTGCACGTTACATCAATATTCAAAGTCCGACAATCATACGCTCCAAAGTAGACGTTCACAATTCCCAAACTCCCAACATCAATTATCTACACACAATCCGCACAGCACCACGGCATAAGTCGGAATGTATCCATATTCCCCTCTTTCAGCCCTTCAAAACTCGGTCCATATTTTCTACTGTTTCTTTTCAGAAAAAATTTGACCCACTTTCGTCAAAATACATTGTCATTCCATGCCTCGCCAATCCCTAAATTACTTACAAATTCAACTAGCCGCGCCCCAGACTGTCATTGCTTTCTCGGCCAATCCCTAAACAGTTTACTTTATCAACTAGCCATGCCCTGTGGTTCAAGACAATGAAGTTTCTTGACCTTGACGACAACTCGTCAACCGTTGCTAGGCCGCCATATTTACATATGTCTATCCTTACAATTCACCCTGTTTACAGTAAATGTCATGCAATACAATGTCCCCCATTTGGTATGTCACAGTACATAGAAGAGGGAAGGTATTGCAATGCTGGGGCAATGGAAGCCTATTTTTTGACTGAAAAATTATTGTGGGGCCTTGTTAAGGAAACAAATGGGATAAATCTTGCTCCTATTTGTTGTAAATTACTTCTTCTGAAACGTATTCTCAGAATTCATGTTTTGTGAGTCCTTGATACTGAAAAATTAAGGCTGGCTAATGGCAAAACATCTATCTTCCCATCCTAAGATGTGTTTATATGGACAGATTTTTGTGGTCATGATACACTATGTGATCAAAAGTATCCGGACATCTGGCTGAAATGTATGTACAAGTTTGTGGCGCCCTCCATCGGTAATGCTGGAAGTCAATATGGTGTTGGCCCACCCTTAGTCTTGATGACAGCGTTCACTCTTGCAGGCGTTTTTTCAATCAGGTGCTGGAAGGTTTCTTGGGGAATGGCAGCCCATTCTTCACAGAGTGTTTATTTATTTATTTATTTATTTATTTACGTCAAAAAAACAGTTAAAAACTGCGTATGACGTGCTATGGGGAAAAGTGAATTGTGTGCACATTTTCAAAATTCTGTGATCCCTACACTGTCATATACTACTTAAATTTTGAATTTTGAAAGGGAGATTTAACAAAAACTCCCATGTAATAAAATCTATTTTCAAGGATAAATAAGCAATAAATTTTGAATTTTGAAAGAGTGCTGCACTGAGGAGAGGTATCGATGTCGGTCTGTGAGGCCTGGCCCGAAGTCAGCGTTCCAAGACATCCCAAAGGTGTTCTATAGGATTCAAGTTGGGACTCTGCAGGCCAGTCCATTACAGGGATGTTATTGTCGTGGGACCACTCTGCCACAGCCCGTGCAGTATGAACAGGTGCTCGATCGTGCTGAAAGATGCAATCGCCATACTTGATGTGCTCTTCGACAGTGGGAAGCAATATCAATGTAGGCCTGTGCTGTGATAGTCACGCACAACAACAAGGGGTCCAAGCTCCCTCTAGGAAAAACACGCCCACCACACCATGATTCCATCACCTCCGAATTTCCCTGTTAGCACTACACATGCTGGCAGATGACGTTCACCGGGTGTTCGCCATACCCACACCCTGCCATTGGGTCGCCACATTGTGTACCATGATTTGTCACTCCACACAATGTTTTGCCTCTGTTCAATCATGTAATGTTGACATTCCTTACACCAAGTGAGGCAGCACTTGGCATTTTCGTGTGTGATGTGTGGCTTATGAGCAGCCGCTCGACCATGGAATCCAAGGTTTCTCACCTCACTCCTAACTGTCATAGTACTTGGAGTGGATCTTGATGCAGTTTGGAATTCCTGTGTGATGGTCTGGATAGATGACTGCTTATTACTCTTTACGACCCTCTTCAAATGTCAGCGGTCTCTGTCAGTTAACAGACAAGGTCGGCCTGTACGTTTTTGTGCTGTACATGTGCCTTCACGTTTCCACTTCACTACCACATCAGAAATGGTGGATCTAGGGATGTTTAAGAGTGTGGAAATCTCACATACAGACTTCAGTGACTACTGGCACTAGTGACACCCAATCACCTGACCACATGTGAAGTCTGTGAGTTCCACGGGGCATTCCATTCTGCTGTTGCACAATGTATAATGAATACTGAGGTCGCGAAGAATGTGTACCTGACGGTTGGTGGCAGCACAATGCACCTAAGATGAAAAATGTATGCTTTGGAGGGGTGTTTGGATACTTTTGATCACATAGTGTATCTAACTGTTACTAATGTGAGAAAGTAAATGCTATTGCTGCACCACTAGTTTAATAGTTAAGATAATCTGTCTTTCTTGCTCTGATACAGTACTTCAGAACCAAATATCCAGTTGAATGTTTGTAGGAAATGGTATAAGTGCCTTATAGTTTTTGGCACTTTTATTATTCTCACTCTCATTTTCATTGAATTGAAAAGGTCCTGTATTATGATGCTAATACTGTGTAAAGGGTCAAGCTGTCATGTTGCTATCCTTCCTGGCACTTATACTGTTTCCCAAAAACACTCCTCAATTATGATATATAGTAAAAAATCTGTTTGTTTGCAAAACAAAACTCAGATCAAAAACACCTTTTATATTTGAATTTTATTGGTGGAAATTATAAAAATTTAAATAAGTTGACATTAAATATATAATTTAATAATTATAAAAGTTTAAATCAGTACCTTTCAACTGTTAACATTTGCTCAGTTTCCTTTGTGTTGCACAACCATTCTCTCATCAGTTTTTAATTTGCAAATTAATGTCATAATCTACAATTTTCTATTTATCAGGTAGATTATTTAATACTTTGTTGTTAACATAATTATAAGTTCCCCTGAATTTAAAAAAAAATATATTATGGTAATGCTGTTTCTTTTTGATCGATGTATTTTTTCGCTGTATTGATCTCTCAATATTTTATGATTCTGTCTGAAACTGCTACAACCACACAATTTTGCTACCCAGACCAGGCTTATAAATGGCAGTGCCACAACAGTTGTAGGCACAAGCTAGAAAATTGTGTGAAATTAATACTATAGGGTCTATTTATATATATTTTTTATTTATTTAGTAAAGGGGAGATATCTATTTAGAGAATATTAATTTAATGTCTTTGATAGATATCAGCTTACCAGTCCATTCATTTATTGATTGATTATTATCCTAGTATGTCACCTGCTTAGGTTGTTAGTCGTGTAGATCAAGATTTTCTTTCATCTACTCGGTAATTAAAACTTTCAGTGACAAACTAAACATGTCTCTGGTTTATAATTTTGCATGACATGCACTTCCCTGACATTCCCAGTATATGTGCTGAGAGGCTCTATGGCCAGAGAGGCTCTAAGGCTCTTTAGCCCCATCTGCTTCATTTGGAAACAAGTGATTTTAATTATGGGTACAAATTGTGTTTTATTTCTGAATGAAAATAAACAGAAAATGAAGTATTTGTTTGAAGATATAGAATTGTATTTTTTCTTGATTGAAAAATATATTATACAAAACAAGTACATTAGGTTTACAAAAAATTAAACATATTTCAGTATTAAACATAAATAAATATTTAGTTATTAGGAATGTTTCTGCAGGGTTTCGGGATTGAAGCACTTTTCTATGTACATCTATAAATAATGTTTAGTTGTATAGTAAAAAATAACTTAATTGCACAACTTAGGCACAGATTTTCGTATTCATAGCAGCTTCAATATCTTTGACTTTCATTATGTAAGTCACTTTCAATCAGACTTCAGTTCTCCATAGCTCCAGGAGAATTCTGGAACATAGATATTGTCATACTGCTATGTGAAAGAAGATTCAATTCATGGGCACAAATTTTAAGTTGCAAGTTGAAATTTCAATCTGACAACAAACCTGTTAGTTAATGGGATCGATAAATTTGATGTCAATGTCGTCTTCCACCTCTGTAATTTCGACATCTCTTGACGAGATCAAAGCGTCTATACCTGAGACAATGCCATTGGGGGATGTGTCTCATTGTTTCCATAGCCTACAAAAAAAACAAAAACATTATGATCATTAAAAGATATGGTCAAGGAATACAGTATTCATTCAGAATATACAATATTAATTCAGAGAGAGAAGTGGGGGAGAGATCTTGGTATTGAGGGCACCTTCCACCCGGTTCGCACATTTCAGTTGGCTCTCTTCCACCATTTTCCCATCATTCATTCCCCTCAACATCATCACCATCATTTGATCATCACTCATGGGCCTCTATTATTTCAACAGGACCTCTAAACATTAGTAATTCAGGCTTTTCAGAAAGGTATCCAAGAATTGCATTGTACATCTACAAGACTGACTTGTTAAAACTATGTTTCCTTATGTTATTCAACATTTTATTTACCCTATTGATGTCCATTAGTGCCCTAGACATTTTCTATTTGAGATTGCTGACGAGTGTCAAGGTTTTTGTTAATGGTATAAAGTGAACGGAATATATGCAGGTGCTATTTGTGTTGTAGTGCCTGAATCAGACTGACTCTTTTTTCTTGATATATTTTATTGAAGCTAGATTCATAATTCCTGCCGCTGGAAAATGTGTGGATCTTTTATTTGCCTAGTTTACTAACTGGTAACGAAATAGAGTCGACATTACAAGTACTACACTTTTGACGATCAAGGAATTTCGGAACTGCTTGGTTTTTAAAGCCAGTTGGCACTGAGTGAACTAGAGAGAGTTCCAGAGCAAATGAGAGAATATTATTAGTTTGGGAATGGAATTTATTGCACCAAAAATTTAAATATTTTCTGTACTTGTAGGTGTGTTTATTTTTCCCAAAATTTGTTATAAAAATGGAAAACACATACAATTAAAATTTATAATATTGTTTAGAATGGTTCCATCCAAACTTTTTAAAATTTTGAAACACGAAATGCCACCAATCATGTCATAAAGCAAATTCAGAGCAACTGAATGAAAGTTCTACCTCTACAGAAATAATTGCACACTAGTCTTCACCACATATATGAGTTTTATCTGAATTATAAAATCCGTATGTAGTGTATACAAAGTTCTTTATGAGTAGCCAGTGCAAATGTGAAACAGTCATATCACACAGCTAGTGATGGATCCCGGAGCAGGAGAGAATTAAATGGAACATCTGCCCCCCCAAAACACACACACATACACAATTGAACAACACAATTAGACCATGATCTATAAATAATATTTGTTTGTGAAATACGAGCAAGCATGTGGTTGAGATAATTTGTGCTTTGAAAACATCTGCTAAGACTTGATTCAGAGTACATGATTTCCAAGAAGCAGGGGGAAGGGGAAGTTGGACAATTTGCTTTGACAGTTTGATGGTCATAGAAGTGCAGTTTTACATTACTTTGTATTTCATTCAGAATGTGTTGTTAACTCTATAAAATATTTTTGAACAGTGGTATTTTGTTCCGGTAAAAATAGTATATACCTGTCTATCCATTCCCTAGTTATTAGTATTATATGATGGATACGAAATAAAGAATAAAAGAACGTTCTTCAATGCTGAGTCTGTTTTAAAGAGGAAAGCTTAGCATCCTGCTTGCAGTGACATGAGGAAGCCAATGTAGGTAGCTTTATGGGGATACATTTCCTGATCTGTCTTTCCTGTCTTAATTTTCTGTACTTTGTAAATTCTGTGCATACATTGAAGTGACGCAAAATTGTGGAGTATGAAACCCAAGAAGAAGATCCCACGTACGTGAAGCCTTCATGTAGGTGTAAACTTCAGATCCTAGGAAACATGTGTAGTCTTGGACAGATGTGTTTCAATGCATTGATTTGTTTCTGCGCTTTTGGGTGTTTTAAGTGAAATTGTGCCATACTTCAACATTTTACTTTCTTGTGTGTATAGTATAGTGAAATGTTCCTTTAAACTTTTGAAATTTCAATAAATTAATATTCTGATGCTTCATTTGGTTAGAATTTGGATAATATTATTTTATTAATAGCAGAGAAAGTTCTTCTTCTTGTACAAGTTTCTTTAATATTTTTGATTCAAAAACCAATTTTTATTATAGCGGCCGATTTTCGTTTAAACTCTGGAAGTTTGAAAATTGTTGTAGTTCAAATATTTTAAAATCAATTCTTATACACATGTTCAAAATATTAGTAGTTTTTACATAATTTTTAGTTGTATTGTTTGAGTTTTTTCAAGTGATGGCTGAATTGGTAGATATTTATTTATTTATTTATTTATTTATTTTACGTCAAAAAAAAAAAAAAAAAAATTAAAACTGCTGATGACGTGCTATGGGGAAAAGTGAATTCTGTGCACATTTTCAAAATTCTGTGATCCCTACACTAAGTCATATACTACTTGAATTTTAGGAAAAAAGGCTACCATGTAATCAAATCTATTTCCAAGGATAAAAAGGCAATAAATTTTGGCTCTTATCCATGTTGTCCTTCGGAATAATACTTCCTGCCGCGACAACATGGAAACGATAATTTGAATAATTGTATTTTCTACTGAATTCTAGAAGATATGCACAGAAAATGAAGTTACATTTATGTCCACAAGCAAAACAAGGGGCCATCTCAGCATTTGCTCAATGGATCAGGAAAACTGGACAAAAAACCTGATCGAGATGGGGGGTCATTGACTTGGTGGCTGCAATACAATACTTGTTACAGGTTGTTTATACACATTTATACAGTCCAAATGGTAAATAATGCATTATGTATCATTGTTAAAATTAATGTTCCTTTTCTTGTGATGCTCAGATAGAAGGCACCAGTGGAGAATTTACCATTAAGCGAAATAAGCTACACCTTGGGATGTCAAGAGTCCAAGGGGCCTCAAAAATAATTTTAAAAAATGGCAAATTTGCTAAAATGTTTTATGAAAATATACAAATTTATAATTAGTATCCTTTTATATAAAGACGATTCACGTCAATTTTTTAAAATTTAATTTAAGTAGGCATGTTTTAATTGTTTAATTCATTTTGAAAAAAAAGTTAAAATCTTCAATCTCAAAAATGTTATTGTTGACTGTAAAAAGGGGTGGGGGGTCAAAAATATTCTAGCTTGGGCCCTCGAAAATAGTAAATCCGCCTCCGGAAGGCGCAATGTAATGCCAGATTGCTCCAGTTCCAATATACGAGAATGCGTACCGCTGGATCACCACTAGGGAAAAATAAAGCATGTCCTGAGTTATTAAACTGATAAAATTGTTTAGTGTTGCTTACGGGATAACTTTATTTGGAGATTACCACTTCAAAAAGTGTCTACCCGTTTAATTTTAATACACAAAGCCACACAAAGTGACTGGCTACGGGGCTAGATCAGCTATCATTAAGCCAGTGATGTGGATGACGTGAAACTTTTCACTGAACTGCTTGCATAATGCAGGAGGTAATAATTGTGGACGTATATTCCCAATAGGATATTATCTTACCAAAGATACTGCCTTACGGCCTTTCATAGGGTTGTGAGAAGAAGGTATGCAAATATTTGAGACTATTTGTATCTCTTGTATCTTGTAGTTTCTACTCGCGTCACTAGTCCGCGTATTTGTGTCATGGAAATGGTGTTCTGGGATGTTGCAGGGGTGAAGGCTTATTTAAGGTTACAAGGTTTGCTGTGAGAGTTCCAGTAATAACCGAGCCAGATGTTATCTCCAAAATTGTCACACATGAAAATTATCAAAGAAATAACTTCATTCCTATTTAACGAGTTGTGAAGTGCTTTTTTTCCCCCCAAACATCAAAGTTAACTAAAATATAACTGGATCATGTAACAGCTTCAATGAATTATGACGAGATGCATTATAGTTGAGAACATTGCCGAAAGGATCGTACCTTATTAATTAGGAATAATGCACATGTTTGGATTTTGAATTAAGTGTGTTTTAAACATTCAAAAAACATTTACACTTTTCTTGAAAAGCATAGACGTGCGTAGTCTAAAACAAGAAGGAACACACTACATTTCTGGGCCTCCTTATTCAACCTTTTCGCTTTCTCGTGTACATATGTATGTAGGGAGTAATTTTCATGGTGTAAGAGAAAGTTATGTAATACTGCGTAAAATTGAGATTTTAACAGAAATACACGTATTAGGGTCGCCTGACACGGATAAGTGGTGTTTCAAAGCGTCCGTCCGTCTGTCTGTCCATGACCGCCCGTCCGTGTCCACACGTCCTCCGTCATGGCCTACTGTACTGAAGGCCGGAGCACTCAACGTGGCAACGCCGCATAGTCTACATGAAGGGTCCGATGTTAGCCCATCGCAGAACAATTGAAACTTACGAATTTTAAACACTGGTTAAAAGCCCTCCGTTTACCGCAACTCTCTAATTTACGTGACGGTTTAAGCATTTTATTATTGAGTAATGACAGTTTAGTTAAATCAAACGAGAGAAAGAAACAATAGACTTCGTTTGCGAAACGTATTGCTCGTAATGACGAAGTGCTTTTAAATTTTTGCACTTGCCCAGTTAGTACATGGGTTGGAATAACGCTATTCACAAATTCTTGAAACAAAATAATTTATTCAAAATATTGCATGATACATAATTCAAAATAATGCGTACATAATAAATCTTACACCCCCTCCACACTGTCCTTCTATTTAAATTTATTAATTTTTCTTTTAGAATTATTTGAACCCTTAACAGAAGCTAAGAAATCATTCTGCTCTTTGCAGTAGTTTTTCAACAAAATATTTGAAAAATACGGATCATTTTATAATTACATCGCTCAGAACTGCACCACATTCTGAGCAACTCTCTTCCAAGCCAATAATTTCTGGAAGGGATTCATTTAGAAGGGTCTTTGACAATTATACAAGTATAGAAAATTGATTTTTCATTTTAATAAATGTACTCTCATATTTCTCCGAAACTAAATGTTCCATTACCACAAACACTTTCATACACACAAATATTACAATGTCAGATGGTATTGAGAGCCCCCCTCTGTTTAATTCCTCAACATGGAATTATCCGACATATCAGATTCCAACCACTTCATGCATTGTTGACATGTCACTTTTTTGTAGCTTGAAAGTACATAGCCAGAAACATAAATTATGGGGAATTTATCTACATCTATTTCATACTGGGAAGCAGCTGACTGATCAAGGTCCTTGAATGTGTCTGAATAACAAGATACATTTTCCATTGTTTCATCATTGACTTCACAAATTGCTTGTTCAAATATTTCTCTGTGAAGCTTGACCTTTTTATATTTAGCAGATTTAATGCCCAAGAGTTGCTGCAACTTAATTTTTTTTTCTGACTCCAAGACCTGAGTCACAGAGACATTATAATTTCCCCCAGAAAGTTGACGGTATGAGCTAAATTTTCTTTCTAGCCTGTCAGTAGAAAATTTCCCAGGCAAAACATACTTTACATCAGGAAGATCCAGGGAACACTCAATAATTTTTTTCATATTAAATGAAGTATTAATTAAGGAATGGAAAGTGTCTTCAGTTAATCGTCCTTTTGTAGAATCCATCATTCGCCACTTCAGAACCAATCCACAAACTCCTCCAAAAAAATAGTCAACATCTCCTTTTGATGTAAATGGCAGGCATCAATTTCATTTTTCTTCCAGAATAACACAAGCTTTTTGTATTCATTACTGTCCACCATCTATTGATAATATTTAAAAATTCTGCTTCTTGAGAATGACCTGCCTGAGAAACTGCAGCAATTGTTTCTGGATGGAAAACATTGCAAGCTAAACCTACTTGCTGCCTTTCAATAACTGATGGGTACACTGATTTGTAATTCAGTTTCAAGCACATTTCAGCAACTGCTTACTCTCAGATTTATACAAATTTCTTAAAACTGAAAAAGAAGCTCTGCATAAATCACTACTATGATTTGATTGAGGATCAAATTTTGGAAAAATTAAAGTCTTATCAGCATCTTTAGATTTATCCAATTATTGAATAGATTTAAGGCAATGCACTGAATCAAAAGAAAATAAATATAAGAATTGAATTTAGGATTTCTCATTTTCAAAGAATTATCCTCACCTAACACACTGAACATTCTTCTATTGACCCGATTATTATCAGCTATGACACTTAACACATTGAAGTTACAAGCTTGAACAGTATTTACAGCTCTCACTGTCATAGCTGATAACTCATCACTTGTCAAGTTCTTTACAGGTATCAAGCCAATAGTTGCTGCCATTGAACCAAATGTGGAAGCAATCATGAATGCCAGAATTGTTCGTGTGCAACATTATCATGATTATCAGCATATCCAAGAAACGATCCTGACTTATAGTCAATGGATGGAGTGACATAGATTTCATCAACAAGGAGATTCACATATCTCTCCCTCTCTGATAGATTATCAGAAAGTGATTTGATGAATGCTTGCTGATCTGAATATGCAGCATTAAGACTTCTTGTCAAACGTTTAAGATGCTTTGTGTGTGGCAAGAAAAGGATATTTTGATTCCTTACAGCATAATAACAAGACTGAGAAGAAAAACACATAATAAACGAACCTTAATTAGAAGGGGTGAATACACTTTTTTGTTTTCAAACAACAAGCAAAACTGATCAATTAAAAAAATAACTATTGAAGAATCAGTGAAATCTTCATCTTGATGGGTTTCCAGAAAGGTCTTAATAACACGGAGCTTATTTTTAACGTAATTAACTAAAAGTTTGTACTCTAACTGAGCGCCTTTTGCCAATTGTTTATCTTCTACATACCTCCTGTAGCTAATGAGTAAATTCTCCAATTGAGACCATCTTTCTAGTTTGGCATGGGGCAATATCCATTTCAAATCTAATTTACCTATTTCACTGGACCCAACATACACTGAAACTTCCAAATTTCGAAAAATTTTACACTTGTACTAACTGCAGGAGGACCTACTGTTTCCAAAAGATAAAAATACACAGGTCTTCACTAAAATATACCTTCCATTTATCACACTCAGAATCACAAATAAATGTCTTGTATTCTTTCAAGCACTGGAAATCATATACTTTGTCTTTATTGAAGAAAGCTTGCTCTTTATCACTTTGTAATTTTAATATTGCATTCTTTCTTTCTTCTGGATCACGCTCTTGGTTGTGGAGTTGCCTTACTAAAACGTTCTGGGAGTCCAGGAAAATTGTAGGCACAGCATCAGAACTGAGAAAGGGCTTGTCTCTTTTCCTTGATTTTTCTCTCCGTTGGCATCTACGTAATGTTCCTCAATTGCGACAACACTTGGATGAAAATGTTTCACACATACTACACTTGAAGAGGAAGGATACCAGTCAGCTCTTGGAATGTTCCTCACCCAAGTGGCTTTCCTTGCCAAATTAGATGGAAATTTAAATACAGTTGTGTACCCTCTGTGTTTGATGCATAATTGCTCGAGCATCCAGGAACACAGCAATGTTTGGGCATCTGAAAACTGATAATGTAAGAAAATAACACAATTCAATGTTATAGTTAAGGAAGACATAACCTCAGAAACAACTCAAAAACAATGCTACGATTTACACACATAATTCAGAGAAATTTTATTTGTAACTGTAAAAATGCTTACCTCAACCTGTATCTTTAAAGCTTAAAAGGTTGCTGAAGATTTTTCACTGCGCTTTACTCTGAATAATAATTCGCCTGACCAAGAAATCTGAAAACACGACTTTCGCGGCAGCACTTCGCCAATACCTCCAGATTACCACGCCGACACTTGTGGACCACGTTACATGTTGCCAAATTTCCAGTGCTCCGGCCTTCAATGGAGTAGGCCATGCCTCCGTCCATGTCTGCCCGCCCGCGAACAATACTAGCTCCTAAACCGTTTACAGGATTTTCCAAAATTAATATATCCGACCGATCTGGTCCGATCCGAGGCCCTGCGTATTTTACACGAATTTTTTAAATTATGTGGGTACTTCACATGAAGCCCCTGGGATATTTCGAAATTTTCTCAAAAATTTCTGCAAATGTTTTTCTTCTTTTTTTTGTTGCTAAAATAGAGTAAAACACGTGTATAAAAATATGGCACGTTTCCCATTGAATTTGAACAAATTGCAAAACATTGTAATTTGTTGGTCTCCTTCATACAGTATTATTGAAGGTTAAAAAAATTCAAATGATTTTTTCATGATATTTAGTTCTTTGATTACTGTTAATACCTTTTTGAAAATATTAGTAATTCTCATGCAATTTTGAGTGAAAAGGAGGAATCTTATCGACACGATTTTCTCGAAAGTCAACATTTTTTCTTTACTTTTTGTACGTACTGTGTGTACTGAACAACACGACTTTAACCCCATTTTGATAAAACCTTTGATTTTTAAAAAATGAAGTGTATTTTTAAAAATCTTTCACGTTATTAACATTTGTTTTGAATGCATTTTTTAAAGAAAATATTGCATTTTATACTAGTTCAAGATCTATAATTGACTACATATTTCAAATAGAAAGATGTCTCCATTAATTAAAGATGTCTACAGAGGATGTGATATCAGTTCGGATGCTTTTTACCTGTCTCCAAAATTTCCCTGTTAGCTCGACGGTGCAGAGGGGGTCAAAATGTAAAACCTAATGTGGAAACACCCCACCTTAGATACAAAGTTAAATCCCACAATGACCTAAGTATATGGAAACTATACCAAACTATACTAGATGGCCTGCTAGCTAGCACTCCCACATCCGAAAATGTAGAAGAAGAATGGAATAACATTAAATCATGTTTAATTTTTGAAATGTATCTTTCGGAGGTTGTGAGAGTGATCGATCCCGACTTGGTCGCATTTTAAGGTACTGGAATCACGTCATCACCCTCTCGAATTTTTGGTGTAAAACCTGTGGTTAAGGTTCTTTGAAATTCACACACACGTCAGGGTTAATGTTGTACTCGTGTTCCAAAGATTGTTAAGATTGGTGCAGATGGCGAGTGGGTGCATGCTGTTTTGTACTCAAAAGTCGGGATGTGTGGACGGATGGACGGATGTGGAACGCATAACTTGGCCAGCATTGAAGCTTTTGACCTCAAACTTGCCAGATGTTATCATTTTAGCCATTTCCCTCAGCAACTGTTCTTCCTAGCGCGGGAACAGTGGGAAACTTCGATATCTCTACTCTCTTTAAGGAAAATCGATACATCGAGTATTTCGACTTATCGAGGATTGTGTCACCGGTACCCATGTTATCCATGAAGATAACTTAGTATGAAAATATTCGGAATTTCAAGGAATCCGAATTACATGCAGTTGAGTTATCCGGAGTGATTGTAAATTGCGAATCGAACGAGACATTTTGTAGCCATGTAGGTGCTGTAGTTATCATAATTTTTACTCCATTAATGGAATTGAATTTACAAGACAATCCGCAATTGCCTTCGGATCCGCGAAATGGTGGCTTCTTTACAATGATGAGAAAAGAAATGAACATCGATGTCGATTTGAAATTATCATTTTCAATACGAACATTTTGTTACCGCACGATAATTCAATAATTCAATAAAGCACGGCATGTCACTTCGAGACACCCGGTACACAGAAATATGTACGAAATTAAACAACGAGTGTCGCCCATGCAGTTTTTCCTCCAGGGTCGTCGCTTGGGAACAGGAAAGATTTCCCCTTCGTAGCAACGAACTGGCGGCCTCTAGTGGTTTGCAAAGGTTTGCCACCTCGGGCGCGTCATTTTTCTTTGAAAGGAATGCATTACGATTCCTCAAGAAAGGGATGACACACGCGTAAATGGTGATACAGCTGACGTTGAGAAGTCGAGGAGTTTGAAACCCTCAATATTCAAAGCGTCTGTGCGCATAAACCTGAACTGAGTTTAGTTTTGTAAAATCGGTAAAAGGGAAATTTTCCTCCTGAAACACAAGCATGGATGTTGTTTCACCTGGATGGATGCCGTGAAACCGAGCTGGTAAAGTGGGGTGTCTGTGAATGTTTAAGTGCGATGCGCGTGTGTAAAAACCTTGGACGTATCCCGAACGCAAATGACTGACCCCTTGACAGTCGAGCGCACAGTCCCGACCACAGCGCGATTTGGATGAAGGGGCATTCTTTATTATGATGCCTGAGTTCTGATGATCATAAAAAAGTTCATGGTACTTCATGCACATACCCCACAATACACCGTGTTTGACGTCATGATCTCGTACGTTAGGACCAATATTGGAAATGGAAGAGCTTGTTAATTGACACATCTCCGTTTCAGTTTATTTTCTAGTTTTATGCATCGTATTCTTTACATGCTTCTCCAAGCGTCCAAATGGTGTTTCCCCTAAGCCAAACTGTTTCCGAAAATCTTAAATCGTTTCTTGTATTACACGGCTGAATTTTATAAGCTCTTCATAGCACATACTCAAAGTTTTTAAGTGAATCGCGTGCACCAATAGCCTGTGCCTCGCCGCCAAGCAGGAAATTCGCAAATGCTGTCGAGTCAAGTTCGTTTTAAAAGTACACTGTATTGGCGTGAAAATGCGTTATGCAGGCGTAAGGTTGTGGCCTTGGGCGTAGAGCGGAATCTGCCTTCGTACTAAAAAATGCGCGAGCGATAACGTACCTGACCGTGACACGAAACAGTACATTATTGTGCGGGATAAACACGAAATACTTTATTATGACCTACAGTAATTAGCCTTTAGGACCACATCGGGGGTGAATGGTTTTGCTGTGGTTTGAATTGTTCGGGGGGGAGTGGAGGCGGGAGGAACGGGAGAAGCCCGCCGCTGTCGCCTGTGCATTGCACCCGGCTAGCCCTCGTGCCATCGAGTGTAGGCTTCCGAGAGCGGCTGCGAGTGGCGCAGCGCTGCGGCGGCGGGCGGCGTGCATCCTTGCACGGCCTGCCGCCGCCGCCGCCGGACACGGCCGTTTACGCGTCCCCTGCGCGGGGGCCGGCGGCGGAGCAGCCCTCGCCTCGCGGGACCTCGCCTCTCCCGGAAGAGGCCGCGCGCGCTGCCTGCGGCGATGACGAGTGGCTGATAGAAGCGGGCAACTGCACCGTATGAGCACTGCATTCATCAGTCGTGCATGACGGGTTATATTGCAAAGTTTCAGCGATGTATCTTAACTCGCCCACCTTGCGCGGGTGGAGAATACTTGAAATTAAATTGTGTCGAGGCATAATGTTGGGTTTTTAAACTTTGTGATGACGCGATCAAGATTATCGATATTTACTAGATTTTCATTTACACGCGATAGAATTTTGTTTCAAAATATGCATAGAAACGCTTTGGCGCTCGTTTCCTGTGGAACCTCTATCAAAATTGTTTACATTTTCAATCGTGTATTAACAGTTCAACTATTAAGTTTACGAATAATAACTAGTGGCTTCAATATTGTAACAGTCGTTTCGGATTCGTGGTCTAAGCCGTGAATGTTTTCGATCTAAAATGTCCATAGGCTTTTGTACGTAAGGAGAGCTGCTTTTTTGCGTAAGTAATCCCGGAAAGTTCGACAGATTAACACTCGTGCGCAGTCTCACGATTTTATATGAAGGGATGCGTCACCTGGTTTGCCTGTCAGGATTGAACCCTGAACCCTCCTATCGAATAACTATCGACCATCCACCCACATCATGCAAGTAGAATATGTAATCATTCAAACTTCATTTCAAATAGTTCACTTGCCGCGCCTCTTTCTCTCTTAGCGGTACACAATTGACAGTTTTTTCTCTTTTTTTTCGAATTCGTTATAGATTAAACACTTCTAGAAAAAATATAGTCGTGATGCATATTGGAAATCTTTGCTTTAATGTTTCGTGTATGGCGACATATTAATCAGCGAGTATTATTGCATACTCGTATATTATTGTGGAGGATAACGGGCATTGGCGCAGTGAAGTGCCCCCTCCCGGTCCGGTTGAAACATTTTCGTATGAAATGGAATATTGAGGCAGAGTGTGGGTTGCGAAAGCGACCGTAGGAGATGCGAGTGGTTCCGAAGCGTCCTCGGAGAAGCTCAAACGCCGCCGCGCGCAGCGCCAGGCCCATCCAGCAGCGGGCGCGTGCTCGGCCACGAGGACTCCTCTCTCGGGGCCCACTCGTCGCCGTGCCCTCTCTCCCTCTCGCCCGTTGCATCTGATCCACCGTTGTTGGCATGTATACTTTTAGATCAAGTATGTTCGAAAGGCAGCGGAAATATGTGTACAGAGACAGTGTAGAGGAGTGTATCTATTTTGCTGGTGTTTTACTAAGCTACATATTTATCTACTTTGTTATTGTGAATTTACGGACAGCGAATGATAAGGTCACCATTTATCTAATTTCTTAAGTGGAACGTTTTTGGCGTTTGGGTCGGTAGTTCGACTTCGCCTGTCAGGTACCGGTGTCCCCCTTGCCTAGTTAAATTCCCATACTTGGGGGTAAGAGCGACATGAACCGAACGTGACGTATTCTCTTCACCGTCACTAGCAAGATCCGCCTGCTTGATCTTTTCTTCGTCACACAGCTTCAGAAACTAGGATGATTTGACAGGAAAGCTACAACTGTATTGTTGCTTGAACCGGGAATCGAACCCGGGACCAGAGCACGGGAAGCTAGTACGCTGCCCATGAGCCATCCCAGAGGGCTGAAACGTGTGTATTAAGTAGAAAATAAATTTTGAGGTTTGATTTGTAGTGAATTATTGAAAGGACCCTACGCACTGCCTTTGGGCCGGAGCGCAACTGTCGAGGGGGCGGTGCCTCGCCCGCTCCCCGCGCGTGGCGCCACTCGGTCCGTTGCAAGTGACGTGCGCCGGGCGCGCCCGATGCGGCTGCTCGCGCCTTGCTCGACTATTCCGTTCGTGAAGTGAACGACAATAGCGTTTAACTATCTCCTGCACCGTGCCGGGTCCTCAGCTAGGACGCTGGTTATGAATAGGGAAATGCTTAAGAATAAAGGTTCGTGGTGGAAGAGGGGCGGGGCTCACCTGCGGGTTGCCGGCGGCGCGTACGTTGGCGGGCGAGGCGGAGGCGGTGAGCAGCAGGCAGCAGCAGCACAGGGCGGCCAGCAGCAGACGCAGGCTCCACGCCACGCCCCCTCCCCCGCTGCTCCATCGCACACACGGCGTCAGCTGCATCGCCACTCGCGTCGCTCTCTCCTGCGAACAGGACACCTCTGCTCGTCAGCGGACGGGGAATACAAAGCGAAGGGGATGCTCGACGGGTCCCGTCACCCAGTGGTCCCCAGTTGAACTACCGCCATCCTCAAATAAAACAAATAATGAACTGGGGTATCTAAATTGACAGTTTCTTGGGCGTTTGCGTTTTGCCACTGAAGACTTCCTTGTTGATCAACAGTGAGCGTCGTCTTTGAATGAACGGCAAATAGTGGATGACTGAATTTAATAATAAAATATAATTACTTGTCGAAATAACCCGACGTTGCCCATGCATTTATTCATCACAGTCATTTACTTGGATGGAAAAGGAATGAATTTTCTCGATGTATACAATGAAAGTAATTTTATATATACCTCGTCACGCTCTCCTCCGCCCCACCCATCCCCGACTCCTTTTGCCCTTATCCTCGCTCCACGCCCTTCCCCCCCCCCGGCCCATCCCCCCCCCCCAAGCTTATTTCACTGCTCCGCCGCCGCGCTGTAACCAGCCCCTGCCCGGACCAATTCTTTAAATGCACTGCAATCCAATTCCCTAAATATAAATGGAGTGCCTATTACATTAAACTATTTAAAAAATCATATTTGCAAGGTATCATTTTGTATTTTGCGATTTTGGTCGACGGCTATTTAAAATTATTGGCGCCAAATTTCAGAGCAATAGCTCCAATGGTTCAAAAGTGTTTGTGACACACATATTCACACTTGTGATTAATTGATTATAAGGTATTTCTCAACAAGCGATATACACTCCGTGTGACGTTAGTAGAGAGGAGGTAAAATAGATCGCTCGGAAGCACGACCCAAACAACAATCAAAAGAGGCGTCCTGCGTCCATGAGTAATTGCAGGTATTGAATTAATTACTTGATCAATTACTTGTTGCGGAAGCAATTCTCAAGATTTAAATCTAGTGGTAGTAGATTATTAATAAAATAATTTTCAAGATGCGAAAACAAAGAATTTAAAGATCTTGCATGTTTGTCGACGACATTAAAAATCAGGCTTTGAATTTATGACAGCCAACAAAGATCCTGCGACTAAAGAAAGCAATGATGTACAAGAAATGCCCCCTTTCCCCACATTCTGTTTCAAATCACGTACTATACTATACGTATTCGTCCCCGAAAGATAGATGCCTTCATTGTTTGAAAAGGCCTCGCTTGTTTCGTTTTGAAGAAGGGGGTCAAAAGTTTCGGTGGGTTCGTGCGATGCAAAATATCCTTTGGACTGTTGCAAAATCTTTTCCCGCGGTGTATCAAGTGGCGTTATATGCCGGATGAACTTCAACTCCACCAATAAAGTTGTAGAGGTGGCTTGTGGTTGGAAGTAAAGCAGGAACGGTCTTACTGGCATGTGCTTAAAAATGCTCATTACGAATTAGATTATTAATATCGCATGTGTTCCTATCTATGAGCTGAACTGTTGGTGTTCGAATGCGCATATGTGCGTTACTCCTAAAAGTATTTGATATCAACAGGAATGCCCCTGTGTAAGAGTGCTCCGCAGCTTAAGAACAAAGATCCTTTTTTAATACATTTTAATGAAAAAAAGTCCTATCGGTTTATGTTCTTACACCATTTATACCTCTTTCCCACTCGGGAGTCCCCTCCTGCAATTTGTTAGTGATTTCAGACACATCCTGAAAACAGCGTCTTTGTGCCCTTTAATACGAATAGTGGAGGGTGTTGATCCACGTAGCTTTTAGCCAACGCTGATTCTGCAGGAGCGCAGGGGTCATTGGCTCGGGGTGCCGGGCACTTAAATTAAATCGCATGGTGACCTAGCGTCAGTACAAAGTTGCGGAGAAATGCCGATGCCTTTCCACCTTTCTTAGAGACAGTGCCTTACAACCTATGTGATGGCTGATATCCTGTGTCAAATGACCCTCCTCCTCCATCCAAGCATACCACACGTCGTATTGACCATGATCGCTGGTTAAGGACACTGAAATGAGAAGCGTTGGATTTCTTTTTTTATTTATTTTTTAAATTGGTTGCGTCTTCGTTAATGCAACGCGTCTCTGAACCCTTGCTGGGGCGTTAAGCGCTTGCATGGAATAATCCTACGTTACCTTTAGCAAGTCTCGTCACGTCGCAGTCAGTGCCGTTTATCCCTTCGGCCAGGGTCTCGTCACCCTTGGATCCCTGGACGATTTCCCAAGCAGGAAACCGCGAAGTGTTCAATTCGCTTAACCTCAGTGACTTACACGGAGCTTAGTGAACGAATTCGGCTAGCGACGCCGGCTCGATGCTACTTTCCTCTCCTTTCCTGCCTCACCGAACATCTTTCCTTCTGACAGCATCCGACACGTATACGCTACTCGCACTTGAATCATGACTGCAATTTTTTATGTGAAACGAGGCTTGCGTGCGCGTATGTGCATACCGAACAATTTTTCATTTTCTGTTCCTGATTTGCTTAACGAGAAAGCGTGTCACTTGTTGAAAGTTCTGGATTTTATTTCTTTAAGAGATGAACCATGACGGTGGCTATACTGACGGTATCCACTCGCGAATATACCAATTAGACTCTGACAAAATTTCGCACTTTGTAAAGCAGAAATTTAAAAGTGAGAATAATTTCGTACTAGAACCCAACTGAACCTTTTCTAACAACCCTTTCTAAGGAGTGGGAGCCAAAAATGCAGAAGAACGCCCAAAAGGGACTCATTTTGGATATTGCGACATAAACATAACTCCCTTAAATGAGACGAAAACCCCATTTTCACAATTCAGAACACAATGTTTGCGAGTTATGCACGATAATAACGGGTCTTGTAGTGTAATGTGTATTGCGGATTGTGCGTGCGCCCAACTTTCCCCTGTATCACAATGTGCGAACTGTTATTTATCTCGTATTACATCTGTTTGATTGAGGACCGTGCGGTAATCCCCTTTCCACGAATTTATAATCGGCATTCATGCGTTCCGTTTCCTGCTCTGATTCGTATTTTGTAATAGCTTTGCGGATAAATTGGAGTACGTTGTCAGTTAAACTATCGTTTTCAGTCGGCTGCTACATGCCATCGTTATGCAAACAAATGCGCCCGTGTAATTCTGTTATCCGTGCTTCAAATGAAGAGCATACGGGACGTGGAATCCTCGCACTTTGCATTATCTCGTCCAGCCGCAGCGCGCAATTCGGCCGCGGGCGGCGCGTGTGGGGCAGGTCAGGGCCAGAACGCCGCCCCCCTGGGCCCGCGCCGCTGCGCGCTGCAAAAGGAACAGAACTCCGCACTTCGCACAAATACGTTTCTTTCTGTGAACAATTAGGAGAAATGAAGGCGGGGCTGTTACGCTACGGAGAACCTCGAAATGCCAGGGAAGGGTGCGGCTCCTGGAACAGTTAAGATGTTTACCGAGGCATTTCCAGAAGCATTAAATGAAGAAAACATCTTATTTTATTTAGTGTAAATTTTGCCATTTAGTTAATTATAATATAATTAAACCGTTTAATTAAGAATTTCAAGTTAAATGCACGAGTAAAATTGAATATTTTAAATCCAGTTTCACTTTTTAACATTGATTTATAGTGAATTTCAGACGAAGCGAAGTGAACATACAATGTTAAAAGAATACACTTCAAACGTCAAACGTTTTGTCAAATTAACTGAAATAAAATCTATTCGTAGATTTGTTTCTAAATTTTAGTATTGATCACTAATTTACGGTTATGATGTAAAAACGTTTTGAAAAGTAGTCCGATAAATCTTTATTTCAGATCAGAAAAAAATACGAGAAAATACTAGGAATTTGAAAATTTCAAATGTGCAACCGCCCAGTAAGAACTTCAATAAGATATCCATTATCATGAATGATGTCAAATCAATTGTGAACTCAAAAGACACGAACTGAGGAGATTTCAAATATTTATAATTATAATATTTTATTATTTTAACCAACAAATCTAAGCAACAATCTAGTTCATTGAGTTTTAAAAGTAATTGTTCTTTGGAGGAAAGAGTGTAATAGGAAGAGAGGGAAACATATTCTTAACTACCAAAGATTTTATCTACATGTGGAATAGGTTCTTCTTTAGATATCTAAGTTCGGGCATAGATGAATGCAAAGCATTTAGTCCAATGTAATGAAAGAAACATAGCTATTTTCACACTAATTACCGATATTGACAAAGGACATCATATGCGATGTTCAAATGCGTGTACTTGTAAGATAACTCCTTGGTCTTTGCCGCATTTTTCTGATTCTGTTACCTGTGTATATTATCTGTTTTTTATATTTAACGGAATTGTGCTTTTAAATGGCATGTAGATGAATGTTTGTGACAGGTGGTGAAATCTAAGTGTATTGGTATACAAGTACCTGCTTCATTCGCTCGGAATTGCAAGTGGTTTCCCGTCGTATATTCGATCCCGACCAGGCGAATGCCGGATGGCACCCTAACAAATGGGCCACGGACCAGGGGCGATCTTTCTTTCCTTCCCTTACGCATACCACACACTTTCATGCTCTGCCCTCCCACACATACCGGGAGACCAGACGGCATCTTAGTCTGTCCCGTCTGGGCCGGTGACCTCTTGGGTGATACCTGGAGGTGGAAATCCAACGTTTACGTCGGCGCGGGATCTCGCGTTCCGGCGACAGAAGAACAGTTGTCACATCTCTACCCTTACGGGGCTATTGTCTACAGCAGTCGCAATCAATTAGTGGGAGTAACCGCGCACGGAATGAATCATGAGGAAGGCTCCCGCTGGAAGAGGGCCGGCTCGATTTCCATCTGGCGCAAATGATGAGAGCAAGGGCGAGCTTTGCCGTGCAGCAGATGAGGACGTCATCCTGCACTTACTCCGTACCCATGACCTCGCTCTTAAAAAACCTCCCGGCCCGGCCCGCCCCCTTCTGCTGGGCGCCTCAACTTGGACCGCACGGACCCTGCTTAAGGCGGCTGCGAACTGGTTTGCCCCAGAGAAATTGCTCCTGCTAGTGCGCGCACCGCACGTCAAGCCAAGGACACGCTTCATTTCGCTGGTCACTCCACAATTAGAGTTTTAGGCTGCTTTCTCGAAAGACCTTCGCTACTATATAGTCTTTTCGTTCGACCCGTGTGTTCGTTGTTTTTGGAATAGTTTGTTTGTGATTCGGACAAATGTGTGAGAGAAAATGTACATCTGATGCTAAAAGTACGGCTGCGTTATTGTAAATTCTGAAAGGTTCCTCATTATTCTCCGTCAATCATCTAATCGATCTTTTTTTGTATTTGGTTATTTGTGAGACAATTTTTTTAATTCCTCGAATCCTGTTTTCGAAAACTTGCACCTTCGCAGTTTTTTTTCTTTGTAATTGATAAATGTTTTACGATGATTATATCATCGATCAATTTCATTGTAATATATCGCATTATTTACTTTTAAAAATCTGCATTCTCCCTGTTACCGAGATGAATCTTTCGTATCTTGTTGCTGGTTTGTCCCGGAGAGTGACTTCAGAGAAGAAATTGCTCTTGCCAATTTTGGTGGAAACACCAATTAGCACATACTTGTATGCTGTTTTCTGGAAAGTTCGATTAAATTTTTTTAACCATAAAAATGCGTTCAAAGTAAGACTGTTTCATGTTTTAGGCATTATTATTATTATTATGATTATGATTATTATTATTATTATTATTATTAAATCTATTATTATTTTGCTAATTCTTACAGCATTGCATAATTTTGCAATAAGAAGTGTAAGATCGAATATTTAAAGAAAAATGTTAGATTTCAGTTCAAATATCGAAAATGAATGAATGTCGACTTCCAACTTTTGAATTATTGATGATTTCCAGTTTCATATCCTGATCTTTACCAATCTCAACATGAAGTTGAAATGTGTAATGTGTTGTGGACGACTCGTTTATATTTGTCGCCTGGATAGCCGCTTATATGCAAAATATCAGGGAATTTGCGCTTGGGAGTTAGGAAAGTATGTGACAAGATTCAATTGATAAAACAAACTGTTGAATTTTCTTTTTAAATTTTTTTGTTTGTATTATGTCGGTTTGGTCTCTGAGTCCCTATTCGAAGTAGGGTTTCACTTTAATTTAGGTCACCAGAAACTGATATTTTAATACTCTTGATACTTTGTTTCATAACATATAGTTTCAAAATAATTTTCTCCACACCATATATTATTGAAATACTAATGTTTCCAATAAATAAAAGAAATTAAAACTTTATAACTTTATTTGCTGAAGTTTTTCGCAATATTAGCAATAAAAGTTTCTTGACACAAGGTGAGGTGGGGTGGGGTGGGGTTCGTGGTATAATGGCTAGCGCTGAAACCGCGTTCAATCCCCGGCCAGCCCTTGAGGAATGTGTGGTGAACAAAGCGTGTTGTCTCCAAGTTTTTTCGGGACTCGCCCGTATCCTCTACCTCTCGTTCCACCATTGCCCTATCATCATTCACTTCATCATCATTATGGTTATTATCTATTCCTCAGACCATAACTCATGAACCTCAGTGACCTTCGATGTGAAGGGCTCCTAAACCCCAAATAAAACAATGAATGTAGAGGGAGTAAAAAAACAGCTATGAAATAGGGAAATTTATATATATATATATATATATATATATATATATATATATATATATATATATGACACAGTGACAAGAAAATATTAGTGGTAAATGACTTGAAGGAGACATTGGTTGAAGAAGTAAGAAACTTTGAATTGGTAATAAAGTGAAAGAAAGAAAAGAGCAATAGCTTTGGGGTGGCGCGTGCGCGTGTGCGCTTACCTGTGGGGCTGGCGTGCTCGGGAGGGCGAGGGTGAGTGCGCTGGCTGGCTGGCGGGCGGGCGGGCGCGTGGGCGGCGAGGACCGGAATCGATGTGGTGAATGCAGCAGCAGCAGCGGCGGCGACTGTGTGTGCAGGCGCGCGCCTCCGGGCTCCCCTTATATGCTCCGCCGCCTTCCCCGCCCCCGCCCCCGCCTCGCCCCCCGCGGCCACGCACGCACGCACCCACCCACCCGCGGAGCACGCACTCGTCGCGCAGCGCGGCTCAGCGCAGCTCAGCGCAGCGCGCCGCCCCGCATCGCGTCGCCCGCCGGCTGCTGGCGGCCGTGGACGCGGACGCGCGCTGCCTGCCGAGTGGGGGCGCAGTTTCATTCAAAGGGAAAATATTGCAGTAGTTGAATTTCTTCCTGTTGATTCCATTTTAATGTTGCTGATAGATGGCTCGTTTCAAGTATTTTTGGACCATATAGGATCAATCTTATGAGGATACCAGGAATTAAGACATTTGTATTTTATATGTTTATTTTCAACTTTTAGTTTCCCACATTTGGCATGTGCCTTAGTAATATAGAACAAGCTGTTGTAGTATATAAACATTACATTTTTATTGTTCGGTATTGCTTTTGAAAATGCACGTGCCAAATGTGCGAAACGTAAAGCTGAAAGTAAATATATAAAATACAAATGTCTTAATTCCTGGTATCTTCATAAGATTGGTCCTAAATCGTCCAAAAATACTTGAAATGAGCCATCTATCTGCAATAATAATAATAATAATAATAATAATAATAATAATAATAATAATAATAATAATAATAATAATGATAGAAGTTTAGGGAATGCATATTCCGAGGAGCCCTGGGGAACTCCATGTTGTACATTAAATCATTTAATTATTTCTTCGTAGTAAGAGAATGTGTGACGGGGACGGGTCAGTCGCAGCCATGCAGTCTGCACAAGCACTAAGATGTTTCTTTCTGGAGAAAGGCCTACTCCAGTTCTGTGCAGAGGCATCTTTTAGGCTTCAACTTCTACGGATGACCAGCATGGGACTGAGTGCTTTGCTTCACTTCCGGAGGAAGGCGAGCGAATGAATGTTTTTTTCTTTAAAATATCCTGTTTGTAACTGGATTGTAACGTGCGAACATCGGAATGGCGGCCCAACAGTGGTAGGCCAACAATAATTTAATAGGCTAACAAGCAATAATTTAACAGGCTATAATTGCATGTGACGTATGGCGTGCTGGAATTAATGCGACCCCACTCGTAAAATTAAAACCAATAGTGTTTAAATATACATCCAAAATACCCCAATCAGGGTGGTTTATTTTAAAAAGTTTATCGCTTTTTCTGTACGATTTTTCTTACCGCTTCTCCCTACGGGTCAATCATAAACTGTGACTCGTCTATCTTAGAAAGCGGTATTCATCGGTCGCTATGTCGATGCCCAATAAACTGCGTATGTAGTATAACATAACTTCTTTGATTTTAACATAATTTCCAGTTATTTTCAATATTTGGCGCATGTTGGTACTCTGTTGGACATAATTTCACTCGTGGAAGAGTCATATTGAATACCGCTCGTGCTTTGGAAATTCTCTGATAAATCCTCTCCTTGCTTAGCGAGTAAATCCTCTCCTCGCTTAAATATACGTACAAAATGATCCAATCAGCGGTGAATTTTATCACAAAGTTTATCACTTTTTCTATCCGATTTTTCTTACCGCTTCTCCCTACTGGCCTATCATAAACTGTGAGTCATCTATCTTAGAGGCGGTATCGATCGATATGTCGATTTTCAATGAACCGCTTATGTACTATAACGTAACCTCTTTGATTTTAACATAATTTCAATATTTGGCGCAATTGGGAAGTCTGTTGGACATAGTTTCAGTCGTGCTTTGAAAATTTTCAGATAAATCCTCTCCCCGCTTCGCGAATCAGGGATTTATCGACAGTTTCCAAAGCACTCTTGGTATTACCTAGGATAATTACCATTTTAGAAAACAAAACACTCGCTCTCAGAAACAGGGAACAGCAGGATGTCTGGAAGAAAATCTCAATCAAACTTTTGAAAGATTTGGTTTTTAATACTTCGCTTCCAACATTGAGACGTGTTAAAAACTAACGCTCTGCCTTAAAATTGAAGTTTTTAAATTCGCCTTTATTAAAAACAATTTGTTTTTGATGAATATTAAAATGTTAATAATTTAAAAAAGTAATGGTGTTGATCGAATGGAAAGGATTCCGACGTTTTTTTAATTTTTTTTGTTAGCGTTTGTTTTATTAATGAATACGTTATTAGATTTCTATCTTAGATACTGTTCTCAAATATTTCAACAAATACATTGCTGGAATTATATATTTTATTCGAATTAAAAACAAATATTAGCACAACAATATTAATACTGTTTTATTTCAAAGCAAAAGTTTAATATAAATGTGTGTTGACTGGAGAGGGTACAAATAGTTCCTTGAAGTCGCCCGCACATGCACCGATTCCGTCCACGAGACCGTGCAGCTGCGCACGAAAAGCGATTATAAAATCCTACGGTCTCTTCGAAAGCTATCAATTAACCAAACGTCGAATATTACTACGGGCGGTGTTGTTGCAGTTGCTTCTCGCGTTCCTCAATCAATGCTGTCTCACAAGGACAAAGTACTCGGGGTCGTTCATTTAAAGGGGGACTGATATGCTCTTTCCTTTCATTAATGTTTATTCGGATTACTGCGCGGTTCCTATTTTTTTAATAAAATGGCTTCTTGAGTACTTTTTTTCAGAAATCTGTGTAAAATGAGTCTGGTAGAGTGGTTTTGACTACTTTTTACAACGTAACTCGTATTATTTCTTATTTTACTTTGTCATTTCCTTTAACGGATTTCTCCTCTCAATCCGGATATTATTGTTCTGATTTAGCGTGCCCAAAGTTATATAAAGGTGTAGTATCATCCGTTTTTCTTTCATTCAAACTTACATCAGTGTTTCGGGGTATTGTCATACATAAACAAAATTCTGAGTTCTCGGTGTTATAATGTCCCAGAATCAATATTTTCTGTTATTTGTATCAATTTTTATCTTCTGTAATCCGTCTTGATAGTAGTTCATACTGTATAGATTAAGCTTGTTGCTGGGCTGAAAAGGGGAATATGTTTGATTGCGAAATAGGTTATTTTTGCTACCGAATTCGTACTTTGCTTAATGGGTCCTCCCGGAAATTGCGAATTTACGCTTTGTCAACTTTGCATTATTGACGTCAACGGGCAGCGCTGGCGACCAAATGCGCCAGGCACCCGCTGTGCGATTGAAGTAAACAAAGAGTTGCATTTACACGGGCCTGTCGGTTGCATGAATGCAAGGAAATGTTTGTACCTGCCTCGAATCATTAGCTTATTCCGGCTTTCTGGTACTAATTGTTAGCAAACTGCAAGTCGGGATTGACTAGAATGATTAGCTCAGGCTCCGGCCGGGCACCGCAAACCGGCAGTGCGCATTGTCTATGCTGTTCTTTTTTAAATTCAAATTGCGCACTTTTCAGGTCTTATCCAGTTATATCATATTGCCGTCTGAACGTGAAGTTTCAGCTTCTTTATAAAGTGTAGAGTGTCGCATCGAATCTCGACATTTCATCTTTCCTGGAATTATACTTATTGCTGCGTGTTTCCATTCCTTATCTACTTATATGACCGATTGACGCCTTCTTTTTTCTCAATTTGTACAGCGAGACTGGAAGGAAACTGCGAAAAACAATTCTTATGATATAAAAAAATCCTCTGAACCTGTGATAATTGATTAACTTGGCTATCCGGGAGACGCCGCGTCCAGGGCACAGGTGCCAACGTTTCGGTCGCCATTCTGCGACCTTCCTCAGGGCGTAATACTGCGGCAGTACTACGCCCTGAGGAAGGTCGCAGAATGCGACGAAACGTTGGCACCTGTGCCCTGGACGCGGCGTCTCCCGGATAGCCAAGTTAATCATGACTCCCGCCGCGGAAGCCTACGCTCTCACCTGTGATAATTGCTTATTCGTATGGCCACATTCATCTCTGAATCTCAAGCCTCAATAGTGTAGAAGTGAAACGGATGACACTGAAGTTTTAGAATGTGTGTCTTACTGTGAGTTTAGAATTGGCTTGGCATATGAACGCTGTGCGTGTCAATCGCTTTTCGGAATTAAATTGCCGATCACGTGGACCAGTTGAAAGATAAATGGCCTAGATTTACTCATTTCGCAAAGAATCATTCCCAGTGATGAACGAAAGACGTTTTCACGCAAAAATGGTATGGTAGTTTAGAAATACCACCTACCCCATTTTCTTGTCATTAAGTCCGTGTCAACTTAGGGAATCCAGGCAAACTTTCTCAAGAAGCATGTCTTCCTTGCAAGTCCACTACTACCATCAGCGGCTGTGAACTCATGACCGGGCGTACCTTTGAGCCGGTGAACATGCAAGGTATTCCGCGGGTAACTTAGATTTCATACACATTGTAATATCACGGACTTCCTTTATGTGCCCTCGATTTTCTCCCGCTTGCCCCAGAACATAAATTCAATGTCATAGCTCTGCCAAGCACTAAATCTCGATGTGCACAGTGCACAAGGCACTACGTGACTAGCACCGATTGTATAGCGCCTCCCATTTGGCATTGCACATCGTGAAACCACCTGCTGCTTACAAGCGACCTTCGCCGATTCTAGATCAAAGTGGGTGGTGGGGGCAAACGTTCTGAGAAATGCGCAGCACGCGATCGATACGTCAAACGCACAGACGTGATGCCTTTTTATTATGTTTGGCTGCTGTGACGGGAAATTTGCGATACTTAACATGCGTGCAGATTTGATTTATTTTATATACAGGAGTGCAATCTAGTACTCTTCCCAAATTGTGTGTGAGAGGTAATGGAGTTGATGTAATCACGAACGATGAGTATCATACTCGATGGCCGAAGTATGAGAGGGGGACGACTTACAACTAATAATCAATTTAACCAAGGCAGGCAGCTTTGTCAAAATCAGAAGAAATAAAAATAGTAAATATCGAAACGCAAATGGGATGTAAAATCGAAACATATTTATGCACAAAATTATTATTTGTTTTGTGATGGAAGTACTTAATCAATGGTTAATAGATATTTACGTAGCCGAAAGCGAGTCATTGGCTTACGACGGACGAGGCGACGCTCGTGGACGAATTTGACATTTTGAAGTGAGTACACCAAGACACTTTCGTGCGAGTTGCGTACATTGTTTTTTAGAACGAATTCCTGCAATCGTACAAGTATTATACGAGGGGATCATATATCATCAGGCGGCAGCGATGTTGATTAATTTCGCCTCAGTGTTTTGTCTACTTTGCACTACCGTGTTGTTTTATAGGGCCATGACTTCTTTGCGCCCAGCAAAGCAACACTTTGCAATCAATAAACAGTAAAGGTAAAATACTAATAATTTCCGTGCTCGAGTGCTAAAAAAGACTATTAGAAGGGATTTCATCTCGTGCAATAGAAACTTTGTCCAATGGACGAAGTTGCATATCCACATGTACGAGATAAATACTCGACTCGGAGTGCGTGGCTTGGAAAATACTGCCCATTGGAAGTCTGTAACCATGTAAAGTCTGTATTGCGCGATCCTAAAATTCAAGAACGGTTGTACGCCATCCCTTGATCCCTAGTTTCAAATATGTTCTTGGTTACATTTTGCACAAAATCGAGAAGGGAAAATTTGCGAGGTTGCGGGTGACTGGGTGGAACGCAAAACTGGTAAAGGGATTGGTTCTTCTGGCAGAGATGCAGTTCATAAGCAGTAGAACACGTGCATTCGTCGACGTTCATGGAAACTACCACGCGAGGGTCTGTAGCATCTTAAGAGGACTTGCACTTTATGTTCATTTAAATTTGCTGTGCCAGACACCGTCTCCTCGCCCTAAGAGCGTTTCTTGTCACAAAGAGACGGTGTACATTCGATCAAGCTGCGAAATTATTTTTCTAGGTACGATCGTCAAGTGAGCGAGCCACTCTCAAAGCAGGCGGGATGATTAAAATATAGGATAGCGCTTTGGCGTGCAGTCACACCGTGCACGCCGTTTTTCTCTGAAAACGTCCAGAGAGGCTAAGAACACAAAGATATCACAATAAGGACAAAGAAGCTGCGGGATCGGGAGGGTTAGCGAACGGATCGGGAGTGTTATTCTTTAGCACCGCTTTGGAAGGGGTGTAATGTAAAACTTTTTTCATTTGGGCATCAACTTTGAGATTCTTGTGGAGAGAAGCAATTGCAAAGTATGCTCGTGTACGTAATTGAAAATAAAAGAGAAAGAAGCGAATATCGGAAGATATAAGAAAATGAGAAGACGGGAGTAGAGGCGGTCGAAAGATGCTGTTTTGTTGGCTTTGTAGACCCTTGGCAAATTTATTTCTAAGTTTTATGGTACTTCTCTCCCGTATGGCACATACAGTTTTTATTGTTCTTTAACAAAATAAATCAATGATTATAGCACTTTCGCACTTATTTATCATGAGCTCATGTTCTTAAGATACATTGTGAACCAATAAGTCGATACCTCGAATATTATGGAGGAAAATAAATTGTAATTATCGAAATTTCGACTTCAGTGTTTATTACCGATCACTTGTTAAACAAAGAACAATTGTTAGGTGAGTGCGGGTGATGTAACCGAATTGGAGATATCAAGGAATTTCAGTGAGCCGTTTCCAATTACGAGTACGAGTGAAGTCCACGTTTTATAAGCAGCATGTCCTACGAGAAAAAGTAACGGATACGTTTTTCTTTAAGAGTGTTTTGGAACCTTAAAGCAAAAAATAAGTATAAATAAATAAAATAAAAATTCGCGACTGGTTGGTTCGTGCGTAGTACTACATTTCCTCCGGGTGAATGGCGTTATTAATTTTGTGTCATCGGCGTGACGCTCGATTGCTAGTTTGGAGACGGGGCTCTGCGTTTCTTGCCTCGTGTCCTCGCGAACTGCCTGGGCTCTGGGGGATCAGCCGAGTCCTCTTCAGCTCAATTGCCCGCTCGCGGTGAGTCACGAGTGCACGCTTGTCGTTCTGCGAGGAGCCACGCTGGGGTCTGGGAATATGAACTACCTGATAAAATGTTTACAGGAAACTGACGCAGTGACGAAAATGGGAAAGAGAAGAGGCCGATGAAATTCTTTGTTTTCTCAAATAATCGTTAAAGGTTTTCGTACAATGAAGTAGGTTAAGAAAATGTTACGGAAAGTATTGCTTTCTTTATCTTCGCATAGCATGTTGCTTTGCATCGGAGGCATTTAAGAGACTCTAAAATATAGGAATGGATGAATTTGAGTGATGAAAAACAACAAAGATACGTCTTACTCAATCTCAAATCTCCATTAGAATTTGGGTACTGTGCATATTTCGTACCAAGATAAGTTTGTTTTGATATTTTACAAACGACTTAACATAGTATCTAATTCCTCTACAGTACTTGAGTAACTTTTACCTCTCCCTCTTAGCTGCTTAAGCCGCAAGGCAGCAGCGCAATTTGTATGCCACTACAATTTGTACGCATCCTCAGGGTTACTGTGGAGGGGAAACTAGAAAAGAAAACAAAAAAACTTGAGTAACTCCCGCAGATGTGCGTGCGTTCAATTTCCGTCACTCACGGCGAGTCCACGTCATGTGCACCAATGGAGAGTACGAGGTGTCATTCGGCGCATCTCTGTCTTCTGATGGGGAACTGATAATTTGTTTTCGGATCCGGCCAAATGATTTTCAGAAATTTCCAAAACACGTGTTTTCTTGGGTTTTGGCGCTGCGATCTTGGTGAGTATGCCGGGAAATTAAACCAACGCCACCTGAATAGATTTATGTAGGTGGCGTTGATTAACTTCCAGTACCTCAAAATACCAACGTGGATGAAGACGAAGATAACGACGTTGATGAAGAGAAAGACGAAGGGCAAGTCGAAGGACAAGATGAAGAGAGGGACGCTGAGGAAGGCGTAGAGTTAGGTCTTCAAAAAATCGATAGGTCGATAATATTTATGAGAATTCTGGATAAACCAAGTGACCCAGAGGTGCAACAGATAAATGCGTTTGCCGACAACATCGTATGGTTTTCAAATTGATTTTAAAAATATGTACTACGAAAATGAAAGAAAAACATTTCGAATAACTCTTGACAAAGTTAATTTTTAACCAATTACATTACCTAAGTTGGAAAAAAAAAAAATTAAAACTTTTATGCGCAAGCTAGAAGAATCAATTGAACAAAGAGAACTCTGAACCGAAGAAAGACAAAAGAAGAAAAGTCATAGAACCGAAGAAAGTCTAAAGCGTCGGCGACGCCAAATCCAGCTAATAAAGAGTATTTGGGACAGTGTTTTCCCGTCAATTTTAAGAATTTAAAAATTTTTGCGAACGTTATTCATGAACGACGTCAGTATAATGACTACTTTACTGACGTATGGACCGTATTCTCTTGGATATGTTTCCAAATGTTTCGTCCGGCCGTCTCGCGGTCATTTTGAGCGAGGGCGTGGTCGTTTTTCAGTTTCTTATTATAGACTAAAATGGTAGCATAACGCGTAGTTTTGTTTAGAGTTAACCATCAAAAACACACAGTTTCCGAATGGTACCTTCTTATGTATGTGTAAAGAAAAATAATCTCGAACGAAACAAGCTGGGTTTCTTTCGGGAAAGGAATTATACCACTGTGCCAATTTGGTACCACAATTTTGAGAGTGAACAAACCACAGTCACCTCTCTTCTAAAGAAGTAAAAGTCATGCAAATGAAATGTAATGTTTGCCAAGAAAACAAATATGATCTGTCCGACTTGTCCACACTCTTCACCTCGTCCCATTTCACTTCTCATATCGTCTCAGGAACATTCACGTGGTGTTCACACTAAAAAATACTGATTGATGCACAGAGATATCCTTATGCATTCGATTATAGTAGAACCTCTTTCCTCCGGAAGATAGAATCCTCTTTCATTCCTAGCTGGGTCGGAAAGTTACCCGCGTTAATAAAATTCCGGATACTCCGGAAAAAAATACACCGGAAACGTAGACTTACGATTCACAGGTAAGGAACCATTTTGCGCATTTCGAAAGACATTTTACTCCGAATACAGTACAGCATTGACTTATCACGAAATAGCCCTAAAGTACTAGTCTGTTAGTTTCTTGTGAGTCAACACTTCACGTCGGTTAATTTCTTTTCAGTCGATGGTTGCAACGCGATAGGAGTTATCTTACGACCATGAGTCCCATTGTTGCCAAATTCATTAGTTTTCTTGTGTTACTGCAGTCATTGCCTTGTACGTTTGTGTATCAGAATAACTATCTGGTCATCATGGTTGGGACGGGTGCCCGTGGAAATAATTTGTCGCCTTTGGTTTGTTTGGAACCCGGTGTTTATATGGTCAGCACCTCTATCGTACTACCCGGGATTCATTGTGAATATATCTAAAAACTTGGAAAGGGAAACATCTCAAATTTATTTATTCTAGGTCGATGAAATCACCATATTCGGCCATGTTTTCCATGATGTTTTATTAACGGCCCAGGAAAGCAGAAGCAATCATGACCAATGATGTTGAGACATCATCTCCTCGGATAAAATGAAGATGCTAATTAAAGAGGGAATGGTAATCGAGATTGTAATGAATTTGTCGAACGCAATATTCTCGCTTGGTTTCCACGCAAAAGGAAGTTGTGAGGCTGTTCTGAAGATTAAAATGTTTACTACTTGAGTTGTGATCTAACTTCGACATATTGCCTCTAAGTTGAATTAGTGCTGCCACTTAGTCGAGAAAAACGTTAAAGAGATTCGAAAGGTATGTTGTACACAATTGAGGTGCAGAAATAAATTGTTACAACTTGGGTTTCAATTTTGACGGGAGCCGGAATACAGTTCGCGGACCTCAGGTTTCCGCAGAATTTGAATTGAAGGTGCAGTAACATCATCAGAATATTCACGTGTCCTATCGCCCATGTCTTGAGATTATATTGGTTGATAATGAGAAATGTCCATGGATAGAGGAATAAGTTGTGCCTAAAGTATTACATTGACAGTGTTGTTCGCTGGAGCGTTTCATTCTCGAATGTCCCGCGCTGGCGGTGGGTTGATTCACGGTTCAGAGCAGAGGTCCTGTCGGCTTTGCTTCGTCGCTTGAGGGGGCAGTGGATGACATGTGACGTGCTAGTACTTCATTTATTATAGCTACTTTTAATACATACAAGGGAACTGACCGTGTGTATGGAAATTCTAACTATGGATCATAAGAATGACATGAATTATTTCGCAATCAAATTGTTTTTTTTTGTTTTTTTTTCCCTTCTAAAATAAGATTTATCAGCTGCATATACGTTTTAACATTTGTGGCAAATATCCAAAATAAATCCGCCAGCCTAAGGTGAAGTGCACTTTCTTCTCCCACTTCTTCACATCATTTCTATTCCTTTTAGGGGTTTCAATTTCATGGAATCTTTAATTTTGCTTTTTTACCCTTGAAATCGTGACTCAACTGGCGGAGTCACCAAATACCAAGCTCGGTTTTCTGGCCCGAGTGCTTTTTAAGTCAAGGCGAGCGGAAACCTGTCATACTGGGCTGTCATCTAGTGAACTTCGTTGGTGGAGGCCTTTTAGCTGAGACCATTGTGGTCGAGCGAAATCGCCTCACGTATTGTAGTATAAATGATATTATGTTGTTAAATTAATGAAAATCGCAATCAAATATTCGACTGAACGCAACCCGCAGTGCCCACAGGTATGTTAGAGAACATGTTGCCTATATCCAATTCCGAAGAACGAATCGAATTGAAATGCGGTAGAATATGAGCGACATTAAAAACCAAGGTCAATTCTTATGGTCAAGAAGACCAGATGACCACCCTTCAATCTAAATACAAACAACCATAAGGAACAAATTAAAGACAATAGTGACTTAAGTAAACATTATTGAGAAAGTGAAGAATCGTAATCTTATGAATCTTAACGCGACTGGAACTCATAATTATTGTTGCTGAAAGACGCCGCAATTATTTGTTTCTTTTTTACGAGTCCAACAATCGTATACGTACGTATATGTGGATTAATATACGTAGTTTAGAGAAAGTTATGTAATGCAGTGGCAAAAAACGGCGATTGTTGGACAGAAAAACTCGTACTGGGGGGGCCCGCAGAAAAGGTGGATAAATTACTCCCTTTAACACGTTATATAGTCAGATTTTTAATTATACGAACAAGTTTTAAAATTAATAAAATATTTCGGGTATTTATAACGAATATACTTTCTTATTCCGTGTACAGGTATGCTAGGACCAAATTAAAGTATATGTTTCAATTAGATGAAAAATACTCATGTTACTAAATGAAACATGTTTTGGTTGTATCATTTGGGCTATTGAAAGTTGCTTCTTGTAACCGTAATGCTTCTTTATATTGGTCTTGAGGTCAGAACCATGATGGTCTCATTATATATTTTTAATGATGCGTAAATAATAGTCTTTTTATAGTGAGACAAAATCACTGCAAAGCAATAGTTTTCATGGGAAATACCCAGAACTCTCGTCACGTACAGATATAGAACACGCCTGTCAGCACCTGCCAAGGAACTAGTTGACTACGACATGGCAGCCTTCAATTTGTAACGCTACATTAGCGTCGCTTGTACATCTCGGTATAATACTATCTAATATCTTTGGTTCATTCTATTAATTTTACAATTTCATTAAAATTTATTGTGTATACCATAAAACCGGAATAGAAAGCGATAGCAATGTGGAGACCACTACCTTTCATTTCAAGGGAAAAAATAACGTGGTGCTAAAACAACACGCACTTTCACGCAAAATTAATCGAAAAGTATTCAAATTTGCGAAAAATTGTACCTGACCTTATTTCAAAATCTTTATTTAAGGAACAGATTTTATTAAGGGAACACATCTTTTTCTTCATAATTGTATATGCTGGACGCTGAAAAAAAATTGAATTTTTGCAATTTTCGAAAAATCACAGTTTACAACGAAAACGAGACCTGCATTATTCTCTTAAAAGTCCTTCATACTATCCAACATTTAAATTTAATCAAAAACGATGGTGACTTTTTTTAACTTTGAAAATGTCCCAGGGGCATCATGTAAAGAATCCCCTAAAAATATCGGTTTCAAATTCGAGGGACCGCGACATCAGCCAGATCGATTGGGGAATATCAATTTTGGAGAAAATCTACAGAACGGTTTAAGCCGCTAGCGTTGTTCACAGACGGACGAATAGACGTTTTGCCGTCAATCGATTTTTCGGTATCAAGGATCCACAAAATATGGATTCTGGTTACAGTAAGTGTTAGAGAATTTTTTTTTCGAAATTTAGCAACAGGATTCATCCTCTTTTTCGTTACCAGCGCCCTGTGATAAGAGTTTTTATGTAGAAAATTCCCGTTTTTTCGCGCAGCATTACATAACTTTCTCTCTACTGCGTAAGACGTTGCGAGAAAGTAAAACACCGACATTTTGTTGAGTGGAAAGCCCAAACTCCTTTTTGAACAAAAACCATTAGTGTTTTAAATACGAAGATGCGAAGCTGATTGAAATAACAAAAAGCGTATAAATAACATGCAATATGGTTTCTTTCTTGCAAAAGAGTACGCTTAAAACGCTCGTATTTCAAGAGACGCGTTTGAAGTTTCGTGTTCGTTTATGTAATACACGGGTGCAAAGTCTACTTCAAATGTTCTCTCGCGACGTATTTTTAAAGCAAGCCTGTGTCATTCATATCAGTAGAAAAATATTCGAAAATGCTTTTTCTTGTTATTTATGTTAGCTAAATTGTAAGTTAGATTGTTCCGGAAAGTGAGTGGTTCGTATTTTAGAGAGTTTTTGGACATCCATTACTCTTTATGTTTACTCGCAGTGTTAATTGGAAGGGAATGAAACAAGCGTGTGATTACTTTGCACGCTGCATCCTTTATGAGCGCTTTAATAGGAGGCCGTGGAAGAGCGTCGCGAGGCATCTTGTCGCGCGGGGGTGGAGCGGGGGCGTTGGCGCGGGCGCTCCATCCGCGCGGGAATCCCCTTGCGCCCGGGCGGTAACTCGAGGTGACGGGGGTTAACTGCGCTCCAATTGGATTAGCGCGGCGCGCTCTCGCAGCCGCCTCTGGCAGCCGCGCTCCAACATGAGCCCGCCGCCGCACGCGGCCGCCCGCCCGCCCGCTCGCCCCGCTCGTCCACGCCCTGCCCGCTCCCGCTCGTTCACGCCTTGCCCGCCCCGCTCGTCCAACCCCCGCTCGTTCACGTCTTGCCCGCCCCCGCTCGTTCACGCCCTGCCCGCCCCTGCTCGTCAACCCCGCTCGTCCAACCCCGCTCGTCCACCCCCGCTCGTCCAACCCCCGCTCATCCACCCCGCTCGTCCACGCCATGCCCGCCTCCGCTCGTCCAACCCCCGCTTGTTGACGCCTTGCCCGCTCCCGCTTGTCCAACCCCCGCTCGTTCACGCCTTCCCCGGCCCCGCTTGTCCTCACCCCCTCGCCCCGCTCCGCTCTCCCCACCCAACCACGCCCCCAGCTCGCCCTCGTCATCCTTGCCCTCTTCCTCGCTCCTCCCGCCCTCGGCTGTCCTCCACCTAGCCTTCCGCCTCGTCTCTGTTGTTCCTCGCCTTCTTGATTTTCACGCTCGTGTTCGTGGAGATTGGCTCCGTTTCATATTTTGCAGGTTGGACCTGCCTCATTCTGGTTCGTGCAAAACGCTTTCCATTCCACTTTACTCCTTACTTGACCTTCCTTGGTTCTGTTTGCAACTGGTCCCTTTCTGCACACTTCTCGTGGCTGGCCTTTGCTTCCCACGGCGTGGCAGTTCTGCTTCAAACCTGACCTACCGGATAATACGCGCACTATCTCTTTTTCGTAAATATATCCACATCATATGTGGATTTAGCCTTCCTCGTTCTGGCTCGCACTACTCCTTACCACCGCTTCCGCATCTCCGCTCTGTCGTGCATCGTCTTTTTTCTGCAATTCAGTTTCTTCGAAGCGTGACCCACTCTTCAGAACCATATTTTCCTAACGGACTCGCTGTTTTTCTAATGTTGAATTTTGCAATATTCGCCGCACTCAGCTTTATTACACTGTTTTTCTGCCTTACACCCTTTACTTGCCAGCTGCCGTCACTCTCATCACACTTCACAAATTATTGCAACACACCAGTATATTTCCGGTGTATCCTCTGTTCTTAGCTGCCCGCTGTCTCGCTGATCCTTCTCTCTCATCCATTGCAACTGTAGCTTATCTACTCTCCGCTCCCTCTCCGTTTTTATTATCGGCCCAAACCTTACCGTCTGTCGTATTCTTACTAGTTTTACGCATATCTGCGATGTCGATATGTCAATCAGCCCTTAAGGTAGTAATAGATACACTGGGTCTTCGATATACCTTTATGTTTATCGTCGTCATGCTACAGGTTACACAAAAAATAATTTGAGAATTTAGCGTGCATTTCCACATGTAATGCAGCTGGTCAACAGCTTGAAAACCAGTCGGAGAGAATCCTTTTGCGAAATCGATATACGCTGTAAGATTTTACTGAATTTGTGTTCTGTGTTGGAATGGATTTTGTTGGATATTGTTAATTAATTATATGTATATCACCATGTATATTTTACAAATTATATTATCATCGGTACTCCGCTGTTGAATAAAAGAAGCGGAATTTGAGAAAAAACGTATTTTTAGGTCTCTCTCTCTCAGTGACATTATTGCGTAATTCTATCTCTCTCCCCGTTGCGCCCAAGCCATTTCGATTTTCTTCTTCTTCTTCTTCCTCCTCCTCCTCCTCCTCCGCAGAAACCAATCCGTTCGTTGCTCCAAGCGACCCGTCGTAGGAGTAGTAGGTGGTTACTTTATACCAATGCAGTGTATCGTTACCTTTATACCGATATAAGGAAAGAAATGTTAATTTATTCGAACACACGAATATCGGAGGAGAAAAGCTGTCACTGATTTAAAAATATTCATTGACGAGGATGTGCAAAACTTTGTTTCGCGTACTGAAGCGAACCATTTGTACCTTTCGATCCAAATGTATTGCGATTGGTTTAAATTCCTTTCTATGTTGTTTTTTCGTTAACGCCTCATGTACTTGATCGTTAACGCTCTTATGTACAAATAACTACCAGAAATTTAATTTTCAATTAGAATTACACATTTAGTTTTATGATATTTTCCAGTGGAATATTTTTTAAAAGGGGAATAATTTTGATACAGTATGATGGGGAGTTTAATACAATATGTAATTTGTTATCAATTTTAAGTTTCTATAAGGAAATTTTCCATTTGTAAACCAAGGGGTTTCTAACAAGAGAATTTTTCTTCAGGTCTTTCAGTGTACTACACACTCCTTTTATATTTTTCGATTTGGAGGCTGTTTTGTGAACCGAGTTTGTCTCTTCAAGCTTTTTTTCATAACGTTTTTCTTAGGCAAAACGAAATTGCGGAATGCAGCTTCGTGTAGCGCCTTTTAACATAAAATTGTTCAACACATCAATTGTATTCTACTTACATAAAGATATTTGTAGATGTGCATTCCTGATTACAACAATTTCCCTATACCTCTTTTTTCACTCCCACGCTAAGAATCGAACGTTTGGTTCTTTAATAGAAAAAAAAGGGTAACTAGTTCAAAGTGATGAAGAGAAAAAGGAAGTAAATTTCCTCTGGGAACTAAATAACTTCCTTCTTTCGGTAGTAAGTTAAAACCCTGCATCATTGTCATCTCAACCTCCCCTCCTGCACTATTGTCAATATCCCCTAGGAGGCCATTCAGAAAATACTTTTGCGAAATTCAGCTTGTTATCGCAGATTCAAATGAAAAACAAGGCTCATTTTTATTGAGATTTTTATTTATAGAGGGTTGTTAATGGTGCTTTGAATATTTCAGATAAATTGTGATTCGTTCATTTCTCATGAAAACCCATATTCACTGAAGGTGTGGGTCCCCGTCCAAGTATATTTTAGGGATTTTTCCTTTGAAGGACTCTAATCTCTTCGCCACCCCCTCTCTGCCTTCTGTGTCATTCCGCCACGGTTTGCAAATGCCGCCGCACAACGCTTCGCGGGCGCAGTGGGTGTTCGGTTGCGTGGGTGGCGGCGAGCGAGGCGAAGCGCGAGCTGCCAATGTGGCCGATACGCACACGCCCGCCCGCCCCCGCTCGCCCCCACCCTCGCTCGGCCACCCCCGCCCACCCAACCGCGCTCGCCGTCGGGGCTTACAGGAGCAGCCGCTATTCCTGTTGCTGATGCATTAATTGAAGGCGCGACGCCAGCCCGCGTGCGTCGCGTCGGCGCTTCCCGTGTTGTAATCGTGCGCGCCTCTTTGTCGGCGCGCGCGCGCGCGCTCGCGTCCGTTCTTTGTGCTCTTTACGAGCCTCGGGTCCGAGCTCATCAGTAGGCCCGCGGCTGGTCGGGCTGTGGCGTTTCCTTTACTGCCCGTTTGGGCGATTCTGTTACGCTCTTCCACTGCGTGTTACTTTCTCTTGCGCTAATCAACCCTCTTAGCTTTACTTCAAACTCATTATGTTAGCGCGTTAGGTTTATGTGAACAAGCATTTGAAGAAAAGTAACAAGATTGCTTTGATGACCATCGTTGCAATTTGTGATAATGAAAGTAGCGTGTGAATCTCAAATATTTTGCATTATTTGATATATTCCGTTCGAATATCAGAAAATTCATGGATTGTATCATTACTTATCGTTACATTTAGTTTGCACCACAATCTGAAATTTGGAATTTTTTAAAAATATCCTATTTTTGATCTCTCGAAAATGTTTAATTAGTGTTAAGTTCGAAAAAGTTTAATTAGTTAAAGAACGTTAGTTATTAGTGATAAATAATAAAACAAGCTTCAAGATTTTTTGAAGGTCGAAGCGTATCTACTTACGTTAGAAAAAGGAAACGACTATGACATTTATGAAGAAGCAAAACATCGTGTTGGGAGAGAGAGCGCCATTTAAAGACATCAATGTCACAAACTTAGGAAAATCCTTTTATCCACTTTGGTTAAGTAAACTCAAACATTATGCCATAATAATGTTTCGTAATGAAATAATTCACCGCCCTAGTGTGATAATGTATATGTATATCCTGATGTGATATCCTAGTGTACGAGTGTATCCTTATTGCATATCTAGTCCTTTGAAATGCAGTTGAACAGTGTGATGGAAGTATGCTCATTTAGGCATATTTGATCATTTGTTCAGTTATTTTTTTCGTAAGGGAAGATCTGTGCCATTTTCATAGTAGTTACTCCAAACATATTTGCATATCTCAGATCTAAATGTCGTGCAGCATAGCGCTAGTGAAAAATTAGGTCACTTCTCACACCTTGGCATAGAATGGAAACTCGATAATGGCAGAACTCTAGTGGATAAGACAAATTGGGGCATTGTGGAGTGAGTTGAATATTTCGTTTGCACGGTCCGGATTCATGGCGCGCGTGTAGTCATTTATCTAAATAATCTAACCGTATGACCGATAATTAGTGTCATTATGTGCGTATCTCATTATCAGAATTCTTAGTCGTTCGACCATACACCATGCGCCCCACGAATTGTGGTTATCACATCACCAATAACTTCTAAACGGTCACAATATCAAAATTTTAAAACACCGTTTTCCCCTCAGCGCTATTGAACCACGGGGCAAGCAATGTCTCGAAGATCTGGTGTTAGAAATGTTTTTATTAAAGAGATATTGAATCATATTTTATTTCGTAAATGGACGTTACGTTTCATGCAATGGATAGATCATAAAAAAGGAATACAATGAGACATGAACTTCTGTAATTAGTCTACCTACAAGCATTAATTTTACGGAGTAAATATTAGTGAATGGAGAGATTGAGTAATGACGGGATATTGAAAGGAATATGCCTATATCATGGTTTTCCAACGTGTACACCGAAACTATGGACGATCTCTACTCGCCTTAGTTAACTTTTCAGTGACGTGTTCTCCTTGATGAAATTGGGAAATTAGAAGATATGATTTAGTGTTCGAACGCTCTGACTCTCTCAGATGAGAATTGAACTCGCTTTGTGGGACCAGCTTGTGTGGACAGGATGGTATGGACTTCGTAAAATGGATATTTAAGGGAACACTCCCGCTGTCAAGAGTTCCTCTCGCGGAGTTTACGTTACCGATGGATCCCGACTCAGCTGGCCCCGCCCCGCCCTTTCCCTACCCCGCCCACGTCTGATCCCGCCCCGTCCTCGCATCCCACCCCGCCCCTCCTCTCTGCGCCTCGCCCACCCTTCTGCACCCAGCCCTTCCCTGTCCCCTCTTGGCACGTCCAGCCCCGTGGGACCCCGCCCTACCTCCTCTCGCCCCCCTCTACCCCGCCCTGACACTTTTTAACAATTTTAGAACGATTACCTCACAGTTTAGGTAGAAGGACCACCCATTTTTTTAGACATGCAAATACCAGAGAATTTAGAAATAAGAATGTAATTAATCAACGTCGATTTTGAAAGAACTACAACTGGACATCGTTTGTTGTACACCGACTTTTTAAAAATTACGTGAGTTAGTGGAGTTATTACCGCCTAACGTTACTTCCCTGTTATTCCTGATATTGTGCAAATTTATACTTATAAAGTAATTTGATTCTTCTACTTGTAAGTGTAAAACGAATACTCCTCAATACTTTCCTGCGAGGGAATTGTGATTTACTCATATAGAGATCCCTTTAAAATAGTTAAAATGATGTTAGCGATAGATTGTGAGGATAATCGTCTCTCCTGACCCGACAATATTGACTCTGCTTGGATGGAGAAAGGGGAAAATGCCATGTTGGCTGCGATTTAGTTACCTTTCCAGATTATGTGGAATATTTTATGGATTTTTCTCATGAGAAAGTTTAATGTGTGAATTGTTATTTAAAAATTGTCATTGAAAAAAATTACGTTCTCATGTAACAACATTTAAAAGCTAATAGATTTTTTTTGACGAACTGAAAACTTCACTAATACTTTTAACGCGAGTTTGAAATTTTTAGTCTTTTCTGCAGTATCTTCTCTATATTGAACATCTGAATGTGGAAAAACTGTGTTCCAAGTAAAACAACAAGAGAGATGTGAATTGAATTTCATGTCGATGATTTTTTGACTATGTCAGAGCAGCTCTTCTTGTCCCTTCTGACCACAAAGAATCATAACCCACACACACTTTTTACGTGACAGGGAATTAATTTGTTAATAAAAATGGCCGTACACAATTTACGAAAGCCATTGGTTGGAACATATTAGGTGCAAACTTCACTTATCTGGTTCTGGAGCTTGGTTATCACCAAACAGCACATAATAATATCTTTCTCCCTGTCTCTTCCTCAGACACACAGTCACACAAATCGCTCTAATCATCCGTAATGCATTGCTCAATTGGCGTCCCCGGGGTGGCTCATTGCTAGTGCGGGGTCCACGAGAGCGCACGTCCAACACGAGCGACGCCGCCTGACCGCCCCCCCTCCCCCGTTTCTCAGCTCCACTCGACTGCCCCGCCCCGCCGCCACCCCACCCCGCCCCTCCCGCCCGCCTGGCGCAAAGGGGCAAAGGAGCCGCCGCCAATTACGGCGTAGGTGGGGCAACGTCGAAGAAGGGGCGTGGTTCGGCGATGTGGGTCACCGGCGGCCGTTTCTCAGCAAAGGCCCCGCCCGCACACACGCACGTACATCCCACCCCACTCCTCCGCTCCGGTCCACGCGGTTGGGAAACGCGGCCGGAATAACGCGCGGGAATCCGCAGATTAAGGAATAATGCCCGCCAACACCGGGCCTTCCCGCTCGAGCGAAGAGAGAGACGCGTCTTCGGCGGTTGGAAGATGCGGAGAGCGAAGAACTGAAATCACAGTGCTCACAATGTCTGTGAAATTGAAGGGCAGCGGAACCTCTCTACTTCGTGACTTTCTCTCTTCAATCCCTCTTAACTTTCTTGTGAAAGGTCAAATATTCTCAGTCGACAAAATAGACAGTAGTTCTAATGATGCGACAAACCAAGATATGTGATGACTCATTATAGCCAACGTTCTTATAATAGCCATAGTACCCATTTCGATTGAACACTCACAATATCTTCGTAATTTCTGAAAAATAAAGAAAAAAAAAAACAATTTTCAGAATTTTCAGTTACAAATGTGTTTGCATATTACAAGAACACCTTGCGGGTGTAGCAATAGAGTATTGTTGGATAGTTTAAAAGTGAAACTTGCCTAGTCTAAAACCCGTGTTTTGAGGTAAATCAACTTGAAGATTGTTTGTTGACAATGTGTTTACTCAGTATCATTTGCGAGATTGGAATGGCGTTATTTTTAATCAACGAGTAATTTTTTTAGACACAGTAAATGCGTTGTAATTGTAATTAATTGCGCATTGTAATTTTAATGTTATCCCAAAGATAATCACCCCTGCTCCTGAAAATACTTTTCTGTACCATCAAAGTCAGTTATTCGGTTGAAAAGTTATAAGGACGCTAAGAAAACCGCGTAATTGTGCGTAATTTTTGCGTGGTTAGACGGAAGAGCGGGCCTGATGGCCCGAGTCTCGCCACGTAAAATAAGGCATTAACTAACTAACTTAACTAATTGTGGATAAAAATAGTTTTTTTAACGCAGTCTAGTAATTCTATGCACACGACTTGCAAATAAGTTGACCGATGTGGCAGGAGTGCGAGTCAAAATTAGACCCGCGCGCCTTGTGGAGGAGAGTGGCCTCGGCTGGTGGGCGAGTGCTTTTAAGAGTCGCGTCGCGTGCAACAGGAAATATGAACGACGAAGCGCGCTCGGGTTGCTTGCCTCAGGCGGCATTAACATAATTGTTGTTGCGATCTCGTGTAAGTAAAGATAATGTAACTTTGATTTTGCTCTTCTGACGAACAAAACCTGTAGTCATCTGGAATGCTGGGTGTAGGGGGACAGTTGCCAACAATTCACTTCAGTTAGAGTTTGCCGCTTTTTCGGATTTGACCCGTAGGCTCTGGGCTTGGAGACTGGGCTCCGGATTGATTCTGATAATATCCGGATTATTTTACTATTTTGTTCAGCTTACACAATTATAATAATTGAAGTATAATTTTCAATAGAGAGCACGCTATTCCTTTTTTTAAATTGGGTTCAGGTTTATCTTTGCAAGTTCTTACGTTGACACTTTCAAAAGCTTATTTCACTTCATAATGAGACACCATGACAGATTCCGACTGAAGTTCAATAGATATCGAAAGGGGTAATTAATACAATTGTGTTCAATAACGGTAGTGACAGAAAACACCATCGTATTTGTACGCCTCTTGTTTAACTGTAATATACGAAAAAGAAAAGTGCATTATTTATATATTTGGAAGTCCTTACACCTTGTAGGTTTTTTTGGGTTTTTCGTGAATATGTCATAAGTTGCTCCTCCGAAAAAATGATTTGATCAAATGTGCAAATATATTTAAATTCAGCATATTTGTTAAAAAATTCGAACATATTTCAGGGGCCTTAAAATATTCTGAATAGTGGCCTTCGGAAGTGATATTCGCTGGCCTGGGCAATAAATCGATTTTTTTTTAATTGAATTTTGCACCAATCGAATTCGTAACAAGGAAACAACCTTTTGCTCTACTTATTCGCCCCCACCCCTCTATCCTTGTGCATTAAAGATCTTTTGAGTGACAATGTTTCGGCAAGGGGCAAGTTTTATTTAATGAAGTAAAATACCGGAAAATAATTAACGGATAGTAAGAAATTCAATAATGTATTTAATGCATTCTTGTGTATTTTTGCTGCCGAATCCTAGTTACTGCAATGTTAAAATTTTACAGCACTTAATAATTGTTATTTAAAAATACGCTGCAAATTAACTAATGAAAATTCCAAATTCTGTTGATATATTCAAGATAATTAATGAAAGAAAAAGGAAGATTTTTAACATTATTTTCAATTCTGAATTTTCGTGGATTTTCTTGTGTTTCGAATCGCATAACACTAAGGTCATTGGTTTTTGTGCGTTAATAAACGGACAGAAACAAAACACCGACAATTTTTGTTTAAAAACGAAGCTTAATAATCCAAGATTGAGTACGACAAAAATATTTGCTACATCAGTTGCGTTGTCCCATATGAAATCATGCCCTTTAATATTTTGAAATTATTTAAATGTTATGTAGGATATATTGGTCTGGTTTCCAAACCCTTTGTATCTATTTAATAACTAGTATAACTAGTTTTGTAACTTTTCTTGTACCATGTAGAAATTCGAGGAATGCGCTTCTTTTAAACTATCTTATCAAAAACGTGTTCTAAACTATTATTAATAAACAAATGCAAAAGTTGTGACTACGTGCGAGAAAACAGTCGTGTGTGTGTGTGTGTCGTAACCGGCAGTCCGATTGGTTGCGTGATCGGTCCAATGGGCAATCTGGAGCTCATCTTGAGGTCGGACATCCCCATGTGGAAACTTCCTACAGCGCCTAACGAGACGTGGCGTCGCGTGGGCCCATCCGCAGTGGCTGTCTCGCGCTCACCACCAGCCCAGCGAGCTGAACTGGATGCATTGCGAAAGCAAGGCTTCTCTGACCACGGTGGTACGCGGAGATATTCAGAAGGTGGCGACGTTCGTATGGCATGAGCGAGTTCGAAATCGAGAAAAGCTATCGTGATTTAGCATTTTGATTTGTGCATGAGTTGCCTATAACTCGACCGGTTTTTTTCGCCTTTAGCTGCGTAAGTCCGAGAGCGGGTCGGAAGACTGGGATCTTCCGAACTTGAGTACATTCGTAGAGGCTGATCGGTTAGCGAACGTAATCCATCCAAAGACTTTGTTAGCTAGGTAAATTGTTCATTTTCCGTTCACCGGCTGTCCGATGGTTCTAGATTCTCATGGGAATTTGATTAACTTCTTCTGTGAATTAAAAGTATATACTTTCTTAGTTCGTTTATATATTTATTTGATAGTCGGTACATAAATAACAGCTACCTTTTTATAATACTAGTGCAGATGGAAAATGAAAAATAAGAAAGGTGAAGGAATGGACAAAGTGATGCTCATGACATGCCAGGAGACCAGACTGCAGCGTAGAGCTTGTCCCGGCTGGGGCGGTGCCCTGCTGGTGGGAGAGTCCTGGTTAGGGGGAAACCCCACTAGTCGACGGTAGGTCGGTGCCAAATCGCCATCCAGCGGGGGAGGATCACCGCCATCTCACGCGATAAAACAATGCACAGGGGCCAACGACTTTAGCAGTTGGCGGGCCCGGAATCACCAACCAATCAATCATTAAAGTAGTTGACACAACAGTACAAGTTTCATATTTCAGAATCGTGACTACACATATACCCCTTTTAAAAGCCCTGAAAGAAGTTCACTGCAGTGTTCACAAGATGCTGCTATCGATGCGGAAGACACTGAATGCCATCTATTTCACCATTTTGCTCACATGTGGCATTCTTTGACATGTCTTTTAAAGACAGCGGTTATTTTGATATACGCGCGTTGATTAACAGGAGTTTCAGCTATCTGACATGACGGGAGCCAGACAACTGATTTCACGTTGCTCTGTATCCTATTACTGCCAGATTCTCATCTCATGTTGTGAATGCGACAAATAATATGTGATATATAACATTTCTGTAAAAAGAACAAACACAATAGTTACCATGACTTATGCCCAACCCTCATACATACATGCATGTATGCTTACAGTAGTTTCATGAGCCACATTCATTTTTCGTTCCTGTGGCTATAAATTATTTGTTCAATGACAATTACATTTATCTCTTCAATTCAGTGCGATTCCACACTATGTTGCTTCTTCTTGTGTGACTGAGTCACCCAAGACAACCGATCACTCTTTACCTATATATTTAATGCTACTCTACAGTTTCGCCGCTGTTTTTAAACAGGTTTCAAATAATTCCTTTTGTGATTACTGAAAATTATTTATCGCAATTGCATAATTTGAGTTAATACCTTTTATTTACGGAAATTCGCTTCCTGAACCTACGCGTTTTAGAGTTTGCTACTCATATTTTCCACTGCCCTCATATTCTTTCCACATGTGCGGCTTTCACATCTAGGCGGTCGCGTGTGTCGTTGAGAAATGTGTAATGAAGAAGGATGAGGTGCCTTCTTTCATTTCATTTCGCTTCGCTCCAAATTGTGATGGATGGTAGGAGATAATGACACGTGAAATTATAATCGGTAATCCATTCTTGCGTGAGTTTCCATGTCAATACTCTTTTGGTCCATTACATTGATAGTAAAGAAACTAGGAATGATTCAATATTCAAACACAAAGAAGCATGTGTCTGAATACGGTAATTAGCGTAAATAAAACTTTTTAAACTGAAACATATTTTCAACTCTCAATGCACCTAAACCCATTTAGGTTATTCTCATTGCACCTGCACGGTGGAGCATTGACATTACGATGAGAATCTGAATTTTTAATTATGCGTGACAACTAGGGAAACATCAAATAACCACCTCTTGAAAAGATGATGACTTGAGTGCGCGGCGGTGGCGTGTAGGCTAAACGCCAAACACTATGTCGAAGAATTCTCGGCTTATGGCACATTCCCAAGTTTCTTCCGTTCGTATCTCAAGCAGATCCTGCCGTCTCCCAGACCCGGAAGTCAAAGTACGTAGCAAGTACACTTGCAAGCGCATTTACACATGCTCGCTAATTAGTTATAGGCGTGCTGTTATTAAAAAGAAGGTAATTTGGTGTTGGGGCGGCTGAACTTCCATGCCTTCATCGTTCATACCTACGTTTCCTGTACAATTTGTCCTTTATAAAACTTGGTAGAATATGCTCGCCACATTCGGGACTTTTTCAGTGAATATGTCGCAGCTGAAGACCGAATGTAGGTAATATTAGGATTGTCCGATTAAATCGAACATTAACCAGATGTATCAAAGATATAAATATGAATGGATAAAGATGTATCAAAATGACGATGACTTCACCCGACCACCGTTAGCGAATGTTGGTGTCAGCCACAGCACTGGCTGCTGCCTTAGGTAAGGTGATTGTCCTAGTGTGAGGGTTTTTTTGGGGGCATAGAAATGCGTTGAAAGTTGTGCGATGCACAAACTCAAGTTGCTTTCATCACGTCCAATCCCCGGAGCTTCGTCACAAAGACTGACATTTTATTTATTAAGGTGAAGGGACTCGTCATTTTGATCATTGAGGGCCATGATGAGTGATCTCATGACTACATGATGCGATAATGTTCATGCGAATGATCGAGAAGTCGTGGTATGAGGGTCCGGGGAAACGTGAGAACCCCTAGAAAACCTCCCGAGAGCTCGCTTTCTCCACCTCAAACATCACCGAATCTGCTGATGTTTGAGGTTCACGCCGTGTGAGGGAATCGAACACGACTGCAAGGTGTGTGAGCTAGCTATTACGCTACGAGCTCCCCAGCAGTTATCCGACACATTGACTGCCGATTTCTTAAGAATAGAGTTTTTGGATACCATAAAATATTACGGGGCAACCACGTGACCCATAGCATTTAAAGTGTGTGACGAGTTTAGAGCACTCACTGTAGTACAAGTTTTTTTAGGGGACACTCTTTTGCCATAGCACAATTATTGCAAACTGTGTTATGGCAACAGTGTGTGCCCTAAAATCCCACATTGCCGCATCCTCTTGTGTCGCATTTGTTCGGCTAGAACTGCCCGCGAACAAATGATCTCTGTATAATTGTATTCATGTATTCTTAAATATAAATAATACACATAGATTATTATAGAGATTATCACCAGCAACTTGAATTTCATCAAAGGAGTGTACTTCGCAACTCGCTGTCGCCACAGTTGGGACCAAATTCCATTTAGTGTGATCACGTGACTAGTTCAGTGTGAGACAAATCACGTGATTACACTCTCTAATTGTGATCTAATGGCGTTTTCAGCTGTCACTTTAGCGTGACGTTGAAGTTCGCGCATGTACAGTCGCCCCAAAGTGGTCCTATAGCGTAAACGTGAAGGTGCTGTGCGAAACCTCCTGATGAGTGATGATGGTGTGGGTTAAAGTTGGGATTGCGGGGCGGGGTCTCTGCGCTTGCGCCCCAATCCCGGCGTGGCGTGGGGTCGCCGGCTGCTGTGGGTGGTTCTGCCCTCCGGAGCGCGCGCGCAGCCCACAGCGGCACGTGGCGGCGGCGCGAAGGAGGTTACGCCTCGCCTCCACGTGGCCAAGCGGGTCAAAGTTCGGCCTCATTCGTGTCAACGAACCTCGACGCAGCGCTACCGCCGATGCGCCGCGAGCATTTACCATTTAACGGCATCGGCGCGTGGGCCCTCTCGCTGCTGCCTCCGCCGCGCCACGCCGGGGCGCTGGACAATTCTTGCCGCCGGCTGATTTGAACGGTAGTTTTTCGTGTGGTTTTTTCGATCAACACCAGGGGAATGCTGGAGCGTTGCCTCAACAAACGGGCCGCGGACCAAGCGTGATCATTACCCATTCTCTTTCTTCTAACACGCATTGACACGCACTACCTCATGTTTCTGGAGTCCAAGCGAGAGGTTAGAACTAGTCCGGTTCAGGCGGTGAAGGATGTGTTTAGAGGGAAATCCCGCAAGCCGGCGTGTACGTCAACTCTGGATCGCACCTTCCAGTCAGAGAGGAACACCACCACTTTGTCGATGTAACGTCCGTTACACTTACGGGACTAATAATCTGAGTTGTTGATTCGCCTGGAATCAATATTTACTCACACCAGGTCTTCCATGCACCACGATTTTAGGGCTTCGTTCGTGAATGCCCTGGACGTACCACTCGAGATGACTAGAATCATTTCCTGTAATAATAAAATCTCATTGGTTTATTCCCAGATGGGCCTACCCACACGCGAAAAGGAGTGCAAATTGATTCCCTAAACTACGTTTCTGCACCAGTGCACAACTTTTTCTAATTTCTCATCCTCACCTTGTCGTTTTGGATAATGCTCTAATAATGATGAAGGGATCATTTCGAGGTTCATCCGAATAATGTTGACATTCGAAGGCCAAACCTCCTCGCCAACGCGGAAATGCGTAGCGAAGTGTCAGGTGAGGTAATTGGTGAATTAAAATGGAATCGTGTGGATTGAAATTGCGGACTGACACAATTGAACCCCAAAGTATTCACCTTGCCTTACACTAACTTTAGAAAGCTTTCCATAAGCTATCTGATTCTTTTTTCTCTCTCGCCCTTCTACGTAAGTGGTAGAGTAACACGTTGTGTAGTCAGAATCCATATTTTGTGAGTCCTTGATACCGAAAAATCCTGTGACAGCCAAACGTCCATCTGTCCTCTGTGGTCAAGTCTAGCGGCTAAACCGGTCAGACGCTTGTCTCCCAGATATTTCGTGATCCATCTGAACGAACTCGAGGCTATGCGAACTTGACAAGAATATTTGTGTATGACGATGCAGTATGGAATGTAATCTGGAGTCGCTGCCCACACGTCATGGGGCATTTAACACGGAACTGCGCTACTCTGTGATACGTATACATGGTTCTCCCGAACAGCCGTTGGTCTGTGGCGGACTTTATTATGAACCAGTCCTTTTAGCGACAGGTGAAAAATAATGATCGTGGTGCATCTACCAAGATATTTAAATTATTTCTTTTCTACATTTGTTTTGTATGATCTTCGCCAAATTTTGCAAGGACACTGTGACAATCTTGAAGAAGCGTGTAAAAACTCTATTTATACACTATCTTTTTGTTGTATCGATATCGGTTACTTGTCGTTGAATTCACTTTTATTAGTATAGATTTTGCTTTTCTTATAATAAGTGATTGATCCCTATTTATCTATAAGGAGTGTGACAGATGCATGTATCTCAAATCCCAGCAGACTACAATGTAATTCACGAAGACATGTGCTTGACATTTTATAATATCAAAGAATGTGTAAAAGTTTTTCTTTAGATTATTGGAATGAATCAAAAGTTAAATTCTAGTCTTAATGGTGTATGTTTCCTGTTTTCAGTTATTAAACTCTCCGGCGCACTCCATGCCGCCTTTGTCGTTGGTGAGCCATTCATTGCTGTTGTCCTTCATCACTGGCACGAATAAAAGGTAGTCACTCAAATCTGTTCTGTCTCCCAAAACTATGTATTTATATAGTTTTGTTACAATTTCATAGTGATCTTATTTATGTTGATTCATTTATGCCTAGCAGAAGAATATTTCCGTGTTGATTTCTTCATATTCTATTATGATAAAATTTCCTTCACTGTGCAAGAATATAAGTACATTGAAGATTAAAAATCTAAACCATTAATGAATCGCCTGTTATTCTTTCAGGAGAGATGAGGCAAATTCTCACCGACAATTATTATCTGATGATGATGATGACGAAAAGATGGACTATCATGACGATTCTGATGAAGAAGAAAAAGACCAAGTTTCAAGAAGAAGATTTGAAAATGCAAAGCGAGAATTAATGAGCAAACATAAGTCCACGGAGACGGCTTCCATGGTCGTTGATACCGAACAAAAACTTCTCCATATTCAAAAGAAACCATTAGATTGGGTATCAGAATTATTGACGTGATTTTATTAAAGTTTTGTTAGATTTCCTTTGCTAAAACATTGTGTTGATGTCATGTGTTAAGTGTTCATTAGCTGTTCATTTGAACATTGCATTGGAGCATTTACATAAAAGAAAATTATATGTATATTTTATATTTTATAAAAAAGTATCACCACATTGGTGATTATGGAGCTGCATTGTTGTTTTTATCATTTTTATTTCCCCTTTGTCCTACTCTTCTACTTAATCAGGGAACTGTTTTCTAGCAGATTTCCATTCTTCACAACCCACTATCGATCAGTTTTTCCCTTGTCTCTTTCCCCTTTTCTATTTCCCCTGTTACTTTTTCCTCTTTCACCTTTCTCCCCTTTTTTTTCCCCTCTTTCCCCTTTTTCTCTTCACCCTCATGTTTTTCTATGTAAATGTTTCCCCCCTCTACCGTTTAGGAGTCCACTTCAACATGTACTTCTATCAAATTCTCGACATCGGTGTTTCTTAATACTATATTTTAGTATTATTGTAGCCTGTACGTATCCCAATAAGAGCCAGGCAATTCGCCCCATGCAGGGTTAAAATTTGGTTGGTTCTAACTTCCCCTAGCTTAAACCAACAAATGTTTTTTCCCATTTCCTGACTCGATCCAACATTTATTACAAATTATCCCTATTACAGTAGTTGAGTAACTCCTCGAGTGTGCAGATGTGCGATTTCCAGCTAGACCACTTCCCGCGCACCAATCGAGACATTCGACGCGTCTCGCTTTCCTGATGGGGAACGGATAATTGGTATTCAGATCCGACCAGAACATTAAAAAAAATTCCAAAACGTTTTTGGCGCTGCGATCTTAGTGAGGAAGCCGGGAATTAAACCAACGCCACCTACACACAGATCTACGTAAGGAGTGGCGGCTCATGCTTAGATTGCGCGGTTGCACAACCCCCAGAAAATGAAAAAAGATCTCATAATTTCTTAGGAATATTCATTTTTTAATTTACATTCCATATTCAAGATATTGCAGCAATGTCGATGTATATGAAATAATTTTGAAACCAAAGAGCGTCCAACTGGCGCTCTCTCCGGAATCTGGTGCCTTGCCAGGAATTGCACCACGCTTTTGGCTCTTGACTGTATTCATAGGTTTATTGACTTAATCTTTGACCCTTCGATTTAACACGGGAGACATACAGCCTTTTGGTTGGGCAACCAGTTTAGTGGCGCTGTCTAGTGCTATGCGGCGACGGAAAGAATCTCGGAATACCCATATTCTGTCTTCGTCTGACTCGCTGCAACGTAGTTTTATGGTTTTCGCTTCTTATTGAAAGTACACAAGTTCAGTCCATTATTGACGATATTCAATGCATTGTTTATGTTATTTAGAGACTTTGTTTTAATTTGATATTAGGTTTGTTGATTCAAAACGTACATTTGATGAGTTCTTTGTGTAAAGGTGGCGGTTCAGAATGGAAGTACCTTAGTGTCCCGCGGAAGCCAGTGTGGCTGCAGGTGGACAGCGGTTTCCGAACGTTCTTATGAATAAGAACGTGTGTCGAAGATCTTTCATTATTGCCAAATATACCAGGGTAATGAAGTTTTTGAAATAAAATAATTTAAATTGTGTGAAACGTAACGAAGCAATAGTGCTTGTTGCGATAACCTGTAGTCGAACTTAAGTGCCCGTAAGTCAAAGCCAGAACCACGTGCGTGGGAGGTATATATGCCTTACGCCGACCCGCCGCAAAAAATTATGTAAGTAGTGCTTTAATATAGACTTTTATTTAACTTAATTTTAATTGATTTGAACTGCTTAATTTTTATTATATATTCGTATTTTGGAAATTACATTTGTCATTAGATGGAGGTGCAAATTCCTATTGGGGCACTAGCCGCCACTGTATGTAAGTGGCGTTGATTAAACTCCATTACCCAACGCATTTTTTGCTCAATACGCCATAATTTTCTTTCAAGATGTTGACAACACTGTTGACATCTTTAATTGAAGAAGTGAAGTTAATTTGAACAAAAGAGTGAATCGCGCGGCATATTTAATTTTAAGTTATCCATAAGGCTTATTACGATATTTTTTAAAATAAATTTACAAAAACCTACGAACAGTATTGCCTTCGAACTTAGTAAATTCGACGAAGAATTTAAAGAAGAAAACAAAACCAGTTCATAACCCCTATGGAGGTGGCATACAAGACCATTAGATGTTTGGAATTTTTGAATGGGAGTGTAACATTATCAGCTACTACGATCCTTTGTTAAGTCCAATGCCAGATACTGTAAGAACATATTTGAACTAATTTACGCATGAAAGAAATTTTCAACTCGTTAAAATACTTTTAAAACTACATACCAAGTACTGAGATTGTACCTGATAAAGACAATGGAATCGAAAGGTTGTGAATAATTAGTATTTTTTTATGTAATTATAAAAGTAATTTTATGTATGTTATTTTGGCCTTATAGTTATTACAATATATCACATACAATTATCTAAGTTTAATAATACTTATATTTATGAGAAAAATTAGAGAAAATTACACAGAAACTTTCCCTTTCAGAAAACATCAATTTATAGAGCGAAACTTATTAAATGCAAACGTTTTTGTACTTGTGGAATATTTTCTTTTGAAGCATTTTCGTGTAAATCGTTTGATGACCTTTCAGTATAGCATCCATCAGTACGATGTATTTTATTACGGTTTTTATCAGTTAACATCTGTTAATATTTAGGAAAATATTCTATTCATAAAATGTGTCTTCTGTAGCAACTTCGTGTCAGGTTATTCTTTCATCTTCCTTGGTCACATCCTGCGTAGTTCCATTCTGCGTGATCGGATAAATTTGAGTGCCAGCGACAATAATTATTGTTAGTGCCGTATTCGCCTGCCACATGTGCTGACAGTTCCTAGTTCTAATGCTCTAGACTGCTGCTTCGCATTTTGCACCAATCTCATCTTTTTGGAACGATTGTTCCATCGATCCATGATTGGTTTGTTGTATGTTCAGAGATTTTTAGTTAAAACTTCGCAACAGAATCCCCTTCACGAAACTTCATCGTCATTGCATGCGAATTCGCTGCCGTCGTCGTCTGTCAGCTTTTCCACCTCTACATCAGTCCACTTTTTCATGATTTTGCTATATTTTTTTCTTTTTGACGACGGTATGTACTTCATTGACAAATTTGTCAGCATTTACATTATCGCCATTGTCGTTGACTGCCTTCTCTTACACTTCCATATCAATCCACTCATCTTCCTTGGACACTAAATCCTTCGTATTTCCATCCTACGATCGGACACTTCAGTGCCAATAACAATTTCATTACCATAATTCTTGTAATCTCATTATTTGTCTCTTAAGCATTGTGTTGACATTTCAGATCCAATTACATTAGACGAATTGGACCATTTTTTTGCACCAATCGCGTTTGTTTCTAAATTATTCATCGATCCCTCTTTAAGTGACTATGTTCAGAGACTTTTTAGTTAAAACGTGCAACCCATCTGCTAATTAGTCGTCTCAGACGTTTTTACTGATGTTGTTGTCGTCTTCCAGTTCTTCCACATGTACATCAATCCACTCTTTCATGACTCTATTCAGAATTTGTTTAATTATTATCAACGTCGTCACGGAATATTCTTTATTGTGGTCTCAAGTGTGTTCGTAGTCATCTTCATTATCGTCATCGTCTGCCATCCCCTCGTTCATATCAATCCACTCATCATCTGGAATATTAGCCAATTCGCGTGAGGATCATACGTCTTCGAATAAAAAATATGTCTAATTTTGGAGTATGTAGCTCGCTTGAATTTTTTTTCATTATTTTCGTGAACAGAAAATAGATACACAATTGTACGTTTGCTTTTACGCGGGACTGTTTCTACTTTGGAAAGTGTTGAACGAGAGTGGTATTTTATATGGTCTTCGTTTTCTGTACTTAATCGCAATGAATGTTATATTTCCTCTGGCCGTCGTCAAAAGCGCTGAAGCTCAATCAGTACAGTGTGGTCCGTCCGTTTTCTGTGACGACAAAATATGATAAAAAAAGGACCATGTACAGAGAAATGTTTGGTGTAACTCTAACTAGCGAAACCATGATTCCGGACTCGTCAACTGCTGTCATTTGTCCCGTAAATGTAGCGGTGTTTTTATCGCATGGGTGGTAATCTCCCGATGAATGGCGAGTTCCGGCGCCGACCTACCCGTCGGCTTGTGGGGGTTTCCCTAGGCAGGTATCTCCCACCAGCGGCGCCGCCCCACCCAGAACAAGCTATAAGCTCCCGGCATGTGTAGTAGTGTAGTGCATGTGACTGAGGGGGGAGGATAGGACTAGGAAGAGGAAGGAAAAATCGCGCGTAGTCCATGGCTCATTTGTTAGGGTTCTGCTCCGACATTCGCCTGGTTGGTGTTGATCGGAGAAATCACGGGAAACTACCGATGAGAGCAGCCGGCCACCTTATTTCTCCTCCAGACAGGGGCTGAATTCGACCCAGCTATGTAGCTAGTGTCGAAAATCCTGGCACCGTCGGGATTCGAACCCTAGGACCACCCGCTCAGAGGTACGTAGGGCTTAGCGTCACATCAATTGATGCAGAGAGTCACCTAAGCCCATATGAAACCATGAGAAGTGAAAAGTTGGCTCATAAGACAAAAAATATTTTTTGAACATTTTTATTCATATAATGAATCAAAATAAATTTCATTCATTGAACGGGGTGAATAAGCTGTCGAGTCAACATTTTGATGAAAATGAGAAATTCATACCTCTGTTACCAGCTAATCATCAGATAAGTAACATTATTTTCGTAAAACTGTTCAATGTTATGACTAAACGCAATCAGAGGATCGAGCGCCACTTTTAATGGCCGACGCACGGTGGTCTGAAGAGGGCCGAAACGCGCGCATAGGCACCAAATTTTATTTTGTGAAAAACGGTTATTTCTTGGTAAATGTCAATTCTACATACTTCAAATGACTAGAAACCAGAAAAAATAATAATTTTTATCAATGCTTACAGCCATACGACGCCCTCAAAGCCAAGCGTTTCAGCCGAAGAAAAATTCAGCTACCCAAGCAGTGAAAATATACCTATCTTTGATTGTTTATAATTTTTTCCTAATCAACTTTTCAACTTTCAGAAATTATTGTCTTTCATTACCTTTCTAAATATATTAAAGCAGTTTCAGTGTCATTTTTTTTATTTTTCATTAAATTAATTGTTACGTAATTAAGGTATGTAAAAACTGCTCATGGTTTTGAATAAGTAAATTTTCACAGGCGATTAAAAAAAACAATAACACATCCCCAAAATTAATATGTATTTTTAAATGAACATTATTGAACAACTTTCAGTTGAGATCAGCTGCCCCGATCCGCCCCATTCAAAATTATGACCGTTTAAAGTTTGCATTAAGTGTTTGGAAAGAGCACCATTACCTCCGGACATAATACCGAAATCGTTTTCTTCTTGAAAATTTATTATCTTCTCAACTTTCAGATTTTCATTAATTACATAACATTTTCAATATCTTTTCAAAATTATTCCTTCTTTCAATTTACCAAATTTCTGTGTTTTCAATCAATTTAAACATTGGAAATTGGGATCTGTAGAACTGAAACATGCAATAAATGAATTTTGACGGGCAATAACATTAAAACATCTGAACACATCTTCGCCAAATTAATGCATGTTATTAAGTGAACAATTGTAAATATTTTTACATTGATAACAACCGCCTTGGTCAACGTCTCTGAAAATGGTGTCCATTTATAGTTTACATCACGAGGATGAAAAGGGGGACATGTGCGCCATTCCCAGAACTATGTGATATTTGACCGACAATTACACAAAAACGATTAAAAACACTTCTTTGAAATTAATAACTATTATTAATTGGACATTTGTTGATGTTTTTGCGTTAACAACAGCCGCTCTGGCCTGCCTGTTTAACAATAGTGACCATTTAAAGACTACATGATGAGGATTGAAAGAAAGCGCCTTACCAAAAGTAAGTGATTTTTGACGGGCAATTACAAAAAACAACTTAAAACACTTCCATGAAATTAATAAATATTATTAAGGGGACATTTGATAAAATATTTTTGTTAATAACAGTCGCCTCGGCCTGCCTTTTCGAAAATGGCGAAGGTTTAAACTTTACTTGACCAGCTTTGAAAGACTGTGCCATTTCTAATAACTAAGTGATCTTTAACGGACAATTAAACAAAAGCAAGTAAAAACAGTTCCATGAAATTAATAGCTATTATTAAATGGACATTTGTTAATATTTTTTCGATAATATCAGCCACCTCAACTAGCCTCTTTTAAAATGGCGACCGTTCAAATTTACATAACGCGGTTTTAAAAAAAGGGCCATTCCCAAAACTAAGTGATTTTTGACGGACGGGTACACGAAAACGACTAAACAAATTTCTGTAGAATTAATAACTATTATTTATTGGAGATTTGTTGATGTTTTTTCCTTAACAAAAGCCGCCTCGGCTTGCCTGTTTTAAAATGGCGACCGTTTAAAATTTTAATAATGAGGATTGAAAGAAAGCGCCTTACTAATAGTAAGTGATTTTTGACGGGCAATTACACAAAAATAACTAAAAACACTTCCATGAAATTAATAAATGTTATTAAGGGGACATTTGATAAAATATTTTCGTTAATAACAGTCGCCTCAGCCTGCCTTGTGGAAAATGGTGAACGATTATACTTGAAGTGCTTTGAAAGAAAGTACCATTTCTATTAACTAAGTGGTCATTGACGGACCATTATAAAAAAACAGAAACATCTTCGTGAAATAAATATATGACTTGAAATGAACAATTGTAAATATTTTTTCGTTGCCACGAATTGCCTCCCTTGGTGGACGCGCAGTCAGCAGTCGAAGCGTCAGCGCTGGATGTCATGTCAGAGGTGGCGCGCAGGGTGAAATGATCCGAATAGGAAATGACCTCTGGCATATGCGTAATCGCGACAGCTAAAAATAAGACTCAAGGGACATGAAGATAAGTCTCACAGGAAGACAACTCACGTGGCCAGATCTCTGGCATTTCCATATCATGAAACACATCACTTTCCGGCTTTTGGTCCAAAGCATCCATGCGCCACCTCTTGACAGGTTAAGTAACATAATAGTGAAATAGTATGAAATGATTAATTATTATTTTACACTATTAGTATAACTATTTATTCCTTTTACTACTTAAAGAACATTTTTACGGTTTTTCTACTTTTGAAAACTATTGTTAAAAACTTTTTATACACTATTTCTACCTAATTTTCAACACATATTCCCTTGAGTCATGGAATAAATGCTTATAATAACCTTTTCTTTACTTCTGAACAAATAAATGAAGGTTTTATTCATCAATAATGTCTGATAAAGAATAGTACTTTTTTGACAAATAAATAAACAATATGCATTATGAGGAATAATATTATTTTACACTTAGAACATGTTTCAATAGATTTATACTTAAAGAACCGTTTTAAATACACTAAATAAATAGTTATTTAACTTAATATCCTATGCGCACGTTTCGGCCCCGTTCAGACCACCGTGCGACGTCCGTAAAGGATTTTTACATTTCGCCGTTCGTTGTTCCTTTCGAAACAATCACAACAGATGACTTGTAGCAAAAGATGGCGGATGAATACTCATTTTTCAAGAAAAGGTGTTTCCTTATATTTGTCAAAAAGTGGCATTAAGAAAAATATTGTAAGATACGCTCGATATCATAAATAACTCACTAGGTTGTTTTTTGCTCTATGTCGGCTAATGACGTTAACAACAATCCCGTTCGCTGAGTAATACGGTAGTCGCATATTTACAAGCAAACAAAATTCCATAAAATCACAAAACTCAATCCAATCCAATTGTCTGATAATTCACGCTAGACCCAGGATTTGAGAATATTGATGACCATAAGATATTGTGTTCTGTTGGTGCCTTTTAGAAGATGAGATCGCATAATAACAGGATTGCAAGGTATGTAGCTCTTTTTTTCAAAATTTAGTTTCTAAGACGTTATTCACAAGGGTTACGCAATATACTATCCGATTTCTGTTTTGGTTCACTGAAGAACTTTAAAAAAAGCCATTAATTAAGTGGAAGTAGCCGTGCCCTTTACGTAGGGAACTCAAAGATATCGTTCGGCAACTGACAGTCGTACCTGCGCGCTTGCAGTTTTTTTGTTGTTTTTTTATTTGTTGCGTCTACACCTTGACGCAACGCGTCTTCAAGCCCCTTAAGGGGCGTTGAGCGCTTTGCACTGGGGAGTAAGTAATCCTCCATTAATGTGCTTTATTTTTTTTAGCATTTGTCAAGTCTCGTCACGTCGCAGTCAGTCAGTGCCTTTTATCCCTTCGGCCAGGGGCTCGACGCCGTTACATCCCGCTGTTCCTGGCCGGTCACCCAACCACGAACCCGCGAGTCTCGAATTCGCTTAACCTTTGTGACTTCACGGAGCGTAGTATACGAATTCGGCTGCCGCCGGCTAATGTGCAGGGCAGCCAGCGTAAGCCCCAAAACCTTGTTCAAGACCAACATTACGCTGAGTCTTTCTGCGCCCGCTCTCTAGCTCACTCCTTCAGAGCTGTGTGTCTCTGAGGTTTCCTCTCCGACGAACAATGGTGCTACACGGCAATATTTGCAGTATTGCAAGCGGATAACCTTTAACGAGCACTTGTGATAATAAATCAACTCAATAAATGTCTATATGTACAACTTCGTATGATGGTTTCTGAAAATATAGTATTTATTGCTAACTTACAGGTGACGCACGTTGAATCAAGTGTTTAGTTTCGATTTATTTTGAATTGCCTATTACTTTAAATTTCCGAATTCTTACAGTCTTGTCTATTACTTCTAATTTTCATTAAAATTGTACACTTTTATTAATGTTATTATTTCTTTTATCCTTGATGTTTATATTCATCTATGTAGCTCCATGCATCGCCTTCAGGCTAAAAAGAGATCATAAATGACGTTTAACACGTATTGTTATTTACATTTGTAAGAAAATTAGAAAAAAATCCCAGGTTAAAAATAAAGAATGAAATAATGTGAGTTTGGAAATAATCAACTAGTATTTAGATATTTATTTAGTAAAAAATCAGTCAGAAACAGTATGTGACGTATGGGGGAGAAAATCATCTGCGTACGCTTCCCTGAGTTTCAGAATCCCTTCCCAACAATTTAACTATTAATAGTTGAAAGATGAAAAAATAAGAGTAATAATAATAATAATAATAATAATAATAATAATAATAATAATAATAATAAAAATAAAAATAAAAAATTTTAAAAAGTGAGAGATTAACATTTCGAAAACTAGATATTTTCGTTTCCGAGTTATAGAAAACTTATTTCTAACAGTAAATGAACTCCAGATTTGATTTTTCTGTATTGTTAGCAAAATACAAACTCACCCTAATCTCTACTACCACTACAAACAAAAGGAAAGCTCAACAAAACGTGCGCATAGAGAAGTTACATTTACGTCCAGAAGCAAATCAAGGGGCCATCTCAGCACTTGCTCAATGGATCAGGGAAACGGGACAAAAATCCGATCGAGATGGAGGTCATTGACCTGGAAGCAGAAGTACATAACTTGTTACAGGCATAATAAATATTTTTTAAATTATACAATACAAATGTAAACTAATTCATTATTTTATATCATTGTTTGAAGTAAACATTATTTTTCTTTTTGACGATCAGTATAGTCTCTAATTGTATAGAAACAGTTATGCAGCAGCAAATATTTTACTTTCAACTTAAATTTGTGTACCATTTTTAATTGTTTAATTTCAACCATTTTAATTGTTTTCTGGCAATGCGTTGTAAAGTAACGTACATGTATTGTATGTGGATTTCTTGTGATGAGTTGTTGATACTGACGCTTGATGAACATGATTTCTACGTCGTGTGTGGTAACTTTGTAACTAACAATTCTTTTTTTGCAAAGAACATTCTTGACATCGGCAAACAGAACTGTTCTTCCATTTGTAATAGATGAGGGCCTATCGTTTACGTACAACAGAAAGAGGATAGGTCCTAAGATCGAACCTTGTGAGACCCCATGTTCAATTGGAAAAGATTTGGAAAGATACGTAAATAATGTCCTTTCGTGCCAGTACGGTATTTCTACTCTTTGAGATCGCTGTTTAAGGTTCGAGGTTATCCAATCTAGGGCAATACCACGAATTCCATAATAAGGTAATTTTGAAAGCACGATGTTATGGTTAATTTTATTTATTTAGTCAAAAACAGTCAAAAACTGTATGTGACGTATGGGGGAAGAAAATCATCTGCGCACGCTTTCTTGAGTTTCAGAATCCCTTCCCAACAATTTAACTATTAATAGTTGAAAGATGAAAACTAATAATAATAATAATAATAATAATAACAACAACAATAACAAATTTTAAAAAGCGTGGGATTAACATGTCAAAAACTAGATATTTTCGTTGCAAAATTATAGAAAACTAATTTTTAACGGTAAAGGAACAAACAGATTTGATTTTTCTGTATTGTTAACAAAATAGAAACTCACCCTAAGTTCTACTACCACTACAAGCAAAAGGAAAGTTCAACAAAACGTGCGCATAGTGAAGCTACATTTACGTTCAGAATCAAATCATGGAGCCATCTCAGCATTTGCTCAATGGATCAGGGAAACTGGACAAAAACCCAATCGAGATGGGGGTCATTGACTCGGAAGTACATTATTTGTTACAGGCATATTGAGTCTTTTTTTAATTATATAACGCAAATGTAGACTAATTCATTATACTATATCTTGCTTTTGTTAAAGTAAACATTATTTTTCTTTTTGACGATCAGTATAGTCTCTAATTGTATAGAAACAGTTTTGCAGCAGAAAATATTTTACTTTAACTTAAATTTGTGTACCAATTTTAATTGTTTAATTTCATCTGGCAATGCGTTGTAAAGTAACGTACATGTATTGTATGTGGATTTCTTGTAGTGAGCTGTTGATACTGACACTTGATGAACATGATTTCTACGTCGAGTGTTGTAACTATAAATATCAGTATTACATGAAAATAAGTTCCCACCGTTAAGTAAGTCAGTTTTGACAAATACTACAGACTCATAAATAAATAGGCAAGGCAATGGTAAGATTCCAAGCTCAATGAAAAGAGGCTTGCACGGATCACGTGGATGGGATTTTTTCATTATTCGGATAATTTTCTTTTGCAATCTAAATGTCTGGGAACTAAAGGATGAGCTACCCCAGAATATTATGCCATATCTCAGGCGGGAATGTACATTTGCAAAATACACGCAACGAGCTGCATGAAGGCTGACAGAATTAGAAAGAATTCTGAATGCATAACATAATGAGCTTAATTTAGTGTTTAATTCTGTTATATGTACATTTTTGAGGTTTGATTGAAAGCATTGAGACAGTTTTTCCTTCGTTAACTATTAATTTGTTGTTACAAAACCAATTTGAAACTTCTGAAATTGTACTATTTATTGTTTATTTTTTGCAAAGAACATTCGTGTCATCGGCAAACAGAACTGTTCTTCCATTTTTAATAGATGAGGTCATATCGTTTACGTACAACAGAAAGAGGATAGGACCTAAGATCGAACCTTGTGGGACCCCTTGTTCAATTGGCAAAGAATTGGAGAAATAAGTCAATAATGTCCTTTCGTGCCAGTACGGTATATAACATAACGTTAAAAGCTTTCGAAAGATCTAAAAATATCCCAATGGGCTATTCATTTTGGTTAATTGATGAAGCAACATCTTTAAGAAAAGAAAAAATGGCATTTTCCGTAGATTTTGATTTTCTAAAACCGTGTTGTGAGTCTGAAAACGCTTCGTATTTCCTGAGAAATGTTTCCATTAGCGTATAAAAAAGCCTCTCTAATATTTTTGAGACTGACAAAAACTGACTGAATTTTGAAAACTGACAAAAGAGAAATTGGCCGATAATTTTGCCTTTAATTTTTGTTCCCTTTTTTAAAAAAGTGGCTTAATTTTTACTGTTTTGAAAATATCTGGAAAAATTTCTGTGCACAAGGAAGCATTGAAAATGTGAGCTAATGGGTGTATAATGGCAGATGCACACGTTTTTAATAAACAATCCGGAAATTCATCTAAACCAGATGAATATTTATTTTTTAGTTTACCGACTATTCTGAGGATTTCGTTGGAAGAAGTTTCGTAAATAAACATCGTGCCGATTTTTTTCTGAGACGCATATGATATTGAATTTTGTGGTTTTAGTCCCTTCGTGAGATCAACCGCAATTCTAGAAAAGTGTTGGTTGAAAAGATTCGCAATTTTTTCTGGATTAGTATAGCAATGTTTTAATATTTCAGGGTGGCCAGCGAACCTTACTATAAATTGGTTTGAAAATGCCTGGAATAACCGAAAAAAACGAGAATTTGATTTGAAAATCAGAATTTTTCGTTCTTTTCAGATGTATCACTTAGCACAAATTCACATACGACATCGTATTCGGCAAAGTGCAGGATTCATGTCTCTACATGATAAAGGCAAGTGTTAAAATCGATATATGAGAAATGCCACATGTATGCTTGAGGATAGCGAAGTCCTTGATTCACGCATTACACACCTTCAAACGCTGTCTCGTGTGTAGGTGCTACATGACTACCATGACCTACCACTGCAGATCATCTGTATAGTTATTTGTGTGTAGCCTGTGCACGGAGAAGATATTTGCGGAGTAAAGTCTCATCGGGAACTCAATCGCCAAGTTTCGATCTACTTTGATGACATCGACGATTCCACTGTGCTATTTTCCCGATCGAAACGCCCAGGTTTGCACATCCATGATATTCAAACAGAATTTTAACTTATTTTGTAGAAAAGCCCAGTCGAAGCTGTCTTAGCTTATAGCCCACCCGGGGGTTAAGAATAACAGTGCCCGATTTGACAGGGAGTACGAAGAAAATGAACATGCGAAGATCTTGACAGGGTTGCGCGCTAGGAAATACGAGTAGACCCTATTTCAGCCCACGATTTGGGAGACAGTGGGCCGAATTCATAGTCGACATTTAAGGAATAAGACAATCCGTAAGTGATAAGTGCTTTCTCAAAATAAGTGTTCACTTATAGGCGCTTGTATTTCATAGACGTTCCTTACGACCGCGGAATGAGTGTTCCCTTAAGCGAAAGGGAAATGTGACAACATGGCATTGGCGGCAGCTGATTCGAAGTTCTTGGTAACCGAGTTTACACATGCATTCCTTTTTGTACAAAGAGCGTCCAATTTGAGAGGAAAACGGACACTCCAACGTTGAGTTGACGCGCGCAGCAAAATAAAAAAAAATTGGAAACATAGCTGAAAGGATGAAGTTGCATACAATCTTAATGCAACGAGAACTTTTAGTTAAGGTGAAATCGTCAGTCCTCTTTACGTCATTGGGACTTTATCGATCATCGGCACAAGTAAATTCACTACTGTGGTTTTATTTAAACGAAACCGCTTTCGGAACTGTTCATCATTATACATTTCCAATGAATTGCTCCCATCTCCAATATATCTATTTGTATTTCGCAGGATGTGTTGAGTATAAAACTCAAAATATTCGGCGACGTCGTTATCCATAACACGCTTTACAAATGAATCGTTTGACTATTGACTATTAATAACACAAATTTTTAACTGTAAAACCAACAAAACGAATTCAACAGTAGGTGAACGCTACGTAAAAATATAACCTAAACCGGTAACGACTGACGAGACGAGACAACCATAAGGGTCACTTAAGGAAGCAAGCTGCCTCGCTTATACGAATCAGTCCTGAAAAGACATTGGCACACTATTCGACTGAGATATTGGCATATCAGTCTGCAATGAGTTCCTGTGTTACCAACCTTCGTTCAATCGGTCTAGAACGTCATTTTTATGAATATCAAATATTTTCTGCCTTGTTTCGTTTCACTTCTTTTGGGGTAGAAACGAATCTCCGTTAGCTTTCACGATTTGTGAAGGAACGTACGTTAATTTACCTTCTTCGTTCCGAGCTTGGCTACAATGGCACAACGCGGTTCTGCATTAGCTGCTGAAAACAGATGACGTATGATATATATTTAAAGAAGGTTGCACATTGAAGGAGAAATATATATTTGTGCGCGGTCTATCGTCCCCATAACGGAAGGAAGGAAGTTCGTTTTCCCTTCTGGAAAATTCGCTATTGTAAAAACATTCTTGCCCTACTGCTGAGGCTTCAGCCTCTCGTGGAAATGCAACATACTGCGGAAGTAGTTTGACAATTGCAGAAGAAACAGTCTTTTTATTTACCTAAACAACGGTCCTGTGGATGTTCAAATTCCATTGCAGTCGCTAACCACTAGATGAACATGTTCTACGGCACAAAAGACTAAAGCTACCAAGAACTGCTGCTTGGGCGTTAGAGGATTATTGCCATTGGAGGGGTATTCCAGACGCGGTTCTACAAATATTTTTTCTAAAATCTTCAGGAACATGGCCTTCGGCATTCTGCATTTGGTTACGAACCGAGCATCGTCCAAGTCATAAATTTTATTTTTTTTGAAGAAATTGTTTGTTCTGGACTCAAGTTAAGGATCAAAATTATCTCCCATGTTAACATTTCGTCACTCGCGCGGCCATTCATGGAACGAATAGGCCTACTTGCGCGCTGGACGCCGTCCAACGCTTATTGCTGTACCCTTTGTTTTTTTCAAAAATTACAAATAAATAAATAAATAAATAAAACTTTTCTCTCACGTCGTTAGTATATACATTTGCGGCAATTTGTTCACGTTATTGCATTTAAAAGTACATGAGATTTAAGTAATGTCAAATAAAGTATCTATAAAACTCAGTAGTTCTCTGTGAAAAGGTGGTCAGTGTTCCGCATTTTCGAAACGCTCAAACGCCATTTTCTCAAAAACGGCTCCAAATTTTTCTTTCATTATTTATTATGTTTGGGGGAATTATTTTTCATGTGATGTTAGGTTTAATTATTCAAAACATGTATTTGATGAGTCTTTTGTTAAGTTGGTCGTTCTGGAAGAAATTGCCTCTTTCTGTTGGTGTTTTACATGGTGTGTACAATGATTTATTTATTTATTTATTTTATTTTACGTCAAAAAACAGTTAAAAACTGCGTATGACGTGTTATGGGGAAAAGTGAATTGTGTGCACATTTTCAAAATTCTGTGATCCCTACACTAAGTCATATACTACTTAAATTTTGAATTTTGAAAGGGAGAAAAAAAACTCCCATGTAATAAAATCTATTTTCAAGGATAAATAAGCAATAAATTTTGGCTCTTATTACTTCCTGCCGCGACAACATGGAAATTAATTATATAATAATTGGAATAATTGTATTTCCCACTGAATTCTAGAAGACGTGCACAGAAAATGAAGTTACATTTATGTCCAGAAGCAAAACAAGGGGCCATCTCAGCATTTGCTCAATGGATCAGGGAAACTGGACGAAAAACCTGATCGAGATGGGATGATCTTTCAGCTCTATCGAATAAAGGAAATGTAATTTCCAAAATTCAGATCACATATTTAATAAAACGCAAGCAGTTAATGTAAATTAATTAAAACTAAGTTTAATAAAAGTCTATATTCAAACATTACATTATTTTATGGGTAGTGTCCGTGTCATGTACGTAATAATATCCCCCACATGGTTCTGGCTTTAATTTCCAGGGTGCATAATAGTGGCTACTGGTATACAAGACTAGTGGCTAATTTATTCGACTTTCCGAGGGTTCACTAGTCAAATGTATTTTCATTTTAGCTGCAAAACGCTTTTTGTAGCTTTTGCCTATGTGTTTGTATGTAGCGTTTGCTATGTAGTTTGCCTATGTGTCTTTAAATTAAGAAAGTCTACATGGGGCTATCATTTACATGGATACGTAAACCACAAGATATGAAGAGAATAATAATTCATGAATTCCATGAGTTTTGTTAATTTTCATTATTCTTGATTCGTGTCCAAAATTCGTTATTATTTTATTGCACACTGGTTATAAATTTGAACAAAACTGCATTGTAAAGATTTTTAGATTAAATGAATAGTCAATATACTATTAAACAACTATTATTATTATTATTATTATTATTATTATTATTATTATTATTATTATTATTATTATTATTATTATACTAGATACTATTAAAGAACAATAGTGTATGCGATGGTTTGCTCACTGACAATATTCGACAGTTTCCATTTCACCCATAACATGAAGTCAAGACCGAGCGCCGTTGCAGACACCGCTGTCACAGCAATTTGAATTTCGCAACCCAAAGCGACATTTCAATCCAATTTTTTGAAGACATCACCCCCCCCCCTCCCCGAAAAACTGTATATGTCCTTATTCCTGAATTACAGCACATTAAATGAAGTCCATGTAGTATATTTTTTGTTCACTGTAGCTTCCGAGCAACTCAATAATACTTTATACTTGAATACTCCAATATACTTCATACGTTGATGGTGACGCTCACGCTCGTAGTTGTTCAGTTTGCAACTATCCTCACTGGTTACTCTCTTATTACTATACTCCCTGGTTTGCAAAGAAGCAACTTATGACAACTAGCGCTCGTGGTGTCAACGAGTTGTGCCTAGGTTTTCGCGCCGAAATGTGCAACGTGCTTCTTGCAAGCTCCAATTGTGTGACACTGTTGAACAATAAATAAGTTAGGGTGCAAGGCACTGAAAAGGGCAAGAAGTATTTAGATGACACGAAGCGTAAATAGAGATATGAAATATGCTTGGCATGTAAAAGAAAAAGGATTTAAGAAAAATATTTGGTTGTTGCTTGATGCTGCAGCACTGAAGTTCATATATTAAGAAAATTGAACATTTTTGTGTTTAATAGCCCTGTTCATCATTGAGTAAAGTGTTTGAACTCTGTAAAATGGAAACTAAACTACAGAACGTTCAAAGAATTTTTACCGAACTTTGTGATAAGACGTACGACGATACTTTCTGTGTACATGAAATGTTGATTGATATAACTACTTCTAACATAGAACTGATTCTGAAGTTTAAACGCTGTAAGTATGCCTGACATCTTCATATATGGGGTTTTATTTTATAAAACTTATTTTAATACTTTTCAATGCTGTAAGTTTATCGTTCTTCACATGGAAACGAAATTCTTGTCTAAGAAACGTTTGTAGCCTGTCAAAGAAGAGAAATGTAGAAGAACATATGACTTATGTCACTAGGACATGGCAGTAAAATGGAGATGACATCTCAGATTTGTACTCATGATAGAAAGTGTTAAAAGTAAGTTGATTCACACTTGTGCATCCAAATGAATCAGCTATAGCCAAGTGTTAATGAGGCAAGAAATGTTTGTTTTTTTTTGATACAGAACATCCAGGCTGCTTTTATCCTTCTTTGCATTCATAGTAAGAAAGTTCGTTACACTGGGTAGTTTTTCAGGTGATATATACATTGACAGTTCATGAGGGAAAAAAAATGATAGTAAAAAAATGTCTACAACAGGTACTGACCACAAATACTACAACTTCATACTGACACTTTATTCAATGCCTTACATCACATAATTCATCCAGGGGGACAATGCATACTCTCTCTAGTTATGGACCTGTTGATCAAATAAACTTTTATAGTACTTAAACAAAACATCTATTCTAGGTGAATAACACTAGAGAAATTCATCTAAAGAAATAAGAAAGGAAGATAATAAGACTAATGGGTAAATATTGAGATCGAGACTGTTTTTCTAATATCCTTGAAGTCTCTTTGTGCTTTTTTTGTTTAATTTTAATAAATATTGTAAATACATTTGTGATTAATATTCATTCAATGTAATAAATTAACTTATTTTTCATTTTAGATATTATTCCAAAAATTCAGACAATGTTAACTGCATTCAACACAGCTAAACTAGATTTGGACACTACTAAGCAGAAATTGGAGAAGAAAGAAGAGGAGCTGAGAAAGTAGGTTTACTTGTTCATTGTTTTTAAAATACTTTATTTATTTTCATTGTCATGAATTCTAATTTTCTGAACAGTTTGAGGAATAGCTTCTTTAGGAAAAACAAAAAGTTGCAAATAATGTTATGCCTTATATTTTCCAATAGAGAAGAATTTCAAAAGTCATTTATTTTCTTTTAGTGTTAAAGAATGTACTAAGTGTTCAACACTTCAAAAAGAACTTGCTGTAATGAAGAAAAAACAAGTTGTAAATGAATCAAGAATCAAATCTATTGGTATGTTCTGACAATGATTTTAATGTATTTAATAAGTGAACCCATTCTCTTATGCAATATTTAAATTTTATTTTGATGTTTCTTGTATTCTGTTAAAGATAATTGTGAAGAATGAATGATATTTTTATGTTATGTAGTTAAGTTTATACTTCAATTTCTTGTGACCATTGTGGTGTGTGGTCCATATTCACCCCCTACCTGTCCCATTTTGCCGTTTTCAACATTAAATGTTGCAAATGATAATGGCATGTGCCTACAACTTTTATATTTTCAATTATTTATGAACAAGTGATTAAAACTACACTTTTCCATAGTGAAATGTGTAATATTTTGTAATATTCATGATTTATCTTGAGCATGCAATGTACATTACTGTGCTGGATCAATGGCTTTTGTAATTTAACCAAAAAAAACAAACTTGCAATCAGTGAGAAATTGGGGACACCCTGATCTAGAAGAATAATTTTAAACTTTTTTTATCTCTATTTTCCTAAATTTCATACCATATTAAAAAAAAATTATCTATAATTTTTTATACATTTTCGGAAAATGAATTATATTTAATTTATAATGTTATGCTTTAATTATAAGTTACATTTTATGTATGTGTAAAATAAGTGTGTCCTCAGAGTATTTCACCATTTACAATTTCAATTTTGGATAAAATTTGTTTAAAAATTAATTAGTAGGCCAAAGGAGTTAATTCAGTATTCCAAAATTAAATGTTACTGCTTAAACAGGGTGACCCCAAGCCTGGGAACATCGAAAAAATGGAATTTGTGAAGCCCAAGATCGGAGACACGACAGGCAGAAATTTTTGTAGTCTTTACCTTTGGGAGAGAGATGGGGTGCATGACATAATTATTAGTTATTCTGATGAATGATTTGAAGTGAGCAAAAATTTGATCATACTAGTTTATTTTTATTTCAATAAATGTAGAAACAACAACTGTGACGTTTGGGCAGAAAAATAATCTGATCACATTTTTTATTGTGTTCTTACTTTTTAATGTGAAGGTTGACAGGGTGGGAGACAAAAATAATCTTTTGATTCTGTAATTTCTACTATTTGAGTGACTAAGACATTTAATTATGAGCTCATTTTTTAACAACGAAGTTAATACTTTGAAACACAATTCTTCATTGGTTATGTTTTTGTCTTTAAACTGTAAATATGTTCTTTCACCTACAAATCTTTAAAATTCTTATACTTTCCTTCTAGCAAACATTTTGTGGATCAAATGTAAGAATTCTTTAAGGCCGTAAGAAAATAAGGAGGTACATTAAATATTTAATGAAGAAGTAACAGGGTCATGTAAGAGGTGTTTGGAAGGTTAACTTAATAAATCTATTTTGGTGTGGGTTATTCCTGATTATTTAAGGGAGAAGAGGCATGAGAATGAGAGGCAAGACAGAATTTGAAATTGAAGCAAGCAGATATATGGTGAGGAGAGAGGAAATATTATATAGAAAGATGGGAGGAAAGATGATACAGATTATGTGATAGATATTCAATTCAGTGAACAGGATGAAATAAAAGAAATATTAGAAGGATTAGCTAAGGGAATTTATTGGATGATTAGATAGAGGTAATGAATCAGGATTAAAATTAGTCGGGAAGTGTAATAGGAAAGAATGGAAGGTAGATGTGTGGAATAATGTTACATATTGAGGTAGGTAAAAGTAAAGTTGGGGGAGAAAATTTATTAATTAAATTTTAGAGATTGTAAAAATACTGTTAAATGTTAAAATGAGAATAAGGGTTTGTTTATAAAAGGAGATGTGTTTGCATGGAAAAGGGATTTTTGTGGGTGCAGTTAGTGGAATGTATCAACTAAAATGAAGATTATTATTAAGAAGTGTTAAGGATTGATGAGGAATTGTAAAATGTAAAGGAGGGAATTCAATGTTAGCAGTGAATGACACTTAGAAAGTGCTACATGATGTATGAAGGTTAACGTACTATATGGTTTAAAGAAACTTGATTAGAATTGTGAGTTAAATTTGTATATACAGAGACAAAGGATTTGTAAGAAATTGTAAAGAAGGGAGGAGCAAAAGAAAAAAAAAAGGATATTGTGATTATGTTGGAAACAGAATAGGAAAGGAAATTGGGGATAAAATAAAATAAAGCAGATGGGAGTAGATAAAAATAAAATATGAACGCACACGTTCATCATACATACATACTTATTATACACATATACACACACATATTCCCCCTTTGTAAATTAAAAATTAAAAAGTACATTAAACTGTTAAGAAAAAACAAAATTATGTTGACATTCAAAAATAAATTTTGTGCTTTTAAATATCTACAATACTGTTTAATGTTTAAAGCAACACTTCATTGTTACTCTCATTCAACAGATTTACATTTTAGTTACCAAATTGAAGAAAATGAAAATTTACTGCCTTGACAATGCATTAATGATTGACTTTTGGGTGAGAAGTTATGCAGTGTGATGGAAACATTTCATTTGAGCTGATATTGCAGATGAACATCTGGATGTGTGTCCCAGAGGAGAGTTGGATTTGTGGTAATGATATTATGAAAACTGACTTTCTCACTTCCTTCACTTCTTTTCTCTTGTCCGCAAATCACATGTTCCAGATTCAAGAATGATCACTTTCTTGATGCCCATACAGAGTACAGTTTTTATTTCAATGCCAAGTAAATGCATTTACAAAATATTTATTGTAAGATATATTTAAAGAGTTAATTACTCTTGGATATCATTTTGTTCCAAAAATGGCTAATGAAAATGAAACCTTTAGTTCATGCTTTTAAGCTTATGGAGAGAAAGGAGAGGAGTGGGGAAATTAAAAGTAGTATATTCACATTCACATTAGATTGAATTTATTTTGTTCTGTTGGACATTTTACTTTCTGAAGTAAGAATGTGTCAGTTTACTGCAAACAATGTTAGAAAACCCGTAAAAACCTGCTAAATCTTGTTTTGATAATTCAAGGAATTAAAATTTCTGCTTGTAGAAGTGATGTCATGAAAAACCTCTGTGAGTAGGGCATGCTATGAATTCTCTACACATTCAAGAATGTCAAGAGTACAAAAGAAGAAGGAATTTCATCTCTTCCAATTGAAAGTAATTTCATGATTTAAATTCAAGGAATTTAAATCATGAATTTACCAGCCACCTTGAATGAATGTTCTCTTTTTCTGTTATGCAATAATTAAGGCCCAGTTTTTGTAGTTTTTATAAATTTGTACTCAGTCACATGTACGGTAGAAACCACTGAATACAAAATCAAGTATTTCATAATTAAGTAATTCATTTCTTTCAGGGAATTTTTTAAAAAATTTTCAAACATACAGTAATTGTACCCATCCATAAATCAGGTAACAGATTTACTAAATAATATGAATAATTATAGACCTATATCATTATTGCCATGTATATCCAAATTATTCGAAAAGTGTATAAAAATACAATTGCTAAATTATGTTGAAAAGCTTAATCTATTGTCCCTAAGTCGGTATGGATTTCGTAAAGCCGGCGGCGCTAGCCGAATTCGTTTACTATGCTCCGTGAAGTCACGAAGGTTAAGCGAATTCGAGACTCACGGGAAACCACACATACACACATTAGTGGAGGATTACTCCCCAGTGCAAAGCGCTCACTCGCAAAATTCTACAAGTGCTGGACAAGTCAGGCTGCTACAAGTCAGAAACAAATGTCTATGCATCTTCTTAGACATTAAAAAAGGTTTCGACACAGTCAATTATGATATCTTAATGAAAAAACTGAATTCAATGGGTATCAGGGAGAGTGTATTAAATTTATTTCAATCCTTTTTAAGTGATAGAACTCAAGTAGTGAAAATTAATAATCAATTAAGTCAACCCATAAGCATCTCCATAGGATTAGCTCAGGGAAGAGTTCTGGAAACTATTATTTCTATTATATTTTAATGATCTGCTAGAATAACATACTCGAAAGAATCTTGGGTACGGATTTTGCTATGCTGATGATACTGTCATAATTTATACTGGTAAAACGTGGGATGAGACATACAGTAATGCTAATAATGGTTTAAAAAATAAAAAAGAAACGGTAGACAATTTACAAATTCGTGATCTTACCACCTAACCTTTTATGTTTAGTCTATTTTGCATTATTTCAATCAGTATATCAGTATGGATTAATTGGCTGGGAAGAAGTTTGTAAATCTATCTTAACACCCATAAATCTGCTCCAAAAATGAATAATCAATATTTGTCTAAAAAACCTATTGACTATCCCACTGCTCTCTTATTCTCAGTCTTCAAGGTACTAAGCATAAAGGGAAATTACTTCAATATTTTACTAAATTATGTTTACAAAAATTAACAGAAATTTGCATTATATTTTCATAATTACCACACAGATGCTCAGACACTCAGCTTTTAGAACCAAAGATTCTTACAACTGCTGGTTAAAATCATCGTGCTAAAAAGACAGAAAGGAAATGCAATAGAGAACACCAATAAATTGTTGTTACGTACTATTTCTACAAGCAACATAAATTAATAAGATAATTGCAACATTTAATTTTGCCTGTACAGTGAGCTTCAAACCCGTGAAAATTAAAAAGGGAAGGTTTCTTGGTTATGTGATCATTTGGATTTTAGTCCAAAAATATAACCTAGAAAATATTGAAAAAAGTAGGGCTTTTGTTGGCAACCCTGTTAGAAGTATTTTGATTAAAATTAACAATAACAAAGGCACACTCAAGTTTCAGATCAAGTTTTTCAAGTTAGTTGTGTCATAGTCAAAGATTTTAAAAGTAAACAATACTTTTAAACTTCCAACATTTTTTTGCAACTGCATTTACTGACTGCTATGAAGTTTCTGAAGGTGGAAAACTTCTAAAATTATCCAGTCAGCAACCTATCTAAATGTGATTTGTTGTATCAATTTAGTAAGAGCAGTATATAAGAGAGGAACACTAGACAATGTCTTTAATTAGAAAAGTTAATTCTCAGGAAAAAAGAAACTTCATTTTAAAACTTTGTGTAATATAAATTGAAGGAAAAATAATTGTTAAAATTTTGTATGTGTGCATGTTTTGTAATGTAATGCTTTTTTCTTTTGTTTAGCAAAAATTCTCTCCCGGTGTGATCCGGAAACACAAGATTCCGTGCAATCAGGTGGTGATAGCGATACAGATAGTGACCAGAGTACTGTAACAAAAGCTTACAACTTAGTTTCTCAAATGCTTGGATGCGATCCTTTACCAAGTGTTCCTTGTGGAGAGTCTGGGAAAGCCAAAACTCCTCGAAAACTATTTAAGAAAAAAAGTCCATTTAGGAAACCTCTATCATTTCATTCTCATGTAAGAAAAAATTCAATAGCAAATCCAATAAAAGGTGAGCCCAGTTCAGTTCCAAAGGATTCTGAGGAGCCAGAAGACACAGAGGATGATGTACTTGTATGTTCATTGGAGGAATTTGATAAAGAAAATGATTTTGAAACTTATTATTCACCAAAGAAAGAAAACGATAAAAAATCTGCTAGTAGTCCTGTGTTGGGTAAAATGAAGAAAACCCCAGTTAGAAATGTTTCAGAGTTAACTCCTGATAGAGGAGATCATGGAATGCCACTTGATTTTGTAGAATTGGAAAAACATGATTTAGAGAATTCATTTTGCATTCCACCTTCACCTGGAAGAGTTAGCTCAAGAAACAATGCTGTATCCCGACCCATCATTCAACCTAATAAAGATAAAGATCATTTGACAGATGGTTTGCAACATCCAATTCAGTCAAGTGATAAACCAAAGAAAAAAGCAGATTTCTGGCAATTGAAGTCTACCCATTTTGTTGATCGTAATAGTTTACCTGCAAAGAAAGATGGAACGAAATTGAGGCAGTCAAAATTATCTGTTGGATGTTTTCCTAAAAAGATTGATCTGTGTGATATGGAGGAGTTTAATGGAGGTATTCGTAGAAGTCAGACATCAACACAAATATCTGACATCAAAATTCAAGAACATGGTCCATCAGTTTCTCAAACTAATGCAGCGGTAAAACATTTGAATGTTAATGATGATGATGTTGTTGAGGACAGTCCAGTTTCCAACATTTCCTGCAGTAGGCGTAAAGGAGGAAGGTGTGTCGCAAAATATTACTTTATTATTGTGTACCATTAATTGCATTCTTATTTTGACTTGAAATATATTTGTTTATTTACTTCATCTTTAATGGTGTTGTTGCTTTATGATAATGGCCTCCTAGTTCAGATTTTTTTGTTTTCCAAAATTTTAATACTCTTTTGAATTAGTAGATGTAATTTAAGAACAGTGAAGTGAAGCAGAACTTAAACTTCCTACCAGTGCCGTGTTAATGCACAGACCCGAAGGGCCCAGGCCCAAGGCCCCCAATGTTCAAGGGCCCCTGATAGTTTTTAAAAAATTATTTAATACTAAATTGTTCAAATTAACTTAACCACTGGAAATGTATGGTTAGAGTAAAATCGGAGAAGGAAAAAATGTTTGTACTTCAGTTAACTGTTGTTAATTACATTCAGATTTGTTTATTTTTTTACATATACATTTTTGCCAAGTTTTCAGAAATCATAAAATGTATTTGGCTGAAATGTATTTGCTATTTATTAGTTGTGTCAATTTTTAAAAATAAATTCTAGTTGTTTGTTAAATCATCTCTTGCATGATTTCAGGCTTTTTAATTCAGGAAGGAAATTATCTTTTGATATAGCTGCCAGTAGTGTACCAAGATCCAATGCAATTCCACAGAAACCTTGTACTTCTGGTATTCAGAAAGCTTCTTCTTCATTAAGTGAAGTACGAGAAATGAAAGATGTTAATGATAGCTTTGACTGGTAATTTAAAAAAAAAAAAAAATTATTATATTTATTTTTCATCTAATTTAGTTGGTGTTTTTTTTTTTTGGGTAAGAATTCATTATTGTCTTTGCAGTATGAAGAAAGGAGAGGAAAGTCCGAAATACAAATATCGGGGTGCAACTGTGAGGAAGAAAAGTGAAAGACGACAGCTATCTGGTTGGGATTGTGAGGATTGTCGGAAAGTAAGTAGAAAATTGCCCTTTCTTGTGGAAAATTGCAAACTCAAAACAACTAATGTAATGGTTTGAGTCCAAAATATAGCTGATGTTAGGAAAGGCAGGTTAATTTATGAACTAGCCAGATTGTGTGAATAAAGCTGTATGAATGAAGATAAACAGATCATTTTGAACTTCTTCTGGCTAATGTTAGCCAAAAGATGCTTGTAAGTTGATTCTTAAGAGTGTGAGGAAACTTATTGCTGTCTCCTATTTTAATCGCGATGAGAAGGGACTGAGATATATGAGTTCACAATTCACAACTCTAACATGTGAACAGTAAACAATGCCAATTTCCAGTTTATTCTGTTAAAGAATGTGAAAGGACTGTTAAAGTACCAGAGGCCATTTACAAGTGCGGGACAAACGGAACATCTGGTGACACAAAAGGGAGTGTTCTTAGGTGGCGTCTGATGAAAAACTAAGAACAACACAAATTTAATGCGCAAAATGTTGAGAAGGGCCAAAAAAGTAAGAATAGGTCATTGCTTGTAAGGAAGTGTTGTAAGTGAAGCATAGGTCATTGCTTGTAAGTGAAGATGAAGAGGGTGGCGACAAAAACCATGACTACGATGATTCTAAGGAACAAGAAAATGATTCCCGCAATAAGTTTAAATGTTTTTATCAACAAGGCAATTTTCTAGTTGATGAGACTGTTTGCGATTTTGACTTCATAGCAAGAATTAGTTAAAATTTTAAAAATTCTCATGAGACTTCTTCAGAATGGAGGGTTGTTTTATATTCAGAGTCGACTTATATTTGGGTAAATATGGTAATCATTCTGTCACATTGTACTCTCTAATTTTTCTTGGCCATCTATTTCTTTTCAAATTTTCGTGTCATTTTCTTTCTCTGAATTTGTTGATTTCTCCTTGGACAATCGATCAAGGTGTGTTGATAATTTTTGAAATTTCACTTTTGCACTGATTATGTAACCTATTAATCATACCCAGTTTCTTTGTATTTGCTGTCCATATTGATAGTGGAAACCAAAAGTATGTTCCCTACAAGAATACGTTGTGACTTTGAACCTGAGAAGAGATGCTTCATCGCGCCTTTAGACTACCAATTCAACAGCAGCAATAGGTTGAGACAAGTATTCGAATCCTTTTAGTGCCATCATTTTGGCTGGGATTTACAAATTTTAGATGTGTGGGTGGGTGGTAACGATATTTTTAAATTTTCCCAAGTTGAATCAATCAAAAAATATATATTATTATAATACACTTCACCTCTACAGAAATAAAACTAAAAATTAATTTTATTTATTTATTAATGGTGGCAGTAATAAGCTTCACGTATCGTACAACAATGTAACAAGTTATACAATAATTCAGTTTGGTAAAGTAACAATTTTATAATTTGAATTAAAATAATAGATCACAGATTGTACAAGTACATATACATATATACCACACATCTACTCGTATATACCATTCACAAACATATTTAATACGGGCACAGATCCGAGGGGAGGGAAATCCCTTTCTGCCCCCCACCCCCACCGCCCCAAATTTTCAACTATTCTAATTTGTCATGAAACTGTCCAGCAAAAGTGTTTTGGAATAATCATTAAAATGAATAAAAACAAATCATAACATAAGTTGAATTTAGCCTGTGACAGTCTACATAATCAGTAATTATCCCCCCACCCCCAATTCGTCTCTAGATCTGTCCCTGTTTAATACAATTTAGTTAATCGCAAAATTAAAGACTATCCAGGCTCTTCTGAAAGGCGATTTCCTTTTGAAGGCAGTCAGTTGGAAGTGCTTCCCATGCATTTACAATCTGGGAAACAAGTTGTCCTATCCTTGTTTTTTCTTTCAAGAGCTTCATCAAATGTCCTCTAAGTCTAGATTCTAGGGCACTAAAAAAAATTGTTAAATTCAGATTTGTTATAACATCCATGCAAAATTTTAAAAGTTTCTATAATACATCACTCCTACTTCTTCTCGGACTAATGTCAAAAATGATATTATTCTGCATCTTCCTTTGTTGTCAAATTGACATAATTCCCTAGGAATCTTGGTTATCTGCCTTTGCCCTTTTTAAACATGTTTTTTCTTTTGAGAGTGGAGACCAAACCACATGAGTATACTCCAGTATAGGCCTTACATATGCTGGATAGATCAGTTTTACTGTAGAGGAGTGCAATGTAGGGAATGCCTTTCTCACTATTTAACTATTTTTATCTTCATCTGATGCTGAGAGGCCTGATTAACAGATTTGGAGTTATGGTGACATTGCAAGGTAGTCGATAAACGGTGGTAGAATATGAAAAATTTTCTTTAGATATCTTAAGATTTGAGTAATTGAGGTTGTTTGCATCAAAACTGGTTATAAGCAGACAAATATGAAAAAGATTATTTTTTTGTGGGTGGGTCAACTTAATGGATTTCAGGTACATTAAATGGATTTCTTTTTGTCTTATTTGATGTGTCAAAAGCATAGTGTGTTCAAAAGCAAAATAACTTATTCCAGTATTATGAAGCTGTTGGAGGTGATGATATAACTGAGGAGGAGCGTAAAAAAAGAATGGATCAATGTTCAAGACATAGAGACAAGCATCCTGCTCGACCAAGAACTCCTCCAGGTGAGTGAATGCTGTATGATTGTCTGTAGGTGTCTGCAGTTTTTCTCAGAGTCTGTGAACAGGCTTATGGAAAAAACGGCAGATTTTTAATGAAACAATTAATAATGAAAACAAATTAAATTGCTTAATTGATAAAAAACAACTCTATGTAGTTAATGTGTTAAAAAATGTTTTGTTTATTATTTCTGATCTTGATGAGAGAGAGATAATCATCCACAACAATAACAATTATAATATTTATTACTTGCCCAAAGTTAACCTTCAAGAAACCAATTTCCCATCTTCAAAGGGTCTTGCCCAAGCAACTTGGATCACACCTAAACATTTACAACAAAACAGGATACATATATATAAAGAGATGTACTGCTAAGGTGGCTGCCGTCTTGTAGAATGTTGTGTAGAATGTAGAACCTTGTGAGTTCTAGCCATGTTCGCTGTGCGAACACTGGTGAGCCCTGGTGACTGAGGGGAGGTCTCTGCTCCTGGTAGGTCCCAACACACTTTCTTTGGCCTCTTCTCTTCTAGATGGGTGGTCAGGAGCTAATACCCCCAAGGTTTAGTCTGGGTCTTGTTCTGAACTCGAGGATGAGAGGGGGGAGTCATGGCGGGACAGTGCTGTGCCATTCCCCCGCTATATCTTCTTCTTCTGCTTCATGGATTTAGGCCTTAAGGCCTGTTTCCACATCAAGAGAGTGAGTCTCTCCATCTTGTTAAGGGGCGGCCAACATTTCTTCTTCCTTTAGGATTATATGTGTACATTATTTTGGGAATTCTGTTTGGAGGCATGCGTTGGATATGATCATGCCAGTTACTCCTAAATGATTGGATTCTGTCCATCAGATTGAATATATTCAGTTCGGTTCTGATGTCATCATTATATTGTCTATCCAAGATATTGTAACCTGTTGTTTTTTAATGTTCTTCTTATTTCCCACACATGTTATAGAATCTATTTAATTTCCGACTTAACCCCTGCTATATCTGTGTCAATTCTCAATCCTGACACCCCAGTGGGGTGTCACCTTGTTGGACAGCATACTGGGCAAAGGGAGGGTGATTACTATCCATCTTATCGATAGTACATTACCCCCCTGCCTTCTTCCACAAGGAAGAAGTGCCCGGAATGAAGCATTGTTTGAATAGTGTCTTTTTAAAGGATGATAATAGACTGAAGAGGCTTTGTTTCCTCCTCATGACATATGCTGAGAAAGGTAAATCTTTCAAATATGCTAGTGAGAGATGAAATATCTGCTGTTTGGTATGTGCTATAGATGAAGTATGTGGGAAACTCCAAGTGGTGGTGCGACAAAGGAATGATATCATTCTATTTGAAGCACAAATCAATGAGCAAATGAAAAAGATTTGGAAAATCAAGCAGATTGCTGGCCTCCAGGTGGTAGTGACCACCTACCCAATACTTAACCTGTGAAAGGAAGTGGTCAACCATGAGAATTTTGCTGCAGAGAGGAGGGAAGAATTATATTCAATTTTTAAGAGCCAGGGTTGCTGACTGACTTTTACAGGATCAAGAGGAAGAAGCATGGGGTGAGAAACCCTTCCAGTCTGATTGTGACATTTGATGGAAAGGATCCTCCTTTCCATCAAATGTCTCCTGGAAAGGATCTCCTGAGGTTTTTATAACCTCCATGTATGTGCATACGCATATGTGCCTAAAGGTTTAGCCATACACAGCAAAGATGCATGGCAGAAAGCCCAATGTGTGGGAAGTACAGAAAATCTGTGCATGAAACAGAACCCTGTGCTACACCACTGTGTTATGTTAATTGTGAAGGTGACTATCCGGCAAACTCCAAACAGTGCCATACCTTCCTGAAGGAGAGAGAGATCAAGAAAATGAGAGTTGATGAGATGCTGTCAAGGCATGCCAAGGCAAGGGATATTCTCCCCTAAATTCATTGCCATGTTGTCTTAAGAATGGTGAGATGATTACTTCTTGAGACATGATTGTAGAGAAACTTGCTGCTTGTTATGAAAATATATTGAGTTTGGCAAACTATGTTCCAGACTTTCTTTTGCTTGAAGAAAGAATGGAAAACTGCACTTAGGATTTTTTGAGCAAAGCACTTGAGGAGGATTACAATACTTCATTCTCCATGTTTGAAATCCGCTCTGTTGTGATGCTTGTGAAAAGAACCGCCCTATGTCCGGATAAAAAAGCCCCAACTTAATGCTGCATATCTTCCTGAAACAGCCATGTAATTTTACCTGTGGCCCTACAACCATATGTGGGAAGAGCAACCCATCCCTGCACTGTAGTGAGAAGCCATCATCGTTCTTGTTCCCAAAGAAGAGAAAGATTGATCATTGCCATTAAGCTATCGGCTCATTTCTCTAACCAGCTGCTTATCCAACCAGTGCTGGAACACATGGTGAATCAGCATTTGGTCTGGTCCTTGGAGTATAAAAATCTGTTGACATCAATCCAATGTGGGTATAGAAGATATAGGTCATCCTTGGACCACCTTGTTCCGTTGGCAACAGCTGTCTCTACATTGTTTGTCTTGAGGCAACATTTTGTGGTCATATTATTTGAAATAGAAAAGGCCTATGACACTACTTGGAGGTATGGCATTTTGTGAATTCTGTACACCTGGGGATTTAGAGAGAAGCTCCTTCTATTCCTTCAAAACTTGGTTTTGAACAGATCCTTCCTTCCATGTTCTTGTTGGTGATAGATTTTTGAGCTGTCACCCTCTTGAAAATGTCTCCCTCAAGCATGGGTTCTGAATGTCACTGTTTGCCATCACCATAAATGGAATAGTGTTGCTTGTGGTTGATTTTGCCATCTTCTGTTCATCCAGCAGCATCAGAGGTAACTTCAACTGGTGCTCAACAAGATCCTCAAATGGAGCATGCCGACAGGGTTTAACTTCTCTACTACTAAATCTACTGGTTGTGAATTTCTGCAGGATATTCCACTTGCATAGCAATCCAGTCATTTACTTGGGAGGATGTCAGCTTCGATTCACTGAATCTGCCAAGTTCCTCAGGCTCACATTTGACAAAAGCCTCACTTGGTGTGCTAATATTCGCAGACTGCATGAAGCTGTGTTTCCACTTTAATCTTGCTTGTATGCTGAGTGGTAGGTCATGGGAGCCAACCGCATTACCCTATTATGGTTACATAGGGCACTCATCCCTTCAGTTTTGGATTATGGTGTTGTGTATCTGCAGCTCCCTCCACTCTCCAACAACTCAACAGCAAACACCAGGCTGATATCCACCTCCCAACCAATGCGTATCACACTAGCTGAATCGAGTGTCTTCTAGCTGAGGCTGAGGAGCCATCATTAAAAAAAGGCAGAATATTCTATTAGCATCTTAGTGTCGTAGTGATACTTAAGTGTCAGGACTCTTTAACCATCCTTGTCTTTAATTATTCGTCCTGGAATATGACACCTCATATATTCTTTGAACATTACTACCACAGCCTCCAGGTATTCAATTTGGAAATCTTTTGGAGGACCTTAATGCCGGACTTCCCACCTCCTGCAAAACCCCCTAAGTGACCCCATCCTCCCTTGGAAACTCTCCGCCCCAATATTGACCTCAGACTCTCCAGTCTTCCCAAACAAACTACTAGTCCTCTTGTTTACCAGGTGCAGTTTCAGGAAATGAGGAAAGCCTATTTGATTGTTTTTTATTGTATCAGAGTCAACAAATTATATCAGCTGCATTCTCAGTGCAGTGTAGTATTCACTGCTGAGATGTATGCAATTCTTGAAGCCCTAAAATACACGAAGTCAGCAAAGTTGCAGCAAGTAGTTCTCTGTTTGGATTCTGCCAGCTCTCTTCAAGCTGTCACCCATTCTTCCTCAGACAACCTGACGAAAACCATTGAAAACCGGATTCATCGTCGTATTAAGTGTCCTGTAGAGCTGCTGTTGAGTGTAACAGAATACCTTAAATGTGAATTTTATACAAAAGTCTTGCAGTAAAATCGAAACTGAAATTGATCAGGCACAAAAAATATCTGGTTTAGGGAGGTTTCCGTTTTATGCAAGGTTGTCAATTTTGATGATACTTGTGATATTGATGTTTCTGCCCTGAAAGTAGAAAATTACATGACGTAATTATAATTATCCAAATACATTAACATATAATGTATTTATGGAAGAAATCACCAATAAATGAATACTAAATGTTCTTCATTGACAGCATCTGAATTGAAAAATACACACCTTACTGGCTGTATTCCAACTGTTTGCTGACTCTTTCAACGCAAAATGTGTCACGACCCTGTACTATGACTTTCTGATACCTTCATAAAACCTTGAGCAATGCGTGTCTGGTTGAGGGGTTATGATTTTCAACGCGGGGCAGGGAGACATGTGAAGAAAGCCATGCCTGTACACCTTCCCACACTCAGAGTCGGGAGGGAGGGAATTCCCCTATGATCTATGCCTTGAGAGACAAGTGACACCAAGCGTTGAATCCTATGCTGACAGCCAAAGCACCTCTTCTTCATTGTCCGGGTGCCATGACTAAATTGCATGTCACAGGGATAGAAAAGGCTTGCAGATGCATTCATTTCATTAAGAACATCTCGCGTCTCTCTGCCAATTGCATTAAATTCACATGAATTTCGTTTTATAAAGATTTTTTTTTCCTGTAGGACATGAAAAACCGTTCTGTTTTCATATTGGAGAGGTTCCGTTTTGTGCTGTGTAAAATGACATTTAACTTCACGGGCCGGTGAAATTTTCCAATTAAGGCAGGTTTATGGCTTGCACAGGTTCCAGTTTAGATAGATTTTACTGTACCACTAAGCCAACCTGGAATGTTCCATGGAAATTTGTTATTAAAACACCTATTACATCTAATACAAATTACATTGAATAACATCTTTTACAATTAGAATAAAATCATTGTCATTCCAAAAACGAATATAAAGTTATAAAGAATCAACTAAATAGGCAAATATAAAACTTGCATTTCTCTGTGATTTGATGAACTTTGCTTTTGTTAGAAACTGTTTTAACTGTTCTTTTCCTGAATTGCTGAAATTGTAAATGGGAAGATTGATTAAATAAAATTAAAATCTTCCAGATTTTTTTGTCATAATTAATTTAACTGAAAACATTAGTAAATTGTGTGATAAATTTAGAGTTATCTTTTACGAATATTTTTATATTTTTAGAAATAATTTTGAAATAATCTTGGGGGTCTTTTCTTTACAGGTTTCTGGGATGCAGAGTTCCCTCCTACACCAGTATGTAACGAACTGGAGAGAACATACATGGACGTTTTACCCATTGCAAAGAGATCAAAAACAAAGCATTAGGCAAAAATTATTTTATGTAATATTGTTAAATATTTGTAAATATTGTTTGTTCATAAAAGTATAATATTTTTTATAAAGAATTGGTGCATTTTTTAAGATGTGAATGTTGTAGTTGTTACTTGAAATATAAGTACACTGCATTTTTCTATTCTTTATTTTTGTAATTATTATTCACAACAGTCAAATATAACAAAAGGATAAACTTCAGCAATGATGTCTCTGAACAAATAGAGCCAACTACAGAAAATAGCCTGATTTTCAAGAACAAGCATGTTTTGCATCATTCTCAGTACTGGTGTTGCAGCCACTGAAAACAGGTTCTGCACCCTACTGGATAAAAAAATATGTGAAGAAAATTATTAAAATTACCGATGCTGTTCCTTGTCAAAATAAGTTGGAAGATGAGAAAAAGGGTTAGAGCGCAAAAGGAATGTATAAGGCTGCAATGTATAATGAAATAGCTGGTCTTGTGATGTAGGGTTAAACATTTGGCCTATTTACTATCAAAATGGGGCTACTCAAAAAATGTTTACTTGTCGGGAGGGAAGGATTTTCCACAACTGTGGCAAAAGCAGATGAGAATTGAAAAATGAACTTGCTAGGAACATTTGTGAAATAATTTTTACTGGCTGAAGCTCCATGAACATTCCACACTTTGTAAATCATTGTTTCGAGAATATAAATAGCTTTGTACTGGATCCCAACTTTTGGACGGACAGCTCCTGGACTATATATTAATGTATTATTGGCTCATCATGATTATCCTATTGACATGTCAATTTAATTTCATTTAGATTTTGAGGTTCTACTCGACTCTGATTATTCATAAATGCTACAGACTAGGCCTAAAAAGCTAAATATCCAAAAAAAGGTTCAAAAGGATCTCATTTTGATGAATTCATTTTCAAGAAATATAACTCTGGTTCTACTGGCCCCACGCATGTTTCCCTGAATATTGTCCGCATGTTGGCTGGATGTTCTAAGCATGGTGCTCCACATGCTTCCTGCAAGTTCCTCACTTGATCCCTTGCATTCTCCCAGTGGGTTTCCCACAGATTCTGTTTGTCCCCACAAGTTCTTCTGTGTGTTTTTGCATGTTCTTCCCCATATGTCCCTTACATGTTTCCTCCCATGTTCCACTGTATATTCTCCCACAAATTCCACTATGTTCCTCCACATGCTTACCAAATGTTCTCTGCATACTTTTTGATCTGGAAATTAAATGGCAAATTCAGAAATATAATTTAGCTAAATAAAAGCTTTTAAAATAGTTTCACACTGGAACCCAACTTCCAGTCTTTCTGATAACCCATGTCATGAGGTGATGGAACTTCCTAAAATCGTAATAGACTGGCTAAAAACGTCGGTTTTTGTAGATTATGGCATAGAAAATATTTTACTCATATTTCTTAACCCTAGAATACTAAGCGTGATTCAGATTGACTCGCATGGTACATTATGTGTGAGTATGCACAGCCCACACGGTGTACTAGTGCTCTGACTGGTCACCACTGTTTAGTGCCTCTTGAGATCCCACATAGGTTGCATCTCTGCATTCTGCCTGGTTTGTGTGGCGTCATCATCTTCAAAGGTCAGTGAATTGAACTTTCTCATGATTAGAAATAAGGTACTATTTTAGTGTGGGTTGACCTTACTCATCATTAATAAAAGAAGGTATTTTTGTGAGTAAGATCTACTTATAGTTAGTAATAGTGTACTGACCATTACAAATTAAATATACTATTTTTTTAGATGTTTTAAAATTATTTTATTTTAGTAAAGATGGCTAGAAGACTGGTTTAGGAAATATTGTTATTGCTTTATGATAAAAATTTAGAATCAAGCAAGAAGATAATTTGGAGGAAGATGATTTTGACTCATGACAGTGATGCAAATCTTTATTATGAACCACATTCATTAGAGGAGGTTAATGCAGATATTGAAGAAGATTTATTTATTTTACGTCAAAAAAGCAGTTAAAAACTGCGTATTATGTGCCATGGGGAAAAGTGAATTGGGTGCACATTTTCAAAATTCTGTGATCCCTACACTAAGTCATATACTACTTAAATTTTGAAAGGGAGGAAAAAAACAACAAAAACTCCCATGTAGTAAAATCTATTTTCAAGGATAAATAAGCAATACATTTTGGCTCTTATTACTTCCTGCCGCGACAACATGAAAACGATAATTTGAATAATTGTATTTCCCACTGAATTCTAGAAGACGTGCACAGAATATGAAGTTACATTTATGTCCAGAAGCAAAACAAGGGGCCATCTCAGCATTTGCTCAATGGATCAGGGAAACTGGACGAAAAACCTGATCGAGACGGGGGTCATTGACCCGGAATCTATAGTACAATAGTTGTTACAGGTTGTTTATACTCATTTATACAGTCCAAATGGTAAATAATGCATTATGTATCATTGTTAAAATTAGTGTTACTCTTTTTGTGATGCTCAGTATAGTCTCTAATTGTATAGAAACAGTTATGCAGCAGAAACGATTTCATTTGGGATTTAAACTTTTTTATGGAATTTAATCGTTTAATGTCATCTGGCAAACTGTTGTAAAATAATGTACATGTATTGTATGTGAATTTTTTGTAATGAGCTGTTGATACTGTCACCTGATGAATATGATTTCTACGTCGAGTGTTATAGTAATAGACTTCGGCATTTTCTGAAAATATGTTCCCGCCCTTGAGCAAGTCATTTTTTACAAAAAACACTGATTCGTAAATAAAAAGACACGGTAATGGTAGAATTCCTAGATTAATGAAGAGAGGCTTACATGAATCACGTGGGTGGGATTTGGGTATTATTCGTACAATTCGTTTTTGATCTCTAAAAGTCTGGGAGCTATAAGATTGTATTTCCCCAGAATATTATGCCATATCTCAGGCGGGAATGAACATTCGCGAAGTATACACAACGAGCAGTATGAAGGCTGACTGAATTTGCAAGAATTCTGAACGCGTAGCATAATGAACTTAATTTTGTGTTCAATTCATTTAAATGGACGTTCCATTTAAGGGTTGACTGAATTGAGAGACCTAAAAATTTTGTTGCCTTAACATCAGTTAATGGAACACTGTTCATTTTCAATGGAGCACAGAATTGTTTATTTGAAATGGAAAACTGCATTAAAACCGTTTTCTTTTCGTTTACTATTAATTTGTTATTTCGGAACCAATTTGAAACATCTGATATTGTACTATTTACTGTTTCTTTATTGCAAAGGATGTTCGTATCATCCCCAAAGAGAACCGTTTTTCCGTTTCGAATCGTCGAGGGCATATCGTTTACGTAAAGTAGGAACAGAATAGGGCCTAAAATCGATCCTTGAGGAACTCCACATGCAACGGGCGAAGAGTCGGAAAGGTATTTCAACTCTCTGAGATCGTTGTTTAAGGTACGAACATAACCAATCTAGAGCAATACCACGGATTCCATATGAAGGTAATTTTGAAAGTAAAATGTCATGATCAATGACGTTAAAAGCTTTGAGAGATCTATAAATAAGGTGCCTTGTTTTGAACCAATGATGAGGCGTCATCTTTAAGAAAAGAAAATATAGCTGTTTCCGTTGATTTTGATTTTTAAATCCATGTTGGCAATCTGAAAGCGCGTCGTGTTTAGTGAGAAAGGTTGTCATTCGTACGTAATGTGATTCTAATTCGTATTTAAATGTTATTGATTAATTGCGAAAAGAGTTCAATGTGTTTACGTTAATAAATCTAAGCTGCAAACTAATAAATACAAGTAGATTACTATACTTTACCTATTAACAGGTCACAAAATTTACCGCTTTTATATTCGAGAATTTGAAAAAACAAAGCAAATAAGTATTAAGTCTTTGAACCCGTTCAAATGCATGTTTGCCCGTTACACTGTATTTTAAATCAATACCAATATTAATATTACTTCTTTTCCACTGCTTCGGACAATATAAATCTTTTTCGTCTTATCTGTAACAAGTAAAGAAAACAAACAAACATTCTTTCTGAACTGTATCGTCACAAGACTCGTTACTGTCCTGCGCAGCATAAAAATGGGAAGCAGGAGACTTTTTGAGGAGGACAGAACCTAGAAAAGGACTGCCCTCTCTAAAGAAGGACGATTGGTCACCTTAATGTAATCGAGGCTTCTTCCATTCGTTCAAGTGCACTTAGCTTTGGTTTGGACTGTTCTTTACCAGGAAATCTCTGACTAGTATTGAAATCAGCCGAACCGACAATGGCGCTCACTGGAACCTTGATTATACTTGTTTTTTCTAACGAGGCATCTGAGGGTAGTATCTCCAAGATGGAATATGGCACGGGTTTTCGCGTCGTGTCGCTAGAATCGTTTGATCAGCAGTAGTGCTTGATACGGTCGCGATCATGCTACATCTTGTGCGGCAGGACCGAGAATGATGCAAAAAGTCATGCCATATTCCACCTTGGAGACACTACTCTCAGATGCCACGTTAGAAAATCTCAAGTATACATACGCACAGCAGCTAACAATACAATTTCTGAACGAAGTCGAACAGGCTACTTACAGTACAGGCAGCGTGTAAGCGACTCTTACAGTTCTCTCGCCAGTGCTGTGATACGTCATGTGCCTGCTCTGAAGCATTCAGCGTGCGAGGACTTGCTTACTTTCTCACAGTCAGCGTTTAGTGTTGTCGCTCATCTTACTCCACGAAGTCGAGGCGATTCGGTTCGGGTTTGGTGAAGGTTATGAATTCTTACAGTTAAGTAAGCGTAAATGTTTTGATATTTCATTTATCTGTCATATACGTGGTGCCATGCGCGTTGCGATGTGACGCAACAGCGCACTGACCTGTCAGAGTCTCTTACACGCTGCCGGTTCTGTAGGAGTTCTGTGGAGAACATTTGCTGCATCTTGTAATCAGTGGTGCCAGACGTACCAGGATCGTGTTATTTTTACCAGGATTTTAATGAAGATACCATGTACTAGGATGACAACCTTTTTGACAAACTTAGATTTTACTACATGGGAGTTTTTGTTTTTTTTTCTCTCTTTCAAAATTCAAAATTTATTGCTTTTTTATTTTCGAAAATAGATTTTACTACATGGGAGTTTTTGTTTTTTTTCTCTCCCATTCAAAAATTCAAAATTTAAGTAGTATATGACTTAGTGTAGGGATCACAGAATTTTGAAAATGTGCACACAATTCACTTTTCCCCATAGCACGTCATACGCAGTTTTTAACTGTTTTTTTGACGTAAAATAAATTTAAAAAAAATAATAAAAAAAAACCCTGCAGGATGTCATGGTACGCTTGAATACCAGGATTTTCAGTCTATGGTAACTGATGTACGATTTAAGATTCGTGTAATATTTTTTTTCAATAATTGAAAAATAACTCCAATATTACAAATAACTATGATGTTGGTGAAAACGGCCGTAAAAGCATTAAATGTGACATATGATAGTCTTTTTCTAGCATATGCTACAGTAGAAAAAGATAGTTTTCCGTTTAATTTATCGATATAAAATGTATGGATATCTAGTCAAGATTAACTATCTTCCTGTGTGCGTTAAAAACGTAACAGAATTATAATTTGAACAATTTCAGTAATGAAGTCAATTGACATTGGTATCAGGAATTTTAGTGAAAGTACCAGGAGTTCTGAAGGTGGGATATACATTTAATCATCTGGCAACGCTGCTTGTTAATATTATAAGCTCCATTATTCCTATTGAAGCAAGCTCCATTAAAATGATATTAAAATCGATGAAAACAGAGAAAAAATGTATTGAAATTGACGGAAAAGATAAAAAATGACTTTTTAGATGAAAAATGCAAAAAAAAAAGTGACGTAAAGGGTCATTTCCTTTTGTCATAACATAAAATTAATTTCTATACTGAACGCCACTGTTCTAAAGTGAGAAGAAACAAAAGTAATTAAAATCCGCACCTTAGTTATACTTGGGATTTGCTAACGTGACATCTGAATAAAAATGTGTTTAAAAAGTCAGTTCCGCAGATATCCAGCGTTTTCATTATTTTATTTAAAAAGTAAATTAATGACACATTTTTCATGATTACCATCGTGTTTCTCGTCATTTTCTCTGCAGGACTATAGTTTTTAATTTCTCGTATACGTAGTAATATACGTAGTATAGAGAAAGTTATGTAATGCTGAAAAAAAGATGAATTTTGGCAGAAAAGAATTCACTGCCCAGCCTTGAAAACGAAAAAGTTATTAAATGAAGACAAATAATCCTCTAACACGTGGTGTAGCCAGGATCCCTGTTTTGTGAGTCCTTGATACCGAAAAGTCAATTCGACGTCAAAACGTCCGTCCGGGTGGTGTAATTTATTTATTTAACAAATTTATTTATTTATTTATTGAACAAACCTAGCGCTTAAACCATGCGTAGATTTTGTTTCCAAATTGAAGAAATCCCTGTCGTTTTTGCGTGAGTCAAAGCTCTGCGATTTTGAAATACATTCATTAATTTTTTGGGGGAAGCCCTAGAGACATTTTCAAATTTTTCTCAAAAATGGCTCCAAATTTTTTCTTTAAATTTCTTATAAGAATAGCGTTAAATACACTTATAAAGGTGGCATAAGTCCGGTTTGCAGGGTTAACTCTGAATTTTCGGAAATTGTAAAAGTATTAATTTTTTTCGGCAACTTCAATATTTATGATAGAGATTTTTCCTTCAAATCAAATTTGTTATCCATGATTAGTTCTTTCATTAAGGTGTTACACATCTTTTTGGAACTTTTAGTAGTTTCTGCGAAATATTGCGTAAAATATGTGCAATTTTAAAAAATAACAAAAACCAGATTTTCTCAAAAACTGCTCCAAATGTTCCAAACGTCATTGCTCAATTTTTCTAAAATAACACAAACGTAATTTTTATGACGTTAATATTTACATTAGGTTTTTTTTTTAATTTATGAGTACATATGGTTTAAATGATGTCAAATAGTTTCTCGAAAACTCAACAGTTTTTTGCAAAAATGTGCTCAAAATCCCGCATTTTTAGAAACGCTCTAACGCCATTTTCTCAAAAATTGCTCCAAATTTTTTCTTCAATCTCTTCCAACGGATAGTGCTATTTGTACTGTTCCTTATGACGTAAAGTTCTTATTGGTGTATTGATTTGTTTTTTTAATTACACAAACTTACATTTTTTTAAAATATCTCTCACGCTTTTAATAAACGTATTATATTATTGTATTTGCGAGTTTAAGTGTCTCAAATTACTTCAATTGAAGTTTTTCGAGAACACAATAGATTCCTGTCAAAAAGATCTTCAAATTTCGCATTTACAGTAACGCTTAAACGCCATTATCTTAAAAACGGCTGTAAATGTTTCAATGAAAACTGCGATTTAGGACGAGGTTTTACTCTTATTTAATATTCGTAAAGTAATATTTTAGATCTACTATTAGAAAATCGAAAAGTCGAAAAAATTTCAAAAAAATGTTCTTTGAGCGGCGATAGATGTCAACTGGCAACATAATGGTGCAAAACCGCAAAGCTAGTTCACACCAAATAAATTAAAACACTTTACTACGAGAAAGTCTGTGCCATTCTGTAGCACCACATTTGGAACTGTGCACGAGATTCTCCCATAAAAATAACATTGTCCATAAGAGCGATTGTGCCCATAGTATACTCTCTGATTGTGCCTTTACGGTGTGAAAATGAGTATAGACACATTATTATTGGAAACTTGTTGCATAGTAGAACAATTTACTGGTTCCTGTCCTCCCAACCCAAAAAATGAGGGGGGGGGAAATAAGGAAATGGCAATGGGCAATAAACATTTCGAATATCTGTCAAAATCGCGGGTCTGGCTCAAAACTATTTCAGAAGTTGGCGGTCCTGTCAGATTGCCCTCAATGCCGAAATATTAGGCATTTAGCATAGCGTACACGTTGCATTTAGTTCGGCCTATTTACTGCGCTGTCTCGACTGTAGCAAGAGTAAATTCGGTTGCATTGGCAACCCTTCCAAATAAATGACTGGTCAACAATATAAAGCAGTAGACTTCGTCACATGTCAGTGAGCAACTTAGTCGCTGAGACGACTTGACATTGTCTTAGGGCTTTTGGTGGCTTCTTTCTGGCCTTTCAACAACTCTCGGTTATGAAAGAATACTTAGAATAAATGTGATTTAGTATTCTCGCATTGTTTTATGAAGCTTTGTCTGTAACTGTATTTGAATACTGACCTTTCAAAGGTAGGTTGTAAAGTACAATGCTATTTATAATATTGCATTCTTATGACTGCATGCATTTGAATACTTTCTGTAATTCTTTGTTGCAGATTATGTCGGCAAAGAACTTCGGAAAAATGATTAATTATGCTTTAAAAGAAAACAGCTCTTGTATGTATTGTCTATATATCACTAAGAGTTATATTTTTATTTCATGTAAATGTTTTCGAAAAATCTATCAAGGAATATATTACATTAAGAAGTAACAACTTCAGTATTGAATGTGCACTACAAATTGAAAAAAATATTTTTTCCATTAACTCAAAATTACCAATATTTTGAAAATGATTGCCCTGAAATGATTTATAGATCTAATATTGAAGAATATATTGCATTAATAATAAATATACAGCTTCAATATTGAAGGTGTGGAAGTTCTAACAAACATTGAACTTTTACAGTTTTCAAAATTCTAGAAGTTTCAATGATAATCAGACATATGCGATGTTTTAGAAAATCGAGTTTATGCATAAAAAAAGACACAAACTCATCCAAAATTACACGAAAACTACTCATGTTTTGAAAAGTTGTACCTGACGTTAACTTTAATATTTAATTTTGAAGAACACATTCAATTCGTAAATAGTAACCGTAATTTCGTTTCGTAAATAGTAAACCGTATAAAAATAGTAAACCGTATTCGTAAATTCGAAACCGTAAATAGTACAATATCAGATAAAGTACCTGTTAATCCATATTTCACAAATTCTACTTATTTGAACTGATAATGCTACTGAGAGGTTTTGGTAAACGGTGGCATTTTTACCATCTAAAGTGGATCTCTGTGTGTACTTGGGTTTTCGTAACGTGACAGCTGAGGGTATTATCTTCATGATGGAATACGGCACGGTTTTTCGCGTCTTTCTCGATCGGGCCGCTGAAGTCGCTTGATCTGTAGCTCTGATTGATACGGTCACGATCATGCGACGTCTTGCAGCAGGACCGAGAAAGACGCAAAAAGTCGTGCCATATTCTATTTTGAAGATAACACCCTCAGCTGCCACGTTACCAAAATCCAAGTATATTACATACATTGGGTGTATAGTAACAAGATAAGCCACACGCACCAATCTCCAGACGTTATTAGCGGGAGATTTTCTTTCTAGTGAGAGATTTGGATTTAATATAATTTCTTCTTGGTATTTAAATCCAACAGATCAAGTAAAAATTACATTTTTATTTTCTCGACCCTCGACCCGAAATTGTGTTGCTTTGAGGAATTTTATAACGGTAGGACAGACGTTTTAAAAACACTTTTTCGCATTGCGTCCCCCATAAAGGTCTATATCCGCCAAAATCTCGGCATCGTTATTTTCAATTTAAACATTACCGTAAATTCAATCAGTATGTAGTAGTAGTGGTAGTAGTATACGAGAAGCTAGTGAAACGAATGGGTGCGTCTCATGCCGATTCTTATTCTCATGTTTGTCTTTTGAAATGCAGAATGTGGGTATTGTAATGATTTGGAGGAATTGTAACAATTTAAGTGTTAATTTTGTAAGGTTGGCAGTAATATATTGTTCGAATAACATTTGTCTACTTGACAGATCGCGGTTGACAGGAGAGAAAGGATTCCAATATTCAATCAGAGGCTTCAAATTCTGATGTCTTTGCATAGTTGCCGATACTTATTAAGAAAAAAATGAAATCTTACAGCGAGAAGCATTTGTAAATTGAAGAGCGCCATTGCCACTTTGGTTATGCAGCGTGTGTGCGGTTCTGAGTCGTCTACGTGGTCTGTTTGCTCTTATTGCGATTTGTTTCTTGCTACAACTGCTAGTGTTTTGTTCTGATGTGAGAGCGACCAGAAACGACCACGTGTCTGCCCCAGTAAGGGGCAACCGCTCTCCCCAAATCCCAGCTGTCAAGTAGATAGAAATATTCGAACAATAATAGGATATGCACGAAGGTTGGCGATGTCCAGTAGTGCACTGGTGAGTGAACATGATGTTCCCCCACATCACACCTAGGCCAATCTTATTGTCCCCCTTATTGTAGTGAAACAACAAAAAGGTTTTTATTAGGTTTTAGGCGTAGAATTTATTTCCCCACCAGTTTTTCCATATGCTTTAAGGTCCAAAGATTGAGAGAGGGAAAAAGTGGGGATAGGCGGACCTGAGTAACACCATATCCGATTGTTCTCATTTTAAGCTACAGAAGGAATTTCTACGATTTTTGCAGTCTTTTGTACAAAACTGGGTGTTGGAAAGGTTATTTTAGACATTTCCCTTGATATGTGTGCAAAATTAGAGCTTGAAAGTTTCTAATCTGCCCACATCTGCCACCCATTCATTCACACACGAAAAAAATAGTTTTGTTTCAGGGTCCCTGAAATTGACATTATCTCTGAAATATTGATCTCGAATTTTTGGGCCGAATCCAATTCTTTTCTCCTTTACTATGTACAATAGAGGAACAGTGTAATAAAATATCTCTTGATCGTAAATTAAAAAAACAATCGAATTTTCATCTAAATTATTATTATTATAATAAATATTACATGTGACTATATTTCAGTACCGATATTTGTTCTTCCTTCCTAAAGTGTGATATTTTCCTGCTTTCCATTGTAGTTTTTGGGAGTGATCATCCTAAAACTGAAAATAATCATGTGTCTATGTGGTCACTATTGACTGAAATAGACATAGGAAATAGTGGAGACTACACGCCAACTGTGCAATCAAACAGTTTAGTTTCTGAAGTGTGAGTAATATAATTTTCCTGTTGTTTCATTTCACTGAATAAGTTTTTAACATGTTTATCATATCATAGATAATATAATGTACATTCAGGATGATTTATAGTTAAACTTTCCGTACATAACTCTCTAAAGATATAAAAAAAAAACAACAGAAGGGATAATTTCCAGATTAAGGGTCAAGATTCCCATGTGTCTTCGTGTTACAGTTTCCATAAGATTAGTGTTGCCTGGAAGATGAAGTTTATCAAGAGAACGTTCTCACATGGAGGGAAGCAAATCAGGAGAGGTATCTATACTGCTTTCCACGTTGTGAAGGCGCGAAGGGTCTTATGGAGAATCCGCGTTTTGTTGCCGACGCGGGACTCTACAGAACTATGCTTTTTCTACTTACTTTTGCAACAGTCGATTTGGCAACAGTGCGCGATATTCTTCCATAAAAACATTGTTCATGAGAGCCCATTGTGCCTTCACGACGTGAAAATGAGTATAGCGTTCCCGCCTTCTATTCTTCTCCATGTCTTTAATAATGTTCACGCTAATTCGTGCGCGTGCGTTAATTCGTTTTGCAAATACAGACTGATAAGGAGAGAACGTTTGTTTATAAACACCCTGTATATTTATTAAAATATTCAACATAGTATATAATAACTTCATATTTACACCGTTTGAATTTCTCAATTGCACTTTATGATGAAAATATTATTTGCAGACAAGTGATTTCTCAATCTCCTGACAATGTTCTGTGGCATCCTGTAACATTGCTGCATCACATTTGCTCAGATCTTAAGTGGCCTTCTCCAACGTATGTTGTAATGAGTGAAGATGTTACAGCAACAAGACATGTTTTCACTTTGGAATGTAAAGTTTTAAAACACAAAGGTATGATGGAGGATAACAAACTTATTTTTGTTAGTTCTCTAGTCACAGAGTATACGGAACATAATATAATGTGTGTCAGAAAAAAGTGCACCAACTTAGAGGATAGGCACCAGAATAAGTAAATCATTTCTGGGTCTCAGAGACAGAGTTTCCCTTCTAGCGAACGTTGGCACTCGAGTCGCACGGGTGGCCTATATTTTAGGTTAAGGGAGGATATCAGGTCACAAACTTTGTAGTAGGTCTCTCCAATGAAGTCACCTTTTAGGATTTAATAGATTAGTGATTTCGGGTGCGTCAACTGCTAAGGTCATTGTCTCGTGAATGTAGTGCATGTTTTTATCGCGTGAGGTCGCGGTAATCTCCGTTGGCTGGCGAGGTCCGGTGTCGACCAACGTCGGCTTGCGGGATTTTTCCCCAATCAGGTATCTCCCACCAGTGTAGAACCACCCCAGTCGGGAAGCTGTAAACTTCCGACATGAGTGGTATTGTTGTGCAACGAAGTGTAAATAGGGTGAGGATAGGACAAGGCAGTAGAAGGAAAGATCACGCGCGGTCCATGGCCCGTTTGTTAGGGTACTGCTCCGAAATTCACCGGGCAGCCGGCCACTAGAATTCTCCTCCAGACAGCGGCTGAATTCAGCCTAGCTATTGTCGAAAATCCCGCCACCGCCATGACTCGAACCTAGGACCTCCCGGTCAGAGGCACTGCAGTGACTGTTGATGCCCTGAGCCACTTTTGTCGGTCAGATTTTAGGAATAGAAGGTCGTGGAGTGTTGAAAAATGAATCATGGTTTCAGTGTTACACCTGATTACCTTTATTGAATTTCAAGTCAATGGTCTGATTTCATTTCGCTGCGAAAATTGTCGTGTGGAAAGTTCGAGTACTTCCGAGATCACAATTTCAATTGGCGCCACTTCGCTACAGCGAAACCGACGCGCAGAACGGCGCTCCAAATCTTTTCTGCAGGGTTGTTTCAGCGCTCAGTAAATACTTATTTATGAGTGCATGTGTCACACATTGAAGACATGCAAAATATTGAAATAATTTACATCGTAGGGGCACTGTGCATTTAATTTAGTTAAAAATGTCAAAGAATTGTTGCCCTCAGAGTCGTATGTGTGATGAAGCTTCCGCCAGTTCAAATGACGCACGGCGTACGTGGGTGGTGACGTAAAAGTAAATTTTCTCAACGAATAGTTTTACAGGTAAACGAAATCTGATATTCCTCCACGAAATATATGAATATTTTGCCCCAATCATTTTGATCATACTGTGTATAAAAGTAATGTTCACTAGATATGATTTTAATATTTTACTCGCATACTGATTCCGCAGTATACAGAAAGTGTAATTCTTTGGGGGGAAAACCAAATTTCGACAGAAAGATCCAAATTGGCGGGCCCTTGTAATGAAAAAAGTGGTTTAATCTTACCCTTGTTTTTGGTAAATTACTTCCTCTAACACATGTATTGTCAGAATACACGTTTGGTGGACCCTGACACGAAAAATCGATGGACCGTAAAAGCGTCTGTCGGTCCATCAGTGAACAACGCTAGCCACTAAACCGTAAGGTCAACCCATTTTAAATTGCCCTTTTCTTTAAAAAAAAGTCCCAGGGGCTTCATGTAAAGTACCCGCCAAAATTAAAATAATGGTTTCAAATTCAAGGAGCCGTGGCATCAGCCAGATCGATCAAGGAATATCAATTTTGGTGAAAACCCTGCGTACGGTTTAACCACTAGTGTTGTTCGCAGACCGAGGAACGGACAGACGTTTTACCGTCAATTAATTATTTGTAATCAATTAAGTATTTGTAATCAAGGACCCATAAAACATGGATTCTGACTATAAAACGTGTTAGAGGAAGTCATTGACTATATACAAATGTACCCACTTTTTCGTTACCAGGGCCCAGCAATAAGAGTTTTTCTGTCAAAAGTTCACCGTCCCCCCCCGCAGCATTACAATACTACTGCGTAAGCAGTAGTGAGAAAGTAAAAATTACTTCCACTTTACACTTAATGTTAAAATTACTATCAAAACTCAGTTAGCCACCTTTCTGAATGAAATTTCTAATCAGTCATACAATATATCATGGCAAAATATAATGGTCAACATTGGTAATATTTGTAATTTAAAATCTTTATCAAAAGGTTTGAGTTAAAAATGCAATTTTTCGATTTGCTAAATTTTACTTTTCGAAGGTATCAAAACACATTGTGATTGGCTTCTTGAAAACATCAAACTATCAAACATCTGTTAACATTGAATTACACTGAATTAAAAAGTGAAAACATCTGACCAACTCAGGAATTCCATTTCTCTCAAGGCTGTTCCACACACGGCGGCATTGTACAGTGGCGAGCGACTGCTCGCCTAATCCTGAGTACCTGAGGTGCTCGAGGCATCCCTTTAATGTTTATATATATATATATATATATATATATATATATATATATATATATATATATAATAGGGCGGGCGAACACGCATTGTTTGTAAGCGTAGGTTTCCGCGGCCGGAGTCTGAATGTTGTGGGCTGCGACCTTAGGTCGCAGAATGGCGGCCGAAACGTCGGCACCCGTGCCTTGGACGCGGCGTCTCCCAGACAGCCAAGAACATTTTGACGCATTGCTTGGCACTCGGCAAATAACAAGCAGCCCATCCAAACTACTCGAGATTCGGCGAACGGCGCTCAATACTCGTCGAATGCCGAAAATGTGCAGCTGCCATGAGACCTATCAGTTTGAAAGTACTTCCGCTCCAATCCCACTGCCCTCTGATCTGGTTTGATAAGAAATAACGCTCTTATCAATTTCGTAACAATTTATCTTCTCTATAATGCAATACTATAAAATAAAATCTCTTTGATGTTACTAATAAGATTTGATGTCCATATTGTTCTTGTTACACTGCATTTTCTGAAAGCTAAATTGTTTTTATTTTGTGATTTATTTCAGCAAGTGGGGTGGGATTGAGCAAAAGAAAAGCGAAACGATCAGCATCAATGGCACTTCTTGAAAAACTGAATGAAAATGAAGATCTTGGAAAATATGCTGACATAATTTACTCCCAGATGTACGTTTTTGATAAGTAAGTATTCAACTAGTACTTTTCAGTACTATTAGATGTCACGTAATGATTACAATCATTTTCCGATTTCTAATCAGGATGACATAATCTGCGCACAAACAGGACATTTCGGCTCCTATTCCTTATGCCCCACGTGAAAATGGAGAAATTTTCTAGAAAATGGAGAACGATAATACGAACCCGTGAGCAGAATGGCGTCGTACAATGATTGTAGGGCATGGTTAGCACTTCGCTACACGTATCCAACTTGATGGCGAGGCTCCGGTTTTCCGGTGTATACGATAGCCATTAAACGTTCTTGAGACTCCCAAAAGCAGTTTCCAACGCATTTTGTGACAAAATACTTCATTGCCGAACAGTATGTTAGAAAAACAAAAACACGAAATGAATAATTTATTAAAGAAAATTTCTTACACTCTAGATGGAAAATATATTGAACCATTGCTTGTAACTTTGCTTGAAAAAACCTTATTACAAAGTATTGGTTTCTTCAGGCCACAAAATCTCGAAAACTTACGAGCACTCGACCTAATGTCCAACCCGTGGTTGTTCGCATACTTTCTTTGTGGACATTACTGTGTTATTGCAGAAACTTTAAATCAGTTTTTTCCTTACTTTAACCATGGTCGCGGTAAGTTTCATCACCTACATAACTACCGTGCGAAGGATAACCTCGATCCGTTTGGGTTCCCGTCTTAGCTGATGTAGATGTCTTTAAAAGCCAGGGACATACGTGTCTGTAAAGCTGCAGTCCATCGTCTTCCAAAATATTTTTTTTTCACGATATTAATTACCTACTTTAATTTTTCGAATTAAAATGTAAGCTGATTCAAAAGGTACACAACTTTATTGTATGCAAATTGCATATAAGCCTTAGTGAGTGAGGGAGGTTTAGTGGAGAGCCATTTTCGCTGTAATATCCATGCACATTTTGCCCACTAATGGCGAATACAGTGATCGTAAAATTCTTTAATATATCAGACGTAGGCAATTTTATCCTATTTCATTTTATATTTGGTTAATATTTACGAAAAATCGATAGTTTTAAGTTACATTGAGATAAATGAACGTTTTCATGTGCTTTGCTTATTTGACCAATATTGGCTGTGCTGTCACGGCTAAACCGCACGCAAACATGCTATTTGTGTTCAGGGACCCCAAAAAACACGTAGAAACCAAATTTCAAAACTACACCTAAACTTTCCTTTATATTCTCCCATTTAACTGGACGTTCGTCATATTTCCCTTTCGTTCACCGATTTTGCAACATTGGAAGTAGATTCGTGAACGGGGATAGGATAAGGGATTAGACCCTGCAGTGTTATGAGTGTTGTATACAAGAAAGTCAAAAATTTTGGATTTCAATATTTCTTCCGTTATCAAGATGTAATTTCAACGTAATTTCAACGTTAACAAGATGTAGTTTCAATATATCCTTATCAAGATGTAATTTCAACGTATAAGGAAAATCCAACAAAATTGCTTACGACAAAGCTGAATGTTTGGTAAGGAAGTCTCATTACAAATATTTTTTCTCAATAATTACATTGCAAAGGAAATTTGATAGAAACGATTACTAACTTGCTTAGAATCAATTATTAATCATTAATTTAAATAAAGATACTTATTGAAATATTTTGTGAAATTCAAAAACTTTCTTTTAAACATTCTCTTTTATGGAAACAGAGTGTTTTCATTCTCCCAGAATATAGAAGAGCACAATGATGTGTTTGAAATAATTAAATTCTTCTGGAAAGAGATTTCTGAAATAACATCTCAGATATTCAGATCTTATAAAATCATCCATATTTGTTGTTGAGGTGATCACAATTAAGTCTTTAAAGGAGACATAATCAAATATATTAAGAAATTACTTAGACGTGCTTCCACTAACTTTTGAGGATTTTGCACCTTTATGAACCAAACATATTTTCATAATCAGAATGATCACCAAAAACTTTAAGAAGAAATCTTATTTTTATGCAAGTCAGCTGAAGATTTTTTCATGTCATATGTTTGGACCCTGAACTTTTATGTTATTTATTATAAACAAGTTCTTGGTCCTGAGTTGCATCCAATTTATTATTTTCAATTCTGAAAAGAATAAAAGCTAAAGAAATAAAAAAGAAATTGAAATTTGTCAAGTTTTGAATATAATTTAATTCCTTATCAATCGGAATAAATGTTATTTTAATTAAAACTGAATGTTTTAATATCTTACATTTTTTGAAAGAGGAAAATCATTTTATAAACAGATTTGTGCTTTATTTTATTGGTTGATACACAGCAAAGGATTCACATTTCATTGAAAATTTTCTTTTCAGAGATTCTGAAATAGAGTGTTCTTCAGAAGATGGAGGTGCAGGGAATGCTACGAGTGAGCTGTACAAAATGTGTTATGCCCGTAGGTGGCCCCTTCCAGTTTACGGATTACTTTCCATGGAAGGTCCAGTTCACAATAGGCTTTACAGAATTGGGTGCACAATGCCAGGTTTTTCGGAACTAGGTAAGCTTCTATAACGGCACAAGAATTGTTACAATTTTTGACAGGCTTTATTCTTTATGTGAAACGGGAAAAGGGTTGAATAATAAAAATAATAGAAATTACCCATTAGTACCTTTCTATTACGTAATGAATCTGATGAAGCTTCTGAGAGCCAATTATGTTTTGTATGATCTTTTAGATGAGGCATCACATTGTTTTGCAGCTGAAGGTAAAGGTCATACCAAGAGGGAGGCAAAACATGCAGCTTCTGTTGCATTACTTGATAAAATATTAGGTGATATGTCTTCCAATCCCTCTTCGTCATGTACCACGAATTCTTTTCAAGATCGGTGAGTGTACTTAAATATTTCAATTAGAATGGTACATCTACAATTATTACTGTACATCATGACCTCAAAACCAAGAGGTAACTTGAATTCTCGAGCCACAGTTTTTGGCACTGACTATGCCACCGCGGTGCTTATTGGAAAGGGGCTTTGGCATAGCTCAGTAAGTTCCCTTTACCTGAAATTTGTTAAATTATAGAAGAACTCGGGCCAGAGCTGGATTAATTATAAAAAAAGTAAGATAGCTTCTTAAAGCGGTTTCCTTGCTATACTCCCTGAATTATACGGCGAAGGTTGCAACTAATTGGGAAAGACTTCCCTCGCCGTCTATCCGCGGATTGATGGAGAAATGGAAATGTTCTCACCTCTCAATAAGATATAGAATCTGGCCACTTACTACGATAACATCTCCAGTTCCTCTCAATACAACCAGAGGTATCTGAATAGAAAGGGAAGATTGGAGAAGTGTGCATTCGATTTTTCGAGGAGTATGGAGGAAAAATAAAAGGTTTTTTTCTCCATGGAGAAATTTTGATTTGCCCTTGCCCGCGCAAAAGATTCTGGTCCAGAATCAAACCAAATACCAACCAAATGCTAAAGCATCTAACAGAAAAGGCACACTATTTTTCTTCTTCGCCTCTTCAATCGGATTTGGGCCAAGCATACCATTCCTGGGAATACGCGCGAAGCTATCCCAGTTTCTGAGGAAAGAAAAGGAAAATTGAGATAACGCCCAATCTCGCTTACTGGCTGCGCCTGCAGTGAGATTCGTCATTCTTAAAGAGAATGATAATCGCTCGTCTGATCTGGCTTCTGTAACGAAGAAACTTCCTTACACCTTAGTAGGGATTGAACCGTGATAAATTCAGAGAGATCGTAAGTGGACTGTTCTACAGGTATTGTACTTTCCTTCTGCAGCGAGACAACCTATAGAATTTCTAGTAGACATACGCTATCTTGCAAGGAAAACGGATATATAAATTATCAAAATCACAATAACAAATGAATTTATTAACAAATCAAACTTTGGATTAATTATTTCAATTAAAAAATAACACATAACCACAAATGTGAAGAAAAACTGGTAAATCAAGTTTACCAGGTAATTTGAGATCATTTTCAGGTTACAATATTAAAATGAAAGTTGTTGCAATGTTAAAATAATTTAAATTACAATGACAAGATATTGAAATGTAATCACCATTCGCTGCTTAAACGGTCCATTGTGCGATTGTCGAATACGCAGCTTGCTGTCAACATGTCTCATACTCTATTTCATTGAGATTAACAGATTCAGTGCAGAGTAAATTATTGACCGCATATGCATAAAAGTCAGTTCTAGTAAAAAGGTGTTCGTGTTTTTAGATAAAATGTAATTTTCTCATAAACATTGCATGAAAGATAGATAAATCATGAGCCTGTCTTCCAGTATTTTATTCAACATTTTCGGTAAAGGTATGAATGTTTTCAGTAGTGTTTGTGGAGGGGACTTTCCCAGTACCTGTGTATCACGTCCGTATCCTATTCCTTCCATAATCCCTCTCCCTGACTCTGTGTAATAGACCAGTGAGCAAGATGCGTCTCTTTGAGGAAATGTATGTAATTTTCTTCCTACATCCAGAACAATAGTACAAGCACTGAGATGGAGGCTACCATGAGTATGTATGTAATGATACAAACATGAGAGATGCCTAAGGGCTTTTGTTTCGGAGAGCACGAGAGAACTTTCCTCTATAAATTGCCCCCAAGAGAACGACGGGAGGACGTGGTAGGATCCTTAGGTTGCGATAGACGTCCGGCGGGAAGTGGTGGGGCAAACCCAAAATGTTTGCCTTGACTCAAAAGAGGAACTCATTTGTAAGAGAAACTTTGTGAAAATTTGAAGCAGTTCTAGTTCTACATTTTTAAACTTTGATTCTACAAATATGTAGAATATTTCGAAATTAATATTTTGTAGTGGTTGTTAAGATAAATAATTTGTTATGGATGTCAAAGACCTTAGAAGATGAAGCACCGTAAAACCATACTAATAAATCATAGTGAGTAGAAAGGTGAACAAACTTCTAATTTGCTAATCGCTGCACTGGTTTATCAAACAATGAATTATCTGTATCTCAAACCTACATTAAGGATGTCTATAAACTCTTACTGGCCCATTCATGTATGATTTCTCAAATTTCGGAAGATGATGTACATTTGTATTATTATTTTACTTTCCATATTTTGTCTTTTGTGTGTACAACTAAAATGTAACTTCTGATATGTGTAAGTACTTTTCTCTCTCACTTCCATTTATACTGTTTCAGTGGCAAGGAATGTGAGTCTTCACAAAAATATAAAATGTCAAAGAATGCTACAAGTTTGCTGAATGAACTATGTATGTCATATAACTGGGCACTACCAGTTTATGAATATCTTCCTGAATCTGGTTCTGGAACCATGAAACTTTTCACAGTAGGTTGTTCTCTACTGGGTCACACTGAATTAGGTAATGTCGTTAATTATACATTCTTGTTATGAGACATTTTTTAAGCTAATTCTGTAGATGTGCACTTTTGAACTAGCTGTTGAAGATTTTCCCATTATTTGGGAAATAATTTGCGTTAACGTATTTTTTACGGTAATTAAACTTCATATAGAATTTTGCATTGAACCATTTGCAACTACTATATTTTATAACTTACTTTCCTGATCTGAATCAAACTTCCTTTCAGAATATGTTTACAATTTTATGTTACCAGCACGACCCCTGAATTTTGCTGGAAACAGCAAATTCAATTACAATCTTTCGTTAAATAAGTATCCTAAGTTTTCGAAGGAAAAGTTATTGAATCTATACATATCTTAGTAAACGGTTAATAACAAATAAATACGTGGTTAGGCGGAAGAGCGGGCCTGATGGCCCGAGTCTTGCCACATAAATAAAGTCATTATTATTATTATTATTATTATTATTATTATTATTATTATTATTATTATTATTAACAATTTTGTTTTTTGCGATCAGTTAAAAAATTTTAACATATATCTTAGCCTGAAAACACACGAATCTTGTAATAACATCACTTATAAGTATAGTGTTCATTACTATATTGTTTCTCGATATCACGTTTCAAGTGGACCTCATTGTAATCATGTTAACTTATCCAAATCTGAACACTCGTTAGAGAGATAATGGCTGAAAATAAATAAGGGCTCTGAGTAGAATGTGAAATTCCTATGATCTAAGTTTAAAGTGGACCTCGATTAACCATTTCGCTGATAGAGTATTGATTTATCTAAATCCGAGCACTCAACTTGAAAATATGTAATGGCTAGGGCACGGCATCCTCCCGAGATTTATACACGTATGGGTGACGGGTTTGCATTCCTCGTGGAGCACAGGCGATATGAGTTGATTGATCTATCTGGACGATTATTCCAGCACACCGATAGCCGATCGTGAAAGCGATGTAAGGTTATGGGTTGGTCACTAATGTTTTATGATCAGGAAATTATTGTGGGATACAATGGGCACTACCCAAGCCAAAAATACTAATAAAATAATATTGACTCATTTAGCCATTTGAAATTCCGCTTCTTTGGTGCAGACGTTCTTACATTGAAAACTAACATTCTTTGCTGACTCATTGAAATAATTTTTTTCGCTACAACCTAATAATATTGAATATCCTAATTAGTGTATAAAACTATATATACATTATTGTATATAATACATTATTATATACAAATACACTATATAGGCACTATTACAGAATGCGCACGTTTTTCGTATGTTCTTAAAAATCTTATTTTTAGGTACTGGTTTTACCAAAAAAGGAGCAAAGCATGCAGCTTCATCAGCACTCCTATTAAAAATAAGAGAATATCTAGAAGATTCGCTTCCAGTTTTCAACGATTTCAAAGAGAATCCATCCAGAGAGTAAGTAATGACTTTCAGAATTGGCATTCATTTGAGTAACACGTCAAATGAATTAAATCATTATTAAAAACAAATTTGAAATATTCTTCAAAGGAATTTTGTGAGTCTACAAAGGTAAACTTTCTCTGGATTTAATTTCCAACTAACTTATTACCCGGCATTGTTCATACTTATCACATTTTCACCCAAGTAACCTTGCATTTCCTTCCGCCTGCCCCCACAGACCCTGCCCACCCTACTCGCTCCTCCCCGCCCCGCCACGCCCCGCCACGCCCCGCTACGCCCCGCCACGCCCATACTCGTACATCCCTTTTTGCTTTCTCCCATCTACTAGTAGATAATAAAGTTACGTTATTCCACAGGAGCCTAGAGATGCAACATCACATAATTTCCCGCATTATTGGAAATAGTTACGCAATATTGAAAAATTGCAATTTCTGCCCCACCTCGGCTATAACTTCTAAAAGTACCAAATACTTTGATTTTACTTTCAAAAATTGCCAAAATTCAATTTTTTTCGGTGTGTTCCTGATTTAGGATATAGATTTTTTCCGTAATAAAATCTGTTCTTCAAAGACGGATCTTGAAATAAAGTCATGTACAATTAAAATTGTTCGAAAATATGAATAGTTTTCGCGTAATTTTGCGTGAAGTATAGACAATTTTTATTTTTGTGAACAATTTTTTTCTGAAATAAGGATCAAAATTTTTTATTTAAATTTTCTCTTCGTATGAATCAAAGTACGAAAAAAAACTGGCGATAGTTCCATTTCCGCCAAATTCTGTATTTTTGAAATTTGCAAAAACTTAATATTGCAAAAATAGAAATATTATCTTAAATGAAATATGTTTAAAAGAACATTTCCCGTAATTTCTCTTTGAAGTAAAAAAATCCTTTCGTCAAAAACGGCTCTTAAGTTTTTTTCTTTACATTGTTTCCACGAATGCAACAAGGGACGCTTAAAAGAATGGACAAGACTCATTTTCGTGGAACTCTGAATCTCCGAAAATTGCAAAAGTTATAAATAATGCGAGAAAGTATGTACTGTTAGCACCACTAGTTTCTTAACATTTTTTGCTCTAATAGAGAGCCAAATATACTTACATAATGGCGCAGGCCAACATTATTTTATAACCCCTAAATTTTTGAAGATAGCAAAAGTTAAAAATGTTTTGATCCCATCCAGCTCCCAGATTGAAAATACGTCATACCAAAATATTTCATCTTCGTTTGACCGAGTGCTCATTGTACAATCTCCACGCTGGATTTTTAATCACTGAATCTTTACTACAAGTCTTCTACTTCCTCTTCTTCAGTTTCATCTACTGAACACTTTTCAACTGTTTCAGTGTCAACTTGAATTGATATTTCTTCCGGGCGCAGGCAATTCAAATTGTGAAGAAACTTCTGGGAGCTCCACAAGCCACAAGGACCCTCGTCTTCTGAACGATTTTGCATCGTTCATTCTTTCTTCGCTTTCGCTTTTATTATCCGACATTTCTAAACAAGTGCTACACACGTTTAGTGGTAAATTTGATTTATTGGACAGCCAGCGTTCCGAGAAATACAACTTTACTAGTTCAGCAGTCGGTATAGGAGTTCCAATACTGCTGCACACGTGATCAAGTTGTCTTAGTCCTTTTTATTCTTTTTTCATTCAAATTCCATGTGAGCAGACAAAGTGTGTGCAATTGTTTTCAATAAAATAAGTTTTAAATAAACGGTGATTTATTTGTAGGAAAACTCACTTGACAACTACATTACAGATAGTAATTTAACAATTTTTATCAACGACCTCTTTCCACCACTATTCAACTACAACAGACCCTTTCCTCAGAAATTTCCTTTCTGCTTCTCCACTGCATGCTCATAGCTGCCAATTCTGTCGTTAGTCCTCCCAATTTCACTATACCAGTCCTTCAATTCATCCCAATATCTTCCCATCCCAACATGTATGATCTAATCATGAGATCCTAAACTATGTAAGAACTAACTCTTGAAAGATGTTTAGAGAGGAGAGTTAAATACCCAATACGCCTCTTTTTACTTTCTCGTATATGTACGTATATAAAGAGTAATATAGAGAAAGTTATGTAATGCTGCGTGAAAAAACAGCGAATTTTCGAGAGAAACAAATCATTGTCGGGCCCTGAAAACAAGAAAGTTGATAAAACCAGTTGCTAAATTAAGAGAAAAGCATTCTCTAACACGTGGCGTAGCCAGAATCCCAGGTTTGTGGGTCCTTGATGCCGAAAAAACAATTGAAAGCAAAACATCCGTCCGTTCGTCAGTCCGTCCGTCCGTCTGTGAACACTGCTAACGCTTAAACAAATTAGTACGATCTTTTCCAAATTGAAGATTCTCTGGGTTGATCTGGCTCTACTTGAAGATTTGAGATTTTGAAAAACTTTCTTTAAAACATTCTTCTTTAAAATGGGGGTTCTTTAAATGAAGCTCCCCCGGACGTTTTCAAAATTTTCCCAAAAACGGCTCCAAACTTTTTCTTTCAATTTCTTGTAAGAATAGATTATAATACACTTCTAAAGGTGGCATAGGTTCCATTTTCGCGATTAACTCTAAATTTTCGAAAATTGCAAACGTTTGATTTTTCGGCGTCTTCCTACAACTATAAAATTGAAGAGAGAGATTTTTCCTTCAAATGAAATTTGTTGTTCATACACGTTCTTTCACTAAGTGCATGTAGACTTTTTGAAAATTTTAGTAGTTTTCGTTCAATAGTGCGTGCAATATTTGCAATTTTAAAAAATTACAAAAACAGATTTTCTCAAAAACGACTCCAAATTTTTTTCTTTAAATTTTTGTAGGGTTAGTGTCAAACTAACCCTATACGACGACATAAACTCCATATTGCTCTATTCTTTTGTGTTTTCAAACACTAAAAATGTAATTTTTTTGACTTGTCTCTCACGTCGGTGATATTTACATTAGAGACGATTTGTTCTCATTATTATATTTATGAGTACATGATCTTTAAATGTCAAAAACGTTTCTCGAAAAGTCAACAGTTTTCTGTGAAAATGATCTCAAAATTGCACATTTTCAGAAACGCTCAAACGCCGTTTTCTCATACATGGCTCCAAATTGTTTCTTCAATTTTTTCCAATAGGTAGTGATAATTGCACTGTTTAATACGACGTTTTACGTACGTTAATCGACATTAATACGTCAATTTTGGTTTATCATTTTGTTTTTTCAAAAATTGCACAATGTAATTTTTTGAAATATCTCTCGTGCCGTTAATATACACATTTCCATTGATTTGTATACATTATTGCATTTGTGGGTGAAAGTGCTTCAGAAGGCTTTAAATTAAGTTTTTCAAAAACTCAATAGGTTCAGTGAAAAAGAGCTTCAAATTTCGCATTTACAGTAACGCTTAATCACCACTTTCTTAAAAACGGCTTCAAATTTTTCAATGAAAATTGCCATTTAGGATGTGTTTTTTCTTTATTAATATTCTTCAAGGAATATTTCGGTTGTACTATTAGAAAAGCAAAAAGTTGAAAAATGTCAAAAAATGTACATTGGGTAACGATAGATGGCAGTTGGCCAGAGGATTGAGCAAGACCTTAAAGCCAGACTACACCAAGGAAATTAGAAAATATTACTACGAGAATGTCTATGTCACTTTGTAGCACCTCTAGTAATTATTAAATAGCTGACCCAGCGAACTTCGTACCACCGTATTTTCTTTTGTTCGTGAATATTTTCGAAAATCCAGAAAGACGTTTACTATTTATGCCCGCCTCGGCTTCACACAGGTGGCGTACAGTCGCGGACTAAGGAAATGTAACACTTCCGGTAAATTCAAATCAGTCAGATTATGAATAATTCTATATATTGACACGTTTGATGTATGGAAAGTGATTAACCCGTAAAATTAAAAAGTCCCAGAAATGTTACACGGTAAGTACTTAATGACAAGAAATGAGACAAAATCTTTCGTTTATAATAGGAACACGTAATGAAATAAAATTACAATTTAATAATTCGACCAGAACTATTGTAATGCCTTATAATGTACAATATTTTTCGTTTTTCCTTTCGGAGAGAAAACAAATAGAGTCGATGGCTTGCCGACTCTCGAGCACGCGATGTACAACTGCCAATCCGAAAAACACGGCAATTCAAGGTTTATTCCACCTACTTCTAACGACTGACCTTGGGATTTATTAATTGTCATTGCGTATGCAAGGCGCACTGGAAACCTGACAAGATTAAATTCAGAAGGAAAGTCAGTTGGGATTAGTGGTATTCTTGTAATAAGCACATCCTCGCATTTGAACTTTCCTACGATTATAGGAGCTTCAATCAAAATTTTCATATTTTTTTTAACAGTGGGTCTTGTTCCGTTGCAATTTTGGCTGATTCACATTGCGTAACATAATTATCACAGAACCAACCTTGAGCTGTAAATTGTATGGCGATAATCCTGACTGAGAAGCCTCACTGGTGTCGCATTCTTATCGATAACAATAAATAACGTGACGATAAACCTCTAAACACGTATCAAAACACACGAAATACCGTTTTGCTTTTGCAAAAGAAACTGGAATTGTATATGAATTAATGTCAATCTATCCATACTGTCAATATGTTTGAAGTTATTAAGTGCTGTCTGAGCAACTGAATGTTAATCTGCCAAAGTTTGAATATATTGAAGACCTCTCACAGACTTCTGTCTCATTCACTTACTCACTTTGCATATTATGAAATTTAAAAAAAAATTCTATTAGATTTAAAAAAAAATTTCTTTTGTACAAACCTAGTCCTGACAAACACAAGAAACTAGAGGTACTACAGAATGGCACAGACTTTCTCGTGCTAAAGTTTTCTAATTTTCTTGGTGTGCACTGGTACTGTAGTCTTGCCCCTCCTTGCCTGTTGCCACCTTCCGCCGCCTAGAGTACATTTTTTTGAACTTTTCAGTTTTCAAGTAGTAGAACCCAAATATTAACTTAATAATATTAAAGAAGGCTAAAACTTCGTCATAAATAGCAATTTTCATTGAAAATTTTGGAGCCGTTTTTAAGAAAATGGCGTTTAGCGTTACTATAAAAACGAAATGGCAGCTCTTTTTCACAGGAATCAAGTTTTCGAAAAATTTCATTTAAAGGCATTTGAAGAACTTCTACTCACAAATTCAGTAATGTATAGAAATTCATTAAAATGTGCATATTAACGGCGTGAGAGATATTTGAAAGAAATTACATTTGTGTATTTTTTGAAAAAACAAAAGAATAAATCAAAATGAACTTCACGTCGTATTAATCAGTGAAACTATCACTAGCCATTGGAAAAATTTAAAGAACAAATGTGGAGCCATTTTTGAGAAAATGGCGTTTAAATGTTTCTGAAAATGCGGAATTTTGAGCTCATTTTCACAGAGTTGAGTTTTCACTGTTGAGTTTTCGAGAAACTTTATTTCACAGAATTGAAAGAACAAGTACTCATAAATATAATAACGTAAAAATATCGCCTATAATGCAAGTATCACCAACGTGAGAGACAAATCAAAAAATTAAATTTTTTAAAATTTTTGAAAACGCAAAAGAATAGAGATTATGGTGTTTATGTTATCGTGTAGGGCACATTTGACAGTATCCCTAGCAAAAATGAAAAGAAAATATTTGGAGCCGTTTTTGAGAAAATCTTTTAATTAATTTTTTTATATTTGCATCCACTCTTGCAAGAAAACTACTAAAATTTTGACAAAAGTCTACATGAACTTAATGAAAGAACTATTTATGGGCAAGCAATTTCATTTAAAAGAAAAATCTGTGTCTTCAATTTTAAAATTGTAGGAAGACGCCGAAAAAATTCAAACTTTTGCAGTTTTCGAAACTTCAGTATTAACCATGAAAATTGGACCTATGTCATTTTAGAAGTGTATTATACTGTATTCGTGCAAGAAATTTAAAGAAAAATGGAGCCGTTTTTGAGAAAATTTTGAAAATGTCCGGGAGGCGTTATTTAAAGTGACCCCAAATATTGTAAAAAATGTTTTTCAAAATCTCAAAGCTTCAACTAGAGCCAGATGGGCAAAGGTTTCTTTAATTTGGAAAAGATCGTACGTGTGATTTAGGCGCTAGCAGTGTTCAAAGACAGACGGACGGACAGACAGAGAGGTAGACAGACGGACGTTTTGAAACAAGAAGAAGAAAAAACAAAACACTTTTCCGGTATCCGGGCCCCCAAAACTTGTTTTTCCGTTGAAATACCGAAATCGATTTTCCGCAGAATTACATAACTTTCTCCATCTACATATATTACTCCGTATGTACGTATGCATACGAGAAAGTGAAAAGAATTATCAAATTTGGCGCAGTCGTTCGAAAGTTATACATTTCGGGGATTCATTTTTATTTATATAGATGTATTTATTCCTTCCTTCTTAATTCTTGTTTCAACCTTCTCACAGTTCTTGTATCAACAACACCATAAAACGTTTTCTTAGTTATGTTTTTAAAGGTTTGATATTCAAAGGTGTATTATAACTATACCTTTATCTCCCTGTATTATGGGAGATTAATACATTTACCATGAAATATTACAACAATTAAACCTTATTTTCTTCATTTTAATAGGAAAATAAAGGCAGAATGTTTGTGTCATACCGAAATTCCAAAAGATCCTATTACTTCACTTCATGAGACATGTGCCTCCCGAAGCTGGCCCTATCCTACTTACAAACTTCTTTTTGAAGAAAATATACCAGATAACAAGAAAATATTTACTATTGGATGTTTTGTTTTGGGTTATACCCCATTAGGTACGTTGTTGTTTTGTTTTATCTAATGATGAAAAATGTTACGTTTTTACATTAGTTACATTATTTGCATAAGTATTGGAATCACCTCAACAATATGATCTGGAATATCGGTCGTTAAATATAGTTAATATATAATATAATATATAAAGTATAGTTAATAAATATAGTTATGATTGGTGGAGGTGGAGAGGACATGCAATTCAATTTTTTTTTCACCCGAAAATCTATTTTTATTTATGTAAGATGGATATGTCACGCGTAAGTCTTACATGAGAAGCCTTTGTACAAGCCTGAAACAAAGGAAATACGTCAGGAGTAATATCTGCCGATCCGGAGATCATTAAGCCCTTTTGATGATCTTTAAGCCTTGCAAAATGGCTGAAAAATTGTTCTGGAAATGTTTTGCTCGTAAAGGAGAATGGGCATTTATACATACTATGTAGTTTCGATTTTTATTAAAACCTTTGACAATTAAAAAAATGTAAATCTTTATATTTAAAACACTAAGGGTTTTCGTTTAGAAAGAAGTTTGAGTTTTCCACTCAACCGCCTGTCATGGTTTTTACTTTAAATGAAAGAGAGCTCGAGATGTTTTATCGCGTATTATTTGTTATTATAATTATTATTAACACCTAGTTTTATATGATAAACACTGCATTTTAATAAAAGCACAAAATTAATGGTACGAACACTTATCTACTGTCATTTGTTGATTATTTAATTGTAATCGAATAAGTAAGGTTATTGTTAGAGAATCTAATAGAGCTAGTTTTCTGAAGTTAGAAGAGTGGTTTTAAATACAAAGAGCATTTAGTGTGTGTGTAAATGCAATGTCTATCAAAGGTTTGACACATATGTTCTTTGAAAGAAAAAATAGTAATTATAATTATGTGAAGCATTACCCTTAAGGTAAGATGGACAGCAGGATTTCTTGGTCATACTTCCTTACAACATACATGTCCAGATCCTATTATTAACATACCTGTAAATATACATTTCCGCTACATTTTCAGAAACTTATTGAACTCTTGGTTCTCTGCAAATTGTGATATTATCCGCGCACGCTTTCTTGGACCCTCGCCTCGCTAGTTACGAGAGGGGTGAGGAGTTTATTTTGGCAAAATGAATTTTATATCAAATTTGTAATTCCTTTTTCGATGCAAAATAGTGTTTGTTACACGAACATTTTGGGTCATCAGACGTTATCTACACCGCCCATTGCTATTGATGTTTAATTCAACTAATGACAAAGGAGTGGGGAAGGTATTATGGGGTTCAAGACAACTTGCGCCTATAATAGTAGGCCTATTGTTCCTGAATGTGTAAACCTCCCTATGTCATGGGTTCCAGAGACTTAATACTGAACGACATGAAACAATATTTTGGGGATTTTCTTTTTCCGCATATGAATATGCAGAAAGTTTCTTCAGCGTCCTCGTCCCACACATACCTAATTTTCGGCGTGAATCCTTCGTTCTCAAAATTTTAAGATATACCCCAACGTTTCAAACCATGTGCATTTTTCAACCACATTGAATCTTCTAGTTTGGATATTTTCTGCATAAATTCATTCAACTGTAGATCTTTACATGAAGTCATTTACCTTTTTAAACATCTCAATAATTTTTGAGTAACAGCATCACAAGGAAGAAAAGTTTCGATATTCCTCGCATTCTCACTAGTTTTGTTTTACTTTGAGTTGATAAAAATAAATTGACATGTTTCAAACAGTTTATAAAATTAGCAGAAAAAGATGTTCCCTCTGCAAAATAAAGCAGAGAAGAATAAAATGGTTGGTAATTTACATCGTGACACCTAACGTGTAACGTGTAACGTTTTGTTAATCTTTACAATTTCAATTATTTCTGCAAGTAAAATTTATTTTAAACATTTTTATGAGCAGTTTGATAAGTATTGGATTTATGGTTATTCTTAATGATGTTTCTAGTGAAGGGATCTGGATGTAACAAGAAGAAGGCCAAGCATGCTGCGTCTCGTGCATTACTCGACAAGATTAAATCTAGTGACGGAAATTGTGGTTCTCCTTTGCATTTGCATAGTAAGAACTGCATATGCGATTTGTAAGTCGATTTCTAGAATTTTCACCATCTTAGAATAAAAAAATGAAAGCATCATTTTATAATTTTTTTGCATAGAAAAATAAGATAATTCGTGAGGTGCCCATTCCAAAATCTAATAGATAAACATTTTTTTATAAACTAGGGAGAGGTTTTTAAAGAACCTTGAAAATACATCTCTCTGGTTTTGGATTTCGTTGACACAGACAAGAAAAGCTTTTTCAGGAGTTATTATACTGTAACGGGTATGCGTGGGTTTATTTATTTATTTTACGACAAAAACAGTTACGTTAAAAACTGTGGTTTCAACCTGACGTTATGAAATATGCATTTTCTACCACCTAACTTCATTTAGGGTGCATGTCCCTACATTGACACATAGAATTTTACCTCTGTACAAAGAAGTACAGAAGTTTCCGAACAGAGAGGTACACCCGTGAAATTCAGTCGTGTAGAATAGCAAGTAAATAGTAAAGTCACATTCAGTTGCAAAGTCTACACGTCTCTGAACAGGTAGGATAGTATCAAAAAGAGCCGAACCAGCAAAAATATAATGGAATATCCTCATCCTGTAAGTGATGGTATGACAAACGTTTCTTAGAGGTCTTTGGTCCCAAATTCTAAGTTTTAAGGCCCTAGAACGCTTCATTTTGGAGTTATATAACTACATAAATTTAAAAAATTGCTGTCCAAGGGTTTGCGGTTTTCATTTTAAAATTCTGTAATCGCGTGTATCTTATCGAAACGTCACTAACCGAAATGCCATTATTCGAGTCATGAGAGGCCGATCATGAGGTGTGTGTACACTAAAAGTACACTAAAAAGTGCTTTTTCCAATTTCGTCCTTTTTAGTTCTTTTAGCCGTTTTGTCCTTCATTGCTTTTGAGTAATTTATACTTTTTGTCCTTTTATACCGTTTTGTTCTTTTTTTTTTTTTTTAATTGTAGTTCTTTTTACGGTTGAGTCCTACTTTAGTGATTTTGCTATTTTCAGTTATGTTTAAATCTTTTTAATCCTTTTTACCTCTTTTAGTTTCAGTTCTTTTGATCACTTTTAGCCTTTTTTATTCTTGTAGTTCTTTTTTTTTATCTCTTTTTTTTTTTCTTTGTTTTTTTCCTTTCCTTTTTTCCTTTTAGTGATTCCGGGCGCGTCAACAACTGAGGTCTTTAGTCCCGTAAGTGTATGTTTTTTCATCGGGAGGTGGCGGTGATCTTCCCCTATTGGATGGCGAGATCCGGCGCCGACCGAACTTACCGTTGACTAGCGGGGTTTTCCCCAACCAGGTATCTCTCACCAAAGGGCACCGCCCCAGGCGGGAAAAGTTCTAAGTTCCCGACCAGTCTCCCGAAATATGTGTAGTGCATCTAGTATTAATTTGTTATTCCGAAACCAATTTGAAACATCTGATATTGTACATTTACGGTTTCTTTATTGCAAAGGATGTTCGTATCATCCGTAAGGAGAACCGTTCTTCCGTTTCGAATCGTCGAGGGCATATCGTTTACGTAAAGTAGGAACAGAATAAGGCCTAAAATCGATCCTTGAGGAACTCCACGTGCAATGGGCAAAGAGTCGGAAAGGTGCGTACGTAATGTTCCATCAATCCAGTAAAGTATTTCCACTCTCTGAGATCGTTGTTCAAGGTACGAACACAAGCAATCTAGGCAATACCACGGATTCCATATGAAGGAAGTAATTTTGAAAGTAAAATGTCATGATTAGACATCGGATGTTAAGGGAAATGCCTATTTTTTCCTAGCGAACTTATTTAAAGGCTGATAATATATGTGCACGAATCATGACACATGATGACATATGACAAAATTTTATAATGCTTATATTTGCTTTTTTTTGCTTAAATGCCTTTTTAGGACTTTTTTTGGATGGACTTAAATGCCTTTTGGACTTTTTTGCTTTTTATATATTATTATTATTACACAACGCTGTGTCAGAAAATAGGTCATGGTCCAATGTGACGAATGAATACGAAACCTTCAGTTCACGTCTTTATATTTTAAAATATGAGAGAATTCCTAAAAGTATACCAATAGATTTTTCTCCATTTCCTTATTTCCTAAATACCAGATATGATTTGAAAACGTGGTCGATTGACTTTAGGAGGCGCCAAGCATGCAATAATGCAATGATGCATTTTTTAATACTACAAAGAAAGTTTATCGCAGTGGGCAATATCTTTCGTATGGACACTTCACATCCTCACGTGCCTACACCAGCTAGCAGCAAGTATTCCATCCTCTGTGAATCCACTAAGTCAGGTCAGTGTGATGATGCTGCTGATCTTCGAGAAAAACGATAGGGCGTCTTTTCGTTTCGCTTGTGTGGTTATTTGATCGCTTCCGCTGAAGATTCCGTTCAGTAGCAGTTGCACTGTAGCAAGAGTTGGTTGTGCGTACGATAGTTTAGGTATTTTTAAAACTACAATGACGAAACAGGAGCAAATAAAGCTTCACTACTTCGTCAGTGGGTGACGGAATATTCTTGCTACACCACCGATGGTAGCATTATACTATGCCGTATTTGTGATAAAACGGTAAGTTTTAAATTTTAATTTATATTATTTTTCCTTTAAATTTTTCAAAGAAGGAAAATGTTTATCTTTACACGACAAAACCATTCGTTTTACAATTATTAGTATTATCCATGAATTAGTTGCAAGATGTTTATTTCTAGATATCTTCAGAAAAGAAATACCACCTTTCGCAACATGAAAAGACCAACATTCATCAAGCTAACATCAAAATACAACAGAAGGCTGTCGACAGACGTTTTGAAGCTGCATCTTCCACATCGAGCAAACAAAGTCAGTTTTTCTACGACATGTCAGGCTTTGGTGGTGCCAACATCCCATCGGAACGCCATTAGAAAACCCAGTATTTAAATCTTTCTTGAAGAAATGTGTAAACAGGCGATACCGTCGAATCAACTCTGCGAAAAAATTATTTGGATTCTGTATCAAGCTGCTAACAGATATTCGTACCGACATGGTGACCATTGCTCTCGGTTGATGAAACGACGGACCCGTTAGGGCGATACGTTGCTCACTTAATTGTCGGGAAACTGAAGCGGAGCATGATGCGGGTGCTCCCGTCTCTTGTGCTCGAAGTCACTGGAAAACAAATTCTGAAACAATTGCTTATTTTGTAAATGCAGGGTTCAAAACTCTAATGGCGTTTGGCATACTCAATGTAAGGAATCGAAGGTACTTATACTTCTCACAGACGCAGCGCCTTATGAAGTTTGCGCCGGGAAGCTTTGAAACCCTTCTATCTAATCTAACCCATTTGACATGTCTTGTTCGCGGGTCTGCCGTGTCGCAGAAGAGGTTAGGAAAATGTTTCCTTCAGTAAATAAACTGATTTCGTCAGTCAAAAAGATTTTCTTAAAATCTCCCACAAGAATTTTTTTCGACAGAAGTTGCCAGAAACACCTCTGCCGCCCGAACCTATAGTAACTCGATGGGGAACTTGGTTGAGGGCAGTGGAATATTACAGTAAATATTTTGAACAAATTGCAGCTGTGAACGAACTCTCTGATGATGATACAGTCTATACAAGACGCCAAATTTGTGCTCGAAATGAAGATCTTAAAATAATCTTGCATATGTAAAGTTCAAACTTGTATTCCTTGCGGATGTAATTGAAAAATTAGAAACTAGAGTTTTGACTTTATGTAATTCCATGTCAATATTTGTGTCAGCAGTAGAGCAGTTAGAAAAAGTTCCAAGTGATCAAGGAAAACGAATAAGCGAAAAAGTTAAAAATGTTTTGAAAACAAATCCTGGATATGCCAACATAAAGTCAGTAAGCGAAATTTTAAGTGGAAATAAATGTAAACTACCAGAATGTTTCAGTATTGCTAATGTTTCAGTTCTAAAATATATTCCAGTCACATCAGTAGATGTTGAGAGATCCTTCTCTGCATTCAAACTGCTTTTATCTCCCAAACGTCACAAATTTGAAATTGAGAACCTTGAAAAGTTACTGACAATGTATTGCAGTGCAAACTACAGGTTTAAAATGTAAGAGAGTTGTAATGAATAATATGTAAATCTTATTTAATATTAAAATATATGTACCTTGTTTTGTGTATTTAAATTAAAAAAACATTATAGAAAAACAAACAAATTTTCATTTTATTGTATAAAATACCGCAGTTCATTTTTTCTCCTTATTTTTGACATTTCAGTGCCTTTTTATGCGCCTAAAAGACGATTTTTTAGCCCAAAATCCAATATTTAGTCATGATCAATGACGTCAAAAAGCGCACAGAGATCTAGAAATAACATCAATAGGTGCCTCGTTTTGATCCAATGACAGGCGACATCTTTAAGAAAAGAAAATATGGCTGTTTCCGTTGATTTTCTAAATCCATGTTGGCAATCTGAAAGCGCGTCGTGTTTACTAATCTGATATTCTTGCATTCTAATCTGTTATTCCCTGAAGGCTAGCAATTTTTATTTCATACATCTCAAATAGGCTTTAAAGAATTTCTAAAAGATTAAATTGTAAACGTATTATAAATGTTAGAAAAGCTCGAAAAATATGAAATAATATACAAATTCTAACTTACGTAGCATCCAACTGCCTGGAATCATTTCTCATATTACGTTCAGGAAGCGCAGGATATTCGGCGCGAGCGACTTAGTTTGACGCCAAATTACACTAAAATATATTTCTGAAAAATTCAACGGCCTTACTTGATGTTTTGATTAAAACATTTCATTTTAGAAAAATGTGCCTTCCCAATTCTAGTTGTAGGAAGACGCCGAGAAAAACAATTTTTTTTTTAAATTTTCGAAATAATCAGGTTTTTCAACGAACATGAGACTGAAACCATTCTCTTCACCAAAGGACCAGCGTCCTTTACGCTATCTCAGATCCAAATTTAACAAAAATAGGGACGTTTTTAAGAAAAAATGCATTAAAGAAAATGGAAACTGCTTATGTTTGATACAAAATATTCATGTTTTCGAAAAACTGAACATAGCATTAGTTTTACATTTCTTTTTCATGAACACATTTCATTAAGATTGATTTTTTCGAGTTTCCGGGCACAACTGCTTTGGTCATTAGTCCCGTTAGTGTAGTGCATGTTTTTCTCGGGAGATGGCGGTGATCTTCCCCCACTTGATGGCGAGATCTGGCGCCGAGTTGAACGTCGGCTAGTGGGGTGTCCCCCTAACCAGGACTCTGCCAGCAGCGGGACACCGCCCCAGCTGCGACAAGCTCTAAGCTACCGAAAGATCTCCCGGAATGTGTGGTTGTGTAGTGCATGTTAGTGTGTGTATGTGTAAGGGGAGAGGATAGGACAAGGAAGAGGAAGGACAGATCGCGCGCGACCCCTGGCCCGTTTGGTAGGGTACTGCTCCGGCATTCGCCTGGTGTTGATCGGAGAAACCACGGAAAACTACCGATCACAGCAATAGCCCACTGGGAGATTCTCCTCCAGACGTGACTGAATTCGACCTAGCTGAAAGCTAGTGTCGAAAATCCCTCAAATCGGAGGACTCGCACCTAGGACACTGATCAGAGGCGCAGTGACATCATTGATGCACTGAGCTACCGCTCCCTGTCATTTCATTCAGAGAAAAATGTTTAACTTCATAATTGTAGTTGTACGAAGCGCGGAAAATTTTTTGAATTTTTTCAATTTTAGAAAAATGAGGGTGTTTCAGGAACATGAAACCGGCAGTAGTCTCTTGATATCTTTTACACTATCAATAAGAAAGTTTTAATAAAAAACGTACGAGCCCATTATCTTGAAAATGTCCCAGATGCTTCATGTAAAGTACCCCAAAATTAAAATACCGTTTTCAAATTCAAGGAGTGCCATCAGCCAGATAGATCAATCGGGGAATATCAATTTTGTTGAAAATCCTCTGAACGATTTAGCCACTAGCGTTGTCCACAGAAAGTTTTTGCTATCAATCGATTTTCGATATAGGGACCCTGAGCATTAGTTCAGGCTGCACGACGTGTTATAGTATTTTTTAGTTTAACAACTGGATTTATCCACTTTTTGTTATCCGGGGCTAGTGGTCACTAACGGACGGACGTTTGGAAAAAACAACCGTTTCTCGGTATCATGGGACCCCGAAACGTGTATTTCTAGTGAAATCTCAAAATTGATTTTCCACAGCATTGCATAACTTTTATACAGGCTACTACTGTTACCGTATATATGTACAGATACAGAACGTAAAAACACTTTTGCGGTATCAAGGTCCCACAATTTCTGAAATCCGACTAGAGAACGTGTTATGTAACATGTAATTTACTACATATTAGAAGAGGTTTAATCTACTTTTACAGTGTGAGGGCTCCACAATACGAGTTTTTCTTTCAAAATATCGCAGTTTTTGGCGTAGCATTACATAACTTTCTCTATACTAAATATATTACTACGTATATACGTAATTATACGAGAAAGTAAAAAGAATTCAAGTCAGTTACTAACCAAGGAACTAACGTTAATAAACTTTTTAAATCCACAAGCTATTAATGCACAAGTATATTAGCGATATACAAAAAAATACATTAGATAATTAATTTAAATTTTCCTTATCACTACAGGAAATGGATTAAAATTTGCTACACAAGGAGATAGTATCATATCACTGTAATCTGAAATCAAATACAGTAAAATCTGTCTAAAGTGGAACCTGTACAAGCCGAAATCCTGCCTTAACCGGAAAATTTCTCTGGGCCGTCAAGTTACATTGTATTTTACACAGCATAATACAATACCTGTTCAATACGGAAACGGAACGGTTTTTCATGGCCTCTACGGGAAAATCTTCATAAAATAGAATTACTGTGAATTTAATGCAATTGGCTGAGACGCAAGATATTTTTAATATAATGAATGCATCGGCTAGAACTCGAAAATTGGATGAAAAGGCCAAACTTATGGAAGCAAGAGAAACTCAAAAGCAGTCTATAGAGAATGTTTAATATTCATTTTTGAATGATTTCTTTGATAATAATTTAAAACTTTACTTACACTTAAGAATTAAAAATATCTTGATCATTTCTTAGCATTTGTGAGATATAATGGTTTGGACACTTTTTACTTGGAAATTTATTCAATAGACATTTTCGAAAGAATACATTTTACATATAAGCATTTGATAACATTTCGCATTGAAAATTTCAATCTTCAAGGGTTACATTCTGTTCCACCTGACTATTTACGATAATGGTAGCAAACGAAAATTCATGCTTCGTCCTAATCGGCTATTGTCCTCTAATCAAAGGAAGCACACAAATATTGATGATCTTCATTGTGGTTACAAAAGAAAAAAATATAAAATAAAAAGCATTCCATACTCTAATAATCAATTAACTACAGAGACAATGTAACAGCGGGGCGTCATGGATTCTGTAGGAGGATTCAGATGCAAGTCCATGTCAGATGTCACTGCAGCATTTTGACCGGAGGTCCTAGGTTCGAGTCCTGACGGTGGCAGGATTTCGACACTAGCTTTCAGCTAGGTCGAATTCAGTCGCTGTCTGGAGGAGAATTCTAGCGCCGGCTGCTCTGATCGGTAGTTTCCGTGGTTTCTGCGATCAACACCAAGCGAATGCCGGAGCAGTACCCTACAAAACGGGCCACGGACCGCGCGCGATCTGTCCTTTTCTTCTTTGTCCTACCTCTCCCTTACACACACCTTACCCCTAACATGCACTACACTATCACATATTCCGGGAGGTCGGTCGGGAGCTTAGAGCTTGTCCCGGCTGGGTGCCCCGCTGGTGGAGAGTCCTGGTTAGGGAAACCTCCCCTAGCCGACGGTAGGTCGGTGCCGGATCTCGCCATCCAGCGGGGGAAGATCACCGCCATCTCCTGAAAAAAAACATGCACTACACTAACGGACTAATGGCCAAAGCAGTTGACGCGCCGGAAACACGAAAAATCAATCAATCAATCAATCAGAGACAATGTAACAGCGGAGCGTCGTGGATTATGTAGGTGGATTCAGAAGCGAGTCCATGCCAGAGAAGGGCTGTGTAATCGCCGTGCGGATGTTGCAAGGGGCGGGAGAGCGCAGTACGGTAGGCGTTGGGGGTGGGGAGTCTTCCGCTGCGATAAAGCTGCGGCTACCAGACTCCCTCGCCGTGCGGTATCGCTTCCACGGCCAGCCGACAGAGTGCGGCCCAGGCAAAGGCTCTCGGTTGCGCCATTGTCCCTTTGTTGGATTGCATTGAAACTGTACCAATGGCGTGCAGGTCGCGGTGGCACCTCTGGAAGATAGAGAAGGCCAATATTTTGCTGCCGTATAAAAAGTTTGAAAAAGAGACGTTCCGGCTTCCTCATATTTCATTACGTATTTTAATGTCTACCGTTTTATACTCAACTTATTCTACATAGTACGTTAGAATTATTATCTTTCTATTTAACAGAAAATGTGGTTAAAGTAGCAATCGTTACTTTGTCGACATTCCGTCACTTCAAAATTGGGCCTCAAGAGTGTTTAGCAAAATGGATAACCCCATCATGATATCAGAAAATGATGTTAAAACGTAACTTGTTGACATTCCGTCACTTCAAAATTGGGCCTCAAGAGTGTTTAGCGAAATGGGTAACCCCATCATGATATGAGTTGTGCCCTTGAGAGAATTTACATTATATTATAATTTCCCGAAAATGTGTTCATGGACGAATAAAATCATGAAACAATTACAAATGATTTAGAAAATTTTCAGGAAATACATGTTATATGAAAATATATCAAAATAATGTTCGACTTTATAAACAGAAATAGAGAACAAAATATAAGAATTTTCAATCTGATATGGCATCAATCACTTGAGAATTAAGGCTTTCGGTTTGTGCAAGTTTACGTCATCTGAGACTGAATGAAAATAATGACGCAGAAGATAATGTTGTTCTTCTTAGAAAGGTATGCAACGTATTTTACTTTAGATCGTATTCGAATAAATTCATAAACAATAGCGTGTGAATAATGAATGCAAAATAGTGCATTACTTCAAAGTACATTCTTTCTTCTCCGTTTACATTTTTTGTTCTTTTCATGCCCTATTTGCATTTATTATCTTGCTAGTCATTTCTATCAACTCTTCTCTTTCCCTATCTCTTATACAATGCTCAAACTAATCCCTTGCTTTCAATTTTCTCCTCTCGCTCTAAAAGAGAAGCTCGAAGCCTTTGCGGCTGCCGTTGCTTTCTCAGAAAACCTTGTCGAAAAAATGTCTATCTAGGCAGCAGGAACCGTGGCTGAGATCTTGCAAACTCTCTGCTCGTTTGCTTCCAGTTGTTAACGGAAGGAAAGAGATACGAAGCCTCTTGTTGTCCGAAATTGCTATCACAGAAGCTGGACTAATGCTGGAGTAATTTCGAAGTATGATATTTACGAGCGACTAACAGGCTATCTATAATGGGCTTTCCTATTTTTGTTCGTAGCCTGACGAACCGAAAAGTGTAAGTTCTTTTATGAAAAAAATGCAATGAAATATTGATTGCAAAGTTGAGATTACTGAAAACTTGAACGAAAATGTTTAAAAAAAAGAGACAGATCGAAGACTGCTAGCTACATCAACTACAATTACAATGACAGAATATACGATAGCTGTAGATTGCGATCATTAAATACTTTAGTAATTAGATCATTAAACAGTTTCACCCCTAAAAATGGATATAGTAATTATTGTTTCCTGAATTATTAGTAGAATACATATATAAATTACAATTTTTGTCTTTCTCACTCTGAAAATAATAAACGAAAAAGTGTGTTCATTAATCACTGTTAAAATGGATAAAACACATTTCTCATTGCGTTCAACTAATTTGAGGAAGACAATTTACTGCATATAATAAACGCTCGAAAAACAAATTGTTATTGAATGAAAATAATTGGTAGAATGCATTATTTCACTTGCTTTGAAATATTTGAAAACTGTTAATACAGATAAAATATTGTATCCAATTAAATTATCGAATGTCCTAAACTGATTTAATGTGATGTATGAGTTTGTAGTAAAGAGACGAAAGAGCAAACGATGTCACCTCACCTCATACTCAAGCCATTCACAACGTATTTGTGTTGAGATATATTGTAACTTTGATATGATTAAATATAATAAATTGTTCTGTTCATCTTCATTGTTGATTTAAAGATTATTGTATTGTATTTCTGCGTTGTATTACTAAATTATAAACGTTGTTGCTGGTAAAATTTTTTAACCAATTCAAATACATTATTGGATTTATTTATTTTGATAAGTAATAGAAGAGAATTACACTGATTAGTTTGAATTGCTTTTCTTATTTTTCTTGAAACAATTAGAGGAAAATAGAAAATTTTTTTATTCTAAAAATAATATCAAAATATACATTTTTACTCTTTATTTCAGATATTTTAATGAATAGAGAAGTTTCAATAAAATTGATTCAAATAAAATACATTTTAATAAGAAAGTTACTATTTTTATTTGAACAGACGCTTTTTATTAGTGCTTATACTTATTACGTTTGTAAAGGCGAATCATTCGTAATATAAAGCTTCTGACTGAAAACCCTGACGCATCCGAATACATTCTGCCGTGACGCCATTACACACACATTTAGTAATGGCGGTGGAGGTTTCATTTTCATCAGCTCGTCTTTCAGCGCACGAGACCACAAACCGCACGTTTGACGATGGACAGCCGAAGTGTAAATCCTTCATAAATTCCTGATGCTGCGGGCGGACGGAAAACGGCGGGCGCCATGTCGCTGGCAGACGGCGGATGCACTCCGACTGGCGCTCGCCCGCCCCATACGCTGTGTACTCGGCGCGTCCGCGTCCATCAGCAGCCGCCGCTGGATGACCGACAGCATCGGGAGGGCGTTGCGAGGCAACGCGGCGTGACGAGAGCTTGTGCCAGCGGTTTGTGAGGTAGTGTGTTGCAGTGAGGAGTAACGACGTGATGGAAGCGGATGACCACTGAGGAAATGACAAGATATGAAGACGTAAGCACAAGATAGACACGAGAGGTCATCACACGAAAGTCGTCACAGGAAATCGTCACAAGAAGTCATCAAACGATGTCGTCACAGAAGTCATCAAACGATGTCGTCACAGGAAATCGTCACAAGAAGTCATCAAACGATGTTGTCACAAGAAATCGTCACAAGAAGTCATCACACAATGCCGTCACAGGAAATCGTCACAAGTGGTCATCAAATGATGTCGTCACAAGAAGTCATCAAACGATCATCACTAAGAAGTCATCAAACGATGTCGTCACAGGAAATTGTCACAAGAAGTCATCAAACGATGTCGTCACAAAAAGGTGACACGAGAAATCGACACTGAGAATTCAATACGAGAAGCCAACAATAAATAATCATAAGACGTAAAAGAATCTAATTTTTTACAAACCTACATTCAGCCCTTTCGAAGAAAAGGCGTATGCTAGTAATGACGGAGAAAGTAAGGCGGTAAGGTAGTCAAAGCGTTACGGTCCGCAGTGGGAAAGTTAATGGAAAGGGAAGATCACGACCGTATGCACAATACTCGAGCATTAGCCTTAATGTAATCAGTAAAATAGCAGAAACTACCGATCAGAGCAGTCGAACTACAAACTTACTCCAGGAAGCGCCACAAACTCACTGATATCTAGCGTCAATTTGACGAGTTTTGCTGAGCACTTTCTGGGTGGCATCGCGATCATTGCAAGTTTGATTAAGGGTAAATATTTTCGTCAGATGAGGAAAAGTTGACATTACCGAATAAAATGATAATGGAAAAATAATTAGTGGAGGTATGTAGAAAGCGAAACAGTGACAGTCGTTTTCGACGGATATGAATCAAATGTGTGACGGCGCTATGCGTGAGGTAGAACTCGTGGCGCTGAAGATGTCAATGTGGGATATGTGAGGTGCAACAGATTGACTACAAGAAGGCTGTACAGGGTGTCAGAAAACGATCACATCGCTGTAAAGACCAAGAGCAGAATGAAGGAAAAGCGAGGATAAACAGTGAAGGATCGATGGACGCGATAGGAAATTCATGGAGCAAATGGGGCCACTGGGGCAACGAGTGCGCAGGTATCGTGGCTTGGCGACGCAAGTGATGTCACAAGGCAGAGTGGCACTGCGGTAGGAGTGAGGTCAATCGAAGGGGAAGAGGAACATAGAATAAAAATTACCAGTGCCATCTAGATTCTAACAAGACAGAAATTTTTATTTTAATTTTATTTTACGTCGAAAAACAGATAAACTGCGTATGGCGTCAGTAGTGCACCTCAGTGGTGGAGAGGGGTTGTGAAATTGGATTTCTATATACGCATCAGGAGTGTGGGATCCAAGTGTGTGTGTGTGGTGTGTGTGTGTGTGTGTGTGTGTGTGCTGGTGTGCGTGTCAATGTGAGCATAATATGTGCACATGCCAGTATCAGCGCTATTTTAATGTGCAGGTGTATATGCTGTATGTGTATGTTCCTTGTGTGAATGTGGCACATGTGTATTGAAATAAACTGAATATATTGATGATTTATTCCACGTAATCCGTTCCGAATTGTATAAATGAGCGCCAGGAAAAGATTACGCTAATACTATTGTACACGTCAACCTTCAACTCTAATTATAAAAATTAGTTTCCGGCTACCTGAGTCGATGGGTTTCATGAAATAATCACTATTGTATGCTAATAGATGATTATCCGATCTGTCATCTATACAGAGTGGTCGAGGAACCTGAAAAGCAAATATATTTATATCTTGCTACTTAGTTGCTAGAATTGGCTAAATGAGAATCATGTATTTATTTCACAAAACATGGAAATTTATTAAACAATTCTGGTATTTTATAATTTTACAATATGAAAGAAAAACCTTGGTCATGACCGGTTACAACCTTATAATGTCGTATCTGTCTTCGCGCGCTTTTGGACCATCTTATTTATCTCCGACGTCCTGTCCTCAGGTCCAGATACCATCTTCTCTTCTTTCTCGGAAGCACACTTCAATCACGTTCATCAGATCAATAAACTATCTGCTGCTAGCATTCCAGTCCAATTACTGATAACTTCCTAAGCCCTCAAGTCCTTCAAACTCGTTCACTTTAAATATCTTAAGTTTTACTGTCACACTTAGTATTCAAATTCGATGTTCTATCATATCTATTCCCTAGTAGATGCTTACAAGTCCCAAAACTCTAACATTAATTGGAGCATGATCTGTTCAGAGCACGGCATCAGTCAGAATGAATGTCTCTCGTATTCTTTCACCCTGCAAAGCTCAGTCCATTTTTTCGATTGTTTATTTGCAGATAACATTGATGTACTTTCGACCTAAGCCAATCCCTAAATTTCTTGCAAAACGAACAGCCGTCTTCACAACTGTCACGCTTTCGGCCAATCCTGAATTCTATACAAAATGAACTAGCCGTCTCTGCAATTGTCACTGCACGAAGATGTTGACCTTGACGACGGCTGCTTACGTTGCTAGCTAGATATTCACATATAGTATCCCATAATTTACGCCATTTATAATAAATATTGTACCATATACAGTCACATATTGGTATGTCACGTATGTATCGGAGTATGCAAAGCGTTGTGGACTGTGAGGGCCATGCGTTTGTGTGTCTTGTGCCAATGTGGTCGTATGGTCGAAGTTCGCGGCCAGAATCATGAAGATGATCTTGACTGTCCGTGGACACGCGTTGAAAGCTGATGCCGACGTTTCGATCATCTTCGCGACCTTTCAGGATGTCTGCGCCGGGTAGTCTGCGCTCGGGGTGTTTCAGCGAATCATATTTGTCTCCACCCAAAAATAAACCGACGCAGATCACCGAGCGCAGACCAGTCCTGAAGAAGGTCATGAAAGATGATCGAAACGTCGGCAATTCAGCCTTCAACGCGACGTAATCCGGACAGCCAAGATAATGGTAATTTTATCGTTCAGATGCTTATCCCTTGGGCATTCTTCAGCCGGAGTTCTTCTTTGGGGTGGATGATGAGGAGTTTAGGGTTCCTCGCCCGTACAGAGACGGGCATTGGGAGGCGGGTTGAGATGATGAAGGAGGGTATGTTATTTTATTGTGGGTTTGGTATTGGGATAGGGATGGGAAAGTGGACGAGGAAAGGATTAGTTGGAAGGGATTGGGAAAATGGAAAATTTATTTATTTATTTTTAATATATTATTTTTATTATTTATTTAAATTTGGTTTTATTTTTTTCTAATTTTTATTTTTAAAATTTTTTTCTGGCATCCGCTGCGAGCTCACCAAACTAACACCCTTCATACGCAGCAAGATCTCCAAGGTGTCACGTACGCGTTTGACATTTAAATGGCGACGTTTCAGGTTTTGGAAAGCGATTTATTTGACAGGTGTAGGTATATTAGGTCGCATTTTCTACAATACAAACACGGCATTTTGTCATTTATTTAATTATGGTATGTAGTGAACACTCTCGAAAAGAATGAAAATATTTGATTCACATTATGTCCACATTACGTATATGTACCTAGTATTTTTTCAGAATTTACACATTTGAAAATGAATTCATTATTGTTTCTTGTTCTACAAGAATACTCTTCATTGTGATGTACGGGAGTTATCGCAAACAGTAATATATTTGTGCAGTAAAATTATAATTGTAATACAGTTTGTACAGTAAAGTTTGGTGAGTTGTTTAATGGAGAACCAGGTCACTACCTTTTTCTCCCCAGTAAGATAAATAAATAATTCTAGTGCCATTTTGCTGACAACCACTTTATTACTGAACAGCAGTTTCTAGCAATTTCTCTTCTGTTAAACAGTAACATTATGCTCAAAGCGAGTGGAGGCTGTGAAAATAGTTTTTCCAAAGAACAAATTACTTTTTCTGATACACACAAAGAAAAATGTAATCTTGAGAATTGACGGAATTGGGTGAAAATTACGAAATATCTGTATCTTTCCATTGGGTCCTCCCATTGTACCGATTCTAGTCCGTCAGCCGGCGGCAAAATTGCAAAACACTCGCTTTTCTACAAATAACGGAGGGGTCTTCCTGAGCCTACAACGAATGTTAGCATTAATTCAAGTCTTAGCAATGTAATTAGTGTGCTTCAAGCCTTAGAAATGTGCGTAAAGGTGTGATTTTGACCGCGTTGAAACGAAAGATTACGAAAAACTTTCATTTGGGAAGAATAGTAAAAGAAAGTTTGCTGAACCATGCAATATTCAAAATTTATCAGTTTAATAGTTTTTTCAAAGTAGAAAAAGTAGAAGGCAGTGATTTTGATTGACCTCGAACTATTACGACCATATATTATAGAAATCTATTGAAAAATGTAGCCAATGATGCGAATTTTTTAAGTTTTCCTTTTTCTACGTCAAATTTAAAGTTTTGTACGTCCCGCCACGTTTAGCCTCGTTCTGCCTGGTTTTTGTACCCTGCCGCTGGACTTACTGAAAATAAAGGTTTAAAAATAGTATGAAATAAATTAAAAAAATGAAATACAGTATATTAAGAAGGAAATCAGTGACAAACTTAATACTTGATTATTTGATGTTCCTGAGTACGTCAACTGCTACGGTCATTAGTAACGTTAGCGTAGTGAATTATTTATCGCAGCAGCTGGCGGTTTCTAACTCCTTGCTGGTTAGTGAGGTCCGTTGCCGACCTACCCTACTACTTACATTTCGATGGCTTCTATTTCCCATCCATATATCTCCCCCAGCAGGGCACCACCATAACAGGGACAATCTCGAAACTTCTGTTATTCCCTGAAGCACCCCATAGTGCAGTGCATGTAAGTCTAAGAGTTTGAAGTATTCATCTAATTGTTTGTGTATTCAGTGCAGAGTATCTGTACTTCTGAAAAACAAATGATTTTCTGTAAAAATAGTAATAAAATTAGTTTTAAAATACGATATTCTGCTGGAAACAAACATTTCTTTTTTCATATTCACTTACGTTAAAATAAATGTTATTGTTGATCCGAAACATAAAAATAGTGTGCCGTTTGAGAACTTACATACCTATCATAATAAAAAATCCATAAGCATAAAAAATAAATTGTATTTTTAAATATATAATGGAAACGTTCAGAAACAGAAACGGGTTTTTAAATGTTAAATGAGAAACTCTCGAAATGAAAGTAAATATCAATTAATGAAGTGATGGATGTATTCTATTTACAAAAGAAAAATACACAGAAGGTAACAAACAGACTAGAATAAATAATATTTTATCTCTACATTTATTGAGCAAAAACGTAATTAAAAGAAACAGTATATGCATTTTTTTAATTAGCAAAGAAATGAGTATTAGGAAGGATGGATGCTTGAAACACAGAGTAATATATAATTTGAGTGAATTTGGCAGACGTGACGACAGTGCTGGTTCTAGTATGAAGAGCACAATATCATATTGTTTTTAATTCTTTGTAAGAAGACTGTGTAGTGATGTGGTTCTACTATCACTTGTTGAGTCGTTTTTTCTTTATTATTTAACGTACACTGTTCCAATTATCTAATTTCTATTTTTCATGAGTGTTATCCAAAGATACATGATTTAGTTCATCTTTTGGAAGGAAAATTCAGTTACGTCTACAGTGAGCGGTTGGTCTCCTTCATATGGAGCGGTTTGACTGCGGATCAACCAAACAGCGGCTGCATAAAGCAATCGAAGACGTGCGTATCCTGAAGGTCCATTGCATCTGTCACTCCAGATATCATAGATGGTGTGTTATTGTTTTAGCAGATAAATAGAACTGCGCGAATATATGGAATTGTAATAGTTTGAGCGACTACATTTAATATGGTACAATAAATTGAATACTAAAAACTATGAGTGATGAGTGCAGTATTTGCTTAAAAATACTGCATTTACTTGAATGCATGCTGCATTTACTCGAGTACGTATGTCAAACGACTACTTGAAGGCTTTTAGAAAGAATCCAACTGATTTTGTATCGACTAATGAACCATGGATTTATTATAATGCTAAATTTTGCAGCAAATGTTCTCAGGCGCTGCCGACACGCTGCATGCCTGTTCAGATAGTGGATTGTTACCTCTAATAACAATATCAAACTAAGACGCGCAAGTGAGGCCGGCTGCCAAGATATCCGCTGTATTATATATATTATTTTCATTACATTTTACCAAGACAGCTTCTCCTGTACTAAAACGTTTTAAAGACGATTCAGATCCATACAAGTATGAAGTTTGCTTTCGCCTTTTGAAGGTGCGTGTGTGCACGGGTGGGGTAGGGAAGATGAGAAGATAGAGAGAGAGGAAAAGAGAAGAGAGAGGAGAGAGAGAGGAGAGGAGGAGAGAGAGGAGAGGAGAAAGAAAGAGAGAGAGAGAGAGATGGGAGAAAAGCGGGAAAAGACGGCTTGCTAAACGACTGCTCTGGGGTTTCCTTCAAACAATCTCAGGAGATGCTGAAGCAGTATCTGAAAGAAAGGGCTATCGACTGCGCGATACTTCCTTCCACATCCTACCATTCTCGGGAGCGAGGTGTACTGATGTTGCATTGCTCTTCATTTCATTTCTAGATTTTCTAGAAGGGACAAAAAAGACAAATAGTTACTCTAATATTAAAAGGTTCAACGTAGGCACTCGAAACCAATTGTAAATACATACGAATTTACGATTTCGAAGATCCGCATTTATTAAATCTGAAATGCTAGAACCATAAGAGGCTAAATATGACATTAACATATAGAAAGAGAAAGAAAGAAAAAGAGAGAGAAAGAGAGGAAAGAGAGAGAAAAGAGAAAGACAGACAAAGAAAGAGGGAAAGGTAAGAGAATGAAGAAAACGAAGAGAGAAAAAAGGAAGAGAGAAAGGAAGAGAGGGAAAAGAGAAAACGAGGAAGAGAGAAAAGTAAGAGAGAGAAAAGTAAGAGAGAGAAAAGTAAGAGAGAGAAAAGTAAGAGGAGAAAAGTAAGAGAGAGAAAAGTAAGAGAGAGAAAAGTAAGAGGAGAAAAGTAAGAGAGAGAAAAAGTAAGAGAGAGAAAAGTAAGAGAGAAAGAAGAGAGAGAAAGTAAGAGAGAGAAAAAAGAGAGAGAAAAGTAAGAGAGAGAAAAGTAAGAGAGGAAAAGTAAGAGAGAGAAACGAAGAGAGAGAAACGAAGAGAGAGAACGAAGAGAGAAACGAAGAGAGAGAAACGAAGAGAGAAAGGAAGAGAAAGGAAGAGAGAGAAACGAAGAGAGAGAAAGGAAGAGAGAAAGCGAGAGCAGTGAACGGTGGCGACGGCAGCCCTGGTGGCGGCGGGTGGAAAAGGTGCGGGCGGGGTTTTGACGGGCAGCTTGTTCCTAACATTAATCACCGGCCGGCAGCCGGCAGCAGCAGCGGCGGGGAAAGGGCGGGGAGGGGTGCGCGAGGCGGGGCGGCGAGGGGTGGCTTCCAGTAATTGTGCGGTGCCTCTGCAAACAAATCAATCACCCGGAAGCAGGGCGCTAGCTGGGCGCCGCTGGGCAGGTACTCAGGTTGCAATTTGGGAGTGGGTCATCGGTCGCCGCGCTGGGGATTCGCCTGCTCGAACACCGTTGCTGAAAAACTGCGACGATGCCCTGTGAAAGTTATAACAAGGCAAATGACATTCCGATTCAACGCAGCTTTCAATGGCACAAAAGCAGACTTTGGGCCTTCACGTTTTTGGTTGAAATATATCACAGCCCGATCCGTCAAACAGGCGTCAGGTCAAACGGAACTACCACCACCAGTAAAGATACAAGAGGTTTTATATTTTTTCGAACTTCAAACGGCGTTCTGGAAACATTTTGAGACTTCAGAGTATTTTCCAGGTAATTTTAGGTTTTTAGGGATGACATTCATTAATGGTAAGATGTTTATCTTGAATTGTGCGATCAAATACACAATATTGCAAATTTGCAGCATATAATTTAAGATATTGTTACTACAAAATAAGCTACAAAATGTTCTGAATGTCAAAAATCTTGAGTAATTTTGAATTAATGTAGAAATTATTTAGACTTTTAAATAAGACTTAATGATGCTAAAACTTAAGTGTTTATATTTATATGTAAAATTACACGAAAAGGGTTGTAAATATATACTAAAGTTTGTAAGAAAAAGTAAATGGGTAATTAATAAATAAACTTAAAATTATGTCTTTCTAACTTAAAAAAATATTATGCAATTACTTAATATTCAAAATTAGCCATGAAACATTTTTTTATTTTTTCGACAATAAAAGAGTGAAATAATCTACTGCGCTGACGTGCAAATATATAAGATCTGAATACCGTTAAATATTTATTATTAAAGATTTTCAAGCGAGCGTTGATGGCAATATTCATGCTCATCTGCAATATAGTATTTTCGCTCCTGGTGTAGATTGGAGTCCATGAGAGAAAATTTAGAAGACAGCAGAAGAGGCAGAGTAGTAAGCAGAAGTAAATTTTGACGTACAAGTAAATAGCAAATCGTAATAAAATTATTCTATCTCTCACGAAATAATGACAGAATGCACCAACAAACTTCCATTTACAGGGACAGAGTCCATAGTATGTGCATGTTAGATACTTGCCAACAGGCAAGAGCGCGCGCGTGTGTGTGTGTGTGTGGGTGTTTGGGGGGGGGCATAGCAGAACTCATTGTTATGAAAACCCCCTGAGGTTTACGTAAAAATCACAAAATTAAGAATTAAAAATGAGTTTAAAAATTACAATATTGACTCTTAATTCAAAATAACCTACAAAGATAGGAGAATATATAAAGGATGCAGAAAGTTACACAAACACTGATTGCATACTCTACGAAAAAAATTATGTGAAAATATTTTGAATGAGCATTTTCTCGTTAAAATTTAGTGAAGAGTCATTTCATCCGTACTTATGTGACAATAATCTACGATTCAATTGCCAAAAAGCCATGGTAGCATAACATGTTTATTATAAAATCCATCTAATTTTTAAAGGGCCATTGGCGCGCCTGCTGCGGTGTGGGTGAGTGAGGGCAGGGGTCTTCAGAGGACGGGAGGGAGGGGGCGGGGGAAAGCAGCTCACGACGCCCGGGCGCTCGCCGGAGACAGCGCCACGTTCCTGCGGCGGAAGAAGCCCTTCCGAGGTGGCCGCCGAGGCGCGGAAACAGGGCCCCTGCGGTCCGCCCAGGTGCGGGGCCCACAGGTACCCATGTTCCGCTCGCCGGGGAGCACCACCTAACACCACCACCCAATAGGGCCAAGCTATTGAAACTTAATTTCATTAAAATGGATGTACTAAACTTTAAAATGAATAGATAGATAGATAGATAGATAGATAGATAGATAGATAGATAGATAGATAGATGATGGATGGATAGATGGATAGATGATAGATGATGGATAGATGGATAGATAGATGGATGGATGGATAGATAGATGGATGGATAGATGGATAGATGGATAGATGGATAGATGGAAGATGGATAGATAGATGGATAGATAGATGGATAGATGGATGGATAGATGGATAGATGGATAGATAGATGGATAGATAGGTAGATGGATGGATAGATGGATAGATGGATGGATGGATGGATGGATGGATGGATGGATGGATGGATGGATGGATGGATGGATGGATAGATGGATAAATGGATAGATAGATAAATAAATAAATAAATAAATAAATTAAATAAATAAATAAATGTCTTTATTGGTGGCGAGGCTCAGGCCATTTAGCCTGCTCTTCCGCCTGACCACTTTCAAATTTATATTACAATAATAAAATAAAGGAAGTCATACAATGAAAAATACGCTGCAATTTTGGGATGAAGATTTTCACATGGATGACAGGAGGAAAGCGAGGAGGACGAGTTTGATAGGAAATCGGAAAAGAATCGGGCTGAATGGAACGATAGAAAAAAAGGAGAAATAGAATCAGTGAAATGTTCATCAGTTCTGTTTATTGGTTGTTGGGGTTTTTAAAGCAAAAAGTGCTCGTATTTTTGAATTCCCTGAGAAAAACTAGAAAGGAAGGGAATCTCGTCAAACTTTAGGTGGTTGAAGTCTAGAACACGGTAAAACCCAAAAGCAAGTCGTTTAAACCGCATTTGCGCCATTCCGCCGAGGAGGAAATCCACGGTGGAGGGCGAGGTGAAAGGCGATTAAAATAATTGGTCACCAACGTGACGTCAAGTTGGGAGGGGCAATTTCATCCTAGTCGGAGCTCCATTAGCAAATAGTGCGCCTGCGATCGTGGTGTGTCTGTGATAAACAAGCTTTCTCGTTCAATTCTGCAGCAGTTTAAATTCGAGTTTTCTTATAAAGTGCTTTTTGAAGTGGGAATTGGTGCGGTGAATAGACTAAGGATGTTTATATATTATGTGCCGAAGGCAGGAGCCTTGCTGTGACTTGGATCCGGGCGAGCAAAGGAGAAAACTTGCCTTTTAAGATGCTGGGGTATTAAAATGCGGCGGAGACAATGTATAAGTGCAATGAAAATCGCCTATAGGTAAGTTTTTTTTTATTTCTATCAGAGCGATTAGCGTAATTTGAGGGCGGGTTAAGGGAGACTCCCCTCCTCTGCGCTCTCCCCTCCCCCCACCCTATCCCCCCCTCACAGTCACACTTCTCTAGGGGTATACGTTTTCCCGAACTTTAACCCTTTATGTATTAAAATATATGTATTAAAATTTCTAGCGTCTGTTAAGATGCGGCGGATATAGGCAATGTCTGGGTGCGTCCGACTTTCATCTTTGTCACGCTGACGTTTGCAGCTTTCATGTGACAGAATTATGAATAAACAATAATAATAATGTCAAAAAGCACAACCGCAGGCCCGCGTCTCCATTCTCTGTTCCAATACCAAGAGTGAACGCTTTGGCAGCACAGAGATTCGGCAAGCCAGCGTGAGTTTGTTCGAATGTCATGCTTACGCTCGCCGATAGAACCAGCAGTAGGATCGGTTACCATTCTCTTTGCAATAGAGGTAACCATTTGCGTACTAGAGATTCGTCATGATTTGTAAATGAATAGTCATAAATCAGCCCTCCATGTTCCTGGCCGGGTAGCACTATCGGCAGGTCCGGGTTCCCATTCTCATTGCAAACCAGGGTATATTGCAAGCACTGGGGTTTCGACGAGTTTGGTCTAGTGAAAGGCCTAATGTTAATAATATGCCCTCTACGTGTCAGATGAGCTGCTCCGCCAAGGCGTGGGCGTACCGGTCCCAGGGCCAGTCCTCGTAGCGCAGCTCCATGACTGGCGCGTGCGTCGCCGTCGTGCGCGCAGCCATGCCCAGCCAGATCGTGTCGGCGGCCCAGGCCGGCGCATCCCGCCCGTGGTGCAGGCTGGCAGCGCTCGCAGCGCACGGGCACGCACGGCGGCGGCGGCGGCGGCGGACGCCTGACATTCATTCATTCATTCATTCATTCATTCATTCATTCATTCATCCATTGCTGGTTGATGGTTGATTGATCGATTAATCCAATCATTGATTGGCCCGGGGTTAATCCAATTCATTTATTGATTGGGTTGATTGATCCGGGGTTAATCAAATTCATTTATTGATTGGTGGATGATTGACTGATTCCAGGCGCGTCAACTGTTTTGGTTATTAGTCGCAAGTGTAGGGGTGTTTTTCCCGGGAGATGGCGGTGATCTTTCCCGCTGGATGGCGAGGGGCCGGCGCCGATCTACCGTCGGCCCGGGAGGGGTTTTCCCCTAACCAGGACTCTCCCACCAGGGGGGCCCGCCCGCCGGGACAAGTTCTAAGCTCCCGACCGGTCTCCGTAATATGGCTGCTCTGATCGGTAGTTTTCCGTGGTTTCTCCGATAAACACCAGGCGAATGCCGAGCAGTACCCTAACAAACGGGCCACGGACCACGCACGATCTTTCCTTTCCTCCTTTGTCCTATCCTCTCCCTTACACACACACTTACACTAACATGCACTCACATCTCGGAGACCGGTCGGGACTTAGAACTTGTCACGGCTGGGGCAGTGCCGGATGGGGGGAGTCCTGGTTGGGGAAACTTCACTAGCCGACGGTGGTAGGCGCCGGATCTAGCCATCCAGCGGGGAAGACCACCGCCACCTCCCGAGCAAAAACACGCACTATACTTACGGGACTGGTGTCCATAGTAGGCGACGCCCTCTATCACTAATGAATCATGAATTGCCTGGAGGTGCGCGGGCAGCCCCGTTTTCCCACTGGTAGGCCATGAGGTCCTTCCAGATGCACTGGCGCTGCATCCGCCCCGGGGGGGCCCCGCTTGCACGCGGCCTCGCTCCTTCTCCTGCTTCTTACGGTCGGTGGCCAGGCCCCGCGGTGCGTGACTCGTTCTGGTAGCGCTTGTACCACTCCAGCGACAGCTCTTCGACGTGTTCTCCTTCACCCCCAGGGGGCTTCGTACCCAGCCCGTGGTAGCCAGCGGGCATCTTGGAGATGATGGCAGGTAAGGGTCCGCGCGATCCATTGTGGTGGGGTTTGAGTCGCGACGGCGTGATCGAAGCTGCTTGCTTTGGGGAAGGAGTCTTTAAAACCGTAAAACCTAGGACTGTCGAAGTGGATTTTCAAAATATTTATTATCCTTCGCGTGGCGAGTTGGTTTTCGTTACCTGGGGCTGCTGGGATGATTTAATCTCTCAGCTGAAGGCCCACCCGGCAGCTGGTGTAGTTGCGGAGCAGAATCAATTATTAAGCACACAAATGCGATTCATTGTTATGGTTATCAACAAATGTGAATGAATGTGGAATCGATATAATGTGAATCGATACAAAGAAACAGAGTAACACTTTTTTTAGTAACTTTTATTTACTTCAACGAAGTCACGTGGTCAAAAGTACCCCAATTATTTAAAATTAAAATTAAAATTAAAAAATACCCCGAAAGTTTCTCGACTTATCTATAAAATGTAAGATGCCAATTGAAGTGACAATGACCTTAACTTTAAAATATAATAGTACAATATTAAATTATTCTTACCATTCTCCTTGCTATCTCGTGCATACTTTTCTTTCATTCTTTCTTTTCACTAATACTGCTTTATTAATGGTACAACTAAAAGTTGAACTCTTCTCTTTATTAATTGAGCATTGTTTACGGGAAATAGACCAACAAAAATGTTTTAATAATAGAGAAGAAATGACTCTGACTTCACAGAAGAATTTTACATGCCTGCAGCAATGTCATACTAATTAATATATAAGTAGATATTTTTACAATGTTGTGTTTGCATGTGAGGCCGAACAGAAAAAAAAGTTGAATCTTAGAAGACTTCAAAATAATTGGGTGTAATATTTTCTCTATAGAAGAAATTTACCTGCGGTTGAACCATTAAAAATAATCAAACAAGCATACAGGATGCTTCCCCCTCCAAATTTACCCCTCGGAGAACGCTGCATTCTGGGTGCTGGTAAAACAAGGATGCATCTTGCATGCCATAGTCAAACAAGTGTGCACTCTGCATGCATGTTTGACAGCTTTCAATACAATGGAATAGTCTTTGCCTAGGAAAATTATTCTACATTTGGCATCTCATTTTGGTGAAAATCGTTTAAAATTTCAGCTTTATTCTTATTCACATCACAAAAAAAAAAAATACGAAACCAATTTTATTGTTCAATCGAGAGTGGGTTCATTCATGATTATATCGCACAATTCAAGGCAAACATTAGGTGACAACATTGCAACCTACCATTACGGTTTGCACTAAACACAAGATCGTCAAGAAATGAAGGGACCATTATTGAAAATTGATATTAAACGACAATCAAAATAAAAAGAAGATGTTAGAAGAATAGTTGTTTTGACAAATCACACCCAAGCGAAGTATGAAATATGTTATTCTGATTGCAATGGTTGAACGTAATAATATTTTGTGTCTCGAATAGTTTTGGAGAATATTCGTGAATATGTTCCACGTTGTAGTTTTATTAACTGGAATACAGGTTTGACAGACTTAAATATATATAATTAGACATCTGATGAAAAAGCCTTTAAAATCGTTTTTTAGTCGCCTAAAATGCACTGAAAATGAAAGAATAAGGAAAAAAAAGAGTGTCATAAGTTAAATACACAATAAAATGAAAAAGTATATTTTTGTCTATATTATTTTGCAAACGAAAATTTCCCACAAAACAAGTTCGTACATTTTAATGTAAAGCTAGATTTATCTATTTACAACTCTTTACATTTTATTCTTAATAGTTTAAATTAACCAGAAACATTTGCATATTATCAGTAACTTTTCAAGGATCATTATTTCAAATGTGCAGACTGGGAGACAAAATCAGTTTGAACGCGGAGAAGGATATCTGAACGATATGCTGGAATATATTTTAGAAGTCCAACACTAGAAATACTGAAACCTTCTGGAAATTGATGTATTTCCACTTAAAATTTCAGTGCCCTCCGTGTATTGTCAATCGACGATGTTCTCAAATCATGGCTGGCGTTTATGAAATGGAAATGGGAAAAATCAGTTGATATACTTTCAGGAATTCTATCTATTTAAAATACCTAGATGTGAATTAAAGTTTTCGTAATTAATGGTCTCGTTGGGCCATCGCCGATTTTCCGATATCTTATCATTGCGTATAAAAATTTAAAAAGCCCCAAAAGGTATTTATGCAAAAAGGAATTTATGCTAAAATAAGCATTATAAAACTTCGCCATATGTCATCATTTGTCCTGATTCGTGCACGAGTATTATCGACCTTTAAATAAGTTCGCTAGAAACAAAAAGGCATTTCCCCAAACGTCCCAAAGTTTATTTATAACATAACAAATCCTAAATATTTGACTTGCCCTCCAAATTACGGCTATGCATGGAAAGGTACTGGGGGGGAAGCGTAGAGAACTTAAAACAACGTGGCACCCTTAAAGACGAAACGTTTGGCACCTGTGTCTTGGGCCGGACACCCCAGATACCAAGTACAGTCAACTCAGTTATAGTCAACCCTGATTATAGTGAACTTAAGTCATTAAGCATTACAAATAAGCATAAGAAAATTCGTTATAGTGAATCTGACCTCGCCTATAGTGAACGTAGGAAATACGTCCTGGAAATTAATTCTCCTGAAAGAAAATATCGCACCAGTGTCACAATTCCAACACCAGGAAGCGAAAAAGCATCGTCGGTAAGGTCGTAATCAAAGAAGTGTGTCCTGAGGTGAAGGTAGCGGACCGAATGGGAGCCTTACTTCAGCCTTATGCCACTCATTTTCACCGCAGAAACAAGGCCGTGTCTTGCGTGGCTACAACGGCGTAGGCGACGCGAAATATTGCTTCAGTATCAAGCGCGTTTGTTCTACGTAGACGACAGAACCCACGCGACTATCACAGCCTGGCGATATCCGCCGTGCCGCGGGGAAAAGGGCGATCGGTTTCATTAGCCGCGCCCCATCCCCGCGAAAGCATCTCGTATGTTACTTGGCGAGTAAAAGGGCCGTCGGAGACTGGGATGATGTTACAACAGTGCAAGTCATTGAAGGGTGTCACGACTGCATTACGATCCGACAAAGTGGACATGCAGAATAAAGTATGGAAGAACAAGAACTCGGGGGAGTAGCTCAGGCATCAACTGATGTCACTGCCGCGCCTCTGGCCGGGGGGTTGTATTTTCGCATCCTGACAGCGGCAGGTTTTCGACACTAGATTATCAGCTAGGTCGAATTCAGTCCTTCTGGAGGAGAATTCTGGGGCCGGCTGCTTGATCGGGAGTTTCTGTTGTTTCTCCCATCAACACCCGGTGAATGCCAAGCAGTACCTAATAAACGGGCCACGAACTGCGCGCGATCTTTCCTTCTTCTTCCTTGTTCTATCCACTCCTTACACAAACAAGCACTACACTACCACTATTCCGGGAGAGACCGGTCGGAACTAAGAGCTTGTTCCGGCTGGGGTGGGCCCGCTGGTGGGGAGTTCTGATTAAGAAACCCCGCTAGTCGACGGTAGGTCGGCGCCAGATTTCGTCATCCGTCAGGGAAGATCACCGTCATATCCTGAAGAAAAACATGAACTACACTTACGGGAGTAATGATTAAAACTGTTGACACGCCCAACCAACCAACATGAACTCTGTGAGGATCTGGAAGGATTTGTAAAGAAAAGTTATGGGAATAAACAAACAATTAAAAATAATACATTTTTAGGACAAGTATTGAAATTTTCAGATCGTGCTGTTATGTATTTTGCTGTACTCTATATTCATAAAATCAATCGTTATGAAGAAATGGTATTTAATGTTGTCATCATGGAATAGTGAACCAATTAGTCCCCAGAAGTTCGCATAACCGGGTCGACTGTGTTTAGTGGCACCGACCGCGGCCTCGCCTCGCGCAGAGCTCTGTCTGCACCGGGGCGCTGCGTGCGCGTGGAGCCTGCGGGGCCGCCCTCGGAAGCCCTGCGCCCGCTGCGCCCTGCGCCCCCCCGCCGGCAGCAGCGGCGCCCCCCCCTACGATAACGAGAATAAAACGGCGGCAGCTTTAAAGCGGGCGCTGTTGGGGGATTTAATGACGAGCTCATTATAGCCAGACATCGCTGCGGGGTCTGCACCAACGCCAGCGGCGCCCAAAAAAACAAGGCGGGGCCACTCGCAGAGGACAAAGGCTGCATTGCAAATAGATACGGCCCATTGTGGTATCTATTGAAATGGCGAAATGAACAAAACCTAATTCTATTTCATGGATGTGGTTATGACAGAAAATTACGGTACATGACGGAGCTGAACATACACGGCAAAGAAACCTAAGTTCTCAATTGTTCAGAATGTTTCTTATAATTTCCCGGGTTTTTTTATTTTATACTTTTTATTCTCCCATTTTTTTGCGCTTGGTATATTCTTCGTTAAATCTATAAACGTTACAAAAAATGATACACCGGTCATGGATTGTGAGGTTGTCTATTATCGCAAACTTTAGAATACAATAACGGAATATAAGTTTACTGAATATTTATTTAAGTGTTTTTATTTTCTTATAATGACTTCATATCGCATAAAACACATGCCTAATCCGTGTTCTTGGAATAGATTTGTTGCATTTAAAGTTTGCATTTTGCATGTACTTTTGTTTTCTGATCTTGGTCACACTATTATTATTATTATTATTATTATTATTATTATTATTTATTATTATTTTATTATTCTATTATTTTGGTTTTCTCATGCGGTAGTTCATTCTTTATCAGTGAATAGTAGTGAGCATCAAGACAGCTTTCATGGTTGAGAGTACGCTCGAACGCTCGCGACCTTCATTCGCGTACTCTCCAAACGAAGGACGTGTGAAACACATTACCCTGTATTCATTGAAGGGTTAATGTCTTGTTGCGACCGCTTCTCATAGCTGGAGCATACACGCATTTGAAAGATTGATTGATTGATTCATTAGTGATTTCGGCGCGTCAACTAACGAGTAAGTGTCGTGCATGTTTTTCTTCGGAAGGTGGGGATGATCTTTCCCTCGTGGATGGCGAGATTTGGCGCCGACCTACTGTCGACCAGCGGGGTTTCCTCAACCAGGATTCCCACTGAGAAACAGCTCCAGTCGGGCAAAATTTTAAATCCCCGACCGGTCTTCCGCATATGTGGTAGTGTAGTGAATTTTAGTGCGTATGTGATGAGGATGGGGCAAGGAAGAGGAAGGAAAGATCGCGCGCGGTTCGTGGCCCGTTTTTCAGGGGACTGCTCCCGGGTTTTGCCTGGTGTTGATCGGAGAAAACCACGGAAAACCACCGATCAGAGCAGCTACCCGCGAGAATTCTCCCCCGACAGCGACTGAATTCGATCTGGGTAAAAAACTAGCGTCGAAAATCCTGCCGTCGTGGGGGGGTGGGAACCTAGGGGCCTCCCGGTCAGAGGCGCTGCAGTAACATCAGTTGATGCACTGAGCCACCGCTCCCGGTCATTCGAGAGAAGGACAGGCAGCGCCAGATGTCTGCCAGCGTGCGGCGCGCCAGAGGCACGACACATTCCTGGGCGGAGGCCGACGGTCATGACGGAGGCCGGTTGTGAATGCCATTTTCTTCGACGTGAGTGGAAGGGAGATAGAGAAGAATGGGCAGAGGGGTACTGTTTAGTAGAAAATGTTAAACGAGGGAAGATTGTACGTATTTTCTTCTCCTTTTAAAGGGTTCACTGTATTTATTTATTTTATAAATTAGTTATTGAAATTTAAGTATGTTGTACTTCATTGACAAGACGACAAGACCATAAGAATCTAGTAATACCAAAATGATAAGTATATGGATGAGTATATTTAAAATAAAATATGTTTAATTTACGACTGACTTACTGAATGAGCTACAAGTGAGGCATATGCTCAGATGTGCTCAGATTCCCGAGAGTAGTAACAGCAAATGAAGTTAATTCTTTGACAAAAAGAAAGTTAAGCTTTGTATACGGACAGAAATTGAGAGACTTTTAAACAAACTATAGATATGTGGACATGATGATAATTGTCAATACAGAACTCGAAAAAATAAAAAAAAAAAACAATGAAACATAAAAAGATTAAGTGCATCATGTTTCACCCACCGGGGGGTAGAATATAAACCGCACACAGGCAGCCTCGAGCCAGTGGGTCGGGCAACTTTCCCGGCGTTTCCCCGCGGGAGGCCTCGGCGACCAAGAGCCGCTCTACCCCTCCTTTCCTTCTGCTGGTGGATTGGGGAGCGGCGGCGGGGAAGACCGGGAAGCGCCTCCTAGACACGCCCCCGCCTTGGGAGCCATTACAAGCCCCCCGACGGCAGCGCCGACCAAAGTCGGAAGAACCCCAAAGAGGGGGAATAGCCCCCTTTTGGTTTGCGCCACCATCTATTTCTTTGGGGATGACTGGGCTTGTCCAAGGGGAATCGTCTACTGAAAAGTGCGGCCCTGGGCTGTACACGTAAGAACGAGGTTGGCAATTGATAGGCTATTTTTCCCGGGATTTCTATTTTGGGTACCCAAAAAACTATACTTTTTGCTTTAATGATTATAGATTATGCCCCTTTTCCGAAAACAAAAACAGACCCATTTTCACTAAAATGCAAAATTTGATTGTTATTCCGCGTATTCTTTAATGCCTTCCAGTTGAATTTAAGCACTAAGGTGACGTCAGGTGACGAAGAATTTTCCAAAAACCCCCCTCGTTTTTTAAAATGTGTCAGTACCATTTTGGGAAGGTTGTGCTGCAAATTTGTTAAAATATTTCTACTATAAAAGAAATTTCTACTTAAAATAGGAAAAAAACCCCTTGGATATGTCTAAAATATCAAAATTTTAAAAAATCATTGCATTTAATCCAGACGCTTTCATACATAATCGCCTCTTTAAAGACTTATACAAGAATAAAAATAAAATGATATCAGTTCACGCTAATGGTTTTAAAAATTTCCTTCGTCTTTTCTTCCTTTATTTCACAAACAAATTTGGGATCAATCAAACTAATCAACTTACATTAAAGTATAAATGTCACACACGTTCAGGTTTCTCCATCCCGTTAATTTCTTCTACTTTCTAACTTGAAATATTTATTTTTTAAAAAAATTCTACTTAAATAAAATTATTTTATTGATTTTAAAAATTCATCAATTTTTTCTGAAATAAAATTAAAAAAATCTTGTCGGTATTGCATTTCAGAAAATATCTTCACCCAGACTTTCATTGTTTGTGCTGGGGGTTAAAACCTTCTTTGGTCTACAAAAGAAGCCGTCAGACATCAAAAAAGTACAACTGAACTCCTCAAGGGGGTCTTTTCTCAACCCCCATTGCAGGGCGGCATTTATAATTTTTGAAAACAAAATGTAACCCCAACTACTTAACTTGCTTCGATGGGTGAAAGCCCCGAGTTTCCCCATCATCACGAGAACGCCAGGGAGGCGAATTGAAACTACTCGGGGCACAGGCGCGGACGGGTGATGCAAACGCCCCAAAAACCGTACCGCCCAGCGCATGCGCCGTTTTATTAAAATTTCCCCGTCGACGCGACACGAGTAAAGCGAGATCCCTGTGAAAGAGAGCAAACAAGTGAGGCGAGATGGAGATGGCGAAAAAGGGCCTAAAAACAGAAGAACGTGCGAGGGGGGGGGGACAGGGTTTTTCTACAGAAATTAGCAACCGGTGGTTTTTGTGGCCAAATGAAATTACATCGCGCGCTATTTTCGCCTCGCCCCGGGGGGGGCAGCGCCCTGGGGGTGGCCCCTCCCTTGGGTTTTTCCATCTTCCCGCGGGGGCGCGAGGGGGGGGGAGGGAAAGGCGGAGTTGTTCGCGCGGCGGAATAAGATGTTTCAGCTGTTCAAAGAAATCCCGTCATTTATTCTGTTTGCAAAAAAAAATGAAGAAGATTCTAAAAAAATGTTTAATTCATAGTGATTTTCGTTTAATTAAAATTTTAAAAGATATATATATATATATATATATATATATAAAATATATATATAAACCGATTTTGTTTTGTTCTTTTTTAAATTCAAATGACGTTGAATAAAAAGGGAAAGGATTGCAAGCAACGTAGGCAAATGTTGAAGCATTTGCACATGGATTGTGTCTAAATTTACTTTTGCCGGCGTAATTACTTTTTAAAATGATAAATAAATAATTTATATATGGTCAAAGAATTGAATCTAAAAATTTATTCATTGAAGAACAACTCATTCAATACAATATTAGCTCGTATCTGGGGCCGTAACAAATTGAATTATTTTCAATTATTTTATGTAATTACGGGCAATTGTATTTATGAAGTCGAGACATTATTTGTACGCAATTGTTAATGCAAACTGTGGTACAGGCTGAAAAATTTGGGGGAAAAATTGGAAAATAATGGCATTTCAAAACGTTTGGATAATGGGGTTGGGGCTGGCGTTTTAGATTATTTAACATTGGCTGCCGAATGAGTAGAACAGAACCATAGAGGTTCTGGGAAAGGGGGTTAAAAGACATTGTTTAGGTTATGTTGTAGAGGATTGAGAGGGATTTGGGAGGGCAGGGAAGTTTTTGATTATTTTTGTGTTCCCGGGGGCCCTTATCCGAAGTTTGTAATTTTTTCCACGGAAGTTGGGGTTTTCCCTGGTTGGCGGACCCGGGGCCGACCCACCTTTTGTGGGGTTTTATCGACCCAGGTTCCCCCCCAGCAGCCCCCCCGCCAGAAAAAGATTTAAGTCCGACTGGTCTCCCGACATGGTGTAGTATGTATGGTGCAAAAAGGGGGAATAAATAAGGGGTAATATATGACAAAAAAAGAAAGGGGATATCCCCGCAGTTTGGGCCGTTTTAAACAGCTCCATCTGCATGGTATTAACGGAGAAAAGGAAAACACGATCAGCGGGCCCCGTCAGATAGGGGGTGAACTCACCCAGCCAGCGTATCGAAAACAAGACCCCCAGGTCTTTACCCCAGGGGCCTCCCGGCAAAATATGAAGTGACATCCTATCCCCGAGCCACCTCTCCGTGGGTTAATATGAAAATGCTGCCCCCTAGGGGGTGGAACCCTAGACCCCCCGTTCAGAGCCACTGCAGTGGCACTCAACTGATGCCCTGAGCCACCTCTCCCGTGGAGAAACAAGAAATGCCCACTGAGGGAGGGGAAACCCCTAGGACCTCCTGTTCAGAGCCACTGCAGTGGCATCAACTGATGCCCTGAGCCACCTCTCCCTGTGAGCAATTATAGAAAAGTGCCACTGAGGAGTGGAACCAGGACCTCCTGTTCAGAGCCACTGCAGTGGCATCAACTGATGCCCTGAGCCACCTCTCCTGTGGAGTTAATATAGAAAATGCTGCCACTGGGGGAGTGGAACCCGGGACCCCCCGTTCAGAGCATTTGCAGTGGCATCAACTGATGCCCTGACCCACCTCCCTGTGGAGTAATATAGAAAATGCTGCCCCCGTGGGGAGTGGAACCTAGGACCCCCCGTTCAGAGCCACTGCAGTGTATCAACTGATGACCTGAGCCACCTCCCAGGTAGAGTTAAATAGAAAATGCTGCCACCGTGGGAGTGGAACCCAGGACCTCCCAGTCAGAGGCACTGTAGTGACATCATTTACTCCAGAGCTCCTCAGCCAGGAAGAGTGCGACGGAGGTAGGATGGGGGCTTGAGGGCACGGGGCAGGCGTGAAGCCGGGCCAATGGGGAGGCGGAGGGCAAAGGGGGAGGAACCTGCATGGAAAGAACGTGGCCGAGAGCTCTGCGGAGAGCATGTACGCGCCTCAGTGTGGGAGAATGATGCAAGGCGAGGAGGTCTGGCAGAGGGGGCGTACTTATGAGAACATGTCAAGGAATTTTACGACAGGTCGGGTAGGGATAAATGATGGATTTTGATTCATTGATTTTTTTGTGTTTCCAGGCGCGTCAACAGCTTTGGTCATTAGTCCGTAGTGTAGTGCATGCTTTTTCTCGGAGATGGCGGTGATCTTCCCCGCTGGATGGCGACATTAGCCGCCGACCTACCGTCAGGGTAGTGGTGTTTCCCCAATGACTCTCCCACCAGCGGTGCACCGCCCCAGGACAAGCCCTAAGCTCCGACCGGTCTCCCGAAATGGTAGTGTAGTGCATGTTAGTGTAAGGGTATGTGTATGAGAGGATAGGACAAGGAAGAGGAAGAACAGATTGCGCGCGGCCGTGCCCATTTGTTAGAGTATTTTCCGGCATTCGCCTGTGTTGATCGGAGAAACCACGAAAACTACCGATAGAGCAGCGGCGCAAATTCTCCCCAGACAGCGTATGAATTGACGTAGCTGAAAAGCTGGGCCAAAATCCTGCCGCCATCAGGACGAAACCTAGGACCTCCAGTTCAGAGGTGCTGCAGTGACATCAGGTGATGCATGAGCTACCGCTCCCGGTCATAATATGATGAAGAGGAGGAGGAGAAAGTGCTGAAGACGAAAGTGGCATCCCCCAAAACGGAGGGCGGTCACTGGCAACTAAGTCAAGCTTCCCAATTTTTTCCCACACGAGCAAAAATTTTAATGCATACTTCATAATGAATTATCAGTAGCCTAAAGTCTCAAAATTAATGTTTAATAAGCTCACCACTGACTTGCATGTCATGTAAACATTAACAATACCTAACCACTAATATGTAACACCAAAATTTCCCTTTATAATGATAAATTACATGTTGAAATCTGTTACGTAAAGTTTGATTAAGTCAAATTATATTGAATAAATATACTTATTTTTAGTTGAAAATGCTTCCAAACTTTTTTATTAATTAAAATGTCGTTATTTAAAAACAAGTAAGTAATGTATTTTTCTCTTAGTCTCCCTTTGGGAAAGGAAAGATCAACACCCAAATACTAACAAGAGTTGGAAGAGAGAGGGGAATGTCACATACTGATAGAATCTGAGGGGTGTTAGAAATATTAAGAGTGATAGAGACAAGAGAATACGGAGCAAAATCATGATAGAGAGAAGACAGAGATCGTGAAACAGAGATCGTGAGAGAGAGATCGTGGAGAGAAAGATCGGTGAGAAAGATCGTAGAGAGATCGGAGAGAGAATCGAGAGACGTAGAGAGATCGTGAGAGATATCGGAGGGGAGATCGTGAGAAAATCGTGAGAGAGAGATCGGAGAGAGAGAGATCGAGAGAGAGATCGTGAGAGAGAATCGTAGAGAGAGATCGTGAGAGAAAATCGTGAGAGAGATCGAGAGAGATCGTGAGAGAGAGATCGAGAGAGAGATCGAGAGAAATCGAGAGAGAGATCGTGAGAGAGATCGAGAGAGAGATCGTGAGAGAAAATCGTGAGAGAGAGATCGGAGAGAGAGATCGTGAGAGAGATCGAGAGATCGAGAGAGAGATGGGAGAGAGAGATCACGAGAGAAGATCGTAGAGAGAGAGAGATCGTAGAGAGATCGTGGAAGAGATCGTGAGAGAGATCGTGAGAGAAAATCGTGAGAAGATCGTGAGAGAGAAAAATCGTGAGAGAGATCGTGAGAGAGATCGTGAGAGAGCGAGAGATCGTGAGAGAGATCGTGAGAGATCAGAGAGAGATCAGAGAGAGTGAGAGAGAGATCGTAGAGAGATCGAGAGAGAGAGATCGTGAGAGAGATCGTGAGAGAGATCAGAGAGAGATCGTGAGAGAGATGGGAGAGAGATCGTGAGAAAAATCGTGAGAGAGAGATCGAGAAGAGATCGAGAGAGAGATCGGAGAGAGATCGTGAGAGAGATCGTGAGAGAGATCGTGAGAGAGAGATCGTGAGAGAAAATCGTGAAAGAGAGATCGTGAGAGAGGATCGGAGAGAGATCGTGAAAAACGAGAGAGGGGATCGTGAGAGAGATCGTGGAGAGAGATCGGAGAGAGAGAGATCGCAGAGAGAGATCGTGAGAGAGAGATGGGAGAGAGGGGATCGGAGAGAGAGACCCGAGAGAGATCGAGAGAGAGATCGGAGAGATCGGAAGATCCGGAGAGAGATCGAGAGAAAATCGTAAGAGAGATCGGAGAGAGAGATCTGAGAGAAAATCGTGAGAGAATCGTGAGAGAGATCGGAGAGAGATCGTGAGGGGAAAATCGAGAGAGAGATCGGAGAGAGATCGAGAGAAAATCGGAGAGAGATCGTGAGAGAGATGGGAGAGAGTCGAGAGAGAGATCGGAGAGAGAGATCGTGAGAGAGATGGGAGAGAGTCGTGAGAGAGAGTCGTGAGAGAGAGATCGGGAGAGAGATCGGAGAGAGATCGGAGAGAGATCGTGAGAGGGATCGTGAGAGAGAGATCGTGAGAGAGGATCGTAGAGAGATCGTGAGAGAGAGATCGTGAGAGAGATCTGAGAGAGAGATCGTGAGAGAGATCGTGAGAAAATCGAGAGAGATCGTGAGAGAAAATCGGAGAGAGAGAGACCCGGAGAGAGAGATCGTGAGAGAAAATCGGAGAGAGATCGTGAGAGAGAGATCGGAGAGAGATCGGAGAGAGATCGTGAGAGAGATCGTGAGAAAATCGTGAGAGAGAGATCGGAGAGAGACGTGAGAGAGATCGTAGAGAGAGAGATCGGGGAGAGATCGCGAGAGAGAGAGATCGGAGAGAGATCGTGAGAGAGAGATCGAGAGAGAAAATCGTGAGAGAGATCTGAGAGAGAGATCGAGAGAGATCGTGAGAGAGAGTCGTGAGAGAGTTCGTGAGAGAGAGATCGTGGGGAGAGAGATCGTGAGAGAGATCGTAGAGAGATATCGAGAGAGAATCGGGGAGAGAGATCGTAGAGAGATCGTGAGAGAGATCGGAGAGAGATCGTGGAAGAGATCGTGAGAGATGGGAAGAGAGATCGTGAGAGAGAGATCGTGAGAGAGAGATCGGAGAGAGATCGTGAGAGAGAATCGTGAGAAAATCGTAGAGATGGGAGAGAGATCGTAGAGAGATCAGAGAGATCGTGAGAGAGAGATCGGAGAGAGATCGTGAGGAGAGATCGAGGGATCGGAGAGATCGTGAGAGAGAGATCGTAGAGAGAGATCGTGAGAGAGATCGTGAGAGAGATGGGAGAGAGAGATCGAGAGAGATCGCGAGAGAGATCGAGAGAGATCGGAGAGATCGGAGAGATCGTGAGAGAGATCGTAAAAGATCGTGAGAGAGATCGTAGAGAGATCGGAGACAGATCGGAGAGAGAGATCGTGAGAGAGATCGAGAGAGAGATCGGAGAGATCGTGAGAGAGAGATCGTGAGAGATCGGGAGAGATCGTGAGAGATCGAGACAGATCAGAGAGAGATCGGAGAGAGATCGTGAGAGAGAGATCGTGAGAGAGAGTCGAGAGAGATCGGGAGAGAGATCGAGAGAGAGATCGTGGAGAGAGAGAGAGAGAGATCGGAGAGAGATCGTAGAGAGATCGGAGAGAGAAAATCGGGGAGAGGAGAGAGATCGCGAGAGAGATCGTAGAGAGAGATCGAGAGAGAGATCGAGAGAGATCGAGAGAGATCGTAGGAGAGATCGTGAGAGAGAGAACGAGAGAGAGATCGGAGAGAGATGGGAGAGAGAGATGGGAGAAAATCGTGAGAGAGAGATGGGAGATCGGAGAGAGATCGTGAGAGAGAGATCGGAGAGATCGAGAGAGAATCGGAGAGAGATATCGTGAGAGAGATATCGTGAGAGAGAGATCGTGAGAGAGAGATCGTGAGAGAGATCGTGAGAGAGAGATCGTGAGAGAGAGATCGTGAGAGAGAGATCGCGAGAGAGAGGGAGATCGCGAGAGAGAGAGATCGTGAGAGAGATCGAGAGAAAATCGAGAGAGAGATCGTGAGAGAGAGATCGAGAGAGAGTGGAGAGAGATCGTGAGAGAGAGAGAGAGAGGGGAGAGATCGGAGAAAATCGTAGAGAGAGATCGTGAGAGAGAGATCGTGAGCGAGAATCGTGAGCGCGATATCGTGAGCGCGATATCGTGAGCGCGATATCGTGAGAGAGATCGTGAGATCGGGAAAGAGATCGGTGAGAGAGAGATTCTAGGAGAGAGATTGTGGGAGAGATCGTGAGAGAGAGAGAGAGATCGTGGGGGAAAGTGTTAGAGAGATCATGAGAGAAGGTGGGAGAGAGCATGAGAGCAGGGGTGAGAGTAGGAGCAAGAGAGAAAGAGGGGGGCGAGTGGATTTATCTGAAAGCAGCAGAGCGGCGCAGTGGGAGTGCCATTGCAAACAGACATGCGGGCGCCGGGGCCCTGTTCCTCTGGGCATTGGGGTGCGCCAGCAGCGAGGAATACGTATTCCCAGATGAGGCAGGAGAGGGCGAGGGGAAAGGGCGCTAATGGCCGCGTAACGACCTCTCAATGGCAAATGGAGCCTAATTGTTAGGGTGCAATGAGAGTTAGAAAATGCCGAGCCACTGGGTGGAAGGGGGGAGGGGGAAATCGGGAAACAGCGTGGGGAGAAAAGAGAAGAAGCTGGAATGGCTGGTAAGGGAGTATGGGACGTCTGATGCCAAGAAAGTTAAGTAGTCAGAGCAATCAGAAACCTAGGAACACGAACATAATACTGTTAATGAGATCACTATTTTTAGCTTTTTAAACTAATTAATGTGTATGTACTATACATTGGTCTTATTAGTATACTTTGTGTGATTAATTCCATGCTTTTTATGAATTTTTCTGGGAGATTACTGTACGATCATAGTGTAAGGAAGGAAAACACGCCTCTTCATTAATGATGACGTTAACATGATTGTGATGTTACGAAAGTGTCAACAGGAAACTGTTTGGCCTCGCCCTCGAATCGCGGACGGCTATATTGGACGATTATTGCTGAACTTATGAACTCAAATCAGGCAGATCAGTCATTTTGTAACGTGAGAACGACCTGATATAAATTAAAAAAACCAAATTGACCGTAATTTTTGCACATTAAAGATTTAATAATAAGAAATGACAAAACTTAATATCACAAAAGCATCGCGAATTTTAAATGTTTGGGATCTAAATATTTCACAATTTACGAAAATATAACGTTTGTAAGATAAATTAGGTCTCATAAGCCATTGCTTTATACAGGGTGAGTCAGCACTTGGTCAGTAACTTCAGCACCCCGTGCAATGTTTGAACGGGTGAAGTTCTTAATGCATTTCGGAAGTCATGAGAGAATTGAGGTAACGATATATGTTTTCTTTCCATTTTATCACTTGTATTTTTGGGGATAATGAGTGTAACTGAAGTTTTACTTATATTTCACTTTCTTTTATCAATAATTTGAGGAGAACATTAAAATATCTCCAGAACCTTTTTAAAATGTGATATAGGAGGGAAAACACTCTTTCTCTACTTAATGATTACAAAAAGATAGGAAGAAAATTACAAAAATGATTTACTTTTGAACTACAAATCAATCCTCTAACCATCATTATCCGCACATTCATTACCTAGAAAATAAGTTTGATATGAGACCACCATCAGGTTTATCATTTTCCCATAAGAAATAAATGAATATTGAAGGAGAAAGTTCAGCTCTAAGCTCTTTCAAAGGGGGCAAAACCCCGTTTGATGTAAATGATATGTATGATTCATGTGTTTGTATTACTTTTATAATATGGTTTGAAACCTCTATATTGAAATTCCCTGAAATTTTATAGTATCCTCAATAATAGGCAATTACTTTCAAAGGGAGTTGCATGATAACTAAAGTTTAATTGACCCTTGTATGCAACAAGAAATTTAGAATCATTGGTACGATAGAGATATCCTAGCATTGTATTCCCAAGCAAACTTCATCAAAATGTATTGGCATTTAGGAGAAAATAGTGCACGAACGATACTGTTACGTTATGACTGCACGCTTTGTTGAAGATAAAGTTGTGGCACCAACGATATTGTACAGAATTCATTTCTGCACGATAACTGAAACTGCATTTCAACTTGAATGTACGCATATGGCATATCATAAAAATCCATCTACTGCACGAGGAAAATAAAGAATCCAATAGGTACATTGTGGGGTTTAAGTAACCGAGAGGGTATCAACATTTTAGGAAATAATTTGTAATATATTTTTATATGTACGAGGATTTTATAATCATTGACAATTGATTTGTTTGAAAGAATTTCAATTCTTACATTTATTTAATTATTCGATTTTTATTATAATTTCTTGTGACTTTTAAAATGTCGTAATAATATTATTGTTGGGTTTTAGGTCTTTGTTCTTCGGCAAATTAAACGAAAATTTATAAACCATATTCTAAATTTAAACGAACAACAAAATAAAAACCAAAATATTGATACAATAAAAGAAACGTTGAGAATAAACGATACAAATACAACATTAAAATAATACAGATACTCAGAACATACTACCCGACACTGTTACTTTAATCGCCCAAAACTCATGATAGTATAATGATATAACATACAAATGTTACTTTATAACTAACTATTTATTGATATTTTGAATATTACTTTAAACTAAAATAACCCCAAATATCCGTTATTTAAATTTTTTTAAATTTAGTGAACATTTTGAAACAGTGCTGGAAGTGCTTATTGAATCTCGATCGTTCTGTCCAAAAAGTAAACTTACCTACTTTTTTCAAAGTACGGTGCTTTTCTGGGGCGGGGTGGTGGGGGGGCGGGGAGCGCTGCGAAGAGGGGAGAGGAGCGGGGAGAAGAGGGTGGTAGTGGGGGGGGCGGCGAGGGGCTGCGGTGGAGCAATGTTGGCCTGGGGCGCGGGCGCAGGCTAACATTGCGGCAGCCGCAGCGCAGCAGCGCAGGTAGCGCGCCCTCCTCGGAGACGGCGGCGGAGAACGCGACCGCACCCAGGCAGCCCAGGGGCGGGGGCAGCGAGATCGTGGCGCAGACAGAGCGGGCGGAGGAGCACATGGGGAGGGATGGCGGGACGGAAGGGTGACGGTGTGAAGGGCTCCAAAAGGGACTACGGTTAGGGGGATGAGAAGCAAGGGTGTGGGGCGGGGGCAGGGCGGGTGGGACAGGGCGGGATGGGGCGGGGGAGGGCAGGGCAGGGCAGGGCGGGGGGGGGCTAGGGAGGGCGGGGGGGGGCGGAGCGGAGGGCGGACGGGGTAGGTGGGGCGGGGGGGGCCCGGGCGGGCTGGACTGGCGGAGCGGGGCGGGGCTGGCGGGGCCCTAGCTGGGAAACCCGGGGGGACGGGCGGGTGGGGCGGGGGGCGGTGACAGGAAGAAGGGTGGAGGGAAAGGAGGAGAGAAGGAAATGGGGCAGGGATGGTGTTGGGCGGAGGCAGAAGGCATGTGGAAGGCAGTAATCGGGATTGATTACATTTTTCCCGGGCACGTCAACTGCTAACGTCATTAGTCTCAAGTTTAGACTATGTGTTTATCGTGGGGTGGCTGTGATCTCCTCTGTTAGATGGCGAGTCCTGCGCAGACTTATCGGCTTGCGGGTATTTTCCAACCAGATCTCACTCACAAGCAGGGCATCGCCACACCGGACAAGCCCCTAAGCTCCCGGCTGGTCTCCGACATGGCAGAGTGTATTGCGATATCTGCAAGTGGCTGAGTAAAGGGTGAGGATAAGACAAGGAAGAGAAAGGAAATATCGCGTTCGGGTCGTCGGTTTGGTAGGGTACTGCTCCGGCATTCGCCTGATGACGATCGGACCACCCACGGATAACAGCATTCGAACAACCGACCACTGAATTATCCTCCACACAGCGCCCGAATCTCGACTTAGGTATATAGCTAGTGTGGAAAACCTTCCATCACGGTGAAACGACAGGATTGATTGATTTGATTTGTTTTTTTCGTGTTTCCGGACACGTCAACTGCTTTCGTCATTAGTCCCGTTATGTAGTGCATGTTTTTTCCTATGGAGATGGCGGTGATCTTCCCGAGGGAAAGGCGGAAATCCGGCGCCGACCTCCCATCGGCTAGCGGGTTTCCCAACAGGATTCTCCACAGCGGGCATCACCTCAGCCGACAAAGCCTGCCCGACTGGTCCCCCGAATATGTGGTAGTGAGCATTTTGGGATGTAAGTGTGTGTGATAAGGGAGAGGATAGGACAAGGAAGAGGGAGAACAGATCGCGCGCGGTCCGTGCCCGTTTGGTAGGGTACTGTCGGCATTCGCCTGGGTTGATCGGAGAAACCACAGAAAACTACCGATCAGAGCAGCCGGCCCCCGAATTTTCCTCCAGACAGCGACTGAATTCGACTAGCTGAAAAGCTAGTGTCGAAAATCCCTTTTCCCGGGCAGGACTCGAACCTAGGACCTCCCGGTCAGAAGCGCTGCAGTGACATCGTCGTGGTGAGGCGACGTGTTGGGGTGAGGCGGATGCGGAGCCGAGGGTTTAGTAGTGGGGGGGCGGGTGGCAGCGGGGCGGTTTTAAGGGGCGAAGGCGCAGAATGAGTCGGAAGGGCTGGCAAGAGCGGGGTGGGGCGGTGGAGTGCGCGGACTGCAACCTCCAGTCAGGCGCTCCGCAAATGCGCATGTCTCTCCGACGAGCAAGCGATGGCATTGCGCAGGGGCTCCGTGAAAACAGCGGGGAGTGGAGGCAGAAGGACGCGAGAGTTCAGTGATGAACAACCTCGTCCTAGACGCGTGTGGAGAAGGAGATATAATGAATGGAAATACCATGCTGGTACATTGAAAAAAATCGAGAAAAATAAATTTATGGTTGAAATAATGTATTTATTAAATAAATATGTGAAAATATAGCGCCCCCAAATTTTTACAATTGGACTGATTTTTTTTTTTGCGTTTTTTTTCTTTCTGAACAAATATATTCATATATTCAGAAAAAAAACAAGTTACAAGTTGTGTTTCTATACGTCGGTATTGCAAAAAAGTTGCCCAGAAATAATTTTTACAAACTCACTTTTGAATACTTATGGGTGCAGCCATTCAGAATATCTCAGTAGTTTATTGCTATATATCTCAGTTATCTAAATATACTGAATATATATACATCATAACACTGAAAGGTATGTTCACGGATAGTTGAATAAGGCTGAATAAGATCTTCCGTATTCTGAAACAATCGCATTCCTCCCGCAAAATCCCAACGGGGGGAGACGGCGATAAGTGTGTCGGGAGCGACGCCAGCAAAGTGGGGCCTGTAGGGCGGGGGTGGGGGGGTAAGTGGGGCAGGAAAGGGAACAGCGCGGCCCCGAGCCCGGGCGTCGCGGGCCCCGCGCGGGCGGAGTGCTCGGGCCGCCCAGCCGCGAATTGATTGCCGACCAGCCGCCCGCATTAGCACCTAGATTGGGCTGCTCCACTGCCGCGAAGACAGCCTCCCGCTTTCTAGGCTGGTAGCCGCGGAGCGACGACGATTGCGTTGGGGAATGATAGGGTGAGAGATATGGAGGGGTGATGGAGAAAAGGACAAATGATATGGAGAGATATGACGGGTGATAGAAAAAAAGGACAAAATGATGTGGTGGAGATATGGAGGGTGATAGAGGAAAAGGAAAAAATGATGTGGTGAGGGATATGGACGGGTGATGAGGAAAGGACAAAATGATGTGGTAGAGATATGGAGGGGTGATAGGGGAAAAAGGAAAAAATGATACGGTGAGAGATATGGAAGGGTGATGGAGGGAAAGGAGAAAGGATACGGTGATCTGAGAGGAGGCTGAGGCATCGCGTGTGGATTGGTGATGAACTCAATCAGTGGATTGCCTGGTCCTGAACGAAGGGGTAAAAGTGAGGAAAGAGGGGTGGTTAAACATTAAATAGAAAAAATATTTTATAGCCAAAGTCATTTATTTGTTAATTGCCAATTTTTTCGACGTAGTCAAGTGATATTGTTTTAATAATTTCGTAGGAGATGAAATAGATTATTCTATTCGTTCTCCTGGTCGAAATCTCAAAAAGGCGAGCTTACCGATAAGTTTATCTGGAACATAGCTAAGCTCTGTTCAACCGAAGATTGATTGATTGATTGTTTTTCGTGTTTCCGGGCAGTCAACTGCTTTTGTCATTAGTCCCGTTAGTGTAGTGCATGCTTCTTCTCGGGAGATGGCGGTAATCTTCCCCGCCGGATGGCAGACCCGCGCCAACCTACCGTCGGCTAGTGGGGTTTCTAACCAGGACTCTCCCACTAGCGGGCACCGCTCAGTCGGACAAGCTTAAGCTCCTGACCAATCTCCCAGAATATCTGGTGTGTGGTGCATGTTAGTGTAAGGTGTGTGTAAGGGGTGAGGATGGGACAAGAAGAGGAAGGACAGATCGCGCGCGGTCCGTGGCCCGTTGGTAGGGTACTGCTCCGGCATTCGCCTGGTGTTGATCGGAGAAACCACGGAAACTCCCAAAAGAGCAGACTAAGTATGACTAAATTTCGACCTAGCTGAAAGCAGGTCGAAAATCCTGCCGCCGCCGTCAGGTCAGCCAAGAGAACGTCCTGCTCTTCCAGACGGCCACAGTCACGGTAAGAATGGGAACCGACGCGAGTTCCCAAGCAGGGAATATGAATAATGCTGTTGCAGGGGTTGAAAACTGACGATCAAAATAATTTCCATTTCACGAGGTGATGAGAAGTTGCTGCAGAAGATTAGTGTTGAAAGTGCAGAGGCACTAAAGCAGTGAGTTGAGTGCAGATGGGAGAGGATAAGATGAGAATTGGACCGAAAAAATATGAGAGATTAACGTAAAAGACATTTCAGGAAAAAAAATCTAACGGAGATGGAAACTAGGAGAACACAAGAGAAAATTAATTACGTTGTAGATCGGGAAACGTGGTGTGGAAACATCGTAAAAGATTAGGGGGTGGTAAACTCTAGTGGAAAAGGGAAGAGAGAGCTGCGAAAAAAAAGGTTCTGAGCCGGAGAATGCGAGGAACAAATAGCTTTGGAGGCTAAAGAGTGTTGCAGAAGATGGGAATCTGTAATGGACAACGTCGGGTGGGTAGATTAAAAGAAATTAGGAGCGCAAGAAACACAAGAACAATTTTGTCTTCCGCGTCCAAAGCTGTGCAAATGACTGACCAGCTGACATCTTGACAAAGTTGTGATGCCATATTTCGACTCTCGTTATAGCCTTCTTCAGGGCAGAATGATATCGCCGTTTTTACTTTCTAGTTTACTATGTAATTACGTAATATAGTTAAAGTGCTATAATGTTGAACGGAAAGTACTTTAAATTTTGTTGAAACACGCTCCGGTCTCCTATATTTGAGAGCGTATAAATCTTGTGTCTAAATCTGTTCTCTAATATTGGGCAGTCAAAATCAAAAGCAGTCAGTGTTTTGTGCCTTTTGAAAACGAAAAATTGCTTTATGGCAAAACATCGTGTCGTTGTCGTCCCCATCAGTTTGTCCGCCAGTCTGTCTGTGTGTTCGTTCGTTCGGATTGATTGATTGATTCATTGTTACTGATTCCGGGGTCGTCAACTACAATGTTCATTAGTCCCTGTGTAGTGCGTGTTTTGCTTGGGAGATGGTGGTGGTCTTCCTCCGCTGAATGGCGAGATCCGGTGAATATCCATTTGTTTGAGGGTACTGCTCCGGCATACGGCGGTGTTGATAGGAGAAACAAGGGGAAATACGACGAGCCCCCGGCCGTCGATTTCTCTCCAGGCAGAAACCCGAACACGCCCTTTGCTGACGAGTTAAGGGGTCGAAAATCCTGCCTCTGTCGGGACTCGAACCTGGGGACCTTCCGGTCAGAGGGACTGCAGTGACATCAGTTGTACCCCTGAGTCATCTTTCCGATTGTCGTCCGTCCGGTTTATGTTAGAACCTAATCCGTTCAGACGATTTACCCCAAAATTGGACATCCGATATGGCCAAACACGTGGCTCTCCGATTTTGAAACGGAATTTTGTTCAATGGGGTACTTAAGGGAAATTTAAAAATTTTCAAATTCTTCAAAATTGCCAGAGTTGTTGGATTAAGACTTTCTCGAATACAGCAAAATAGTCTTAAATGGTCAGGAACTTTGAATTTTTGAAATTGTAACAGTCCAAAAGATTTTTTTGTCTCTTCCCTCAAATAGAATTTTAAAGAAATTGCTTTACATAATGAAGTATGATTCCCCAAAACCAATTTTGAAATATGGACTACACAAGTTTTTGAAACTATAAGATTTGGTGTAATTTTTGTAAAATACAGACTATTTTAACAGTAATTTTCAAAAACGGCTCAAAGGATTTCTTTAATTTTTTCCTTCTAATGGAGCTAAGTAACCTTATAAAACTGAAGCAGATATAAGTAATTTCGATAAAATTTGCATTGTCGAAAATGACAAAAAATCAATTTCAAAAGAAGAATGTTGATCATAGAGTTTTTTTCCCTTAACGAAATATATTCTAAAACAGATCTTTATATACGGTCACATACAGTTTTGGAAAATGCGAGTAGTTTTCACGAAATTTTTGCTTGAATAAAGGCAACAATGTTTTCAAAAACCTGCCACAAATTTTTGTTAATTTCTTTTCTCGGATAGAGCAAGTGACTTTTAAAGCCCGCAGAGGACTTATTTTTGTTTAGCTCTGAATTTTCGAATATTGTAAATAACATAAATATTGGAGAGAATACCTGCTGTCACATCAGTTAATCGTATCAGTAATACAGTCCCATCAGAACTCGGTTAATAACTTTGGGGCCCCGTGAGGGACGGCTTGGCCACACAGAAGGACGGGGGATGCGGGCGATGAAGACCTGATGAAGGATCCTGAATCTAGGAAAACTAAGGTCCGGAGCCAAGGAATTGTGAACCGCGCACGAAGGGCCTCGAAGGATGGAAGATGTGATGGAACAAGAGTGCGGGAGCGAAGGACTGAGGGAGGTGGAGAAAGAAAGGGAAAACCCATGAGAACTGCAAAGCAAAGAGGCGACAGAAAATGTGTGCAAGCGGAAACTGGACAGGAAGTTACATACAAACTTGGAGAGTGCAGAGCAGAGGGGGCTGAGGTGACAGAAAGTTTAGGAGCTAACGGAAAGACTTGTCACACTCTGAAAAGCAAGGACCTTGAAAATGGGCGTGTCAGCGAGCGTGGACCTAGACAAAAGTTTGGAAGTAGGAGCGCAGCACAGTGCCGCGGAGACTAGATAGTGACTTCAGCAAACGGGGAGAAAGGAGGACGAGAGTTGGGGACAGGAAAAGTTGAGTTATGGAAATGATAATGGAATGTACACAACAAATACGTACGAAGATTAATACTAGTGAAGTGCTCACAAGGGGTCGTGGTGATTATGTAGGGAAAGAAAAGGTAGGAAGATAGTACTGGCTGGAATTGGAAAGCAATTTCTCGTGAAAACAGGTCTGGAAACGTTAATAGATAAAAGAGGCATGATGGCTAACGCGCCATCATGCCTCTTGTTGCCCTCTCATGCCTCCTGATGCTGACATGGAGACCAAAGATAAGAGGAAAGGAGTCGAGAGAGCTTTGAAAGAGAGAGAATGGGGTGGCACTATACGGGGCAGACAAAGGGTTCAATGGAAACTACAGTGACACATATCAGTAAAAAGCGAGGCGCTGTGATGGGGACTTTGAGACTAGAGGAAACGAGTGTCGATAACTTGAAGAGATTGAGAGGTGTATAAATTCTAGACTCAGAAAGAGGTACAATATATCAGCAAGGTAGCCAGACGGTAAGGTAAGTATTTTATACATCGGAAAAAAAACAACAGCGAGAGCAGAAAAATGGAAGAATGAGTGTGAAAATGAGGCATTTTCATAGAAAGATCTCGTTGGTAAATTTTGGTGAACATTCAATCAGGGGGCGAGGCGGAGGGGTAGGGCTGTTAGAACTTAAGCATTGTAAGAAAATAGCGGGAGAGTCGGTAAATTGGGGAATGGGTGTAAAACTCGTCATGATCTGAAAGAGCTTGACAGTTGGAACACATTAGAGGAACTCCTGTAAGGGAAGGAAGACTGGAGAGTTGGGAACTTAACGGATCGTAAGAAAGGAGTGGCGAGGGAGCCACTGCTGAGGTAGGTATTCAGAGAACGGGAGCTGGGAAATGGGATGAATGGGTGGAAAACTGAGCGTGGTCACAGAAAGAGCTCGATTTGCTGCAAAACCGTCGCGAACTCCGGTCAGGAGGCGAGATGGAGAGGTAGGGAAAGGAGTTCCGAGGGGGCGGGGAGAGGCCGAGCGCCAAGGCCGCGGGCGAGGCGACCGCTCTTCCGGATCGCCAGTGATGAATGACGCCGTCCGCCCCGCCGCCGCCTGCGCTCCGGCGCGAGGTGAAGTTCGGCCGGAAATTAATCATTGGCGGCAGTCGCGAGTGCGCGGACGGTTTTGCGCCTCGTCGCCTTCCTGATGCGGTCCGCCCGACGGGAGGGAAGCATTACGGGCGGGCGAGCGAGCGAGAGCGGGCGGGCGAGCGGGCGAGCGGGCGGGCGAGCGGGCGGGCGGTGAGCGGGCGGCGAGCGGCGGGCGGGCGAGCGGGCGGGCGGGCGGGCGGGCGGGCGGGCGAGCGGGCAGGCGGTCGACCGGCGGGCGGGCGGCGGGCGGGTGGGCGAGTGGGCGGGCGGGCGGGCGGGCGGACGAGCGGGCGGGCGAGCGGGCGAGCGGGCGAGCGGGCGAGCGGGCGAGCGAGCGGGCGGGCGGGCGAGCGGGCGGGCGAGCGGGCGAGCGGGCGGGCGGCGGGCGGGCGGGCGGGCGTTCGGGCGTTCGGGCAAGCGGGCGGGCGTTCGGGCAAGCGGCGGGCGGGCGGGCGGGCGGGCGGGCGGCACAAACTCGCTCGCCAACGCGCCGGCTCGGACAGGTGGCGGAGTTGGTGCAACTCTGCGCTCTATGCTGCGCCCGACAGCCCAGCGCTCTATCGGCGCTAAAAGCAACGTGGGTGGAAGAAATTGCTTTGCTGCCGGATTGGGCAGCACTCATGCAAGATAGCATGGACTCGGTGTAGCTGAACGCTGGGTTAAACGTGACAAGTATTAAGACTACTTACAAAATAAATAAAATTGAAACAATAGCCGAAAACGTGGAAATGGACATCTCTTTACTATATGGAATATTTCTGGAAATATACGGAAAATACGTCTATGAATAAGAATGGAAAATTCCTATCAATTAAAAATAAGCTATCAAACCTGTGCCTAGTTTCCTCCTGGCCTCAGATATTAATAAAACTACATATACAAACAAAGGGAAAGCTACTATAGTAGCAAAGTTTGAAATCTCCCATTTGGCTAGTTTTGTGGCCTTCCCCCATCGCTGCTAAGGAGGCAGATTTCTTGGCCTACTGCGCGCATGCAATTGGCTGCCCTCCCATCAAAGAGGAGGTTTTAGTCATCAATTATCTCTTATCCAATCTACCTCCGAACGCTTAAATGCTTTGCACTTGAAGTCTTCTAAAATTTAGAGACTTTATTTACTTTATCTCAAAATGTAGTTTTCAAGAAGAGATTTCGTTAAGGGAAAAAAGTCTATCAACATTATTATAGTTTTTCAATGTTAAATTTATGTTTTCAATTTTAGAAAATACGAAGAGTTCGACGAAAATGGAATCTGCACCATGCTTTTAAGCCTAATTTGCTCAATTTCATGCGCAATTTTAAAGAAAACTAGAGGTGCTAAAATAGCACATACATTCTTGCACAATTTATAACTTTGCAATTTTCGAGAATTCAGAGAGTTCGACGGAAATAAGACCTGCATGATTTTTTAAATCACTTTTACGCTATGCAAGAAAAAATGAAGCCATTTTTGACATTTTTAAAAATTAAATTAACAAGCAGAAATTATGTGAAAACTATTCGTTTAAAAATGTGCAAGCATTTAAATTATGAACTAAGTTTTAGAACATTTTGTTTTGTTTAAAGTGTCTATCATAAATATTATACTTTGCAATGTGATTGTTTTGTCATATTCGAAATGCAGAAAGTTTGCTTAAAATAGGAACAGCAACAGTTTTTTACCATTCTTTTGCTACATAGAGGAAAATAATGTAGTAGTTTTCAAAAATCAGATGTTTAAAATTGCGTATATTTTACATAAATACCAAAAACTAATCTTTTCCAAAAATGTACATGTCCTTATTAAAAGATTGTTTTGAAGAATATATTTTATTCTGAAAAGAATATCTGAAAAGAATAAAAAATAGGAAGAATGAGAATTTGCATATCACTTAAAATATTTTAATTTCACGAAAAATTAAAATCGATGGAAGAATTGTTACAATAATAACAGGAAAAATAGGGAGTAATATTTATTAAAATGAATATATTTAACATGTGTGTATAGACATACTTATTGCCAACGCTGCAAGTATTTATTGTATGCGCAGGATTATAAGGGTAAGGGGAAAAATATGAATAAACTTAGTTTGTATGAATCACTATTTACGATTCAAAGTGATTCTGAACAATCACAGGGTAGCCTCATTGACATACTTTAACGCAATGCGGCAAACCAATGCAGAGAAAATACCTTCAGTTAGATTAATGTTCGCTTTACACTTCGACACGAAACAATAGACGTATCCTTCATGCTGCAGCAAAGCCGTCTGTTTAAAAATTACTTCAGGTCATTCACATTGTGGAAATGTTTCTGTTTACGAGGAATATAAAGCTTCAATTTCGAATGGGGATGGAAAGTTTATGGGGATCGGTACAATACTAGAGTAAAAAGAACAACATTATAGTGTCCTCAACGCTGCCTTTCAAAACTACGAAATATTCCAAGCCACGTTTTGAGTCAACAAAAGCCTTGCTTGCTGAGTGCTTTTCTTGGGGAGATACCAGAGATAAAGAGCAGTGTTGCTGTTTCATTTTGCAGGAAAGAAATAAGTGATGGCGGAAGCACGCTTGCATTAAACTCGAAACGAAAATTACGAAACAAGAATATTAATTTAAAAGAAACGCCAGAATTTTAATATCGAGCAGTCGTTTCGAATTGTGTTACTGAAATTAAAATAAACCTAATATTTGTGAGAGAGGGCGCAAGTAACGAGAAAAGTCTGACGTAGCAGTTGGTCCAACGAGGGAGTGGCTTAGAAGATCCATAAACGGGAGCTCGCTATAAAAAGGCTAAACGAAAACACGTTTATGTGTGTATTTTGAGACCCACTTTGAGAAACGCGAAAAATGAGAACCAGTTTTAAACAAATATATGTAAATGTTTGTGCGCTTTGAGTCTGTGAAATTAGAGAGCTGTATACTATGGAATATTTATTCTTGTTAATGTATTTGTCCTGTAATTCCAAATCTTATAAATAGAATTGATGTGAAACCTCTATTATCAATAAAAATAAATATATCTGTAAATTACACTGAAATCCATTTTTCACATTCATGTTAAATATGCAAATATGCACTGAAACACTAGAAATATGCGAACGTCATGTTGTCTATATTGTGACCTTTACTCAGGCTGGGTGTGAAATGTTCATGGATTCTGGGCTCTCCCTTTGCAGATTTTGTAAAAAATTAGCACAAAGTCGTAGTCACAGAACATTTATAATTGGACGTTTTCTTGAGCATTTACCAAGATACAGAATGTCATTCCACAAACATCCATAACAAAAACAACAAACATTGTACAGTATTAAAAAACAAAAAATAACTCAAGGGAAAACAACAAGTTTCCCTCAAATATAAACAAAACTTCCTTTTTTCTGGAGACAATCATTTTATCCATTTACTAGTTTTCTTATGACTAAAGCAAGAAAGGAACATTAGCACTAATCAGACTTCAAAAAGTAAAGAATGACATGACAGTGATGTAATGTTTAATCAAAATTATCACATTCCTTATTGCACTATCAAACTGGTGCTTAAGCATTAAAAACACAAATTGAATTGTTAATTTTTTTAAGTGCAGCATTCATTGCAAGTTATTTTTCCCTTAATTGCCTCTTAAAGTACATCTCACCTTGAGGACAAAACATGAAGCAAGTGACTGTCTCTTCAGAACACTGTTCAGTCTCCGTGTCAATAACACAAAGACATTTAAACTAGAAAAACTACAATGACAAATACATGTTATCACCTCAGAGATCAACATGAATCTATTCTTAAAATTACAAGTGTTTAAATGTTGTGCTGAAATAAATATACAAATGTAACACATTTTGACTCTTATATCATACTAAAGCTTCTACATGATCAGTACAACATGATAAATCATCTAGTCTTGTACAATTTAAGAGAATGATACAAACAAAGATGAAGCAAAAATGAATGTCTCATAACATAACATTCTTAATTTTAATCAATGCATAATTTGCATTACGTTAAATTAACATAATAAATATAATAACATTCTGTAATAACCTGGTTTGTTCGGAAGAAAATGGTATGCACCACGATTCGTACAACAAGACTGCCCTACCCTCGAGCTTTCAAATTGGAAAGATGCGACACTTTGTTGCAGATCACCTGGTCTACGTGCCATTGCACAAGCCAACTCGGTTTGTAAGTGCCAGCATCAATCAGCAGTGCCAGCAGCCTTATCAAAAATAAACAATAGCCTCTATTGTAGTGACTATTACATCAGCACTGACATAAGCTTCTTGCACTCTGTCTTTTTTTAAACATCTCTATTGAATAGTTTCAATTTAACAGAAGCTGTGCTTTCCAACACAGTACATTCTATCAACAGAAGCATATCGCAATATATAATGTATAAACAAAATGTACAGTACAAACACCTCTTTCTCAATATAACTGCCCTCCACTACGTCTGACCAACTACAAAAATCTCTCGCTTCTCTCCCTGCCCCCGTGACGTCAAACGGAGGTAGGACCCCACCTCCTCTACACCTCTCCTTGCTGGAGGCTGGTGTCGTCGTCGTCGGCGGCGGCGGAATTCGTATGTAGAATATTTGAATGGTCACAATATATAAAATAAAAATGAACAGTGTCGTTACTTATTAAAGTTAAATCATTATGAAACATCCCTTTTTTTAAAAATGATTTCCATTTCATAGTTCTACAATTCAACAACATTCTGTAGGAGAAAATAATTTGAATCAGTTGTAAAATAAACGAGGGATTCCAATAAAAATCACCTTTAATTTTAATTTCATAAGTTGTACCTGGAGTTTTAAACCCTTAAAATATAAAACATTACATTACATTTATTTGAACTGAAATTTGGGATGACCTGGTGGAAAGTTAATTAACAATAATTACAAAATAATACACTTAACATTTAATAACAACAATATTAATAATGATAACGATATTAATAATAATAATAATAATAAAGGAGTACAGACAAGCCGAACATGCAAAATCATACTTATCCCCAATATTAGATTATAACAAATATTTCAACTGTATGATATATAATAATTATAATTATATGTCGGTGATGCTAAAATTTAATACAGCTACATAAATATTGTAAATTTATTGTTTTTAATTCATTGATCGCGTTCACTACAATTAACTGCACGACACTGCACGCACAACACTACACTACATACACTACACTACACTACACTACACTAAAATACACACACTACACTGCACTCACTACACTTTTTTTGGGTTTGAGTTACACTGACCAGCACTACATCGCACTTCACCGCACTTCACAGCACTTCACCGCACTTCACCGCACTTCACAGCACTTACTCATTTAATGTCTATTACTATCATATTGTTCTAACTTATTTCAAAAACTTCGACACTTAGAGGAAAGGCTTTAAAAATGCTGCGGAAAACTGTTCCAATCTTTAATTGTTCTGTTACAAAAGGAAAATTTCCAAGATCTGAATTTTTCCCCTTGTTCGAATTTAGGGGTGATCGCTTCGGCCCAAAATAATTTGGTTTTTCTAGTCTAACCTGAATTTCTTCCAAGCGTTTGACCAGTATGATTTAAAAGAGCGAAAAAGCCTCCCCCTTTTGTTCTTCCCATTTCAGGGGTTTCCCCATGCCTTTTTATCGCGTTAGTTCTGTAGGTAAACTTATTCGCTTTTCTGTATTCTATCTAGTTTTTTTCCGGGTGCGATTTCTGTAGGGATCCCAACAGCCACTCGTATTCCATGAGAGGGCGAACCAGCGAAAATATGCTAATTTTTGGTTTGCAGAGTTTTTTTAGAATTCGCATTACAAAATGCAAAGACTTCCACGTTTTCCTAACTACCTGATTTATAGCTTCTCCCCCCCTAATTTACTATCTATAGAATGCCTAAATACTTGCATGATGAGACTCTTGGGATGATGACTACCTAAACGATAGTCTGGTTCCTCATTTGTCCCCGCCTGAACGTTATTGTTGTTTTGATCCGTTACCATGTCATTTTTTTCAGCCCAATCACGTAAATGTTCTAAATCCTCCCGAATATTTGTTCGTCAGCGTATTTTTGATTTTTCGGTATATAACACAATCGTCTGCAAATAAACGCACCTTGATTGATGTTAACGGGAGATCATTTACGTACGCTAAGGTAATGGCCCTATGACACTTCCTGTGGAACCCTGAAGTAACAAAAACCCGAGTCGAAAACTGAGTGCCAATTCGAACTTTTTTTTTCCCTGTCTCAAGAAATTGCTACCCACTTCACAACCTCTAGCATAAATTTCCCCGAAGATACTGATAAGTAGTTATGCGGTACTACGTCGAATGCTTCGCAAAGTCGATTACGATTGCATCCCCCCTCCCACCCGGTCAATCTGTCAGCTAGATCTTGCAAAAGAGAAACGATTTGGCTTTCGCACGAATATTTATTTTAAACCCCATGCGTCCGTAAAAAATCCAGTTCGCTTTTTTCCCATTCGCGCGAATGACCCGGCTTAAATGCTCCATTATTTTGCATACTACTGATGGCGATACTGGTCTATAATTAAACTTCGTTTTATCACCTTTGAAAATAGGGACCACTATAGCTGTCTTCCAATCGTCTGGTAGACTTGCATTATTGATTGAAACATTGAATATCTTAATAAATAGGGCAATACGCTTCCCACCGAGTTTAATAAAATCTGTCGAGATGCGTCTGGTCCGCGTGATTTCCCGTTTTCAGTGATTTTATACGTTTGCGGAGTTCCATGCATGAAGTTTGGGAACGGGTTTTTCATTGAAAAAATGAACTGCTCCTGCGCCCGTTTTGGTTTGAATATTGATCAACGCGAACGCATTGCTTTCGCTTGTCGCCGTGCAATGGCGCTTTCGCGTCTAGAATTTCCTGAATTTTTTCCCCTTTTCCCGGCGTCTGGGACATATTTGTAAAAGTCTGACCAATTATTTCTTCCTGTCTCAAATATTTTTAAAAATAATTCATGCAATTTTCTTTTCTTTCTAATTCTGAGAATTTTAAAAGTTATCATGTCAGCAATGCTGGATGTTCCTATTAAATGCTAGTCTAACTTTTCTTAAACGCCGTACCGCCCCGTTATAATATTCAGGATCAGGATTACTTTTCAGTATTTTAAGGAACGAACGTATCTAAAGCTGTTTCTACTGATTGTTTTAAAGCCCCATTGTTCCTCCATACCCTTCTGTTCTTAGAAAGTAGTCGTATTTTCCCTTAAGAAACCACGTAAACCTTCGACGTTTGCTTTTTCATATTGCCTGACTATCGTTCCTTTCACCCTTTGGTCGCGTAATTAATTGTTTGTAATTTTTACCATCACTGCTTTTTGGGGCGCTAATCCCCGAAAGACGTGCAAGAAAGGAACATTTCTGCAGGGTGAACAAGGAAAATGTCCAAAATTGCGCTCGCCGCGTGGGTTGGCCCACTACCGCGTTAAACCCCTGCTCCCATACTAGTCGATTGACGCGCTTTGAATTTTCCTGTCGATACCTCTCCTTCCAGTTAGCGTCGGAAAGTTTAGTCGCCAGCGACAAGAATAGAACGACCGTTTCGTTTTCCACCCTATCACCGATTTTATCTTAAAATTTCAACCGTCGTTTGGCGGCCTGTAACAAGCAATAATTTCCCCGGAATTATCTAGTACGTCAAAACATTCCTAACATTTCAAAGTTGTTACTAAACCAACTATTCCCAACTATTAACGTGGTCTTGACGCAGAGAAAAAAAGCCCTGCCTCTTGTTTTATCTCTTTGATATAATTTATAACCGTAATGTAAAATTTCAGAATTAGCTTTCCCATCTGTTAACCACGATTCTGTCCCTATCACTATATCTGGGTCATGTATCAACTAAGTTCCAAACTCAATGGTTTTATTTAAATTTTACTCGACAGTTTACCCGCAAATCTTGAAAGCCCTTCCCCACCTGAACATATCTGGTCGCCGCCGTCGTCGCCGTCTCCGCCGCTGACGGTCGCGGGCCCTCGCGCCGGGCGTCGCGCCGTCGTCGCCGCCGTCGTCGCCGCTGTCGTCGCCGTCGTCGCGCCGCCGTCGCCGCCGTCGCCGTGCCGCCGCCGTCGCCGCCGTCGCCGCGTCGCCGCCGTCGCCGCTGTCGCCGCTGCGCCGCTGTCGCCGCCGTCGCCGCTGTCGCCGCCGTCGCCGCTGTCGTCGCCGCCGCCGCTGTCGTCTCCGCGGTCTCCGTTTCTCCGTCACACACGTCACCGCTGAATCTTCCGCCACCAGAGCGAATCCTCAGCCTCCGCTCCTATCGCCATTGCCCGCCATTCGACCGCAGGGCGCAAGATCAACGGACATTCACAGCGTCACGGGGATCGGAGGGCGGTGCAGAACTCAGCAACTCTGGTGAGAGGCACGAGGCCGCCACGCCTCCGGTTGGGGGTGACGCCGTCCGACCTAGGGGGTCTCCGGAGATCCACCCGTTGGATCCAAAGGTGAATCCGAGCGCTTTTGCCAATAGTCCATGGCCGCGATTCACTCTAGCGACTTTACGGGACCAAACATCCCGGCGGCGAATGACACCACTTAGCACTATGCGGGCGGGTGGAAAGCGCTTTTCTGTATTCTTAGTTCGTAGATCTCGCCCGTTTTTGGTAGTCAAACGAGCGACATCTCCGAAGGTGTTAGAGCCTGTGAATGATGACAGGTCCGGTGCTTCCACATCGCTGGCTTTCATTTGCAATTTTAATTGCTCAACGCGGATTCCCGGAAGCATTTACCTGTAGGTTTGCGTGACCCACGTGACGCACAGAGTCACCGAACACAACACACTTTTTGGGGCCCGACCTCACGGTTTTTCTTTGCCGCCTCACAACAGATGCGACGTTGTTGATAATGTTTCCGTCGCTGCCGTAGCCACAGCCGGGGCCGGCGGCGCGGCAGCCGGCGGGCCGCCGGGGCCGGCGCGGCAGCCGGGGCGGGGCGGAGCCGGGGCCGGCGAGGTCACCTCAGCTCGCAGGACTGCTGTGGTCGGCTGTGCCACCGTCACTGCCTCTTCCGTTGCGGCCGCTCTGTCACCTCCATCTCTGTCACCCTTGTTGCTCCCTTCAGATTTTGCAGCTCCTGTTGAGGGCAGAGTTTCGCCGTCACCTTCAGGAATTCCTGTCGGAGACGCGCCAGTTCATCGCGCAGCCCACCCACGCCGTTACAACACTCGACGCACCTCCACGGAACATCTACTGGCGCCACGTCGCGTGGACACCGGGCCAGGATTCATCTCGACGCCCCCAATGATTAGCAGCGTTGCTATGACAAGCAACGCAAAAGCCTGTCTAGAGAAGGAGCAGCAACGCTACCCTTTCCCAGCACGCACGCCACGCGGCGGCCCAGCCGCCGATGCGGTTGACTTAGATAGATTCTTGTATATGTTCCGCCGATGCGGAATATATACAGTATATATTTGCTAGTTAAGTAATAATAGACATTGTATTTTAGAATTTTAAAGATAATTTTCACCAATAAATAATTGTTAAAATATTGTTATACCAAAACTAGGTTGTTACAGAAAATCTAACTGACTGAAAGGATCTCAGGCGCAGATATCGAAAATTTTATATTAATAAAAAATGAGTGGAATTATTGGTACTTTTACAGTTGATTGATTATAAATCCAGAGATCGCTTTCGATTTTTAAAATAATTTTGTTCACTATTTTATTATTAAAACCGAAAACTTTCAATAAAACAACATTCAAAAGTATTAATAAACTATTGTTATCCTGCATACCCAAAAACCTGGATTCCAATCTCACGAGCGGGTTAACATTTCGCCAATGCAACGCTCTTCGAACTCCTAAAAGCTTATTAACTCATGTTGTTGACTGGTGAATCGAATATCGCTTAACCGTTTGCTTGAATATCGGCGTGAACCAGTCCGCTAGCGTAAACACGGCGTTTGCTGTGGAGAATGGCGTAGCGCAGTGCAGAACTGGGCGCGAGGCGGGCGGGTCGCGCGGGCGAGTGGGCGGGCGGGCAGACGGACGGGCTGGCCGTTATTTCCGGTGGGATTATCCACTTAGGCTGGGCTAATTCTATTAGGGACCCTCTTAAGCGCCCAGTCCTAGACGCAGAGACGCACAGCTCCTCCGCCATTATGCACCACTTGAAGATGATATCTCATCTCCTAATAAGCGAGATCATGTTACAGAAGATCATTTATCTGAATGTACATTAAAAGGCATGTAGTATATTTTCTTTGTTTTCATACTACACCAATCCACCACCTAAAAGTGAAAAAGAGTTTCTTTGTTTCGTTCATAACAAATGAACTGAATAAATAAAAATAAAGGCTGTGTAATATTATGCACTCACCTGCCATGATAAATGCATAAGTATTTGCAGAAATGGTATTATACTTTTTTTCATCCATATAAAAATATGTTGAATTAATTTAAGTCGAGATCTGAACGTTCTTATAATACATCACGTTCCTTTAAAATATTTCCGCCAAACAAAGCCAATTGGTCCAGAAAAATAGTAATTAACCCAGTTGTCAAGAGAAGTATACATGCACGTAGATATATAACGTGACAACTGACGTTTCACGAAGATAAAAAATCTTCATTTCCAACTTAATTTCAAATCAATTTTAATATATAACCATTTTGTTATGTATAATTTTAACTATCTTAGTGTATACATTGCCTTTCGTCAATCTATCTGTACTTGCGTGACAACCCGCGTACGGACCAAGCCTACCAGCATCGTCCCCTTAACCTTACTCAAACGTGACCTTGGGTCACTGGCCTGCGGCCAGGGTTAATGGGGCGTGTGGTTAGCACGAAGACATCCCCATGCCGAATTCTAATATTCTCAACCTGAGAAGTGAGTTTCTCATCGTCACACAGCAACATATACTGGCTTTCGTCAATCACTATATTAAATTGAAGCTTTGTCTGCGTTTCTGAATGACGTTTCACAAATTGGTTGCCAAGGCTCTGCCCGAAAGCGTGTAGAATTTTAAATATGCCAGTAAATACGGTATATAGTCAAAAGTAGTAATTTTATTCCTGCAACTACATATAGTAAACTGAAAAGGAAGGATTCTGATGTTAAAAACGCACAGTTTATACTTTTCCTCTAAACGGCTCATATATTTTTTGCTGTCATTTGATGGAAATTAATGTAAATCTAAACTAAAGTAATTCTGTACATCAGTTTACAACCGAAGTTAACTTTTATCTGATATAATATAAAAAGAAAATATCGACTATTCTGGCATTTGGCCATTCAGATTTCTGAACAATGAAAAATACAGACATTGCCTCGAGTAATAGGACTGTTAACCCCAAACATATTTTTTATTCCATATAATTGGCAAAAAGTAATACAATGACTGCATATGTCACTGGTATACCTAGAATTTTGAACAGAAAAGATGCAAAGTACGGTTTTTGGATTCTTCACTAGCAAATAATGTTTACTTACAAATATTGGGAGGAAATGGTAATATATCTGAATAAATCTCAATAGATGATGATTAACATATCTATGCATTCTTCACAATAAGACGGCCCAGTCGACTTCAAAGTTCTGGAAATAACCTGAGAGACAAAATCCCGGTGACTCTTAAGACGGGCGACGACTTATATCCGGTCTCCCATAATTCATTTTGAGGGATGATCTAGTAAACTCGAAAACGCCCCGAAGCGTCGTCTGACTTCGACGACGTCCTTGACGGAATCCATTCCAATCAGCATTAGGGGAGCCCTCGATCAGCGTCGTCCAGGGGCTTCCCCGAAAACAGATCGACGGAGCAGAGGGGCGTGTGCGATGCCCCGCGGTCCAATGGCAACGCGGACCCGGAGCAGTCAGTCGTCCCGTTGTTTTCCCGGCACGCGCTGGGATGTCGCTGGCTCAGCCCGCGGCCCGCCGGCCCCCTGCCCGCGTCCCGCCCCCGCCCGCGTCCCCGCCCCGCCCGCGTCCCCGCCCCGGGCCCGCGTCCCCGCCCGCGTCCCCGTCCCCGCCCCCGCCCGCGTCCCCGCCCCGCCCGCGTCCCCACCTGCGTCCCGCCCGGCCCGCGTCCCCGCCCCGCCCGCGTCCCGCCCCCGCCGCGTCCCCGCCCCCGCCCGCGTCCCCACCCGCGTCCCCGCCCCGGGCCCCGCGTCCCCGCCCGCGTCCCCGCCCCCGCCCGCGTCCCCGCCCCGCCCGCGTCCCCGCCCCGCCCGCGTCCCCACCGCTCCCCCGGGCCCGCGTCCCTGCCCGCGTCCCGCCCCCGCCGCGTCCCAGCCTGCGTCGCCGCCCGCGTCTCCGCCCTCACCCGCGTCCCCGCCCGTTTCCCCCGCTCCGCCTGCGTCCCCGCCCGCGTCCCCGCCCCGCCCGAGTCCCAGCCCGCGTCCCCGCCGCCGCCCGCCCCGTCCGCATCCCAGCCCGCGTCCCCGCACCGTCCCGCACGCGTACCCGCACGAGTACCCGCACACGTCCCTTCCGGTAACTCGTCCCGTCCCCGTTCACGCCCACGCCCTCGCCCCTCCCGCATCTCGACTCACGTTCCATTCGGCGTCCTCCTGCGTCCTCCTCCACCCGTCTGATTCCCGCCCGCGTCCCCGCAACTACGTCCGATTCCTCACTCAGGTCCCCTCGAACGTCTCCGCTCGTATCTACACCCGCTTCCCCGTCCATTCTTCCGCACTACACTGCTTCATCTCTCCTGATCTGCACTAGCCCACCTCCTGCCCCGAATCCAGGACGCTTCGCTGCCATCATCTCCATACCCTAAGACCCTCACTGTCCTCACCAGGCATCCGTTTAAGTGCCCGCAACAGCCCTGTCCCGAGCCTTGCGACCTCCTCACGCCATCCGCCGTCCTCGCCGTCCCCTCCGGCGCCCAAGGGGGCCTCGCATTTATGAATAAAGGCTGCAGCGGGGCCACGGGCGGCGTCCGTTTGATCCCAACCCTCGCGACCTCTTTGTCGCTCCGCGTCGCCCGCATCGTCCCTCGCCCTCCCTCCCCGCCCCTCCGCACGCCCGGCCTTCGCTGTGTCCGCTCGTCCACAGGCCCTCGACGTCCGCGGCGCATCCCACATTCTTTGAAGTCGCAATGCATATTTTTTCTTGACTCCGTTTTGACATGGATACAATGACCACGAGGTGCGCAATCCCTTTTACTTTCTCTTTTTCATGGGGTTGTTGTAAGTGTTTTTTGTTTTCTCGTACGTGTTCGTGTGTGTGTGTGTGTGTACTATTCTATTGATAGACATGTTTCATTCTGCTTTTTTCTACATGCCTGCTGTCTTGTTTCTTTCATTCCGCACTTCACTAGCCGTTTTTTTTATCTGTCTAGACTCTCGATTTTTGCTGTTCATCTACATCGATGCGTTTATTCTTGGTTTCAGGAGTTTCCTTTAAATCAATCTTTCAACCTCCCTATGCAGAGTTTTATTTTTCCTCTACTGTTTCTGTTGGACTAGACTTTTGGTATTTTACTGGGCTCCTCAATCTTGTTACAGAAATCACCAACATTTTTTTGTATTCTGATTTCATTAGTTTCTCCTTTTCATATATCATTTTCAGATTTTCGTACATGCATACCATTTCACTGCATACTCTGTTTTATTCTGTGTTTATACACTATATTGATTATATGTTTTTTCTGTATTGTGCTCTTTCACTTATAGCCCTTTTTCATTTTGGCCTCTTGCACTCATAAATAACCAAATGTTGATCTACCTACATTTCTCGTTTCAGTAGTCTATTCTACAAAGACACTTCTGCCCTGTTAACCCTTCTTACAGGCAACATCCTTATTCTTATTTCACGGACTCATATAATATATTGTTTTATTTTGGATCTCCTACTTCCTTGCCTCAAATCTCCTTCAGCGAAGTCTCTACCCGTGTCGCTGCTGCGCTGCTCCTCCGGCCTCCTTCACCCTGGATGCGCCTTTTCCGCTCTTCCTCGGAGTTGGACGCGCTCATCCCACCACGCCGCCTGCCGGCCCCGCCCTCGCGACTCGGCGGGCGCACGAAAGGCCTCTCCTAGGGCGGGGGCGCCTGTGAGCAGCGCCCGAAACGTCAATAGAACCCAGCCCCTGCGACGCGGGTGGCGTTCACAGCCGCTCCGCCCCGCCCCGCTCTTCCTCCAACCTCCACCCCATATCTCTCATCCCGCCTCGTCCCCAGACTCTTATTAATTTTATTTATTTTACGTAAAAAACAGTTAAAAACTCGTATGACGCTATGGGAAAAAGTGAATTGTGTGACATTTTCAAAATTCTGTGATCCCTACACTAAGACATATACTACTTAAATTTTGAATTTTCTCCTGCCTTGTTCTAACCACACTCACCCACCCATCCCCGCACTCTCCATCCCCATTCAACAACACCTCCAAAATCCCTGCCCATTCCAACCCACTTCCACCCTGTCGCCTCCCAATCCTCCCGGTCTCATTTCTCGCATCATGTACCAGGTGAATGCTGAGCAGTATATTCACACTGGCCAGAGTCTGCGCGCGATCTTTCTCTCCTCATTCTTGTACTCTGCTTTACACACGTACACACAATTGCTTGCATTACCCAACCACACCAGGCGGGAGCTTAGAGGTGACCTGCTCGGGGTGGGGCGCCCGGGTGAGATCCGTGGAGGGGAAACATACACATGACGAACAGGAGAGCGCCGGATCTCACGAGCTGATCGAGGAGGAACACCGTCACCTCCCAAGATATGGTCGTGACATGTGCTACACTTACGGACTAATGACCGTGTTATTTGACGTGCCCAGAAATCCCCGACATACAACCCCTGCCCCGCTCATTCTCACTTTCCACTTTTCCCACTCGACCATGTCTAGTTTCAAGTCCATGTCTTCTTGCCGTCCTGGTGGCGCCGCGCCATTGGCTGAGAGGCCGACGTTCCGCTTGTCCTGTCGCGACTTCCTGAAGGCCATGAGGACCTAGGCAGAGCCTGTTCGTCTACGCCCCTCCCGCCCCTTCTCAACCCAACCCTTTCCGCTTGTTCCGTTTCTGCTGCCCTCGGCTTCCCGCCCCTTTACTTCATCAAGAGGCGACTGTGGCACTCCGAGGCCGCTGTTTGCTTTGGCGACAGCGAGGAACGCTATTTGCTCTATAGTGAATTGTTGATGGGCTGGGACGCTTGAGACTGCGCACTACGCAAACTGCGATGAAGAGCGGCCTGCAGTTGTGGCTGATTGATGGTTTTGCAGAATTTTATTAATTAGAGCAACAACATGAAAAGTGTCTCATGTTTTTGAAAAAGTACTTTTTCTGTCATTAAAACTATTTTACACGTAGTTCTTGGTGTTATTTGTATTACTGCTTTAGTATATCAGAATCTAAGAAAATAATATTAATTAAATTAGAAACTCAATTTTCTAGAATAATGATCAAGCTCTGAATCAACATTGAATTGTTTCACATACAAGTTATTAAACCCTTGTATTTTGAATTTGCTCTCATACTGATTTCTACGAGATTTATTATTCCTTAACCCGGTTGTATATTGGCATCAAACCTCTGCATTTTTGATAAGATTGCTTTGAGATAACCCTTTCACGCAAAATCGTGCGCAAACTTTGCAAAACTCACACTAATAAGGCACAATCACTAGTTAACTCTACTACTACCAGAGTGCGCCTTTATTTAATTGTATTGTGTCACTAGCATGCGTGCTCTCCGAACGGAATTTTAGGTCGCGGGCTGAAGGAATCCTAGAAATTCTAGCAGTTGAAGAAGGAGTACCAAAGTATGTGGACGGCGTTGTGGCATCTCGGAAGTTGTATTCGTAATTCCGTTTACTGAGATAATGAATCATTTCATTCAGTTTTAGACGTTTTAAGTACGTTCATACCATAGTTTTCTCTCTGACTTATTTTCATTCCCAAAACTATCTGAAATTCAATACTCGCTTCATTGATTGATTGATTTTTCGTGTTTCCTGGAGCGTCAACTGCTTCGGTCATTAGTCCCGTTAGTAGTGTCAAATTTTTTCTCGAGATGGCGGTGATCTTCCCACTGGATGGCGAGATCCGCACCGACCTACCGTCGGCTAATGGGTTTCTCCTAACCAGGACTCTCCCACCAGCGGCACCGCCCCAGCCGGACAAGCTCAAGCTCCGACCGGTCTCCCAGAATATGTGGTGTGGTTCTTGTGAGTGTAAGTGTGTGTAAGGAGAGGATAGGACAAGGAAGACGAAGGACAGATCGCGCGCGGTCCGTGGCCGTTTGGTAGGGTACTGCTCCGGCATTCGCCTGGTGTTGATCGAAGAAACTCGAAAACTACCGATCAGAGCAGCCGGTCTCTAGAATTCTCCTCCAGACAGCGACTGAATTGACCTCGCTGAAGAGCTAGTGTCGAAAATCCTGCCGCCGTCAGGACTCGGAACCTAGGACCTCCGGTCAGAGGCGCTGCAGTGACATCAGTTGATGCACTGAGCTACCGCTACGGTAAACTCGCTTCATAAAAAGTGGATTCAGTCTCATGAATTAACTCAAAATAGTATTCGCCATCTAATCAATGAGTTATTTATTAATAAAATTCATCGGCTTAACATTAAAGGAGCAACGTAGATTCGCTGCAACCACTACTTCCGACAGTAATCTCGCAGGAGCCCCTGGTGCAGCTCCTGAATTTTTGTAAAGCCTCCAGCGTATTTGAAGCAGCACAGCACAATGTTAAGTTCATGGTTGTAAGAGCACGTGCTTGACAACTTCGTCATAAGGTAATCAATGAAGAGCAAATTCTCGAGAGCATTTATTAAGCACATTTTAGTCTCTACGAGAATAAAAACAACTGTTTGTCATGCTTCACCTAATCACTTTCCCAATCACGTACTACTTTGAGGCAGAGTGGTCTTGCTTACAAGACCGAAAATGCTCATTCATTTCCAATACAAGTATATATTTTTATAATTTGGTTTTTTTAGAATAAACAATGGACGTAAAACAGTTCAAATTAAAAATAAAAACACATTAATAATAGATTTTTTAAAATTTTAGGCGGTTTAAAACTGCGTGCAAATACATCCCCAGATACAATATTTCTTTACCGATTACAAAACAATTCACTTATATTTGAAATTGTGATCAGTAACAGAGAACGGAGTAAATTTTAATAAAAATTCTGTTGGATTTATAGAACGACAAGCTCTTATAAATATCGTTACGCAATATTTCATTGGATTCAGAATAAATGGTTTCGCGATTTTACAATATTATCTGAAATTAGATACACAATATACATAAAAGAAATTTACAACTTAAATGAAAGGGACGGCAACATAGTGATAAGCTAATTTTTGTACTGTTACTCTATTGAGGAAAAACAAGTTAATCTAAAAACAGGCATGCATTTCTCACTTTGTGTCAGTGCCTTCTGCTGCTTTAACACACTTACTGTTTTTCACGAATCCATGTGTTCACCATTCGTATAATGTTGTATGTTTGCGTTTAATTAGGAGATTTTCAAATATGTTATAATGTACGTCTAGGTATCTTGTGTTCAATAGCTCAAGCGCTTTTCAGTCGCGTAGTAATCATTTTCAAGCAGAAAGCTGCCAGAAGGAAACATAATCACACCCGCACACATTGTTCAACACCTGTTTATACATCAATTTTATGTTTAATTGTCGTCGAATTTTGTCTCGATACAGTTCTCTGTTTTGTTGATTTTCCATTTACTATAATTATAAGAACATGATCTCTACTTTATCGTTACATTAAAGTGTGATTTTTGTATGGAATTTTCATAGCAAGCGAGATGTAAATAATGGATACTCTTCCAATACTTAGGAAATGTGTCTCACTGTGACTTCAATACTTAGGGAAATGTCTCACTGTGACGAGTTACCTTCAATCCGTTGCATTTACGGTTGAAATATTGAACCTTGCAAATGGGGATGTGAGATTCAACCAAAATGCTCCGCGAATTTAAGTCACTACGCGAGTAATTGTTTCTCTTCCATCAACTTTATTTCCGGCATTACTCACGCCCGGATCAATTCCCATTAAACACCAACAACGGATCTGAAATATGGTTAATTTCTTTCTGCAACAGGAACCGTAAAATCCTACGCATTTCATCAAATGAAAACAAATTCAAGCCGCATTCATCTGTGAAAGATCAGCGAGGTTTTCAACAAACAAACAAACCAAATAAACGACGCGCGAGTAAGCCGCAGAGGTCACGAAGCTCGGTTGCGTCCATCGCTGCGCGAGGGGTGCGAACAAGCGGCTTAATCACGCAATCAGTGCCTGAGGGCCAGCGACGGACGAGTGGGCGGCGGCGACCCCAAATCGAGTCCATACGCCAATGTTTAATGTAATTCGATATCCAATCGAAAACGGCAGCACGGCAAACGAAGCGAGGACTGGCTATTGAGCACGCGTAGACGCGCTTTTGATGCGTTGAACTTCCCAGTTCAGATTGAATCTTTGTCGTTTTGTTTAAGAGTCGGTCTGCTGAAATCTTTATTTCTGTAAGAAAGGTCTCTTATTTCACGCATTAATGACAAAATTTTAACTTTAGATTCTGTTTGTTTTTAAAACTATTTCCATATTGTTTTGCGTAGCGCTGGAGTTATCTATAATATTATTATTGAAAAAAATTAAATGCATTAATTTAATTCTTAAATGATTAAAACTCCTCTTTATCGCAACCAATAGGGTTTTCTCGTACGAGATATTTATTTATCCCAGTATTAGATACAAAAATATGACGGAAGGCAATATGTTCTGTAGGATATGTATAAATATGTTCATAAATATGTTCTTATAATATTTACCAACAATAAGGTCTGTCGTGTGATAAGTTTTGACGTATAAGAAAAATATAACTAATGGGAAAAATGTAAGAAAAAACATAAATAACCAATGAAATAAGTTTTTACTATTTTGTATAGTTAACTTCTAATAATGAAAATACACAGAATATGTCTACAAAAAATATGGTGGAAAGGATTTGCTGGGTACTGTCAATATATCACAAATATACAGTCTGCTTTTAGAAAATTATGATTAGCCAAAATTTTTCATTGTGATCTATTACGACACCATTAGCCTATCGCTGATGTGCATACAATATATACACGTCAAAATTGTGTGTCCAAAGCAAGTTTCAAAATTCTTTCAATTTCTTTACCAGGTGATCTTGTAGCTACTGTAGATTAGTGCTCGCACTAATAAGGTCCAATATTCCAAACGCTTCTCAATGATTAATTGTCAATACTTGGTTTGTGAATTTCTGTGATTAGTAAAGCACCTGTATCATAATGAAATCTGTATCGTAATGAGTATCATTATGCAACGGGTTGCAGCCATCAAATGACAGAATTATACAATGGGAGGTAGAAAATAGAAAAAATGATGTTCATTATACAACTTCCTTTTTTATTAAACTTCGTTTCAAGTCGCTTAATACGTAATACTTTTTCATTGAGATCTCAACAATGGAATTCATTGTTTTGAAGCATGTTGTGATGAAACCACATGCTGCCGCCACGAGATAATAGGTAGGAGTGGCTTTCACCCATTTCAGCCAAATGAGAAAAAATAGCAGTTTCTAAAACGCGCTTTAGCCCGAACCCTGTGAAAATCAATGTTAAGATTTGAACAATTTTATATGTAATTTTTTATTAATATTTTTCGATAGCGTCCATTGTTTTTGAGACGTAAGAGAAAAATTCAGAAAGGACACAGTTTTCGGGCTTTTCGTACTTTTCTCGGTAATCCCAACATTTCGAAGGGTGGCAAGCCTTGAATTCAACACTCCAGAAAACATATAAAGCCACAAAAAGTCACACTTCAAAAACATACATGCATTATTCATACAAACATACATGTAATATTTAACTAATCTTTGATATTGCGAAATATTTTAAACTTCACATCCTTCACCTGTACAGCTCATCAAAGACTTAAGACCTGTTCATAGTCATCACAGTATTTGAATTCAACATCACAAAACATCAAAGCCACAAAACGTCACACTCCAAAAACATACATGCATTTATTTGTAATATTCATTTAACGAATCTTTGATATTGCAAAATATTTTAAACTTCACATCCTTCTCTCTACTAGCTCACCAAACGACTTAACACCCTGTTCATAGTCATCACAGTTATTTGAATTGTTACCATTCCCTGGAGTATCTCAGCTAAATATTTGAAACCCTGGCCTTATGCTATGTTCCTTTCCCAACTTCTACCTCCTTCTGGACGATGGCGTCGCCCCAGAACCTCATCCTGCCTTCTTTTACGCAGAAGGGTACAGCTGCCGCCCTCGCTGTAGAACGCGCTGCCATCGCGGTGACGTGCTTCGCGACGTGAGAGCGGAGGCCGGAGTTTAAACATTTAGCGCTCGACCACACGGAAAGAGAGAGGGATTTACAGAACTTTACTCGCCTCTTGCACCAGTGCCAGGAAGAGCTCTGCGCTACGGTGGACGAAAAAGGTTAAACATTTTATACGACCGCGTAGAGCGAAAGAGGTCTGTTTTACGTGGAAGGTAGAGTAAATTGAATTCAAAAATCTGAAATCAGACTTTTGAAAATTCCGAATTCAGACTTTTGATATGAAGAGACGCATTTTCTGCAAATGGAATTTGAACCTCACAATTGTTTTAGAATTATAAGAACTGGCACTGAATATGAAGTGTCGAAGGATTATCAAACGTTGCCTTTTGAGCGAATGTATTATCAATAAAATATGTTGGAATTTCATTGTCGCATTCATGTGTGACCCTTAGAATGCCAAATGTACGGGAATGCGATGACATTATGAAGCAGTGTCGGGTTGACAAAGCGCTAAACACGTTTCCTGCTTCTCCAGTCCTCGTTTTGGAATGAGAAAAGCACTTGTTGTACCAATCTGATGACATCTGATAAATGCATAATTTTCTAATTTAAAAATAATTTGTTGTTACAAGGTGTTCAGCCTTGTGTCAGTGGCCATCTCCATCAGCTTTTCGTCCAGTTTCCTGACCAATTGAGCAAGGTGAGATGGTTCCTAGTGTTGCTTCTGGACATAATGTTGAAGCTTTACTACGTGCATGTTCTTTTGCTATTTGGGATATATGCTGATGCTTTGATAGCAATACTAAAAGCAATCAAACATGTTGTCAGTTTGTGATGCAAATAAGTTTTATGTTACTCGGGAACGAAAATGTACTAGTTTCCAAATGTTGCTAACCTTGCTTTGTTCGTACTTTTATTCATCATTCAACGTTTATTAGTTAAAATGTAGGAAGACATTCTGGAAATCAAGAATACGTGCGTAGCTTACAGTGCCTACAATTCATCAATAGAGTTTTACTGTTATTTGACGAAGAAATCAAATCAAATAAATCAAAGCTGGTAGGCTATCAAAGGTTTTGTTACACGGTGCCCATCATTACTCTTTGCTGACGGAAATATGCCTACGATTTTGCACGCAAACAATTACACACTAGTGCGACGCAGCTGAGTGGAGAGGCTGATGGCGCGTGTAATTTAAATCTGTCTGTATATCTGGATTCATTTTCGCAGCTTACAACATGAACGGTCTGATCTGTTTTCACGTCTGAGGTTTTCATATGTAAGGAATTTAGCAAGTAACAGATACATTTACCCGTCACTTTAAATGTAACATATCGTTAACTGGGTTTATTTATTTACTTAATTTATTTATTTACTTATTTATTTGCTTATTTATTTGCTTATATATTTGCTTATTTATTTGCTTATTTATTTACTTATTTATTTACTTATTTATTTATTTACTTATTTATTTATTTACTTATTTATTTACTTATTTATTAACTTATTTACTTATTCATTTATTTATGTATGTATGTATTTATGTATTTATTTATTTAATTAATTAATTTTACGTCATAAACAGTTAAAAACTGTCTGTGACGTGCTATGGGGAAGGGAGTTTTGCGCACGTTTTCAAAATTTCGTGATCCCTACACTACACCATATACTACTTGAATTTTGATTTTTAATTTTAATAAAACCTATTTTCACGGATAGATCAGCAATAAATTTCGGCTCTTATTCACCATGTTCTTCGACAAGAGATATACTTCCTGCCGCACAACATGGAAACGAAGTTGCATAGTTAGAAGTTTCTTAGGATATGCAGTTTCATGATTTGACGGCTAGGAGATTTTTATTTATTTATTTTTTTTTTACGTCTAAAAACAGTTTGAAACTGCGTATGACGTGCTATGGGGAAAAGTGAATTGTGTGCACACTTTCAAAATTCGTGATCCCTACACTAAGTCATATACTACTTGAATTTTGAAAAAACCATGTAATAAATCTATTTTCAAGGATAAATAAGCAATAAATTTTGTCTTATCCATGTTGTCCTTCGAATAATACTTCCTGCGCGACAACATGGAAACAATAACTTGAATAATTGTATTTACACTGAATTATAGAAGACGTGCACAGAAAATGAAGTTACATTTATGTCCAGAAGCAACACTAGGGACCATCTCAGCATTTGCTCAATGTATCAGGGAAACTGGACGAAAAACCTGATCGAGATGGGGGCATTGACCCAGAAGCTGCCATACAATACTTGTTACATATTGTTTAGAATTATGCAGTCCAATGGTAAATAATACATTAAATATCACTGTTGAATGTTATTCTTGTGATGCTCAGTATAGTTTCTAATTTTATAGAAACAGTTATGCAGAAATGATTTCACTTGGGATTTAAACTTTCTATCGAATTTAATCGTTTAATGTCATCTGGCAAAGTGTTGTAAAATAATGTACATGTATTATATGTTAATTTTTGTAATGAGCTGTTGATCCTGTGACCTGATGAATATGATTTCTACATCGAGTGTTATAGTAATAGACATCGGCATTTATATGTGATGCCCTTGATTGAATACATAAAGTGGAACTACAGATTTCACATACCATGTGCTATACGGAAAGCTGAGATTATCAAGAATTATTACAGTTTGTAGTTTCATTCACGTCTTTTAAAGATTTTCAATGTAAGATGGATGGAATGAGGTTGATATCATAATGGAATTATATTCCACTTGAAATGCTACAAGGTGAACACCTGAAACAATGTTACAGGTGCACCCCTAAAATTGAAGTTCTAAATAAATGCGTATCTATTTAGCAGTCTACATTTTACTTAAATAATCTATAGTGTGGGGTAATCAAATGTGAGTAAAGGTGACAAAGAATTTTCTTTGCCAATTTATAATAGTAATTACTAATTTTTCACGCTATAAAACATATCGCTATGATTTTTCCTGAATTTGGCTAGAATCAGTATATCAATTTTATTCGGAACCGTCGGTCATTCAATATTGTTTTGTGTTGCACTGTTTAAATAACTGACATTTCTCTACAGCGAAACACTCGTAGAATACAACTACTGAAATATCAAAATATCTCTCTCAATTGCATTCTGTGTAAACTAGTCAAAACTCGTCGAAAAGGATTAATATGATTATCAATCATGGCCATAGTGCAGGACTGAAACAGCAGAATTGAATTAATGTCGCTTTGAGAACGTACAAACATTCGGAGTCTGTTGCTATTACATTTGCAGTTCCTATGTCTATTGGTAGAATTGTGTGTCAAAACAACGTTTGTGAATATTCATTCCATGTTCCCCACATGTAAAGCAAGTGTCACAAAGTTTCCATAACCGAATGATTGAAGTAGGACTAACGACACGGGCACATCATGCAAATCTCTCTGTTGCAGAAAACATTATCGCATTGAAGTGATTATCTTCCTGCTACATTGCTCTCACAGTTTGATGATTTCGCTAATTAAATTTTCACTGAAGATGACATGAAAAGTTTATTTCATATTTTGTTAATATACACTCTGGCAAACAAAATATTTTGTTAAATCCTGTGGTGTCAGCACAGATATTGTGGTAACCATAATTATAAAATATCCGAGAGATATCAAAATAAAGTTTTTGAAAAATATATTTAATATTGTCAATAGTTATCCAAACCAGTGTTTCGGGAAACTTTGTCCATGGTACTTGTGTATCCAACTACAGATTTTACATGATACATTTTTCTATTATTTATATTTGTATATTTAAGTTAGTATCATTTTAAATGTTAATTAAATTTGATTCCATAATCTCTTCTCTTAGGACTTCTGAAGATGAGTTTCCGAATATATTTCTGACACATGCATACTTTCGCATGTTAAATCCACCATCTTTCCCTATGTTTACATTTACATATTAATCTTGTAATATACTTGTTTTTCAAGACCGTCTTATACTCCGTCACTTGTTCTATGTGTCTCCTTGTAATTGATAACAATACTATACACCCTTGCCAATACAAACAATACTTGTTTTACGTTATTACCGAGGAGAGAGGTACACTCGTGTTATTAAATAGCATAGAATACAAAGTAAGTAGTTTAATTTCACATACAGTCGCAGATTCCACAGGCTCTGAACAGGTGGGGGATCTAGAAGCGTCGAACCAGCAAAAATGTAATAGAATGTTCAAGAAGATCACATTCTGTAGATTACGGTATGAGAAACATTTCTTTGAAGCCTTTTCAAAATTGTAGTTTTTCAGCCATAAATACCTTTGTTTAGGATTCATTTAATGATACAGTGAAACAATCCGACCAGGTGTTGCGGGTTGCATTTGACAAGAATATTAAGATAAAAACAAATCTTCATATAGGCGCCCTGGGCCGAGATCAGCTAAGGCGTAGTGTCAGTGATCTCGATCGTAGAGTCCGCCTCGGGCATGGTTGTATTTGTGTTCTGTCATTTCACCCTTATCATCAATCACCATATCGTTTCATCCACATAGTTACCATACCGTTAACAGCAATAGTGGTCGCTAATGACCTTAGATGTTGAAGGACCTTAAATAAACCAATTAAAAAATCCTTCATATATTTAAAGCCAAAGTGCATATCGTCACGTCTATGTGAATTTATCTTCTTTAGAGTTCGATTTATAAAGATTGGTTGTGTGTGAGAGCCAAGACATATGTATACTACTGAAATAATATAGGATACGATTAATTATTTTTAAAACGAAATACATATTTTTTAAATTGTGTAATGGTATCTCCTGCATCCTTCATCATTAATTGTTTTATTAATTATGTTCTTCGTAATACACGAAATGGAATCATTGCAAACGTTCGTAGTGAATTCGCAAATCTTTATAACTATTCTGTGTCATCAAAGTACGTTCCTCTTTCTTTCTTTTGGCGCTGTTCTAGCAACGGAGATGATATATGTCCTGACCTCATAAATCATTCTACCTCTTGCTCTCTCTCCCCTCTTTATTCCTATCCGATGGCGCTAAGTCCCAGACCGCCTCTCTCGCCTAACATCTGCGTACTCGCACAAGGCGCTCTGAGCTCTTTGGCGAAAGGCCATGTAGGTTTGGGTAATCAGCCATCGCCCGCCCCAATGGGCGCGTTTGTTGCCAGTTGTTTAAAGCACTGCTCTAGAGTACTCTGAAAGGATAGAAGCTTCGGAAACGACTCGATCACAGCATCCTGCTTCTTCCCTGAACTCCCATTCAAACAAAGCAGCGGCCGCGTACGATTCAGTGATCAAGCAGGTTCCGACAATACTCAACTGTTTGGTCACGATGTATTGTCAAGTGACGTAGGTGTAAATTTCATTTTAATTGATGTGACTTATGTTTTACATAACCGTTTTAAATGTGTTTGTACTAAAGTTTGACGATTTAAGCATTTTGAAAAATGTTTCGCAAAGAATATTGGACTTTTCGCTTTGATTTAATATTACTATAATTATTCAGAACTATTCAGGCAATTTTCAAACGAGATAAAATTGAGATGTATGATCTAGATAATGGATTGGGGATTATAATCAATCGACTATCTCGAAATTCACTATTACCTCAATTTTAATATTTTTTCCTTTTCACCGTCCAAAACCTTTGTTTCCCAATGAATATGTGTAACAAAAAAGGGCTGTGCGAACAGAAGTAGAAGTATTTGCTCCAATAAAGAATTATGTTTGTCTGAGTATCGCGGAGCCAGCAAACACTACTGGCCTGTAATAACACATTTTTAGCCGAACAAAATACGTAATAATTTCTGAGTGGTGTCGAAACTAGGCCATCGGATCTTGAGTTGCGGACTCGCAACAACCTTGTTAAGGTGTCTGAATTTATTAGTGCTTGTCGATTCGAAAGTTTTCTTGATGAAAGTGGATCTCGTTTGAAATGTCTTGCGACTCGGCATTATTCTTTCGATTGGTATGAAGTCACGTGCGAGCGAGCGATGGTTGAAGGAAAAGACGAGCGGTGGTTGCCTTTTCAAAAGACACAATGCGAGGTTAGATTTTCACTGAATTTGGTGTGAATACTTTCCTTGTGGTTACTCGTACATGTGAGAAATTTTATTTTTTCCTTCTGTTTGAAAATGGTTTTTGCTTTTCGTAATGTTAATCGGTTTTCAATTAGTTTTGGAACTGAGATATACTGTTCACAGACGCACAAATGTATAACGCGAGTAAAACGAGAAATTAAAAGTTCTTACTAATACTTTGTGGTGAAAATAGGACATTATCCAGAGCTGTTTATCTTGAGCACAAGGCGGAGTCCAAAGAAATCAGTTAAAGAGCAGAAGGAAGAAGACGAGTAAAGCCGTCCGAGAAGGTTTCTGGCAAAGACGAAAGAAGATGGAAGACGGAGGGGGAAGACGGACGAAAGCAAGAAGGTAGGTAAAGGCTGTAGAAGTCGGATGAAGGTTCAAGGAGAAAGAGCGCATATGAGGCAAACGATTGTTGAGGAAGTCTATGAAAGTCGAAGGATGGCAGAAGATGTCGAGGAAGGGAAAGAAAACAGGTGAATGCGGAATAATTGAAGCAAAGGAGGGTGGAAGAAAACGAGGGAAGTTGGAAATTGTCCAAAGATAAAGAATGACGAGCGAAGGTGGGGGGGGGGTCGGTCGGTCGGACGTTGGATCGGTTGGGTAGTTGGTGGGTCGGTCTGTCAGTTGGCGGGTCGGTCGGTCGTGGTGAGTCAGTCGGGCAGTGGTGGTCTGGATAGTTGGTGGGTTGTTGGCTGGTGGTGGTCGGTTGCAGTTGATGGATCGGCTGGGTAGTTGGTGGGTCGGTCGGTTAGTTGGGGTCGCGGACAGTTGGTGGGTCGGTCGGTCAGTTGGTGGGTCGGTCGGGCAGTTGGTGGGTCGGTCGGGCAGTTGGTGGGTCGGTCAGCAGTTGGTGGTCGGTTGGGTAGTTGGTGGCTGGTTGGGCTGGGTGGTAGGTTGCAGTTGATGGATCGGTTGGGTAGTTGGTGGTCGGTCAGTTGGCGGTCGGTCGGTCAGTTGGTGAGTCGGTCGGTCGTGGTGGGTCCGTCAGGCAGTTGGTGGGTCGGTTGGGTAGTTGGTGGGTTGGTTGGCTGGTGGTGGGTCGGTTGGGTAGTTGATGGATCGGTTGGGTAGTTGGTGGGTCGGTCGTTTAGTTGGTGGGTCGGTCGGACAGTTCGTGGGTCGGTCGGTCAGTTGGTGGGTCGGTCGGTCAGTTGGTGGGTCGGTCAGGCAGTTGGTGGGTCGGTTGGGTAGTTGGTGGGTCGGTTGGGCTGGTGGTGGGTCGGTTGGGTGGTTGATGGGTCGGTTGGTAGTTGGTGGTCGGTCGGTCCAGTTGGTGGGTCGGGTCAGTTGGTGAGTCGGTCGGGCAGTTGTGGTCGGTCGGCAGTTGGTGGTCGGTCGGCAGGGGTCGGTGGGCAGTCGATGGATCGGTCTGGCGATTGGAGGGTCGGTCGGTTGGACGGTGGGTCGCAGGGCCGGTCGGTGGGTTGGTCGGTTGGTGGGTAGACGGGGCTGGGCAGGTGGGGAGCGAGCGAAGGCGTGTCCGAGTTGCCTTCCCGCGAAGAGCGTTCGCGTGCGGCCGCGAGCGCCGCTAAATGTTGCAGAGAGCGGAAGTTTGCGGGCGGCAGCGGCGCCTTCTCTGCCCACCCCCTTCCCCCGCGAGCCCCACAAACCTATCGATTTCCGCCAAAGCAGCCTCCCTCCGCGGGCGCGCGCGGGCCAGGGCGTGGCTTGGGGCGCGAGTACTCAGATACGAGCGGATACTTGGACCGGCGAAAGCTACAACTATTTGTCAGGTTATTCACGTACAGCGATAGGCCAAGAAAGCTTAAAAAGAAAATAACCTTTTATAAGAAAAACGCGTCTATTCTAAAAGATATCTAGTCCAATATATTAAGTTTCTCCAAGAGCCTATTAAGAGCATTCTTGTCTCTTCATCTTGCTTGGCTTGTAGTTAAATACCTTGGCTAATAGTTGTAGCATTTGACACAATATTTTTCATTCATTATATTGTCGGTACACAAGAAATGTTCACAGATGTGCAAAGTGGTCATGCTCTAGGACGTACACTGATGGGGATGTCCTAGGTTCGAATACTGACGGCGGCAGGATTTTCGACACTAGCTTCTGAGCTAGGTCGAATTCAGTCCCTATCTGGAAGAGAATTCTAGCGGCCGGCTGCTCTGATCGGTAGTTTGCCATGGTTTCTCCGATTAACACCAGGCGAATGCCGGAGCAGAATCGTAACAAACGGGCCACGGACCGCGCGCGATCTTTGGTCCATCTTCCATGTCCTATCCTCTCCCCTTACACACACTCACACACACACTAACTACACTAACACATATTCCCATATTCCGGGAGACCGGTCGGGAGCTTAGAGCTTGTCCCGACTGGGGAGGTGCCCCGGTGGTGGGAGAGTCCTCGTTAGGGGGAAACCCTGTTAGCCGACGGTAGGTCGGTGCGGGAATTCACCATTCAGCGGGGAAAGATAACCGCCATCTCTCGAGGAAAGCATACACTACACTTACGGGGCTAATGACCAAAAGAGTTGACGTGCCCAGAATCACTAATCAGCCAACCATCCAACTATAGGAGGAAGGTTTTAAAACGAGAGGAATTGTTTATATCGCAACCAAATACAGTGTTTCATTTAATTCACGGTCTGTTTATTGAACTTTCATTACGAGCATTTTACTACATAAGTAAAAATACGGGTTTTTTCCATTTTTCCCTTAACTGGAAAAGGACGATTTATTGTAAAGTGTCATTCTCTCAGTGTTCCGGTGGTTTGGAAGACGAACATCGGTGTGTGATGTATCTTACATGATTTGTGAAAAATATATGTTACCACACAGTAGTGTTAATTGAATTTGAATGTTTAATTCAAATAAATCACTAATTAGTTACTATGTATATAAAACCTTACTTTATATTATTTCTAAAAGAGTTATAAGCAGAACCCTGCGGAACGCCAGATAAATTGTCAAAAAACTTGAGGTGAAATACACCGACTTTGAGAACAAGAACTAAATCAGCCTTAAGCGCAGTCACGGGACAGACCCCGACAAAGCACTACCTTCCCCGAGCAGGTAGTTGAGTAATTGGTTATTACTTGTGTGTTTAACTTGAGCAGAGACCCAAGATAAGCTAACTAGCGAGGAGGGCCCGGGGTCCACTCGAGGCAGAGTCTGAAGGAGCAAGTACTCGCAACTGAAAGTGAGATAATGTAGTGAAGGCGTGCTCTGGGAACAGAGCGGAGGCCTCAGAGTTGGGAACAGGAGAGCAAGAAGATTTACGTTTAACTTTCATGTCCGTGGAAATTAATTTTAAAATGGATGGTTCGAGACATTTATCATATTAAAACATGGACCATCAATTTAGAAGAGAAAAAATAAGTATTATTTCACAATATTCACAATATTTATAAATACACTTACAATATTCCTTTTAACTTTTTCCCCTTAAGAGTTTAATTGTCCACAACACAATGCCGCAAAGTTTCTGAGAAAATCATCGCGTAGTATGATTAAATAATTGTCTGTTATCACAATAACGTCTGGAACAACTCTCGCATGAAATGAATTATATGGTTATTAATAACCAATTGCTATTATTGGTTTTCAATAAAATACTAACAAGCCAACTCGACTAGAAATCTAATTAGGAAGATTTTCATTTGTTTTTTTTTCAGCATTCTATTATGTATTTAGTACAATTCCAGTAATTAGTATTGCGACAATTTGTTGGAAAATCGTATATCTGAACACACTGACTTGCTACGGAACGCAGTTTTAGGCTCTGTGTTGCGATATCAAGATAAATCATCTACACAGAACAACAAATAGAATAAACGACAAACACCATTAAAGACACACAAGACAAACAACATTAAAAAGCAACGTCATTGCTACTTTCCGGACCACATAAGTCTCATAAATACGGGATGTCGAGCACCTTTTTGTTTTGGTAAATCCCAAGTACTTTTAAATTTATAGTGCAGTCACATTTGTTTAACATCATACAGGATACATCGAGGAAAACAATTTTTAAATAATAGATTAAAACACAGCCATTTGTTTTAATCTATTATTTACTTATACTGTACGTAGATAAAAAGGGTTTCTGTGACGTAATGAGCATAACATACACATCCTGTATCCATCTATATACAGCCTATTTTACGTCGCATTCGGAAAAACAAAAACTAGCACGACCACGACAAGACACGTTAAAATTTATATTTTGAAAAAAGAAACCTTTCAGCTTAATAAATATTTCATCAACTCTTCTACGAAAAGGCTTTCAACGTCTTGGAAAGAACATCCGCCACGCGCTCAGTTCTTGCGCCGAGTGGATCTGCATCGGCGGGTGATAGACAGGTCCATAATGCGTCGGCGCCGCCACTCACAGACGCAGACACGCTGGCGGCGGCATTCGTCACAGGGCGGATTTATGGGTCGGAAACCGCGCTCGACAGCAGACGGGCAGATGGACGGAGCGCGAACCGGTGGAGGCCCAGTGGCCGGATTCGGCGCTCTATTGGAAGAAGTGGCTCTATTGAGGTCTCTGCATGCAGAGCCTATGGCCGGGACGTCCTACGGTTCGAGTCCCGACGGTGACAGGATTATCGAAGCTAGCTACATAGCCAGGTCGAATTCAGCCACTGTCTGGAGGAGAATTCTAGCGGCCGGCTGCTCTGACTGGTTGTTTTCCGTGGTTTCTCTAATCAACACCAGGCGAATGCCGGAGTTGTACCCTAATAAACGGACCATGGACCCCACACGATCAGCAAGAACTTCCAGGAATACACGCTATTCACTGTAATTATTAAGAATATTTTCAGAAAGTAATCTTAAATCTTTTCAGTTCCCAAGTTATTACATGACAGACTAATTCACTCGTTTACGAGCGCACTTTATCGCGACTATCACAGATGTAACATGCTAAGTGGCTAAATACCTTCCCCAGACTACCATCTTGTCTCATCCAAACCCGTCTGCCAGCTAAGGCGGTCTGTTAATTTAATTGATTGATTGATATTTTCGTGTTTCCGGGCACGTCAATTGCTTCGGTCATTAGTCCCGTTAGTGTAGTGCATGTTTTCTCTCTCTCGGGAGATGGCGGTGACCTTCCCCCGATGGATGGCGAGATCCGATGCTGACCTAACGTCGGCTAGGGGGGTTTCCCCCTAACCAGGACTCTCCCACCAGCCGGGCACCGCCTCAGCCGGGACAAGCTCTAAGCTCCCGACCGGTCTCCCGGAATATGTGGTAGTGTAGTGCATGTCAGTGTAAGTGTATGTGTAAGAGGGAGAGGATAGGACAAGGAAGAGGAAGGACAGATCGCGCGCGGTCCGTGGCCCGTTTGGTAGGATTCTGCTCCCGCATTCGCCTGGTGTTGATCAGAGAAACCACGGAAAACTACCGATCAGAGAGCCGGCTGCTAGAAATCTACTCCTGACAACGACTGAATTTGACCTAGCTGAAAAGTTATCGTCAAGAATCCTGCCGCCGTCAGGACTGGAAACCTAGGACCTCCCGGACAAAAGCGCTGCAGTGATTCTGACTACACAATGTGTTAGAGGATGTAATTTACTATACCGGATGGGTCACTAATGTATTGCTTTCCATTTTATCACATGTATTTTGCGATATATTGAAGTAACTACTTTAAATGGAACTGTATATAGTTTTTAGTTCATCATAATGAGCGTAAACAGACAAATCAAATTTATATGTGTAGTCATATGTTAGTTAAGGATTTTTTGAATAATTTTGATCTTTTGCAACTCGTGTTTAACATATATTGTAACGCCCGGAGGTCCCATTAGCAGGGAGAGCGCTGCATGACCTTCTGTGGTGGCGTGTTACATTCAATCTATCCGTTAAATAAGAGTCGCGAAAAAAGCAAAATTCCACAAAAAAAGTTTATTCAACATATGACAATATCTATATCATTGCATTCGCCTTTTTCAACACGATAGACTATGAAATATGTAAATAAGACTAAGAAATATGTTCCATTTGAAAAACAAAAAAAAATTCCCTCAATATTCCGTAAAATACACGTGATAAAATGGAAACAAATACATTCATCAATTAGTCTCCCATTCCCTCTTCCGTGAAAACTGCATTGCAATAATTTCAACCGTTTAAAGAAGTTGCTAACGTTTCGTGAGTCATCCTGTACATAGAAACATGATTTATCCACTATTGCGAGTTTCGGCAATAAGAGCCTTTCTGTCGAAAATTCGCCGCTTTCCGGCGCATGATTATTTATCGTACCTGATTCTTATCTTGTACATTGGACGATTTAACGTTGTACGTTGGGCCACCAATTTTATAGTGGAGAAGGAATCAGGAAAACATAATGGGTGCACATTAATGCTCGTGGGTAAAACTTGGGCACATTGTTTTTCTGGATACTGTGCTTCAATTTTGTTTTTTGTCCTCTGTCCCTTGACTCTCCTGGCTTCCGCCCACCTTTCTGCACTTTTCGTTATCCAGCTTTTGGTAATGTTTCTCGACTGATTCTGGTGAAGTAGTTCCAAGTGGATTTATGTTGCACAATGATGAGTAGCCAAGTATTAACAGTGGTACGCGTTCGTGTCTGTAAAACGCCGCATGTTTGACACCTGTGATCTGTGATGAGTCCTGAGTGCTCATTTCCTTTAATAGGTCTATTCGTTGAATTACTGCTCAAATATTCATCATCTGTCCAAGCTATAAATCTAGAAACACGATGCACTTAAATTTTAAACCCATGTATATTTTATTATTCTTCATTTTTAATGTATAGAGATTTCCGAACGAAGCACAAGGTAATTAAGTGGCCAAATGTGCAACGACTCCTTTCAGGGTGTAAATGTAGGTCAATTAATAACAATAATATCGATTGTGTTCTTTTAAATAAATAATACTCCCGGCAATCTATAAGGATTATAATGTCCATTGTCTTCACTCAAAATTTAGCTGCACGTTTCCTAGAAAAAATTGAAATTTTAAATGGAAGACTCTAATGGAAATTTTGCTTCTGACAAGAAATGAATTCAGGTACAGTATGTGCAGTGTATAAGCGACTGTAACAGTTCTCTCGCCACGTGCTGTGGTACGTCATGTGACCTGCTCTGAAGCAATCAGCTTGCGAGGGTTTGTTTACTATCTTACAGCCAGCGTCATCGGACTCTGAAGTGTGCGGAGGGGATGAGACTCGGCTGTGGCGAACGTTATGAAGATGATATCAAAACGTGTCGTCGCCTGCCAGTAAATATAAATGTTTTGAGATTTATGTCATGCAGGTGATGCCATAAACACATTAATGTGTAGCAACAGCGCATCGAACTAACAGAGTCGCACACATGCCGGTACTGTAAATAACTTCTTTCAGAAGAATCGTGAATGCACACGAAATTACTAGTCAATGTGAATGTGTCACACGCAAAAGTTTTTTCCCGTGCTTTTTTTTCAAAATCATAGCTTGCCGGAAGAATATAGTTGCCAATGTGCTAATAAACTGTAGTGAAGTAACTCGCTAGTTCAGTTTCACATTCATTAACAATTTCGTTAAATATTTGAGTTACTCTTTCTTCAATTAAATTACGATTGTTAATTAATTAGAAAAAATTATTCCAGTTCATGCTCCTCATTCATTCCGAAAAGAGTGACAAACTCAGGTTCTCTGTAGCCGGTTTTCTTTTACGAGAGTAATTATTTCACCGTACCAATAAATAATAAATGAAATGTACAAATTGTAAACCTATATAAATTGTTGTGCAATTTCAGGTACAATATAAATATCTCCATAGGGACCATCAGTCTCATATTAATGATATCCCCCTTATGAGATACAATGTTGTTGTAATAAAAATGACCGTTTGGCATAAGAAACCTTTTACGCCAATAGGAAAAAATGTAAATATTAAGATGTAAGATGCGTTCAATGTGTGTAATTATTAATAGACACAAGTGCAAATAAAAACAAACACAACAAGACTACTTTTCAGTGCCGAAGAACAAAACCCTAATAAGCTTATATCAGAAAACTAGTGGCCCTATAGCAGTACGTGACAAATTTACATGAAAAGAAACAAGACGGCATTGGCATGGCGTCGAAGTTAATGTGATCGAAGGAGGAGAGAGGAGGACGGATAGATCGGTAGAGACAGGAATGGAGTCAGCGGAGAGGAGGAGGAGGGACGAGGAGGAAGGAGGGGAGGGTGGATGGCGGGGGGCGAGGGGAATGGCGAGAGCCAGGCACTCGGCTCGCCCTGGAGTGAGACTGCTGCCCTCTTCGCCTCCGCCCTCGCCCTCGTGCCCGCCCCGCCCCAACCCACCCCGCCCCGCCCCGCCCCGCCCCAACCCACCCCGCCCCGCCCCGCCCCGACCTGCCCTGCTCTGCCCCACTGCTTCTCACCCCGCCCCGCCGCCCGCGTCACAAACACAGGCGCCGTCCATTTTCATTGTGTGCTGAGACACTTCCTGTCCCCGCGGGATATACCTGGCCATTGTGTTGGGACTGCTATCTGTGTTATTGTGCTGTCTGGAAAGGTTAGGGCCGGGACACGGTGAAGCAAGTGTCACGGGCGATGAGGCAAAGAGCGAAGGTAAGGGCGAGGGCGAGGGCGAGGGCGAGGGCGAGGGCGAGGGCGAGGGCGAGGGCGAGGGCGAGGGCGAGGGCGAGGGCGAGGGCGAGGGCGAGGGCGAGGGCGAGGGCGAGGGCGAGGGCGAGGGCAAGAGCGATTCTCTATGTTTGTTGTCAAGCTGAATCCAAATCTTATGCCAGAATTGCGCCAGATCTCAGAATATTTTTAAATAGCGAAAGAACCACCGTGAAATTGTAGATAGTAAATTGAGAGTGTTTAAGATTTCATTTAACGATGGTTTTAAAAACAAAACTAGTGACTGGTAGTGCAATTCTGGCTTCAGTTTAAAATTCAACGCGTCGACATACCGAGAGAAACATGAGTCAAGTCTTCGGGTCTGACAACAACCCCCGAAAAAAAAATACAATTTCACGATGCTTTTGCGATCAAACAAATTGAAGATCTTGGCGCAATTCTGACTTCAGATTCGGATTCATTGCGTCGACATTCATAGATAAATATGTGTCAAGTCTTTGGGCCTAGCAACGACCCTCGAAAACAAAAAAAAGTACAATTTCACGGTGGTTTTTCGCGATTAGAAAACATTGGAGTGTGGGGGTCATGTTTTAAGTCTTTAGGTCTGACAATAAACCCTGAAAACAAAAAATTAAATGTCATTAGGTTTTTTTGAGAAAAAGAAATTGGAGGGTGATAGCACTATAGTTACTTCAAATTCAGCGGGTTGAAATATATACAGAAACATGTGTCAAGTGTATCTGACAACTTTCTTTTGTATGCCTGGGTATTAATAATAATAATAATAATAATAATAATAATAATAATATGTAATAATAATAATCTATGCTATAGTTTACTGTGCAGCTGCTACCGTAGCTTTAAAATCTGGTTTTAAATTAAAGGATCAATCAAGAAAAATACGAAACCACCATGGCAGCAAAGACTCGAAAATCAAATTCAGTATCTCAGACAAGAAATACGTCGAGTAACGCAATATTTGTACCAACCAAACAACAAAAAATTAGCCAAGAAAATTAAGAAAACACTTGCAAAAATCAGAAAACATGAGTCAAGAAAACACAAGAACCAGGAACATAACACCCATTGCTCCAAATTAATTGGTTTAACATTTAGATGAATTGAAACAAACTTGCAGCTAAATCACGAAGACGTGGACGATACAAAGAAACAACAAAACGTAAACAACAAAATTTAGTGTTTCATCAGAATGAAAAAAGTGTTCTATCAACAACTATGACAAAATTGCAATTTCCATCAGGAGAACCACGGTGCACCAGATCAACAAAATTTAGAACAATACTGGGCAAATATTTGGTCAGAAACTAGTCATCACAATAGTGAGGCACACTGGATTAAGGACGAAATTAATAATGTTCAAAATATAGATCCAATGTTATATCAAGAGATCACAGTAAAAGTCTGCACTGCTATTGCCGTCAGCACTGCAATTGCCGAAACCCACAACTGGAAAGCTCCTGGCCCAGAACACGTTCACAACTTCAGGTACAAGCAGTTTACATCGCTTCACCATAAGTTGGCTCAGTGTTTTACACAAGTCATTAATAGCCCAGAAGACATGCATTTATTTCTAACCAAAGGCATTACATACATGGAACCTAAAAGTAGAGACACACAGAACCCATCTCAATACCGCCCAGTCACTTGCTTTCCCACAATGTACAAACTTTTGACTTCATGCATTACAAGTATTATAGTTTAAGCCAATATATTTATTAAGCCAAGATTATATTGGCGACAGAGAAATAATGACAGAACCACAGAAAGGTTGCAGTCGATTACATAAAGGATGTAAAGAACAACTTCTAACAGATATGGCCAGTCTCCAACAAGCACATAAAAACCATAGAAACTTGCACCTGGCATACATTGACTACAAGAAAGTATTTGATGGCGTTCCGCACGGTTGACTTATTGAAGTTCTCCGCATATACAAAATGAATGGAAACCATCGTGCTTTCTGAAACATATCATGACTCATTGGAGAACACCATTGTCCTTAAGGCAGCAAGAGTTAATAATCTCAACAAAAGACATGAGAATTAAGCGAGGAATCTTCCAAGGAGATTCCTTAAACCCATCGTGGTTCTGTCTGTCTCTAAATCCCCTATCAACACAACCAACAGTACTCACTGGCTTCAAATTCGTAAAAATAAGAAGGCTATCACACCATATCACATCTTATGTATATGGATGACATTAAACTTTACAGTTCAACAGACAGTCAGCTTCAATATCTCCTTGAAATAACACGAACTTTTTGTAAAGACATTCATATGAGTTTTGGTATTGACAAATGTAAGACGCTTCACGTAGACAAAAATGCAAAGTTACGGAAGATAGACAGCACACTCAGTGATCAAACGACAATACAGGCAACGGCCGATGAAGAAATATAGAAGTATTTGGGATTCGATCAACAGCAATCACAATCAACAAGACCAATCAAACAATCTCTAACAAAACTGTACAAATCAAGAATCACTGCTCCTGAAAACCAAGTTAGCTTAGGTAGAACGGCTGATAAGCAATCAACATTTGCAGTACCAGTGTACACGTACTCATTTGGAATTAACCGTGGAGCGACACAGACCTCGAAGACATCCAGAGACTTACCCGCACAATTTTGACAAAATTCAGACATCACAATCCAAATAGCGCAATAGAACGAGTGACACTCCCACGAAGTGAGGGAGGAAGAGGCCTAATAGATGTAAAGAACTTGTGCTACAAAGAAATCCATTCATTAAGGAACTTTTATTATGAGAAACAGGCATCCTCAGAACTACATGCTGCAATAGATCAAGCAAATACTAAATTAACCCCTGTTAACCTTAACAACAAACAGCTGGACATGTCGTTGCGGGCTACAGACAATGATTGCAAAATAGACGTGGTCAAGAAAGGAACTCCATGGACGCCATGCAAATTATCTCAAGCAACATGAGACTCAAAGCCTCCAAACACTTGGCTAAAAATACGGTAATCTGTTTGTGAAACAAGGGTTCATAGTCGCCATACAGGATCAAGTGAACAACACTAAACGTTACAGGAAATATCGTGAAACAAACAATAGATGACAAATGTAGAAAATGTCATACAACAGTCGAGAACATACAGCATATCACATCAGGATGCAAATTAATCCCCCGTACAGATTACACCTATAGGCACAATCAAGTTGCAAATATTATTCACCAGAAACTGGCAGCGAAATCCAACCTACAGGAAATGACCTGCCCATATTACAAATATGTTCCCAACAGAGAAATTATTACAGATAAAACTATTCATCATAACAGACCAGACAACTTTTGTAGACAAACGGCAAAAGATTGGCTTCCTGATTGACATAACTGTTCCACAAACAGTTAATCTTCAAACAGCATATGCAGAAAAAATAACAAAGTATACAGAACTAGCAGCTGAAATGAAGGCACTATAGCATCTTCAAAAAGTTCATATTGTTCCTCTGGTCATTTCGTGCACAGGATTTATACCAAATAACATCCATAAAAATCTGGAACTCATTCAAATACCAAAATATACCTATAAAATTATGTAAAAATCGATCTTGGTTATTAATCCGACACTAAGTCAAATAAAATCCGGTGAATACCAAAAACAATGTATAATAATAATAATAATAATTTTCAGATCATATTGATAAACTTCAAGCGAGTGTTAGCAGCATTTAAGCGATAAGAGTGCGAGGTGTAACAATTTCAAGGTTGCGCAATCTTCCAGATCGATCTAGCTAACAAGCTAGTGTCGTGAATAAATATCATCAATAAAGTAGTTTTAGGAGGACGTTGCGGAAATGTTTAAGTGGTTAATATTAGAAAATTTCGCATAAATGATGTTCAACTCTGAAAGGAAATCATGCTGTTAATAACATTGTTGAAACGTAAATCATTGCAAAATAATATTCTCCAGTTGGACAATACCTTGTTAGCTAATAAGTAAATCTAAAGACGAACGATTAAATTTCACGGGATTTAAATTCTGATACGATTGTAACTTGTAAAAGCAGAACTCGAGGTGAAATTCGTGTTTCCAGTCTACCCTCAGTTGGAGATGGCAATGGGGCTCTTTCATCAGAACTGTTAGTCCGCGATGTTGAAGTTTCCAGAGTATCCGCGTCTGTTGGAGAGCAGCTCAGTCGCAGAGGCCGCCCACGCCCCCAGCTGCTGCGGCGCCGCCGCCCGAGGACGTCTGAGGGCGGCGACTGCGGACGTCCAGGAAAGTGCGAGTCACCTCGGCCCCCCCCACGCGCGACCTGGCCCGGCGCCACTCGGCTCCAGCGCTCACCCAGCTCCCCACCGCCCAACTCTCCCGTCCATCCCTCTCCACCTTGCTCATCTCATCCGTCTTTCTCCATCAACGCCCCGCTGTGCACTGCGCTCCAGCCCTCCGATCTTCCCAGCGGCCCCGCCCGGCCGCCCGGCCCCAGCCCCCGGCCCCGGCCCCGCCCGGCCGCCCAGCCCGCCGCCGCCCTGCCGCCCCGCCCCGCCCGGCCCCGCCCGGCCCCGCCCGGCCCGCCCACCCCGCCCCGCCGCCCGGCCCGCCCGGCCCGCCCGGCCCCGCCCCGCCAGCCGCCCGTGCCGCCCGTCCGCCCGGCCGCCCGGCCCGCCCGCCGCCCGGCCGCCCGGCCCGCCGCCGCCCGGCCCGCCCGGCCCGCGCCCCGCCCGCCGCCCGGCCGCCCGTGCCAGCCCGCCCGGCCCGCCCGGCCCGCCCGGCCCCGCCTTCCGCCCCGGCCGCCAGCCTCCGCCCGGCCCGCCCGGCCCGCCCGGCCCGCCCGGCCGCCGGCCCCGCCCGGCGCCCGCCCAGCGTGCCAGCCCCGCCCGGCCCGCCCGGCCGCCCAGCCTCCGCCAGCCGCCCAGCTCCGCTCAGCCCAGCCCGCCCAGCCCCGCCCGCCCGCCCACCTTCACCACCCAGCCACGCCCCGCAGCCGCCCACCTTCACGCCGCAGCCATACAGCCACGCTTCACCCAGCCACGCCTCACCCAGCCACGCCTCACCCAGCCACGCCCCACCCAGTCACGCCCCACCCAGCCACGCGCCCTCAGCCCTCCCGCCACGCCGCGCCATGCCACGCCTCGCTACGTCAAACGCTACACCCGCACCCACGCTACACTCGCCGCACTACACCCCCCGCCGCTATACCTGTGACTAACCCCACACGGCTCGCGCACGGCTCGCTCCTATCCACACCTTAATATTCTCGCTGGAACAGAGCGGCAGCCGACGGTCAACAAACACGTGGCAGCCGTGTTGCCAAGTGCGAACTGTGGCGGTCGCAGGGCCTCGGCGCCTGGCCCCTGCCACCCTGCGCGTCAGGGCGACGCCCGTTCGCCCTCCCCCGCCTGCCCCTCGCGCTACACCACCGTGCTGGCATCGCGCCCGGCGCCCTCCTCGCTGCTCCGGGTCCAGCGGCGCGCGGTCGATTACCGAAAGCCAGCGAATACCGAGGCGCCGACCTGGCTGGCCCACGGCGGCGAAGCGGCAGCGCGGAACTTCCCACGCGCCACGCGAAGACGCGCATGCGACCCCACCCGGCCCGGGATATTTGAGGCATGGTGATCCCCCCCGCCGTGTCATGCCTTTTTTTCACTTCACTTACGCACCATCGTTCTTATCTTTCCGCGTCATATATTCATCACTTTCCCCTCCACATTCTTTATGGTAAGAAGAACTCAAGTTTTGATGATCCTTGAGTGGACGAACGAGAAGACCGAGATAAAAGAAGAAAAATCTAGAAGCAAGGAAGGAGGACAGGACCGATGAGATGTAATGAAAGCTTTCAGAACACTTGTGTGCAGAAGGGATCGATAGTGTCCGCTTGACGTCGCTAGATTTATTGGTGAGTGGTATCACTGGATACGTCGTCGAGACTGCGTACGTTGTATACTCCGAACGCATGTTGTAAAAAGCGCCGTCCAAAGATTCAGCATTTTAGCATTTTAGCAGTTTAGCATTGTAATATAACAGACAAAAGGTAATAGTGGGTGTAGAATAGACATTTGGGTAATAGTGCTGATTTTATCATATAACAAGTCGTGAACAGAAATGTTTTCCTTTAAAAGAAAAAAAATTCCTTCAAAAGTACCAATTCCTTAACACAGAAAATTCCTTAATTTTCAGATTGTTTTATCCATGCAATTGTTCCTAAAACGTATCAAAACACTTCAGAAGATAATCATGCATTGTAATTAGTACATCCTACGTGGGTTGCAAATGCAGATTCTCATTTCTCAGGCCAACATTTTTGGATATAAAATCTGCCGTAAATTAAGCAGTACTTGTATATGAGTAGGTTTACTGCCTGTCGATTGAGCGATGACCACGCAAGTATCAGGCTTCCCACATCCGTGGCCATGCCAGTCGTCTCTGCCGTGTAAAGCCTGTTCCTTCTAGCAGGTATCGTGAACAGCCCAGCCGGAAGCGACCGTCCCCAGTAGTGTAGATAAGGCCCGTGGTTAGAGAGGAGGCACGCTATAGCAGCCACAAGCGTGAATTACACCGCCGAACACACTAATAGAGAGTTTGTGCACCATCGAACGTTAAAGCACTACAGATCTTCTGCGCATTCGCAATTTAAGTTACGCATCACTTCTGAGCATCTGCGTATGGGCGAGGCGGATTGTCGGTCTGCTAAGGCGGTCAGAAACTCTCCACTATAATAGCCATTTCCGACTACGCTTAAATTCAGGAGAAATATTATGAATACACTTTTCTGGAAGAAAAAAATTGTTTTCTGGGATTTGATTAATCATTTGCACAAATATTGAATATATCCTTATTCAATATCAGCGAGTGCATACGACGCGGTCTTATGGAGCAGGTATATCTACGCCTGTATGAGGACTTGTTTCGAAAAGATATCAAATTAAATGTGGCAACTTATACATGTATTGTAGTGACTCTGGGCAAGTCAACCGCTAAGGTCATTAGTCCTGTATGTGTAGTGGCTTAGTTTAGATGTTTTCCCAACCAGGTACCCCCACCAGCGTGGTACCGCCCCAGCCAGAAAAAGCTCCATGCTCCCGATAAGTGGAAGTGAGATCGCACGCGGTCCGTGACCCGTTTGATAGGACACTGCCCCGGCATTCACCAGTTGTTGATCAGGGTAACCACCGGAAACTATAGATCAAGTGGCTGCCAACTAAATGAAGGGTCCTCCAGAAAGCGGTTGAATTCCACCTATCTAGCCAGTGTTGAAAATCCTACCATCGTTAGGACTCAAACAATAGGACCTCTCGGTCAGAAGTGGCTTCTGCAGGACATCATAATCATCTCATCTCAGGACGCTAAGTTGATGTCCTGAGCCTACTTAATGGTAGCAGTTCAACTGGACATATGTATTTTGCAGTACAGCAAAAACTTACTTTAACTAAAATGGTTATTGAATTATATCAATTGTTCATTTTTAGTTTTTTGGGAGTAACTGAAGCATTTCACGAAGTTTTATGTTTGTGGATTTTAATATTTCATGTGGTAAGTTTTCGCTTAAAAAGTTGAAAACAGTTGGATATACATATACTTAATAACCAAATGACTCTCAAATTGATATTTTAATAATATTTAAATGAACTTCTTCATTGAAACATGTTTAAATTATTAAATGATTAACGTAAGGGTGGTAAACAGCACACACTTTCTCGCATTGTTGATAACTTTTGCAATTTTTCAAAACAGAGAGGTCGCAGCAGAGCAAGGATCTGTGCGTAGCACAATATCCCTTGTTCTATTCATGAAAAAAATTAGAAAAAAATTACATGGATTGTGTTTCGCAATTTTACATACATACTGATACCATGAGAATATCTCACTAGCTGCATACACGACTACATGACTATCGCTGATTTCAAAAGCGGTAACTTCTGACACTTAAGTCAGAGGGGAAAACACGGCAATTTTGAGTCGCAATATTGGCTAAACGTGTTCATAACACAACGTAACTTCAGCCATAATATTGAGCATATGATTTTTACATTTTTGCAATCCCGAAATTGAAGAAGCGGAGTGTGCTACGTTTAATGTGAGCAGGAAGTTACTTAGTAGAAAGTACGACCTATCAAATCCAAAACCTGTAGATAATTTTAAAACATAATGATAGGAAGTGAACGTTCCGGCAATCCCTTATGTTATGCATTCAGAATTCTGTCAAATTCACTCGGCCTTTATATTGTGGTTTTCGCGAACGTTCATTCCCGCCTGAGGTATGACATTATATTTTGAAGAAACACATCATTTCGCTCCCAGACTTTTACATTATAAAAAAGAATTCTTCGAATAATAAGTAAATCCCATCGATGTGGTTCCTATAAGCCACACTTTATTAAGCTAGGAATTCTGCCATTGCGTTGCTTCTCCATTGCGTTGCTTCTCCATTTACGAATCGGAGCTTTTCCTCAAAAAGTGTTACTGTGGGGTTTATTTATGTTCCCAGCCTTCCCAAATTCGCCTATCCAACCAATCTACAACGTTCTCTGAGAATGCGAAACTAATGCAACATTTCAAACTCCCCAATATGAATTCTTTTAAAAAAATAATTATTTAAGTATTTCAGTATTATTTATTTAGCTATAATTATAAAAATACCTTCTTTGTAACTGTTTGGTCAGTGAAACTTGAAAAATCACTTTAAAGTTACGCATTATGCACACGGCTCTATTACTTACGTTGCGAAATGCGAGTTTGTGTTAATAATGAGAAAGTCAAGGAATCGTTCAGGCCTTTCTGCCATAGTCCACTGCACCAATTATATCATCTTTCCATAAGCAATAGTGGCATGGAGCACTGTTTGAACATATTAACGACTTTGAAATTATCCTTTATAAAAATTCTAAATTTGAAATTGTCCTTTAAGAGCCAAGTCTGGATTGTTTAAGATATGGTGGTTCTCCAAAGTTTTTTAACGAAAATTCACTTTTAATTTTACGTAGTCGCGTTATTAACTATCATATCCAAGTACCCTGTTCTTTTTTTGAAGAGAAAATTAAGAAGTTATATACAGGTACTGTTTTATTTTATTATAAGAGATCTATTTAAATCTATTGTAACTGAAGAGATGATATGAGTCACATTTATTTGAAACTTAGAAAATTGAATATAAAGATCCTTCATCATTTCATCTTTAGGTTTCTATTTGAATTTATTAAGTTTATTGTTTGAATAAGTGGATATATTAAAATTAGGTTTTATATACTACATGATTTACGAGTCAATATCGTAATAGTCACTTTAGAAGTGTAAAATAGTTCCGGCAATAACTAGCGGTGCTACAACAGCAATATTTTCGACATTATTTCCAACTTTTACAACAAAACTTCGACAGTTCAACAAAAGTTATTCCTATACCATTTTTAAGCGTCTAACCCTGAAAAAAGAAGAAAGTTTGAGACATTTTTCAGATCAAGTTTTACAAATTGTATCAAATTATAGAAGAAATTGACGCAAAAACTATCAGTTTTCAAAACATGTACATGAGTTTTGTACAGGGGTTTTGAATATAATTTTAATACAGTTTATTGAAGAAAATTATTCATCATCAACATTGAACATTTCAATGTTAACTTTAGACCTTTTTTAAATATAGAGTTTATAATTAATTTATATTTAATTTATTATAATAAATTATATAAATTTTATTTAATTTATAGAAATATAGAGTTTTGCCGATAATATGACCAACTCCTTTGTTACATGAGAAGAAATGTAAATAAAAATTGAACCATTTTTTCAATATTTGTAAAAACACGTCCATTATTTCAGTAAATTGAGCGAAAACTCGAATTTTGAGAATCTTACACGATCCTACTCAAGATCTTTTATTTAAACAAATATTTCATGAGAAAATTCTATCAATATTATTACTGTACTTGTAGTTGTAGGAAGAGGCCGAAAACATTTCTATAGAGGACTGTGTGAGAAGAATTAATTTACTACAAATAGGAACAATATTCATCCACTTTTTGTAAGGGGTGTCGACAATACGAGTTTTTTTGTCTAAAATTAAGATTTTGGTAGCAGGATTATCATATTTCTGTTCTACGTAAATATTATTGATAATGAAAAAAATTTCCCAAAAAAGGGTTTAAAAAGTTAATTGTGTTAAATAAATATTGGGTATGGAAAAAGTTTTTTATTAAAAACCTCTGCATAGTTTTATATAAAATTATTACATTAGTTTATTTAACTATTAAATGACATACGTCCACGAGATTTTATTCAAAGTGACGCTTCCTGACACTTATCATTTCGATTCTCATTTATTTGACTGGTCTCCAATTCTATTTTTTTGTGTCTTTATATTCAGGTGTCCGGGATAATGATATTTGAAAAGTGATTTGTAGATCTTCCAGGTACTCAGTCTGGAGAATATGTAAATAAATATAACTTGGGCACGTGGAGAACTCCTACACTTTAAAACCCCCACCCTTTTCCCCTTTTTTTCCATTTCCATACTAATCTGTAATATATATTTCTTCATATCCCTGTTCTCCTTCATCACTTTATCTATTTGTTTCCGTGTAATTATAACAGCACATCTTTGATATGTGATAACATCTTATCTAAAGTTATTACTGAACAGAGAGGTACACCTGTGTAATTCAGCGCGTGTAATATGAGTTAGTTAATTTCACGTGCAGTTGGAATTCTACAAGTTGTGAACAAGTGGAGTATAAATGAGAAGGTCGAAACGGGAAAAAAGAAAAGAATGTTCAAGAAGATCGCATCATGTAGATTAATGTGAGACAGTTTCTTGGGGCCCTTTTGGCTTCAAATTTTCAGTTTTAAAGTCATAAATATTTCATATAGCGATATAGATAAAAAACCGACGAGTGTTGCAAGATGTATTTGAATAAGTATTTAGATGCAGATTTTTTAACAAAACCTTTATTTTTAAAATAAAAGTAAGTCGTACGTCTCTTTGAAATTCACTTTCTTTAGAGATCTCATTTATAAATATTGGTTGTGTGTAAGAGCCATAAAAAGGGAAGTACACTACTGAAATAATATAAAGACGATTTCCGGATTCTGACTGAGATAATTTTTTTTACTTTTCTGCACGTACAACTACATTTTGTTTTTAACAGGCAACGTCTGAAAATAAGCTCCATCTCATGCCCGAGATATTCTCCACACCATCCCTGATACGATCCGCGTGAACGCCAGCAGAATTCCACACGCGTGAGAAACTTTACGAGGGCGGGCGACGCAGACTCGACATGAATGACCTCGTTACGCCCGATTCCTTCGGGTTGACTCGCGCACTTTTGCGTCCCAGATGTGTGCTGGGGGTCTTTGGGCCGGGGGCGGGCGGGCGGGAGCCCCAAATCCAAGAACTCGCCCGGTCGGACGGAATTCGGCTTCCCGGAAAGGAGAAGGGTGGGGATGAGGCCATTGGCTGGGGGCTGGGGCATTTCGACGGAGAGATGGAGATACCGTGGTTCGTTGATAGCGCGGTAGCCGTTCTAAGATCACGGTTGTGGAGGAACTGCATGCAATAGAAGGGATGCGGGGCGGTATGTATATGATTGATTGACTGATTTTTTCGTGTTTCCGGGCGCGTCAACTGCTTCAGTTATTAGTCCCGTTAGTGCAGTGCATGTTTTTTCTCCGGAGATGGCGGGATCTTCTCCCACTGGATGGCCAGATCCAGCGCCGACCTACCGTCGGCTAGTGGGGTTTCTAACCAGGACTCTCCACCAGCGGGCGAGCTCTGAACTCCCGACCAGTCTCCCGGAATATGTGTAGCGTAGTGCATGGGTGTGTCCGTGGCCCGTTTGGTGGGTACTGCTCCGGCATTTGCCTGGTGTTGATCGGAGAAATCACGGAAAACTACCGATCAGAGCAGCCGGCCGCTAGAATTCTCCTCCAGACAGGGACTGAATTCGACCTAGATGAAAAAGTAGTGTCGAAAATCCTGCCGCCGTCAGGACTCGAACTTAGTCCCTCCGGTCAGAGGCGCTGCAGTGGCATCAGTTGATGCACTGAGCTACGCTCCCGGTGCGGTATGTTACACTGGTGTAAAACATATATTATATAACACGTAGTGTGTTAGGCGGGTAGAGCATGGTTGAGTAGATATATGGAAAGGCATGGCTCGATGGGGTGGCAGGAGCCAGCGTTTAGAGTTGGCATGGCGGAGCAGGGAGACGGAACAACAATGGTGGGCAGGGTGGCGGGGAAGTGATCAGGTAGGATCAAAGCGCTTCATAGGCGTGTGTGACAGGAGAGCGAAGGTAAATATTACTTAAACTAAACGATGTGCGAAAAGTAAAGTGGGCTTGTGGAACGACAGAAGTTGTAGAGTCTGACGAGCCGACAGAAGGGATTTCGGGCGGTCTGCAGCAGAGGTGTCTGCAGTAGAAGACGTCTGCAGTGCCAGTGTCTGCAGTGGAGGGAATGATAAATTGGGGAGGCGGTGGTGTTGTGGTGTGGGTGGTGGGGTCAGGAGGTACTCCAACAGACGGAGTCTGATCCTTAGGAGTAGAGAAGCAGAATGAGGAGCAGGAGTAGAATGTAGTGAAGAAAGAAGAGTTCTGGAATATGGCGGGGGAGGGACAAAACGTTCCAGCTGAGACGGCGCTGAGAAACAATGCGAACACGGTAATGGAAAGATTGATGGTGTACGTAAATAAAGAAAGGAACGAATTGAAGACAGTGCATAGTGGTTAAAAACCAAGCTGCTCTGTATTTTTGAGAAGGTTTTTCTTTAAGAATATTTTTACGTGAGTTTCTGTAGTAATAACGGCAATTAGTGCGAATGTATTAAATTTTAAAAAATGAAACAATCAACACTTACGATTCATTATTTACAGATGAACAGGTAATTTTTAGAACAGATGATAATCTCAAGAAAGCTGCTCATCATGTTCAGGGAAAAAAGAGAAAAGTATAATGTATAGTTTCTAGCAAACAGAACGAAAGGTTGGCATTCCGTGATAAAAATCATCTAATATATAAGAGTTACAAATCTTAACAGTTTTTAAAAAAGTAAAGATTTCAACTACCTAGGTTGCGAAATTGTATAAAACAATAGTGCTAATGACAATCAATGGCTGTGAAAATTGGACACTCAAGAGAACGGAGAAGAAGAACGCCAAGAAAAGATATTTTGTAGATCATTACTGGGCTATTCAATACTAGAACGTTGATAATACTAGATATTCGTTAAAATTGGGGTATTGTTAATGGTCGATATATAGTATATCCTTGACGCTGGGACGTTGCTGATGAGGTTGAGGTTAGGACGTTGTTGTACGGCGTTGTCATTGACTTCTGGGGGTGGAGGACACAGCGAAAGAGGCGAGTCGAGAGATGGCGGTGACGGGAACAAACGCTGGCAAAAGGGCACCGTGCCGACACTGCAACTCAGAGGCAATTAGTGCTTCACTAGCAAGGCGGGGATTAAAGTGAGCGGAAGTCGGGGAGATTGATTGATAGATTTTTCGTGTTTCCGGGCGCGTCAACTGCTTTGGTCATTAGTCCCGTTAGTGTAGTGCATGTTTTGTCCCCGGCTTGTCCTGGCTGGGCAGTGCCCGCTGGTGGAGAGTCCTGGTTAGAAACCCATTGGCCGACGGTAGGTCGGTGCCGGATCTCGCCATCCAGCGGGAAAGGCACCGCCATCTCCGGGAAAACGTGCACTACACTTACGGACTAATGAGCAACGCTTTGACGCGCCCGGAAACACGAAACATCAATCAATCAAAAGCTCCAGAGGGGTGTGAGTTGGGAGGGGGCGTGGGGAGCCGTCGGAAAGCGGGGGCGTGGTAGCCCTGAGTGGCGCGGTGGGGCGCGTCCACCGTAAGAATCCGGCGGCGTGGGCGGGCTCGGGCGGGACGTTAGCGGGCGCGGGCGGGCGCGGGCGGGGCGCGGGCGGGGCGGGGGCGGCGCGGGCGGGGCGCGGGCGGGGCGGGGGCGGGGCGTGGGGGGACGTTGCGGGCGCGGGCGGGGCGCGGGCGGGCGGGGCGGGGCGGGGCGGGCTGGGCGTGGGCGGGACGTTAGCGGAGCGCGGGCGGGGCGTGGGGGGGGCGCGGCGGGGCGTGGCGGGGCACGGGCGGGGCGGGGGCGGGGCACGGGGGGGGCGTGGGCGGGGCGCGGGCGGGCGCGGGCATGGGCGGTGGCGGGCCCCGGGCCGTCGCGAAGCTCGTCGCCGCCGCTTTGTCACGCCGCCGGGGCCCGCGCCAACTTCCTTCGCATTCCGCGGCTGACCTGGCGCGTCCGCCCTGCCCCATTCCGCCCGGCCGAACCTCGCCCTCCCACCTGGCCCCGGTCGGTCGCCCGCGCTTGGTGCTCTCGGAAGGAATGGTCAAAATTTCCGACCGGCTTAGGGGCGCAGAACTTCCATTGATTGATGGATTGATTTTCGTGTTTCGGGCGCTTCAACTGCTTTGGTCATTAGTCTCGTTAGTGTAGTGTATGTTTTTCGGGAGATGGCGGTGATCTTCCCGCTGGATGGCCAGTGCCGTTCCACCGTCAGCAGTGGTTTCCCAACCAGGACTCTCCACCAGCGGGCACTGCCCAGCCGGGACAAGCTCTGCTCCTGACCGGTCTCCCGGAATATGTGGAATGTAGCATGTTGGTAAGTGTGTGTGGTTAAGGGAGAGGATATGACAAGCAAGGGGAAAGGGAAAGATCGCGCGCGGTCCGTGGCCCGTTTGGTATGGTATTACCGGCATTCGCCTGGTGCAGAACATCGACTGATGTGCTGCCCTGCCTCTGACCAGCACCGAGTGTTGACTTCCGAAGTGGCAGGATTTTCGACTCTAGCTTTATAGCTAGATCGAATTCAGCGGCTGCATGAATGAGAAAATTCTAGCGTCCGGTCTTTCGGTCTCGGTTCTCGTGACGACTGATCGATTTTTTCTGTCATTTCTCCGATCAGTACCAGGCAGATTGCGCAGTTTACTCTAACAATTGGACACGTGCGCGATCTGTCCTTCCTTTTACTTGACCTATCCTCACTCTCTACATACTTACACGTACGTGCACTACACTACCACATATGCCGGTTGATCGGTCAGGATCTAAGAGCTTGTCTCGACTGCGGTGGTCCCCACTGGTGGACATACGACTTTGAGACCCGCTACACAATGGTCGGCGCAGGATTTCACCATCCAGGGGGAAAAAGATCACCGCCACTTCCCGAGGAAAAATCATGTACTACTTACGGGACTAACGATCTCAGTGCTTGACTCGCCCGGAATTACTGATCAACCAATCAATTAACCCTTACATGATTTAATGTGCGGTCGCCGCGCCTTCGATAGCGAAGCGACTTTTAAAACACTGTTGCGTCACAGGCTTAAGGCATCCATTTCGTGAAATTGCTTGATGTCTACCTCCATGAAGTCATGGGAGGCTTTCAGACCAAACGCTTGGAAGCCGAAGGGAAATAGTGTTCAGGAGACATTCTCCGTACTCGTGGATTTTCGTTCGCGGTTCATTTATACCTCTCTCGCGGCATTTTTTTTTTTCAATACGAAATTTTGTATCAGTTCCCACTATAAAATACAATGCATAAGCCAATGTTATCGTTTCACCGCGTTTCGTTTCGTTCGTTTCGTATCGTTTCGTTGCTACGATATTATCTGCACTTTTTTCAAGGATTTAATTGCAGAGATCTAAATATCTTTACATTTCAGTTGCCGATGTTTATATCTTAAATTACGTGAATGTTTCAATTTTCATTATTTTTCATTATATTTCATAGAAACTTTCTGTGGATAATACATTTAGACACTCCAAGGTTGTCTGCGAAGTGATATCTCCGTTATTAAATACGCATCACTCGTCTTCTGTTTCCTGTGCAATATTATCTACTGTTCAAGTGCAGGTAGTGACGTGCAGTGGCCGGTGGCGGAGGAAAAGAGCTTTCAGCAGAAAAAGAGGGTTTTCCCGCAAGGAGGGAAAGCACAATAAGCAAAGAATTTTACTTTGAACTACAAACGTTTTGCTGAAAACCCGTCTCAGCTGCAATGGGAAGACAGTGTTCAACGTTTACGTTTTTTCGTGAAATTTAAATTGTCAGAATGTGGTGAAATTGCTATTGCGTGCTTATACACGTGTGTACATGAAATTTTCGTTCCGTTCAGCAAATGTTCTGCAAATATTCGTTGTGTTACTCGCACGGCAAAATGGATTTTGCGGTCCCAAACGCAACTCATACGAAAGTGTATTTGCTGTACACATTTTCAAATGCCCGACTGGGCCCCTAGAGTTCTCCACCATCAACATTTCATTCGCATGGTAAAGACTCGCTTGGTGCTCTAAATACGTAAATAGCTATATTCCGTTTAAAACAATTCTTCCTTACCTTCTCCAATACCCAGAGACGTGTTTATTAGAAATTTATTGGGTACTTACAGTGTTTAGCATTTGTACTATGAAAGGAAGTGAAGCTTTAAAGATAATCTTAGAATGTGTACTTTGAGATAACAAAGATTTAGTTAAACGACACTCGTGATATTAATTGTTTTAAAGCAATGAAGTAACTGAAGTAAGTGTTGGAAAACATAACTGTACCTGAATGTGAAGAAATTAATGAATTTAAAAATAGTGGTTAAATTTATTTCATAAAGCAATTATATGAACTAAATAAAAAAATTTAAAAAATTCAAATATTTGACAAGTTCTCAGGTTGCGAAAACTTGTTCTGCACTTTAAAGTTAAACCAGGCGTCTTTTCTTACGTTACCCAGCGATTGTGAATTTCGTTCACCATCTGTTTATCTGGCATTTTTAGTACATATTCGAACGAAATATGTTAAAATATTTTTGTTCATTCTGAGGGCCAGTATTCTTATTATTTGTAATAAAACCATTAAAAGAATATTACATACCAGTCACTTTTAAAATGTAATACAACAAAATAAAGTGCAAACAACAACTTGAAGTGAAGCTTCATTGAAATAAATTTTAAAATATTGATTTTTTCTTCTGAAATATATCTTAACTTTACATTTTATTCTTATTATTACAATATATGAATAGTTATTTACACCAGATTTAGAATATACTTCACAATTCATCACAATCACTTGGTTCACCATTCGTTAAAATTTGTATGCAACGAACTTTTTCCGACTCGAACTGAAAATGTTTTAAAATATATTAAACAGATTACTAACATAAATATATGCCAGATTAAAAGTAGTTTCATCTAAAGATTTTACTTATCTGACAAGGCGTGTGGTCACGGCTACGCAAAGAATGCAGTCTCTAAAAATTACAACAAAAGGATATCGTTCGATTTTTTCAAACTGAATAAACCCCTAATGGTCTGGCCTGTGTCGAAACTCTGCGATTTTAAAAATATTTATTAATTTTTGGGGTACTTTACATGAAGCCCCGCGGACATTTTCAAATTTTCTCAAAAACTACTCCAAATTTTTTCTTTAAATTTCTTTTAAGAATATAATATCACACACTTATAAAAGTAGCATAGGTCCGATTTACTCTGAATTTTCGAAAATTACGGTTTACTCTGAATTTTCGAAAATTGCAAAAGTTTGAATTTTTCGGAGTTTTTTTACAATTATAAAATTGAGAACACAGATTTTCCTTCAAATGAACTTTGTTGTCGATAAATAGTTCTTTCATTAAGGTTGTGTAGATTTTCTGAAAATTTGAGTGGTTTTGCCAATAAACTGTGCAAGATTTGAAATTTTAAAAGCAGCGAAGAGTTTTCCAAGAGAACCAAAATTTTTTCAAAAGTGTTCCAAATTTTTTCTTAACATTTTTGGTACGGTTAGTGACAAACAAACCCTGTATGAGGACATAAATGCTATATTTCTTTATTCTTTTGTTGTTTTTCAAAAAATTACAAAATTTTAATTTTTTGACTTGTCTCTCACGTCGGTAATACTTACATTAGGGGCGATTTTTCACATCCTTTTATTAATGAGTACATGTTCTTTAAATAATGTCAATCAAGATCTCGAAAACTCAACAGTTTTCTGTGGAAACTAGCTCAATATTCCACATTTTCAGAAATGCTCAAACGCCATTTTCTCAAAATGGCCCAAATGTTTTCTTCAATTTTTCCGATGAATAGTGCTATTGCAGTGTTTAACATGACGTGATTTTGGTGTATTCTTTTATTTTGTCAAAAATTACACAAATGTATTTTTAAATATCTCTCACGCCGTTAATGCCACATTTCCATCAATTTGTATCCATTATTGCATTTGTGAGTAAAATGCTCAAATGACTTAAAATTAAGTTTTTGAAAACAATAGATTCCTGTGAAAATGAGGTTGAATTTCGCATTTGAGTAATGCTTAATCGCACTGTTCTTAAAAGCGTCTTCAAATTTTTCAATAAAAATTATATTTAGGTCGCAGTTTTACTTTCTCTGATATTCTTAAGTAATAGTTTTATTCTACCATTAGGAAACTGAAAAGTTGAGAAAATGTCCAAATAATGTAGTTTGGCCGACGATAGATGGTGGCTGGCCAGAGAATGGAGCAAGACCTCAAAGCTAGATGAGCAAGGAAAATTTGAAAATTTGGTACGAGAAAGTCTGTGCCATTCTGTAGCACCTCTAGTTTAAATTATTGTGATATCTGCTATTCGGATTATTTTACAGCGTACATGCCCAAATCTTAATAAATATAAAATATGTTAATTAATATTTCAAACATGATACCTCTGCGTTAACATAGAATAATGCTTCTTTATCCAAGATTTTGTAAACCTATTTGATTTCATTAATATTGGTAGTATAAGTATTGAAGGAAACAATATTTTTGGAGTTCTGATTTTCCAAAAGGCATATTTCTGTTCTTTTCTGTTGTGACTTTTCTCCGTTCTTCCTCTTGTGCTATGTATTCTAAGGGTTCAGGTAAAAAATTTTAAACTTAAAAATTTGATCCCCGAACGTTATCAAAACTTAACTTCAAACACGAGCAGATTTTGAAAGAAAGATTCATAAGTATAACAGGATGACTTGTTGAAGTTTTAAGGAATATGAGGGCAGAAACCCTATCTGGTTAATGGAATTGCGCCCCTTGAATCATAAGTTACTATAACGCCACTTGTTATCGTTCCCTTTTCGCCGAATTGTCAACCGTAATCCTGCTCTATTTTCTCGCTATGGATTAGAGAGGATCTATCCGTTCTTCGTGAACGTCGTATCGTTTCTTTTGTGAACAACGCTAAAGGCTAAACTGTTCAGCGGATTGTCTCCAAAATTGATATTCCCCTATCAATCTGGCTGATGTCACAGCCCCTTGAATTTTAAACCGATATTTTTCTGTTTGAGGGTACTTCACATGAAGCCTTGAGATTTTTTTCCCAAAAACAATGGCTCAACTTTTGCTTATTGTTGTTGGATAGTGTGGAGAAAGTTTAAGAGAAGTGTGTAGGGCTTATATTCCTTAAAAACTGATTTTTCCAAAATTGCAAAAGTTTACACTTTTTAGTTTTCCTACAACTAAAATATTAAAGATAGATATTTCTTTCCTCAATAACATATTTTCCTTAAAGATAGACTTTAAAATAAAGTCAAGTACAATTTTTCGTAAATTTGAGTACTTTTCGCATAATTTTGCGTGAAAATATGGGGGAGAAAGTACGTGCTGTTTTGGCACCATTAGTTTCGAAACGCATTCCATCGGCCAGTTTACCGGGAGCGGTAGCTCAGTGCATCAACTGATGCCACTGCAGCGCCTCTGACCGGGAGGTACTAGGTTCGAGTCCTGACGGGGGCAGGATTTTCGACACTAGCTTTCCAGCTAGGTCGAATTCAATCTCTGTCTGGAGGAGAATTCTAGCGGCCGGCTGCTCTGACCGGTAGTTTTCCGTGGTTTCTCCGATCAACACCAGGCGAAAGCCGGAGCAGTACCCTAGCAAACGGGCCACGGACCGCGCGCGATCTGTCCTTCCCATTCCTTGTCCTATCCTCTCCCCTTACGCACACACTTACACTAACATGCACAACACTACCACATATCCCGGGAGACCGGTCGGGAGCTTAGAGCTTGTCCCGTCTGGGGCGGTGCCCCGCTGGTGGGAGAGTCCTGGTTAGCGGGGAACCCCACTAGCCCACGGTAGGTCGGTGCCGGATCTCGCCATCCAGCGAGAGGAAAATCATCACCATCTCCCGAGAAAAAACATGCACTACACTAACGGGACTAATGACCGAAGCAGTTGACGCGCCCGGAAACACGAAAAAATCAATCAATCGGCCAGTTTAGCTCGAGCTGCTGCCCTCTGGGGCTGCCAGTAGAGTCCTCCCCTTCCGTGCTTCTGGTCTCCCCCGCCAGCTTTTCAGCACCTCCCCCAAAACTCCCCCTCCGAGTTCGCCTTTCACGTGTCCCCGTCACCGGTGCCCTGTTTCACACGGTCCTCAACGCCGCGTTGACCTCCATATTCTTCCCCTCTCCCAGCCAGTGTTACGTTCTTGCGCCGACATCCGCCCCGTAATTGTAATTATTATTATTGGGTTGTAATTCTACGAGACTCCAAGGTATCTGCCAATAGTACGCATCTCAATATAATTTAGATATATATGCACTTTCTCTTACTCTCATTCTCTCTTAACTCTACTCACTCACTCTTCTTCTCATTTCAATGTATTCCTGATATATTGGAGCAGCTAATATCTCTAACAATGTTCATTTCCAATATATCAACCTCCTTTTCCAGAACTAGATTACGATCACCTTCCCATTAAAATTACTTTTAACTCTTCATTGGAAACGTCATTGGATTCATTATGTGAACTAACCACTATTCACTATGTGAAGCACCACACAAAATGGGCAAATACATTATACAAAATTATACATTTCCTAAAATTATACAAACTTCTGATGACATCAATATTGAAATTAATATATTTACATCAATCTTACATATTTCGTGTAAACAAGTTAACTATTTTTATTCATTCCCGATATCAACTTATTATTAAACCAAATTAAATGAAAACATAATTTACGACGATAGTTACAAAAGACAAGACGTCCATGCATTAATATAACACTTAATAAATCATCTGAATATATAATATACAAATCGATAAATATCAAAACTGCCTCAGTCAAATCCATTCCAATAGTCTATGGTCTAGAATTTAAAAAATTAACTAAAACATTTGTATTCTATATTACCTGAAATCAGTTCCACAGCTTATTCCTATTATAAAAGAAAACAAATCTTATTGCTGATAATTTGAAACTTCCTTTATTCGAAATCCTATCGTCCATCATAGTTCAATAACATAGAATCATTCCCTTCTACTGCACATTATATTTTACCTACAACATCCACTATATTTCCGCACACGAAGTATTGAATTATACTAAAAATTTTAATTTTTTAAAATATCAGGTCCTGAACAAATATCTAATAAAATGTTAAAATAACTAAACATTTCAGTTGTAGATAAACTGACAAATATATTTAATTCCAAGCTCAGAATTTCATTTTTTCCTCAAGCTTGGAAAATAGCTTATGTTCTTTCCATACGTAAAGTAGGTAAATAATATCACCATTCAACAAATTATTGACCAAATAATTTATTGTCTTCTCTTATGAAATAATTTGAAAAATTAATATCACAATCTACGAAGCGTGTTTATACAATTCAAATTCTTCCTATTACTTTGGATTTCAGACAAATTACTCAATTACACATACATTGTACGTAACTAATAATATGGCACAATTCACATACTATTGCTTTTTTTTCTAGATGTAGCTCGATGTTTCGATAAGGTATAGCATAAGGTACTCCTATTTAAACTTGATTATATTAGTACTCCTGAATATTTATTAAAAAGAATTCAAAGTTTCTTAATATATCGCCACTTTGCATTTAAATTAATTCTTCACTTTCCTCTTTACGTTAAGCTTATTCAGGAATCCCACAAGGTTCAACTCTTTCCCCGCTAACAACTACATGCCTAATATTCCTACTTTACCCTTCGTCTCTTTAGCTCTTTTCGCTGATGAAACTGCATTATTTTATCCCATTAATTTTGATATAAAAATTGCACTAACATACTTCCAAATTCTATTCAAACGAACATATAAAGCAATGAAAATTGTAGAATCAAAATTAACTCCTCAAAACATAAGCCAAAATGTTCACACTACACAGTCCTACCAATTCTCCTCCTCCAATTATTAATAATGTTAGTATTCCTTAGATAGCTATATTGTTTAAATGTTTATTCCTTTCCGTTGATAAACTGATTCAAGACACAAATCTCACATCTCAAAGTTATTTGTCAAGGCAATGTCCTACCGAAATTAATACATAGAAATTCAAAGTGAGATAAAACGTGGTATGTTAATATACAGGAGTGATTTATTGAGATCTCTTATTTGTGCTGTAGTGCAATCATCACACACATGAATAAATTGACGAACATTACAAAACCATTTAATAAGAAAATTATTAGAAGCTGAGTGGTTAAATCGAATAGGCACATTCATCGAGAATTACAAATGCAACCTATTAAAACATATCAGCACAAAATTTATAACATATTACCTTCTATCTACTTCCAAAAACTTTGATTTAAATTAGACACTATAGACTCTCGTATTCGTTTAAGATTCCCCAAAATATATTTTCATCCTCCATAATTTTGTTGTTAATTTTAAACATAACTTTTCAATTACAAATATTTACACTCTTCTACTCTTCCCATTATCATTTTTAAACTACCGTTTTAGAAATAGGTATCTAATTTACCTTTAACAAATCGCTGGCACCTTGTATAAAAGTTATTTTTAATATTTTAAAGCTCTTGAGAAAAGTGTATTAAATTGAACAGGCAGTAAATAAAAGTTTTAAAAAATGTAATATACCATAGCCATTACAATTAATATTATATAGTAGTGCAATTAATATTATAAACTAGTAGAATAACTAGTTTTTAATACTTTCTGCATTTTACGTTGTACTCAAGGGATAAACTTGTTTGTGAAAGAATGCGCTGTTGCAAAATGAGCATTACTTCAAATAATATATGTGACCAAGGAGGATAACGTATCTCTGTTTTAAGTCTTTTGATTTTCACATAAAAATAAAGTAGATTAGGAGAGAAAAATATTATGACTACAAAGAAATTTAATAAGTTAAAAAAGGAGCGCCAACAAAAAATTTAATCAATTGTTTATTTTTATGTTTTTGCACATTCGTCCTCCTTCCTTATCACTGAAATCAAAACGGCGCCTTCCAGAAATGACAATGCTGCAATATCGTTCTAAAAACCACCTAGAAAGTCTTATAAAGGTCTTAAATTAAATCACTACATATCGACCTATTATAAAATCTAAAATATGAACAGTAGTTATAATAACTCGTGTTTGTTACTGTCATTGTTGATCATATCTTCCTAAAATGCTTAAAGCTGAGAAAAATAACTACATTTCTTAATTCTTAAAATGTTCACACTCAACCTACTTCTTGTAGAAACTGCAAGGGATGAAGAATTATCAATTTATTCCGACACACAAATAATCCTATTAATCAGTGAAATCCTCAGCCTTGTAATTCGCATGTATTGTCATGTGGATTCAGATAATATGTAGTATGGGCCCAGAGTAAGTGCGATTACAGGGTGGGATTCAGGAATGTCGCTTGTTGCATCAATGCTTATCCTTGCAATCTCTTTGTCGCAGATACCGTTGATTGATAGTCTTTCAATTAATGTTACTGAACATATTTCATCTTCTAACTCTCGAGATTCTGCATGAAAACTAATTTGCTATTAGTAGCAAATTAAATGCGTGTACCATTTCTTACTGTCAACATTCATTATCCTCAGTTTTAATTTAACAAGTTCAAACAGCAGTAATTACAAAACTACAAGTTGGAGAAATAAATAGAAGTTTAAAAATGGAAACATCAAAATATTGCCCATAAAATGTAACCTATGCAAATTTTTCGAAGTCCGACAATAAGATCACAATGAAAATAGAAAATTCCAATTTGCATAGAATAAAATTTTGTAACATACAACTTCATGCTCTGTAATATGTATGAGAAATGACCTACAGGAAGTATAGAGCATGCAGTGCATAGAGCGTTAAATAGAAGTATCTCCAAAAGCAATGCAATTCACATGGCTTTTTGTCCGAGGGGTTGGAAATTGCCCGAGGGACAAAAAGATCGAGTAATGACTAGGAGCATAAAACGATATGGTTTAACAGTGCGTTGCTGAATCAAACTAAAACTCGAAAATCTTCACATTTCTCTTGAATCAAAAGTAACTAGTGGTGCTAGGGAAAGGCAGACCTTTTCGTATTATTAAGATTTCTAATTTCTTTTAGTCTGTTCAAGCTTTTCTGTCTTGCCACATGCTTTGACCATGCCATCTATCGCCTCAGTACATTTTAACTTTTCTCAGTTTTTCGGTTTACTAATAGTAAAACAGAAATAATATCTTAAGAATATTACAAAAGAGTGAAACCTTGTCCTAAATATCAATTTTTGTTGAAACATTCAGATCCGTTTTTAAGAAAATGGCATATAAGCGTTACTGAAAATGCAAATTTGAAGCCCTTTTCCACAGAAAATGTTTGCGTTTTTTAAAACCTTCATTAGAAGTCATTTGAAGCACTTTAATTTACCAGTACAAGTGTTTACACATTCCTGAAAATGTGCATTTAGTACAGTTTTCTTAATTGTAGCGTTTGTATTTTAGAAAAAAAAGAATTCCTGAAAATTAACTTTCTTTCACCAATAAACAGTGCAATTGGCACAATCCGTTGGAGTATTGGGAGAAAAAAATTGGAGTATTTTGAGGTAAATAGCGTTTTGATTTAATTTCTGAAATGCAGAATTTGGATATTATTTTGACTAATAGAAGATGTTTGTTTTGAAACATTATATGGCATTATTTAAAGCACATGTACTCATAAATATAATAATGTCCCGAATAATAGTGTCGTGAAAGACAAGTCGAAACAGTTATTTATGTATCTAGGAAGTACAGTAGATGTTTTGGCACGAAGGCGAATTCCAAACTCGAAGGTTTCTGGTCGAAGGTTGGAATTCGCCTGAAAAACAAGAATCATTTATGTAACAGCCGTAGTGGCACATACAAAACTATGGTTTACCAGTTGGTTGCTGAACCAAACGAGAATTCTAAATATTTTATAAGTTTTCTTGGCACTGAGTGAAAAGACTCATTGTAATCATCATTGAAACAATATGACGTCAGAGAAACAAAACAGAATGTGTATCTAATTACTGTGCATAATCGTTTATTTGAATTGATTTTCATACCAAATGAAAAGAGAATATTGTAAGTTTCTGCAGGAATTTACTTTTAACTAACAGAAGCTACAAACAGTGGTTTCCAGTAACATCTCGAGAAATATAGGAAAATATTTATGGCGTATTTGATTATCATATAACCGTGAGAAATGCGCTGATGTAACGTTACTTTTAGGTTACTTACCTCTATTGCCAAAAGTTACTTAGAATATTTGATAATATCGAAAATTAAAATTTCGAGGATGATATTCGATGTGCATTATACATCTTGCTCCTATGAGTAATACTACTACTCAAGAAGAATGTATAAAAAAAAGGTGACACGTAACAGAGAAATATGAGTGACTGGTAGCAATTCATAAAAATGTTGTATGTGTTGTATTGGTATTTGAGCGGGCCATAAAGTATTCAAAAGGCCAGATGCCATTAAGAATCAGAAAGGTCCGCAAGGGTATTAACAATACCGTTTAATGTTTTGAGGTCCGTAAACACACAGCAATGAACCATAAAATACAGGTTTACAAATTTTTAAAAATGAAGAACAGATCAATATAGCGTTTATGTCATCTTATAGAGCACATTTGCTTTATCTCTACCCAAAGTTAAAATATTTGAGCTGTTTTTGAAAATCTTGTTTTTTTAATTTTTTTAATGCTACATTTGCTCTCAATCGTGCGCGAAAATTATTAAAATTTTCAAAACAATTAACATGACCTTCTTGAAAAAAAAATCAACTATGGAGAAAAAATTTCATTTGGAAGGGAAGGAAAAATTTCTATCGGACGGACGGCCTTCTTTGAAAAGAAAGTTCAGTGGCGGCTCGTGAACACGTCGTAGGTAGGCAAAACAGATTACAGATCAGCGGTGGACCCCAGCGAGGGAGCATGAGGGCCATGCCCCACCTCAATTCATCTTTTGAAAAATTTATTCAATTTATTCAAAACAATTATCTCACTCACATTACATTCCAAAACATTATTTCCATGAACCCCGTGCCGTCGTGATTTCAAGATATTGAGATTGCAATTGAAGTATAAGTATTGCGAGTTCGTATTGCCCCGTAAATAATTCAGAAATTTGATTCCATTGTTTTCAGGTGCTTAAGAGTTACGGAATTACATGAGTGATCTTACAGTATTTAATTTTTTGTTTACTTTTAATAAATTTTTCATGTGTGTACTATATATATATATATATATATATATATATATATATATACTATGTATGTATATACATATTCAATTACTCCCTTTAATTGTGTGAGAGATAGTCGACAATAAAGCCCACAAACACTGTTTTATACTTTTAACCCATTATGAAATTACACAAAGGATTGATTTTCTCAACAGCACTATAGACACCGTATTCACCGTAGTGCGATCATTGTCAAAATTGTTCATTTCTATATCTTTAAGGCCAGAGAACAATGCGTAATGGATCATTCTGCATTTGTCATAATATTGACATGCACGAGATTTAAGTATAATCAAGTAACAACAACAATGCTATCTATACCGCAACCGACTGAAACCTCCTTTAACCGGAAAATTTCTCGGCCGTGATATTCAATGGTATTTTTACAGCATACAACGGATCCCTCCAAACAGGAAACGGAACAGTTTTTCGTGTTCTGCCGAAATAAATCTTTATAAAACGAATTCTCATGAATTTAATGCAATTGGCAGAGATACGCTAGAGGTTCTTAATGAAATAAATGCATCTGCAAGCCTGTTTAAATTATCAATGACCCTCTCTCCCGTCTCTCTCAGCGTGGGAAGATGCACGGACATGGCTTCTATTCACCTGTCTCCCTGCCTGCGTTGAAATCATGTTCATTCGTCCCTTGCCCCATCGACTACATGCGCGTGTCAAAGGTCACGCGAGGAATTATCAATGTCATGGATTCTGGGTTGTGACGCAACGTGTGTTGAAAGAGACAGCAAGCAGTGTGAATTCAGCCAGTAAGGTTTATATTTTTCAATCAGAAGCGGACAATGAAGAAAGTTTAATATTCATTTAATGGTGATTTCTTCCATAATGTGTTATATGTTAATGTGTTTTAATAATTATTATAAAGTCATGTAATCTACTGCACTTTCAGGGCAGCGACCATCAATGGCCACGTGTTATAGTGGATCACCTTGCAGGCATGACCTCCTAAGCCAGATTTTTGTGGCCCTGTCTATTCCGGCTTAGTTTTACTATAATAAAGAAACCTTACGAAAGCTTCTACATCGCGTAAACGGTACCAACCTTGCCTACCCATTCGATAGAAATCAGATCACCTAAACAATGTATCTAATTCAATGCGGTAGAAATATGAATAAATATTGTTCCTACAATAAATTTCACTACATTATGTAATCAGAATTCGTTTGGTAGAACTTTGATGCCGAAAAATCGATTGTTAATAAAACGTCAGGCTCTCCGTCACCCGACTGTCTGTACTTTTTCGAGATACTTCAGAAAAAGCCGATGTGACATTTTCAACATTTTTCTAAAAAGTTGCTCCAAATTGTTTAATTTTCCTTGTAAGAATGGAGTATAATGCACTTATAAAAATTGCTTAAGTTACCCATACTTAGATCTTTCATTAATTTTATGTACATTTTTTAAAATTTTAGTAGTTTTTACGCAATACTGCGTTAAATATGTGCAATATTAAAACAATTACCAACAAAACGTTATCGTGTTACTAAACGAAACATGTTTTGGTTGCATCATTTGGATGATTGAAAGTTGCTTCTTGTAACCCTAATGCTTCTTTATATTGCCTTTGAGGTCACAGAACCATGAAGCACTAATATATATTTTTACTGGTGCGTAAATATGAAATGCATAGTAGACAAAGTAATGCAAATCAAAGAAAGTAGATGGGAATGCTACAACTCGTCACGTATACAGCAGCTGTCAGCACCTGTCCAAGGGGAACAGTTGCCTGCAATGTGGCAGCCTTCAGTTTGTAACTGCCTAGTACTACATGTTCATCTAGGTAATGCTATCAATATCTTTGAGTGCTTATATATGCCTTACTTACATAGTATATTTTCCCTTCGGCAGGCTTTGCCAACACGTGGGTTCATAACGAATTCATTTCAATAATCATAAACTGACTACCGTGGCGCCTCTTAATCAATTATCTCGGTTATTTCGATCAGTTATTCCGATCAAAAAGGACGGATAGCTCAAAATTAAATTAGTAGTAGATAAGGGCTGGTCGTCTTGCACTTTTCTCCATCCACCAAAAAGCTTCCCTTGTTTGACTACTTTAGACAGTTCAGTCCAGTGGTAAACTTTGCCTAAGACAAAATAATGAGAAATCACATTATGGTGGAAGTCTTCTACAGATTCCAACTTTGGGCACTCATTCAAATGACGAAAAAGGATTACTGGCTTTGCTTTTGTGCCGACGGAGAGCGTTGGAGTTATATTTACGTCTCAACAACTCAAGCAAACATTATATGAAAACGAGGAAACTTACCATATGAAAAGTAAGGAATATGTTCTTAAGGCAGGTAAGTACACAAAGCGTACAGTCAGCCTACAAGTCGATCGAATCAAAAGTAAGACACTTACTAATTAACGCTAGAAACTTACGTTATCATATGGTCACGAGTACAACAATGATGTAAATATGTTATAAAAACTGTAATTAATGTTTTCGAGGTTGTTGTTGCTATGTATTGGGCATTGTGCCCGCGGAGGCAGGCCAGGTGGAGACACTGTGCCGGAGGCGAGAGATGCGGCCCACTGTGACTGCTCCGGAGGCGCGCCCGGATCGGTGACGGGACAATTAATGAGCAATGCCGGAAGGCGCCACCAGGAGTAGGGCAAACGGCGGCGCCCCATACCGAGGCACCAGACCGCAACAGGAGCATCCACCAGAGGGCACCACCTCTACCTTCAGCCGCCGCAGAGACGGGAAGTGCATAGACTCGTGCAGAGGGCCTCGAGCCGGAGGAACCAGCAGAGTCAAGTTTCAGTGGTAGGGCGTGTTGCTGGTTTAGTGAGTGCATTGTAATGAATGTTATTGTTGACGACGTGTGGATTTGTTTTCGGGAAGAATCTTGTGGATTGTGACTACTGCACTGCGAACGGAACATCTACTTGCATATGTTGACTTGGCTTTTAGTCTGGACTTGGAGCTTATTGTAAATAAACGAATTAGAAAAGAACTTTATTTATCTACCTCTAGATTTTCTGTATATAACAATTATCCCCTACAGTTGTATATTAAACAACATTTAAGAGCAATCTGTTCATTAACTCCTCGTTGCCTGTAGGTACGCCGATTATTGTGTGGACGAATAAGATTCATATCTTCGGAAATCAACATTTTGGGTCAAGTATGGCTTTATATTTTCGATAGTTTTTTCATTGCTTGTTTAATACATTGTATGATTTAAAGTATAGTTTAATAATATAACTAAGTAATAACAAAAATTGCTTACGTACAATTTTAATTTTGCGTGACCATATGGTTACGCTAGGCCTTGGGATACATATAATTTCACATCCGGTCATTTGAAAGTGTAAACTTGAACTCTATGAACATGTGTTTGGCACGCCAGCAGCAGTGTTTGTAAATAAGTTAGATCTACTTCCAAAAAAAAAAGTTTAATTTTGATAATTTGTTCACTAATTTCAATTTATTTGTGCATTTGAAAGAGCGGGGATATAAAGAAACTAGATCAACGAAACCAAACGAGATTCAAAACGATTGCCTTGAAATACGCAGAAAAAGAAACGATGCAAAAAGAAATAGCCGTTATTGATTCCAAAGTAAACAAAAATGGATTGATTTTAGAAGCATGGAAAGACAATTCTATCATGTACACTGTCAACGTACATGCAACTTATAATAAATATAAAATAAATGTGTTAATCTATACTATTCGTATATATTGCCGACATCAAAATTGACGTAAGAGGGAAAAATGGCACTGGCGTATTTTCACATGGCTCTTAGATGCTGAAATGCACAATATAGGTACTGTGCAAAAAATCTTTAGAACCAATCAATGCAAAACTTCATTTCAGATAGATTGTCACTACTTATCTAACTAAATATGCAGTTCTCTCGAGAGGTTCTGGAAGGGTCACAATTATCAAATAAGTTTCACACTGAATAGAACTTTCGATATCAGATGTGAGCAAAATCATTTGATTCAACCTGTAGTGAATCAGAGTAACAAACATACCGAAGAAGTGTGTTAAAGTGTTGGAAGAATATTCTAAATGTAAATTAGAGATGTAGTCGGTCTTTTGTAATTTTTTCATAAAAAATAATTTTCATTTTATTACAATGTGTGTTGTTTGTTTTATAAAGGAACTAGCGTGACCATTCGGTCACACTTTCTCAATAAAATTTAAGAAATTGACTTTAAACCGAAATTTATAGATTCTTAACCTTTTAAATCGTATTGGTAAACTAAATTTAAACAAATTTTCCATCACAAATTCCGTCCTTAATAGATTAATCCTCGTATTTTATGTTAATAACCGTTTCCTATGTCAGATGAAACAAGAAAAACTGGTCTCTTTGAATCTTTACACCTTTCTCTTGTAATGAATTAAGTTAGCAAAGAAACCTCGCACTACTTTTTCTTTGCCGTCATGAACATAAAAGTTTATTTATTATCTCTGCATGCCTCGAAGTTCTGCAGTTGTAAGTAACTGAACATAGAAGATGCTGCTGCATCATCTCAGTCGTAACACAATACCAGCCTTAATCGAACGAGACATATTCTGTACATTCCCCAGAGAATTCTCTCAAAATTTAACAATAACATTTATGATAGCATGAATGAAAATGCGACGGAAGAAACCTCGCGCACAGTTCTTCTAAAAATTATGAAATAATGCAATGTCATATACATCGTATAAAGGTAGGATCGTTTTGTTTTGGAGGATACATCGCGAACGTGCACACTACGAAAAATGCAGAATTTGTTCCCAAAACAAACTAATTAGTAACAATAAAAAATTATAACAAATTATTATTATAAATTATCATTGTCATAATTCTTAGTTGCTGCAGCAACAAAATTGCTGAACACTAATGTTTTTCCAAAAAGTAACATGCACACTGCTCAAGAACAAATAAAATCCTCTTGTGTAATACCGCAATAAATTCATTATTTCAACAAAAACGGTCTTCCCGAATACTGCAATATCGTAATGTTTCTCATGTCTAGTCTGCCCTGACCATCCTTGAGGAAGACCACGACAAGATGGCCGAAATGTCGGCATGACAGCCTTCGACGTGGCGAAACCCGGACAGCCAAAAGCTGTCTTATGTTAATACATTATTTACGATAATTTTAACTAAATTATTTACTTAATACTTTTCATTCATAATAAAATTAAATATGAAACTTTTCCACAAAATATCACTTTTATCCTGCACGTTCCGGTCCTGGTAGGAAGTTATGATGGAAACCTAATATGGAACTAATGTATTTGAGACGTGTGCAGATGCCAGGGTGAAATCTTGCCCGCGCCAGGAAACCACCTCCTGGGCAGCCTGCTTTAAGGTGCAGGTGGAGAGGGAGAGGGCTGTCTGCGCTAGGGCTGCGGCCGGAGGGCGGTGGTGGCGCTAAAGAGCGGGCGGGGGCGCTAAGTCGATTGCTGACCGCAACTCGCTGCCCATCGGAAGTGCGACCTGCGCCGGCCCCTCCGCCCGCCGCCTTTGAGGCGCCGCGGTGGAGACTTAAAACAATTTAAGGGGCGGAGGGGGGAAGGTGGGGGGCGGAAGGAGGGGCGGGGAGCGTGGGCCGCCACGTTGGAGGCCAAGTGGCTGCGGCGACTCCACCAAGAACCTGGAATCGTGCTGGCGGTCCAGACGACGGATCCTTTCGTTGAAGGATGTTGTACTCGAGGGAAAGCTTCCATGACCTTCGTAAGTTAAAATTAATAAACGAAATTAAAATTAGAACTTATTTGGCTATCCGGGAGACGCCGCGTCCAGGGCACAGGTGCCGCTGGGGAACTAGAAGAGTTAAAGAGGCCAATAAAGATCATTAATCATCCTCAAAATCTCAATGCTGATCAAGGCCTACGTCTCCATGATGTCTGGAAGCATCTGTTTTTCCAGAACGCCCGACCGAGACCCGACACGGGACCCGCTGTTGCACACCGTCCTATCACGCGCGGTGTGGGTTCGTCCACCCCGCCCAGGGAGCCCGCTCCCTGATTGGCCGTTGCACTCTCTCCGCAATGGCTGATCATCCGGCCAATCAGCAGTCAGGAGAGAAACCACATAAAAACCCAATGCGCAGTCCATCTTCGTGCAATACTACGCCCTGATGAAGGTCGCAGAATGGCGACCGAAACGTCGGCACCTGTGCCCTGGACACGGCATCTCCCGGATAGCCAAGTAAGTTCAATTCCAGCCCCTTGACCTACACTCAGAACTAAATTAGTTAACATTATTAACTAAGAATCACGAATAAATGTCATCTGTGAATTGCTTTATGATGCAATCATTTTGATGTTAAGATTGTAAATGCTTTCATTTTGCTGGACCTGCAATTGCGTGTCATCATAATATTAAATGGAACAATAAGAATAAGGATAAATAAAGGAGAAAGATGAGAGGAAGTAGGAGAAGAGAAGCCTGAGAAGAGAAAAAGTGATGAACAAACAAAGGAGAAGAATTAAGAAGAAATACATAAAGTTTTGAAACAGTCCGAGACACTAATATCTGTAGTAACATAACAACTCTCGTGTTTTAACGTTCATATTTTGCGCTTATTATTGATGCTTGAGCTTGACGGATTATATGAAATATTCACTGCTCACCGTCATTTATCTTCTCTTGAAAATTTAGGTGCGAATCTAGGAACTGCGTAATTGCAGGACAAGAACCTTCCTATGGAAAATAGTTATTTTGAATTACGTAAATTAATTTTACAATATGCGAATTTAAAAATAAATCAATATATTATTATAAACGAAATAACTTACCAGACTACCCTTTTCTAAATGGAAGCACACGAGTTTTCTAAGCCACTCACAGCAACCTTGTCAATCCTTTTCTAATCCACACCTACAGAAAATTGAATTTCATTTACATTAGTTATTGCCTTTTATTTGTAATATAGTATAAATAGATCTTTGGAACACCAGATCTCAAGCATTAGTTCTAATTTGAAATAAATTGTATGGCTTTATTTGTTTTATTATTCCAAACACAATTTTGGCGTCGCAGTGGTAGCGGAATCAATTTAAACGAACGCTTCATAGGAGGTCAACTCGTTGTGGCGCCCTCTACGAAGAAGCCAGGCATTGCGGACGTCCAGCGGACGGGGGAGTGAGAAAATTACGTTACAGAATTCAGGACAAGCGGGAAACGCCATCGCGTTTCAGAATCAGGACACACAATTAGCAATAAAAGGATGAAGTTAAGGACTTGTGGGCAAAACAAGTCTTGGGTTCATTTTTCTTCTTGCAACTTTGAACGTCGTTGTCTCATACGAGTTTGGATGAATTAATAGGTACAGACAAGATTATTTGATCCTACTCACGCAAGGTTTCTCATTAATATGTTCTGTGATAGCATGTAAACTGCTTGGAATGTGTATTTATAATTTTTGTGACTGCGATGTTATATGAACTTATCATCTCGGAATCACAAAAATACGCCAATGTCCAAGAATGCCGATGTTGAATGATGATGTAGCATAACTGAAATGTTAGGAGTTGCTTCTTTAATGTTTTGAACTGTAGACTTTGTATTTCAAAAGTAAAATAATATTTTTAGTTATTTTAGCCCTAGATACAATATTCAAAATTTTTATAATCATTTTCGCTCATAATCCTTTACAAAGGGAATAAAATTTACACAAGCAATTAAAGATCTTTATAACAAAATATTAATGAGAATAGTACAATTCTCACTCTTTTTAGTAAAATAAATTATTAGGAAGCCATAATTCATCTTCATTTATTCATTGTTGAGTGCAAACAAACCTCCGATACTTATGCCAGTGCCTTTAAACCTTTGAAAGCACCCGAAACACATGAAATTCAGCAGCATCCCACCAGGCTGGGTGAGTAGCAGCGATGCACAGCAAACCATTACGAAGAACAGAGCCTTTGGGACCTGGGCCACCGACCGCCTTGCGGCCGGGGAGCGGTGTACTCACAGGGGTGGAAGAGAAGGGACGGTGGCAGAGAGGGTGAGGAGGAGAGGGAAGGAAAGATGAAGAAGGGAAGGAGGTATTAAAAGGGGTGGGGGGGTAGGAAACGTAGGGTGGGAGGACAGAGATGAAGAGACGGGTAGGGGTGAAAAGAGGAAGAGGAGGGGTTGGGAGGAAAGATGAATAGGGGAGGGGAGGTAGTAAGGGGGGAGGTAGGAAGAGGAGGGGTGGGAGGAGAGAGACGAAGTGACGGGAGGGGTGGTGGGAGGAAGAGGAGGGGAGAGGAGAGGAAGAGAAGAGAGAAAGGTGGAGGAAGAGAAGGGGAACGGGAGATGGAGTGGAGCGCTGGAAGGTCAAGACGAGGGCGAGGGAGTGTCGGCAGTCAGAGCAGGAAGGGTGGCGGCGGGGGTCAGTGTGGGCGGAGGCGCCAGAGGAGACGGAAGTAGTCGTGGCGGTGGCGCAAAGGCTTCGCTGCAAGGGGCCGGAAGATCGTGTTGCGGCCGCAGGCAGGTTGCCCCGGCGCAGAGCAAAGGAAGCGGCGCCCCAGAGCACCGACTTCCTGCGGGGCTGCACGGAACTTTGCTGAAGATGCCTGATGCCGGTACATGCACTCCATTTGGAGAATGGTGCGCTTGATACTGAACTGCAAAAACACGTTTAGGACGATGTCTGATTTGGCGTATTTCAAAAAATGCTTAGAAAATTCTAAGTTGGAGACGCATTCGAGAAAACGGCGCGAAAAATAGAAAAGCGTTCGCAGTAGGTCTGATGGGCAATGCAATTTTAAGTTTTAGAAAGTTCTCGAAGTTTATTAAGAATCTTAAAATGTAATTAATTTTTATTTGATTATGTGTAATTAAAAATTCATTCAAGGACCCGCGCATTGTAAAATTTATTATTTTAACAGCGTTACTATACTTAATACTGATGATCTAATACTGTTACTATTGAAATAACGAATGATCCATCAATATAACGGTTTGCTTATGAATATGATTTAAATGTTATTAAGCGCTAAAATGTGGACTAGAAAACAGTTGCTTTAAGTGCCTCTTATTTATCAATACGATTCATAACATACATTTCTTGACCTGACGCTACTTTAAAATACTACCTTATTTTTTCATCTTAATTGCTTAAATACATCATTAATGCCACGGAAGTGACAGGTACCGATATAACGAAGACTTTACTTTGGTCAACAAATGTCACTTGTTGCAGTTTTGCCTCAGTCGCACGCAAAATTATTTATGACTCGCAAGCACGTGAGACAACAGCCACACGAAAATTGCAGTAGTGTTCGTATCATCGTTTACTGAAGTTATGGTACGCCCAATTATCTCATAGTTGGCAGACTGTAGTTTCTTTTATGCGCCAGAATTATATTATTTCGATGATACATTGTGTTTTAGTTCATTATAGTATTTTTGTAATTTTTAATGTAGGCATTTTTCCTTACTATGAATGAATAGAATTAATACTTTGATTTCAAGAGATCTATAACACACGATTTAACATCCAAATGTTCCAACCAAGTGAGAGAAGAATAGAGCAATAAATTACTCGCCTGGACTTGAAGGCATATAATGGTCAATGAATAATTTTCTTTTTGTGTTTTTTTAGTATTCTTAAATGTTTACTCTTGTTGTCTTTTCGTTTTCTTTTTATGGGTCAATTGTATTTGCATCGTGTATTTTTTTTGCCACGCAATAGTCTAATTATATTAGATTTTTTCTGTGGTCATGACTTTGTGTGTTTTGTTTTGTAATCTTCATAGACCACGATCTCACGAATAATCCCCCAATCGATTTATGATCGGTCACATTTGTTAGAGTACTGCCCCGGCATTCACCTGTTCATCGGAGAAACCACAGCAATGTACTTATCAGAGCATCCGGCCGTATTGTATGTATTTAAAATTAACATTTTTAATTAATAATGAAATTTTTTTCGGAAATAAATTCAAAATGATATTTACAAGGCGACGAAAAACGTGAGCTGGCTACAGCAGCCGTACCTTCACAATCAAGATAGGGTCGCATTCACGGTCATTACATTACTAAATTTAGGTTTATATGTCCAGATGAACAGCAAAATCATTAGGAATCAAATGATACAAACAAACTCTCTGGCGTAAACGCTATTTCGAGAAATGAGAACCATGAGGGATGGCGAGGAAACTTTGTCAAGTACAGTTCTTCACATCGAGATGCAAATGAAAGCAGAATGCATTTCGAGAGTTATCAGTTTGAGCCTATCAATGACATTCCATAATCACACAGAAGAAATTGCAAAATTATAAAGATGTGACACACGTTTGATCTCACCCATTCAGGTAGGATTTCCGCCGAGCGATGCAAATTACTGCAGTGAATCGCACCGAGTGTAAACGCAGTAGTAAATATATTTCCTTGGTCTACAATCTGTCATTGATTTTCCTTTCACGGGACAAATTAGGATATTATGATGCACACACACACACCTCAATTACCGAAACCGCTTCAGCTCTCCATACAGATCTCTCTCACCCCACCCCACCCCCTCCCGACGTCTCTCGAGGGGCTGATACACCGCGGATAGAGAGGGAGAGAGACCGGGGGGTGGGGAGGGAGGGAGGGAGAGGCCCCGAGGCTCTGTTGTCTCCGCTAACGAGGCGGCGCCTGCTGACGCGACACGTGTCTCGCACGTGTCGGAGACCGCGACCGGCACCGGCGAGGCAGCGGCAGCATCTACGACGCGAGGCGCTTCGCTGAGCGATGCGCAGCTGTCTCTCCGCCGCACCATCAAACCGTGTTTAGTTCTGCCCGTCGCCGCTAGTGCCCGCATCGCCACCGCAGCCGCCGCGGCTCAATCACAATGGTACGTGACCTGAAGGAAAATGGTCAAATATACGAGTATTTAACGTTGGTTGGTTGATTGTCAGTGATTCCGGGAACGACAACGATTCCGGGAGCTTTTGTTATATATTTACAAATATTTTTTTAAAATTATTTAAAACTTATTTAAAATAAATATGAAATATTGCTAGCCTTCAGTCGTCCGCTCCCAATTCACACAGTTGGATGCTACATAAGCTAGAATTTGTATATTATTTCTCACATCATTTTATTATTTATTATATTTTATTATATTTATGTTATTTCATTTTAAAATTCGTCCTTTGTTAAATATGAAAAAGGATAGATTAGCGATCATTGTTGGTTGTTGTAATCCATTGTTGTAACGCCACAGTGATAAAAGAAGATCTTAACGGTGCCTTTCGGTTAAGAATATATATTTTACTACAACCAATACTTTTATAGATTTGAAGAATATTACAATACCATAGTGTTTAATAATAAATATATATTTTTCCGAAGTATTTGCATTTGCTTTCCAACGCTATTGGTATCGTATTATTCATTAACTTTTAATTATTTTACTTTCTCGCATACTGCATATGGAAAGTGCTAACGCTAAAACCTCATCCCGTATATTTCGTAAGATACACTGCATACACTGCAATAATTCAATTACCAGAAATATATTTTCGTTTAAAGTTTAGAATAAAAATCACTGAAACTATTGTTTTCGCTTGAAACTATTCAGTGCCATTACCGTGGCGCGAAAGTACGTGCTGTTTTAGCATCACAGGTTATAGAGTGTCCTATATTTTGAATTTCTGGGAACTATCTGATGGGGCATTTCTGACAGTGAGCTGTGCTACTGGTAGGCGGAAAAGAAATGCAGACGCTATGCCGAGCTAAAACGAGGAAAAATGTACATTAAAATAGATTAACTACAGTTAACGTAAATATTGAGATCTAGGGGCAATGAACGAATGCATGTCAGATTGCAGGTTTGTACTTGTACTAATGCATGTATTCATAACAGAAATTCTTCTCTCTTAGCTGCAGCGATTCAAATACGAAGTATTCATGCTCCAACTGCAAAACGTTTTGTATAGACCTCGACTGGCCATACCAAACATTTAAAGACAACGAAATCGTAATATTTCTGTTTGTGTGTTACTTTAAATGTAAAATATCCGAGTTTCCGGTATTTCAGAATAGTAGCACGTGGAAGCCCCTGATTTCAGCCTGAATAGTTCTCGACAGCATATTTACCTAGTTTATTGGCATCACCACATTATTGGAAGGCCATCGGACGATAGCCGAACATGACTGATCCTCAGAACGCAGGACCGATGACGGACTCTTCACTCGACAACTTGAGACGCTTCGGGGGCCGATAGTGGATATTCGACAACAGCTTAGGGTGAGTTAGCAATAGAGAAAAATCAAATCTGTTTGTTCGTTTAGCATTACAAATAAGTTTTCTATAATTCGGCAACGAAAATATCTACTTTTTGAAATGTTAATCTCTCGCCTTTTTAAAATTTATTATTATTATTATTATTATTATTATTATTATTATTATTATTATTATTATCATTATTATTATAATTTCATCTCAACTCATAATATTAAATTGTTGAAGGGATTCTAGAAACTCAATAAAGCGTGCACCAAATGATTTTCTCCCATACATCCACAGTTTTGATTAATCAATAAAAGCACATGAATCGATTTCCAGCCACTATGTGACAGAGAATTCTAGAGGCCGATGTTCAGTAGTTTTTCGTGGTTTCTTAGATCAATACTAGACGCATGCCGGTGCCGCACCCTATCAAACAGTCCACGGACCGCACGCGATTTGTGCTTCTCCTTCCTCGTCCTATCCTCACCCCTTACTTATATTTACACTCACAGGCTCTACGCTACCATAATGCCTTCAGACCAGTCGGAAGCGTAGAGCTGAGGTGATACACTACGTCTGGAGTGTACGAGAAGTACCTGGAGAGGGAAAATCCTACCAAACCGGCATGTAGATCGATATCACTATTCGGCGGAATAGGAACATCGCCACATCCTGGTATATAACATGCACTAAATTTTCGACACTAATAACATCAGTAGTTGACTCACACGGAATCAAAACTCACGCCCTCTTCTACCTGATGTTAACATTTTTTGTACAAGTTTTTGCCGTCTTTCTGCGCGTCTCCGCCCGCGCCGTCCTGATACGCCTCCCCGCGCGCCGCAAGGCGACGCCGCCTCGTAACTAGACAGGTCGCGAAGACTCCGACGCCCAGACGCTGTCGCTCACCGCTCCTCGCGTCTTCCTTCACGAAGTTCTTTCGCGTTGCGGACGCCGCCCGCAGGGGGCGTGCTCATATGAGACGAATACCACAACGGAAGGGAAGCCTGGCGTCTAAGTGCTAGCAGCCTCACAAATCATTCCAAAATTAGATCTGCTAATCAACTTGGGTTAATGAAGTAAAATGGAAAGACAGCGAGATTTTCTCTTCTTTAGGTTACCAATGACCTCTCAGAAGATTCTTGAAAATTATTAAAACTCAAGATAATTTTCGTTTTCCTTTAAAAACCATGAATATCTTGCACTCGAGATAAACAAAAATTATCTCTGTGTGACAAACAACATATCAATTGTATGAGTTGCATCGTTTACCTTTATAATATATACATTAATACATTTGTACATTCTGATGCGTTCAGTTCATTAAGTTTCTGCATGTGTGCGCACGAGCGTCCGGCCATGGCAAGAAATGTGATAGAGTTTCGGTTTTCTCCAAAATAATCTCGTGTAAACGAATAATTATTCATCATTTCTAGTATTTTTTTAAATATATATTAGACTACTTTAAAACTCATATGAGCCATTCCACGTCAAATTGGACAAGAGTTCACATGTTTTTAATGTATGATATTTTTTTCTTAAATCTGGACATGAAAAAAAAGACACGTATTTTTATTTGCACAAAGGTGGTTATTTGTATGGTTATTACCTGTTAAATTTAGAAATAACGCATACACAACAAATATTCTCATTTATTGCTCGAACGTACTTAATATAAAATGCGATTTGTTTCGTTTAATGGCACCCCAAATGTGTATTTTATTTCTCTGAAATACATTTTCAAACAATTAAATATTTAATTTCACAAATTTGTTAACGAAAATTTCCTCATTGATGAGATAAAAAATTTAAAAAATATAGGCCATATTCCTTAATCGATTTTTATAAGATACACAGGCAAAGTGGGCCTCCACACATCGTTCAAAAAAGCAATTGTAAGTATGAGGGCGCACTATGCCTCATAAACTAGGGAATTGTGTTCGGTCCGTCTTTAATCCAAGTGCTGAAAAATTATAAAAAGAATGACCGTCTGCCTTATTAGAGTTTTAAGAGTTATTAGTATTAAAGATGTTCACTCTTCCCCCAGAATAGATGAGTGACAGCAAAACGAATTCAAATACGAGCCATTTCACGTCAAATTGCACAAGACTGGACGCATCTTTTTTAAATGTATATTTTTTTATTAAACCTGGACATAAAAAAAGATACCCGGGTTTCTTTTTCTGAAAATTGATTATGTTTGTAGCTATGCCTATATTAAATTTTGGAATTAACACGTACTCCGCAAAATATGATTGATTAATGTTCCGAATGGCCTTAAAATCCTGGTTTGTTTCATTTATTACTTTAATCTGTGTATTTTATTCCTCTGTAAATTACTTTCTCAAAAAATAAATATTTCATTATAAAGTTGTAATTATCGTAAAAAAATTCAAATATATGAACACGCTTAGATACAAATTTGAAAAAAATATAGGCGTATTACTTATTCAATTTTCTACAAAACACAACAGAAAAAAAAGTTGGCACTGAAGATGTGCAGATCTAAACAACCTATTGTAAGTATTCGGACGGTTTTCCCCTGCACTAACGACTTATGTTTGATCAGTCTTTGATAGAAGTGCCGAAGAAAAATAAAATGAATGACCTCTGCCTGATGAGAGTTTCAAGAAATATTAGCAGCTCATATGTTCACTCTGACTCCAGAAGGGATGGGTGACAGCCAAACGAATTCTACATCTGCTTTTCCTCATGTCAGCGAAACAAATTTTACTGCTGAGTCCCTGCTTTTACTGAAGAGTCATTAGATTAGCGTATTTATGATTAATGAAGGAAAAACGGGAATCGGCTTCCAAAAATTATTTTTGTTAGTGAAGAGAGAACTTCGACATCAGTGGCTCTCTTGGCATTAACGAAAGTATCGGAATGTCCAGTGGTGATAACAGTGAAAATCAGGGAAATGACAATTTATGCTTTTCAGACAGTTCGTCAAGTGTCTGCGAAATGAATGTAGAGAATATAAACCCGTGTTTAATTGCAATAGGAGAAACCTCGTCAAAAAAAAATTCGCGATGTTTATTTCCGGAAACTTCTTCAACGATATCCTCAGAATAGTCGTATTAAAATATCATTTAGTTTTAGATGAATTTCCAGTTATTGCAAAAGTGTGCATATCGTTATGCACCGATAACTCCATTTTTAATGCTTCCTTGTGCACAGGAATATTTCCAGATATTTTAAAGATTTTCAAAACAATAAAAGTCAGCCACTTTTTAAAAAGAGAACAAAAATAGAGAAATTCAAATTTACCAGCCAATTTCTCTTTTGTCGTTTCTCAAAAAATATTAGAGGCTTTTCTATACACGAATGGAAACGTTTCTCAGGAAAAACAAGCGTTTTCAGACTCTGTAGTTCAAGTAAAATCTGGAAACTGCCATTTTTACCATAAAGATATTGCTTCATCAATGGACAAATAGAAAAGACCATTGGGATTTTAGATCTTTCAAGCTTTTGACATTGACAACCATAACATCTTGCTCTCAAAATTGCTACATGGAATTCGTGGTATTGCCTAGATTGGATAACCTCATACAGCAAACATCGATCCTCAAAAATATTAGAGAGGCTTTCTATACGCGAATGGAAGCATTCTTAGGAAAAACAGAAGCGTTTTCAGACTCTTAACACAGTTTCAGGAAATCAAAATCTACGAAACTGCCATTTTCTTCCTTAAAGATGTTGCTTTATCAATGGACAAAATAGAGAACCCATTGGGATTTTAGATCTTTTCAGCTTTTGACATTTATTAACCATAACATCTTGCTCTCAAATTACCGCTATTATGGAATTCATTAGTATTGCCCTGGAATTGGACCAACCTCGTACCTTAAACATCGATCTCAAGAGTGAAATACCGTACTGACACGAAAGGACATTATTCCACTTATCTCTCAATTCTTTGCCAATTGAACCTTAGGGTCCCACAAGGTTCGATATTAGGTCCCTATCCTCTCTTTCTGTTGTACATGAAACATTATACCCTCATCTATTAAAAATGGAAGAACAGTTCTGTTTCTTTGACGACACAGATATTTCTTTACAAAAAAACTATAAAGTACAATTTGAAGTTTCAAATAGTTTGTAATAACTCCTAAATTAATAGTTAACGAAAGGAAAAACTGTCTCAATGCAATTTTGCGTTTTCAAATCGGCAATCATATATAGTGAAATGAACAATATGCAATTAGCTGATATTAAGGTAACAAAATTTCTAGGTCTCTCAATTCAATAAAACCTCAAATGGAATGTACATATAACAGTATTAAACACTAAATTCATCTCATTACGTTTAGCATTCAGAATTCTTTCTAATTCTGTCAGCCTTCATGCAGGTAGTTGCATGTATTTTGCAAATGTACATTCTCGCCTGAGATATGGCATAATATTCTGGGGAAGCTCATCGTTTTGGAGTGCCCCTGAACATTTAGATTGCAAAGAAAATCATCCGAATAATCAAAAAATGCCATCCATGATCCCTGCAAGCCTCTTTCATTGAGCTTGGAGATACTTTATTACCTTGCCTATTTGTTTTACGAATCTGCAGTGTTGTCAAAACTGACTTACTTAACGGTGGAACAAATTTTCATATAATACTGATATTTATAATTACCTTACGACGTAGAAATCATGTTCCTTCAAATTATCCCAGTATCAACAACTCACTACAAGAAATTCACATACAATACATATACGTTACTTTACTAAGCGTACCAGATAAATTAACAATTAAATTGGTTCTAAATTTGATTAAAAATAAAATGTTTTCTGCTGCAAAATGTTTCTATACAATTAGAGACTATACTGATCATCAAAAAGAAAAATAATGTTTACTTTAACAAAACAATGATATAGTATATTAGTTTACATTTGCATTGTATAATTTTTAAAAGAGACTGAAACGCCTGTAACAAGTATTTCAGCTTCCGGGTCAATAACCCCCATCTCGATCGTATTTTTGTCCAGTTTCCCTGATCCATTGAGCAAATGCTGAGATGGCCCCTTGATTTGCTTCTGTACGTAAATTTAGCTTCACTATGCGCACGTTTTTTGAGCTTTTCACTTTTTGCTTGTATTAGTAGTGAAACAGGTGAGTTTCTGTTAAGTTAGCAATACTGAAAAATCAAATCTGCAGTTTGATTTATACAGTTACAGTAAGTTTTCTATAACTCCGGAAACGAAAATATCTAGTTTTTGAAATGTTTCTCCTCTACTGCTTTTTACAATTGCTTATTATTGTGTGTATTATTATTATTATTATTATTATTATAAATATTGTGTGTATTACTATTTTTTTCATCTTTCAACTATCAATAGTAAATTGTTGGGAAGAATTCTGAAACTTCAAGCGTGCATAGATGATTTTCTTTCCATGTCATACAGTTCTTTAGGTTTATTTCGTAATATCTCAAACCTCTGATTAGAATATTACAACAAATACAGTATCTCCATAGGCAATTTCAGATTACGTCTCAAAGTGCCACAGATAATTTTTTCACACAGAAGATCCTTCGACGTTAATTAAAATCCGACAATAAAGATGTAAAACATATCAGTTTTCCTCAACAGATCATCAGACATTGAAATTCAAATTTTGACAATTTTTCAAAGTTGGGGATACAATAAAATTAAACGACACTTCACAACAACCGAACACATGATCAAATTGACTTAAAATTTGACTGAAGAAAATGGAATTTCGTCCAGACCAGAAAGGAAATTCGGTAAGTCATTAGAACCGTGCATTATGTCGAAAGTTCAGGAACTCTATGGTAAGAGAGAACAAATATTTTAACTGGTTGTGAGGGATCAGAAATTTTCAAAATATCAGTCATAACGTGAGTCAACAATCCGTTATTTAATAACCAAACGCAATCGTTAATTTGTACCTCCTCCACAAGTACTTAAATTACTACTTCATCAAAACACATGGCCAGTAATGCAAGAAACACGGCAATCTACTGCACATTGATTATGTAAGTTAATGACTGCCAATGTTACAAATCACTTTGATTTTTCTGGAGTTATCAGCAATACTCTAGAGCATTTAATTTTTAAAATGTGTAGCTCATCACGTTTTACGAAAGCATTCAATTTTCAATTATTTTTTTTTTGACTTGAAATTGTAGGAAATTAAATAGTTTGCAAAATCTCACAAATTAAACATGTTTTAACTTTCGTATGAAATCTAAACGGAGTTTCTATAATTAGTCTATTCAAATACGTGATATTTTTAATTTACTGATGCGCGTAATTTTTAGCAATTTCATTATGCAATATTTCCAGTAATAAAGTTAGAAAAAATAAAAATATGTGTGTTTATTATTTGATCCATATTATAAACAGAAAAAAATCAAATTTTGATCTTTTTGTGCGATTTGGCGTGGAATGGCTCATATATGGTGACGCATAATGGCTCATAATAGCTCCGTTCCTTTTATCAATAAAATTGCTGAATGTGAGGCATAAACATACAGGTGAGTCACCTAACATAAGCGCGTCCTTGCAGTTTTTGAACGGTTGGAGAATATACTACACTTTCTTCTTTCCGCGCATTTGTTGTGTATTTATGTACCGTTCCGTTCGCTCCACTTTTACACCATCTCTCATGTTTTTTCTCGGCATCCTGCGTCCAATAATATCTGCACAATTTTGGAGCATCACTCCCGTGTTTCGAAAGTTTTCGGAAAAGACGAACCGAAGCATTCATTACACATATTTACTTCTACATAATACATTCCAAGCAAGAGTACAGAAAAAAGTTTAATGAAAAGCTGAAAATTTTGGAATTTATAAAAGTCCCTTTGTAGGGAAACGAAAAATATGCCGTTTTAAAACGTGATTTTATACAAGATTGCCGCGGACAAAAGCAGGGTTATTCAAAGATCAGGTTAATATCTGAGTGATCAAAGTTTAATATAATAACTCTACAGTTCTTCTGAAATGCAAACCTTTTTAAATTTTGCATTTATAAAATGCCGTTCAACGTTCCTCGATGCAATAAAAAAAAGTGATATGTAGAACTTGTACAAAGTGATAACCAACGATGTTTTAAACCTTTTCTAAGTAAAACAAAACTAGTAAACATAGAAGTTTATTATTAAATTCAGTGAATGTTTTCCATATTTCAAATCAGAGCTTACAAAATTATTTTTAGCCTTAATTCAGTATTTTTCAAACACAAGTATTGACAGTCTTTGGGAGGTAAAGATTACAGAACGACTTTCGCGAATTCACTTCAATTGTCTCTTGTAAATCTTGATCAACCACTTAAGAAACTTCTCACATCCTTTAGCACTTGACTGTAGGAACGTGTGAAGGTAGCCGGTTAAATATTCCAAAGAACTTCCGCGAGCCTTTCAGAGCCCTTTTACAGTTCAGGCTATTCTAATGCATAATTCAAAGCAAACGAGAGAAACAGGCGACGTGCATGGCCACTCAACGCCCGCCCACAACAACACAGTGGATTACAATATTCGAAAATGGATAAAATACATGAAGAAGAGAGCACTAATAGTGTGCAATCTAGAGTAGGTTGAGCAACAGCGTGTCACAATCTTGAATGTAAGTGGAGTGTTGTTTACGAAATTTAAACACAAATGTGTGTTAGAATAGAAATATAGATTTTTATTTATTTGTGTTACAGTTTTCACTGCATAATATACATTTTTATTTTATTTATTTTTTTGCATTTATGCACATTTAGAAGTATAAGCTTTGCTTTGCCTAATGTTCGTCTTATTTAAAAACACATTTATAAAATTAAATTGGAAATTGATGTACATTGGATAGTTCTGAATGTTATATATGAACAAGAGATATAATGTGGAAAATAGTCATGAACCAAGAATAATTATTGAAGTAAGAAGTCCAAGCAATGCCGTTTTTATGTTAGTTTTCATATTTATCATTATGCTTTTTTTATTGTTTTGTGCCATTTTAAGGAGGACAGTGCTTTTTATTGGAAACCTTACTCAAGGATATAATAATAAATATAATTTTTTGTTGTGGTAGAGATTCCATGATACAGATAGTGAACCAGATATATTATTCACAATCCACAAAAGATCATTTATTGAAAAATTAAATAGGAATATAATGCACATTTAGTTTATCAAATGCAAACACAATTATTAGAACTTTGTTCACGGAATATCGGTCAGGTAAAAACAATGCTTATTCACTAATATCACGGATTGTATATTATTTATTTACGAGAACGTACTATACAATTAAACAGTTTTCTTCCCAAAAGTTACTTCATTATAATTAACAAAGTTTATGGTATTCAATATTTATTTTCTGAACGTGTTCTTACCATCATTTTTAAGACGTTCCACACACACACATTGTTTGATAACAGAGGTACAGATATATCCTTTGCAATATGGAACCTCCTTGCAAGTGCTCAAAGTCATTAATTTCATGGATTGAATTCATTAACATTCCATTCACAAAATTGAAATGCCTAGGTGCAGGGAATTTGGTGTGGAGTACAGTTCGCGACCAGTGCTTTTCAGACCCTCCCACTGTACCTATTTACCTATTCTTTCCATCCCAACTCTCCCTCTCCCCATCCTATCCCTCGGTCCCTTTTTTTTCCTTTCCTTTCCGCACTCATAACCTTCCCTTTCGTTCCCCCTCACCCCTCTGTGTCTTCCCTGTACCTTCTCTTTCCACTTGAGTCTCCCCGCGCACTCATTCCCTCCCCCTTCCTATTTCTTCTCCCCTCCCCTCCATCCTTCCCGCGGAAGGCCTTGCGCGCGCCGGGAAGTAGGTTAAGGGGCCGCTGAATGGGCGGGGCCTTTGAGGTCCTGTCCGCCCTCTAAGCCGCCCCTAACTGCTATCGCGCGGGCCAACTCCGGCATAACTCCTAATCTGGCGGTTCGTTTGCGCCCGGCGGCGGCGGCGGCGACGGCTGCGTCTGAGCGGCGGCGACCGGCGCAGCGCGGCACCGCGACGCGACGCGACCCGACGCCCACGCGAAAACGTCCGCCCCCGCCAGGAGAGCTGCCCTCGGAGGCTGGGAGAGCCTCAAGGGCCCTTCATCCGCACGGGATTCTGCCTTGAGAAATGCTCGCAGGACGGGAGGGGCGGTTCATTCCATGAATACCTCGTTTGAGAAACGAATATTTGAGATATATATATATATATATATATATATATATATATAATCTGTCTTTCTCGCTATAGTTTTCGGCTGTGTCTTCTATCTCTCTTTCTCCCCATCTATCCCTGGTTTTCCTTGATCTTTCTCCACACTTTTTTCTTTTCTCCAGTCTTTTCCCGCTCCTTCTTCGTCATAATTTCTCTCTCTCTATCTCTATCTCTACGTCTGTCTGTCTTTCTCGCTCTATTATTCCGCTGTTTATTCTCTCTTTCTCCCCATCTATCCAGGTGTTTTCCTGATCTCTCTTCCCACATTTATTTTCCCCAGTTTCGCTTTTTTTGCTTCTTCTTCCAGCTATTCTCTCTCTCTCTCTCTATCTATCTATCTCTCTCCCTCTCTCTCTCTCGTTGGCCGGGTATAAGAGGAAGGAGGATCACCCCATTACCGGACTCCAATAATGACAGTGGAGTCATAATGAGATTTCCACACAATACATAACCCGTTTTTAAGACAACGCTCCTCTAAATTACGTCGCTGATATTCGTCTACAAATGATTGGAGGAATTGACAGAACGGGCGGATCAGACGCAGATTTCAGTTTCAACCGCCGTCTAGAACACTCATCCAGTCAATCGGCATCGACCCAGCTAATAAGTTAGAGTGAAAATCAGCCTGTAGAAGGACTCAAGCCCGGTCTTCGAAAAATCTGGTGGATAATTGAGAAAGCATGCTCTTATTCCAATTCTAGAAATTAAAACTTCCATTTGGTGAGTGCGACTTGCTAGGAATGAGAATGACGAACAAATGGAAATTAAAAAAATCTACTCCCATTGTATAATGCTGTCGTTTGATGCCAGCAACCAGTTGCATAATATTACTCATTATGATACAGATTTCATTATGATACAAATTCTTGACCAATCACAGAGAAGTTTACAAACTAAGTAACGACACATAATTAATCATTGAGAATCGTTTTGTTAAATGTTGCGTTTGATTGTGAACATTAAAATTGCATTTTATATTACATTATGCTGGATAGTTTTAATTTATTTTATTATTAGTATTGTTTGGGAAATATTGTTTAAAACAGGGACCGAATACCGAAATAATAGCGGTAAAGGTATTTATACCGGTATACAAATACCTTTACCTCTATTATACCTTTATTCAAAATACCTTTAAAAATACCGGTATAAGACGTCAAATACCGGTATTTTTGAGAGTATTTACCTTTATCCGACGTCTATACCGGTAAAATACCTCTATTTAAGGTATTATACGGTATACTCTCATCAAAATACCGGTATTTTCATAGAAAATACCGGTATTTCAGATAGAATCATACAGGTATTTGGGGAAATTCATTGTGATATTTTCCGCTGAGATGACTCGAGAAACAACTACACACAGGCTGAGTTTCTGACCGGGAGGTCTAGGGTTCGAGTCCCGAGGGTGGCGGATTTTCGAACTTATTATAAGCTAGGTCGAGTTCTGCCGTTGACTGGGAAGTCGAGTTCTGTCGTCAGACGGAGGGACCAGCCAACGGTCTTTCGCAGACGTCAACACGAGCTCGTTCGCTGACCTTGGACTTCACGTCCGGGCGCAGAGCTTGGCGACACGTGATAGAGTGTTGAAAATTTATGGAATTTCTCCGTATAAATCTTGTCCTTTCTAGTAGCGATAAAAATGGAGAAACATGTCTTCTTATCCATAAATGAGTCTTCCCACGCATACCAAACTTCCTTCTTGCACGACTGTGTTTATCACTAAATACGATTATTTGCTTAAATTTGATCGTATCACTAACATTCCCCAAAATAATTTTTTCAGTTGGCCCAGTTTCCTTATTCTGCACCATAATTATAACTAAAACAATATTAAAAATTGACATTGAACGCTAATAGACATATTAACTATTCTTACGCGAGGAAACAGATGCGTTATGTTTAATTCAAAATTAATGATTGAAGCATGTTTAATTTACACCCATGTATTATTTAAGAAATTTCAAATATTTTAAAATATTAATACTAATTAAATTTTAAATGTTTGCATTAAATTTGTGTAAATTAATTTATCATTTTGTTTGTTAATTTATAAATTTATTTCAATTAAATTTTAATTTTAATTGAAAAGTAAAAATGTTAATATTAATAAACTCTTTTTTATTAATTAATAATGTTAGTATATATTTCTTATTATTAAGGAAGAAACACTCTTCTCGAGGTGGGCTCCTCCAGATGCATTTTACAATGTAAGCTACCCGCGTAGAAGGGAACCCTTGCCCATATGCAATGTTAATAGCTGATAATAATAGTAATAAAAGTAATAATAGTAATAATAATAATAATAATAGTAATAATAACATAATAATTTACTTTTATTACAATTTTTCTCAATATTTGCAGTTAATGTCAAAATATATTAAACCCTTAATATAAACTAGAAAATAACATTTTATTTTATTATTTATTAATGTATAATTAAGATTTAATTGTGATATTAAGTAAAAGGAAATCATGTTTGAACAATAACAAAACTGGGCCTGAAAGCCGAGTGTTCGTGATTATCTCAAGGTGTCAACGCTTCCTCAGTTCGCCGAAGGAGGGGTCGGGGAGGGAAGAAACGGTCCTACGCCTACGGCACGGCGCATACGTTGACAGCCTCTCCATGTGCGAAATACAAAGACAGGCTTAGGTCATCTCTTGGGTCAGATGGGAGATAGCTCGATGAAGGACACTAAAAAAAGGTTCTCTTCAATGGAATCAATAATTATTATTTCATATTTCAACTTTTCCGAAGTTTAAATTAAGGGAGGTTTTCAATACATACAACGTATGCAAAAAGTAAACGCCCGAACACAAAATATTTACAATAATAAGAATAGAATTTAATACAGTTGTTATATATATATTTTAAAAATTATTATGAAATATATTTGATTAATAAACATTTTGTGAGATATTATTAACTAAAATTACCTATTTTTTCAACACGTATGGATGGTATGCTTTATTTCTTCATTGAAAATACCGGTAAAATACCGGTATAACCTTTATGGACGTCCATACCGGTATAGACGTCCTATAGATATTTTACCGGTATAAAAGAATAAAGGTATTTGAAAAAGGTATGGAAAAATACCGGTATAATACCGGTATTTTTACCGGTATTCAATACCTTTTCGGTCCCTGGTTTAAAATAAATGAGATAGTAATTTCACTCTGATCCTATTTGACTAGCGCAGTACTCCCTGGCATGCGGACTGGTAACCACAGCCACCTGCGACAGCATTCGGAGGTAGAGATAGGGAACTGTTCGCTAACTGGACTTGGCTAACTCCTGCATGTCAACTACTACGAAACGATAAAGTGTAACTCCTGCATGTCAACTACTACGAAACGATAAAGTGTAACTCCTGCATGTCAACTACTACGAAACGATAAAGTGTAACTCCTGCATGTCTACTACTATGAAACGATAAAGTGTAACTCCTACATGTCAACGTAAAAGTGTAACTTATAAAAGTTACCATTAGTTGTAGAAAAATTACCAAATGAAATTCGCTGTTAATGGTTCGTAAGGTCGTAATCGAGCCTTGTAACGAGTGAGTATCGTAAACTCGTAAGAAGTTTACAATACGAGCTCGTGCCTCGCTCGTATCGTAATATCACATTCATGTATTAATACCCATCATTACATCATCGTTTCATAATGTACTATTTCATCATTTCATTCGACAATATTGATACCAGCGAATGGTGAATACTTTTTCGTAAACTGTAAGAAAAATTGCAATGTAGGTACCGAAACATCTAGGTTATTGCGTAAAATATTTGTCGTACTCATTTTACCACTTTAATTATCATTAGACTACTGCATTTTACCCATACGCTCTTATATAAATCATTTAATCCCCTTTTATTGTTTTTTACCATGAAATATATCAGAGACAGGAAGGAGTATATATTTTTTCCTGATATAATAATGAGTAAATAAAAATGTTGATTTATACAAAATAAACGTCAATTCTAAGATTGTATGGTTTTTGAAACGGGGAAAATCATTGAAAGATTGAAGATTCTGAAGCTTCAATAATATTGGCGAATCGTTAACGTGTCTCGATGGCATGATACAATGGATTTAAGGTATTATTATAAGATGGAAAAATTTCAATCAGTAACACTCGCAACCACATATGTTGTCAGTCAAAAGACAAATACAGCAAAATCATACGAACATAATGGTTTAAGTGAGTAAACAGTTACTCTAGCTAAATAATAAAAGAAATGAGTTTTATGGTCTGAACGAGAAATAATGAACTTCCACTAAAGTCCATCTTTTAAGTTGTATCACTGAATTGTTGTTAACATACTACAATAAGTTTATAATGAAAACCAGCTTACATTCACTTTGTTTGGAACTCCATTTGACCAACAATGCGTGGGAGTTTCGTGATTGCACATCTGAGAGATGCGCCATGCTCAATGAGAGATGCTCCTTGCACAATGATGGATACCAAATTCCATATCGCCCCTGGGCGAGGGGAGAGTAATTAACGCCGTGGGCGTGGCCCGCGGGAGGTAGCCATGGGCAGGAGGAGGGTGATTAGTATTCAGGATAAACGAAATCGAAGTGCTAATTTCCAAAGTTACGTTTCTCCAAGAAATATAATTTATCACGGAGTAAAAGAATTATAATTGAAGATAGTTTTCAACACCGTCTGGACACACTCTTTACCATTAGAGAAACGCCATATTTTAAACACAGTATTTCGAAACATGAAGGAAAGGCGTTTTAAAAATAACGTGATGCGTACAACTACAAAACAAAAGGTCATACTAACTTTGAAAATAAGCTATTCTATTCAATAATTTAATAACTTTTTAACTTCGAAAACGATCGTCAAAAATCGCTACTGCCTGAAAGCAGAAAGTGACGTGGAAGAAATGTGTGGAAGATGTGAGAAGCACGGCGAGTCTCGCGATGTTTATTCCTTTTATTTTACTCGCTTTATTTTATTTTACATTCAGGATTATTTATATAATAAAGTCCTGAGTCAGGATATTGCAAAGAATATACACAGACTAGTCACAATAATGAGACCACCATCTATGTTCGACGTAAACGTTCAATAACCTTTCACATATAGAGTGCATAAATCGTGTTGGGTGGAAGCGGAAAACAGTGCAGTAGTTGTCCCAATGCAGAAACGGGGTGATTTATCGAACGTACAAAAGGGCATGGCTTTCAGGACAAGGGCGGAAGCATTTCCAAACGGCTAGGTCTGTAAAGTTTTCTCATACCACCGTGGTTGAAATAAATCGTTCATGGCAAGAACCGGGAGCGGTAGCTCAGTGCATCAACTGATGTCACTGCAGCGCCTCTGACCGGGAGGTACTAGGTTCGAGTCCTGACGGCGGCAGGATTTCCGTCACTCGCTTTTCAGCTAGGTCGAATTCAATCGCTGCCTGCAGGAGAATTCTAGATGCCGGCTGCTCTGATCGGTAGTTTTCCGTGGTTTCTCCGATCAACACCAGGCGAATGCCGAAGCACTACCCTAACAAACGGACCACGGACCGCGCACGATCTTTCCTTCCTCTTCCTTGTTCTATCCTCTCCCCTTATACACACACACACTAACAAGCACTACATTGCCACATATTCCGAGAGACCGGTCGGGGGCTTAGAGCTAGTCCCGGCTGGGGCGGTGCCCCGTTGGTGGGAGAGTCCTGGTTAGGGGGGAACCCCACTAGCCGACGGTAGATCAGCGCCGGATGTCGCCATCCAGCGGGGGAAGATCAGCGCCATCTCCCGAGAAAAAACATGCACTACTAACGGCAAAAAAGATTGCGCGCCCGGAAACCGTGACGCGCCCGGAAACACGAAAAATCAATTAATCAATCCACTTCAGACTGATTAGCGGGCGCCGGCTGCGGCAATTATATCTAGCTGGCGCCCACCTAGCCTGCCTTTCTGGAACTCGCGACCCGCGAATACCCCGGAACCATCCAGCTCGGGTGGCGCAGGCAGATGCGATCCGCGCAGCGGATCCCTGCAGATGTGCGTTACAGTATGCATTGTTGCACCTTGTTTCGAAAATGCAACACTGGGCATAAATGGATTAAAAATATCAAGATTTGTTTTAAAAAAATCTAAATATGCATGTCAAATGCAACCCGCATCACTTGGGCAGAATTCTTAAATTATTTTGTTAAATAACTCCTAAACGAAGCGTTCTAGAGCCATAAATCTTGAAATTTGGAGTCCAAATGTCTAAGAAACATGTCTCACTCCCTTCTGTACTTCTTGGACATTCTATTACATGTTTGCCAATTCGGTGATTCTTGATACTACGAAGCATAATTACAGAGTAGCGCAGCTCCCTGTTAAATGGTCGATGACGACGTGTTTAGCAGCAACTCTAGCATTTCACGCGGCGACAAAGAAACCCAATACCTATTACATTCGATACTACATTCTTAATACAGTTTCATTCTATTCGATATATTAATTCCATATTGCGCGGAAACTAATAAAGTTTTCAAAAACCTCTACATGGCATTATTAAAAGACCTAATTATGGGGAACAAATTTCATTTGAAGAAACAATCTCTATCTTTAATTTTGTAGTTTTAGGAAGACACCGAAAAATTCAAACTTTTGCAGTTTTCGAAAATTGAGTGTTAATCGCGAAAATCGTACTATGCTATCTTATAAGAGTACTTGACTCTATTCTCACAAGAAATTTAAAGAAAACATTTGGAGCTGTTTTTGAGAAAATTTGGAAAATGTCCGAGAGGCTTAATGTAAAGTACCCCCAAATTTTAAAGAATGTTTTTCTAAATCTCAAAGCTTCAACTAGAGCCATTTCGACTGAAGATTCTTCTATTTGGAAAAGTTCGTACAGATGGTTTAAGCGCAAGTAGTGTTTACAGACGGACGGACAGACAGACAGACAGACAGACAGACAGACAGACAGACAGACAGACAGACAGACAGACAGACAAACAGACAGACAGACAGACAAACAGACACACACACATTTCCGGGATCAGGGGACCCCAAAACGTATTTCCGTTGAAATCTCGAAATCGATTTTCCGCAGCATTACATAACTTTCTCTATACTACGTATGAAGGAATCATGGGAGGCAGTTTATAACGCTATTGACACAAATGAAAAATATAATTTATTTTTCTCAAAGCCTTCATTTCTCTCTAACGCCTGCTTTCCTTTTAAAAAGAGAAAATTAAACATTTCACGAAAAAGTAATACTTGGATCACACAAGGAATTCGAACATCGTCTAAAAACAAACGTTCGTTCTACTTTATTTCTAAACATCATAACGTATCACCCGGTTTCCACGTCTACTTCCGAGAATATAAGAGAATTTTAAGGCTAATAATAGTTCAGGCAAAAATAATGAAAAATAATGAGGACATTTTGAATAAATATTCATCTGGTTTAGATGAATTTCCGGATTGTTTATTAAAAACGTGTGCACCTGCCATTATACACCCACTAACTCACATTTTCAATGCTTCCTTGTGCACAGGAATATTTCCAGATATTTTCAAAATAGGAATAATTAAGCCACTTTTTAAAAAAGGGAACAATAATGAAATTCAAAATTACCAGCCAATTTCTCTTTTGTCAGTTTTCTCAAAAATATTAGAGGATTTTCTATACGCGAATGGAAATCTTTACTCTAGGAAAACGTGAAGCGTTTTCAGACTCAATAACACGGTTTCAGGGAAATCAAATCTACGGAAACTGCCTTTTTTTTCTTTCCTTAAAAATGTTGCTTCATCAATGAACCAAAATGAAGAACCCATTGGGATATTTTTAGATCTTTCGAAAGCTTTTGACGGTACTAACCATAACATCTTACTCTCAAACTTACCTTATGGAATTCGTGGTATTGCCCTAGATTGGATAACCTCGTACCTTAAATATCGATCTCAAAGAGTAGAAATACCGTACTGGCATGAAAGAATATTATTTACTTATCTTTCCAATTCTTTGCCAATTGAACATGGGGCCCCACATGGTTCGATCTTAGATCCTATCCTCTTTCTGTTGTACGAAACCAATGCCCTCATCTATTAAAATGGAAGAACAGTTTTGTTTGCCGATGACACGAATGTTCTTTGCCAAAAAGTAACAATAAATAGTACAATTTCAGAAGTTTCAAATTGGTTTTGTAAAATTAATAGTTAACGAAGGAAAATTCGTCTCAATACAATTTTGCGTTTCAAATCGGCAATCGTATGCTCCATTGAAATGAACATGCAATTAAATACGTTAAGGTAACAAAATTTCTAGGTCTCTGAATTCAATCAAACCTCAAATGGAATGTACATATAACAGAATTAAACACTAAATTAAGCTCATTATGTTATGTATTCAGAATTCTTTCTAATTCTGTCAGCCTTTATGCAGCTCGTTGCGTGTATTTTGCAAATGTACATTCCCGCCTGAGATATGGCATAATATTCTGAAGAAGCTCATACTTTAGTGCCCAGACATTTAGATTGCAAAAGAATCCGAATAACGAAAAAATCCCACCCCGTGATCCGTGCAAGTCTCTTTTCATTGAGCTTGGAATCTTACCATTGCCTTGCCTATTTATTTACGAATTTGTAGTATTTGTCAAAACTGGCTTACTTAACGGTGGGGACTTATTTTCATGTAATACTGATATTTATAGTTACAACACTCGACGTAGTAATCTTCATCAAGTGTCAGTATCAACATCTCACTACAAGAAATCCACATACACTACATGTTCTTTACTTTACAACGCATTGCTAGATGAAATTAAACAAATAAAATTGGTACACAAATTTAAGTTAAAAGTAAAATCTCTTCTGCTGCAAAAATGTTTCTATACAATTAGAGACTATACTGATCGTCAAAAAGAAAAATAATGTTTACATTAACAAAACAATGATATAGTAAAATGAATTAGTTTACATTTGCATAGTATAATTTTAAAAAAAGGCTTAAATGCCCGTAACAAGTAATGTACTTTAGTCTCCGGGTCAATGACCCCATCTCGATCGGGTTTTTGTCCAGTTTGATCCATTGAGCAAATGCGCGAGATGACCCTTGATTTGCTTCTGGACTAAATGTAGCTTCACTATGCGCACGTATTGTTGAACTTTTCTTTGCTTGCAGGTGGTAGAGCTTAGGTGAGTTTTATTTTGTTAACAATTACAGAAAATCAAATCTTGTCTTTGCTCCTGCTTTACCGTTACAAATAAGTTTTCTATATTTCGGAAACGAAAATATCTAGTTTTTGAAATGTTAATCTCTGGCTTTTTAAATGTATATTATTATTATTATTATTATTATTATTATTATTATTATTATTATTACTATTATTATTATTACTATTATTATTACTATTATTATTCTTATTACTATTATTTTTTCATCTTTTAACTATTAATAGTTAAATTGTTGGGAAGGGGTCCTGAAACGCAAGAAAGCGTGTGCAGATGATTTTTTCCCCCATACGTCACATACTTTTTTTATCATTTTGACTAAATAATAAATAATATTATTATGAAGAAATAAAAGAAGTCATCTGCGACAACTTAATATATTTATTTAGAGAGCCGGCTTTCGACAGCTTTGCCTTCATCAGTCTACAAATACAGACAAAAATATAAATAAAATACCAAGTAAATAGAAAATAAAACATTTATATTTTATTTTGTTTGTTTTTGTAAACTGACGATGACGGCAAAGCTGTCGAAAGCCGGTTCTAAATAAACATTTTAAGTTGACGAAGATGATTTCTTTTATTTCTTCATGTAATTACGTCAACAACATCGAATCAGAATCCCCGCTTTTAAAACGATAACCACATGTACTCTCATATAGTATAACAAATGAAATGCTACAACTTGCAATAAACGAATCATTTGTGAAAAAATACTGCTGAGTCCATTTACTGCACTTCTTTTGGTGTAATCATTCAAGAGTTACCACGTCGCAATGCAACAATGGAACGCCGCGAAACGCAATTTTCATTTTCTCAGGATAACTTCACTTTGTAGGTGGGTATTCCTGGGTGTACGGAACAGAGTTTTGTATTCTCGAATTTGTGTTGATATATTATTTTTAAACGAATTAATATTTGCGCCTTTTGCGTTACGATTGGTAATGAGTTTTAGAAGTCCTGGCTGAGATTTGTTAATGTGGACATAAATGACGGTATTATAAACCCGTTATAAACGCCTTGTCAGTTGCTCTGACGCAACATAGCTCTGGGGTGATTTTGAGCAATATGAAATCGCGAAACGTAACAGAAAATAATTATCGAAACTCATATTCCCATTATTCCATTTTTCTTATCCCTATATAGTAATTGAGTAAATCCTCGAGTGTGCGGATGTGCGGTTCCGTCATTCACGGTTAGAGCATTTCCCGGGCACCAATCAAGACATACAAGGTGTGAGTCGACGCATCTTGATCTCCTGATGAGGACTGGTAATATGTTTTCGAATCCGGCCAAATTATTCTCAGATATTTCCAAAAACGTGTTTTTTGTGTTTTGGCGCTGCGATCTTGATGAGTATGCCGAGCATTAAACCACGTTCACCTAAATATATCTCTCTGTATGTGGCGTTGTGGTGTTGATTAACCTCCAGTACCTCAAAATACTTACGAAGATGAAGACGAAGAGATAGACGAAGGGGCAAGACGAGAAAGGCGCAGAGGTCGCTGAGGAAGGCAGAGATGAAGGTGTAGAGAAAGTGGTAGACGTAGAGGAAGACGTAGAAGAAGTTTTATAAAACAAAGAATACGAGAATGAATGATTTCCATTCCCGGAAAATGATCTAAATGAGTGAAGGGTCTATTGAGTTGCCGTATCAGACGGCCGTTGGTGCACGTCTCCGAGAAGAGCATAGCGCTGTCATCGAGCCGGTCGCTGCGTCTGGGATCAACGTTATGTTTTCAAAGAAGATCGAGAAGACGATAAAGTGACCCGGAGGTGCAACAGATAGAGGCGTGCTTGCCAACAACGTCGTGTGGTTTTCAAATTGATTTTAAAAGTAAGTAGTACGACAAATTGAAAGAAAAACATTTCGAAATAAATCTTGATAAATACAGTTTTATTAAACATTTACATTACCTAAGTTTAGAAAGCCAAAGGTAGAAATTGTGCTCAATATCACAAAATAATTGAAAAATTTAAGTGGTTATTTCGCAAGGCTGAGAAGACATCTAAACTGAACAAAGAGAACTCTGAACCGAAGAAAGAAAAAACAAGAAGAAAAGTCAAACAACTGAAGAAAGTTTAAAGTGTCGGCGACGCCACATCTAGCCATTTATTTAGTATTATTCAATATACATGTGTCTCATCAACTGTGGTCCACCTATTAATTCTCAACGGTTTACGATATTGAGGTGCAGTTTTCACTCAACAAGGCAGAATCATGGGGAAAGTAATATGTCGTAGAGATTTTGTTTGAAACATTTTTAGTTTTCGACAAATTTAATCATCTTTGATTTTTTAAATGCAATTAAATATATTATGGTTAACTAGTTCATTGCTGTGTGTTTACGGACCTCAAACAAAACACGTAAAGGTATTGTTAATATCCTCGAGGGCTTTTCTCATTCTTTATGCCCTCGGGCCTTTTTAATACTTTATGGCCCGCTCTATTACTAACACAACATATATATTTGTATGAATTCGATTTTTTAAAGTTGCAATACAAGCAAATACAATAAATAAATGGTATAATGCTCAAATAAAATAACTCGTCATAAACGTATTTTGCTTAATTGGCATGAATATTGCAATTTTGGAACGTTCCCGTGAATACACATTTGCCACCAATCACTCATATTTCACTGCTACATATCACATTTTTTGGGACACTTACGCTTCTTGAATAACAGAACTACTACGTAGTAATAATAAGATATGTAAGATATGAGGCACATTGGCTAACATCCTCGAAATGTTATATCTGGATGTTACGAAATATTCTAAACAACTCATGACAATAATAGAAAATTACCTAATAGTACCGTTTCATCAACTCAATTTGCACTTATATAACTCCCAAATACACCATTAATACTTTCATATTTTTCGATATTTACTGGAAACCGCTGTCCGTAGTTTTTTTAGCTTCTGCGAGAATTTCCGTGGGAACTTCACAGTATTCGTTAATTTTGTACGAACAAATCAGTCCAATAACGATTATGCAATAGTAACTAGATACAAACTCTGTTTTGTTTATCTGACGTCATATTGACACATGACTAATACAATGCATCTTTTCGCTTTAGACGCAAGAAAAAATATAAAATGTTTCGAATTCTCGTTTGATTCAGCAACGAACTAGTAAATCATAAAATCGTGTATGTAGCACGGGCAAACATTAGTGGTTCTCAGGCGACTTCCAACCCCTCGGGTTAGAGGCCCTGGTATTTGGAAGTCGCCCACGGGGCAAGAACATCTACTTAACGCCCGAGATACATAAAATAATCATTATGGATTACTATTTCATTGTTGTGTGTTTACAGACTTCAAACAAAACACGTAACGTGTTGTTAATATCCTTGCGGGCCTTTCTGATTTTTTTATGCCCTCGGGTTTTTCGAATACTTTATGGCCCACTCGAATACCAACACAACACATACAACATTTTTATGAATTCAATTTATTAAAGTTACGATGCAATCAAATACAATAAATACATGGTATAATGCTCAAATAATTAAAATAACTCGTTATAAATCTTATTTTTTTTAATGATATGAAACTTGCAATTTTCGAATGTTCCCATGAATATAGCACAATTGCCACTATACTTCATTGTCACGTATCACTTTTCTTTTAGAGACCTAGCATGGCTTCTTGAGCAGCAGTACTACTGCAGTAATAAGACGTATATGACATCGAGTAAGCATCTTTGAAATGTTATTTTTTGGTATTATGACATATTCTAAGTAACTTTTCGCAATACAAGCAAATGACCTAAAAGTACTGTTTTTTCTACTCCCATTGTATAATTATGTCATTTGATGGCTCCAACCCGTTGCATAATGATACTCATTATGATACAGGTTCTTGACCAATCTCATAGAAGCTTACAAATTAAGTATTGATACTTCATTAATCGTTGAGAATCGTTTTAGTAAATGTTTTGTTCGATTGCGCACATTAAAATTGCATTTAATGTTATATTATGTTTGTCAGTTTTAATTTCTTTTATTATCAATAATTTGCACGAGGAATATTATATAAAACAAATTGTATCGTAATTTCACTTTGATCCTATTTGACTAGCGCAGTGGTATGGTAGAGGGAACATTTGACTGACGTTAAGAATAGAACGCAAGTTATGGTGTTTTATATGTTGCTGCCGTAAGTTTGTCCTTTAAAACCGGATAATTCTTTAGTTTTAAAAAATTTAATGAATCAGAGGGGGAATTGACACCTTCAGAAATAAGAGAAAAAGCGAAAATGATGACCTCGGAATTATTGTAAGAGCAACTCTCGCACTGGTAAACTGAAGCCACCTGCGGCAGGTACGGTAGCTGTCCGCTAGGAGGCCTTGGCTGAAACCTACACGTCAACCAAAAGCCACGAAACGATTCAATGTAAAAATTTAACTTACAAGCCGGTAGAAAGGGGGTACTGCAGAAACTGATGTTACTACACTGTGTGAAGTTTACGATGCTCGTACCTCGCTCGTATCAATATCACGTCTGTGTATTATCACTCCATCATCGTTTCATAACGTACATCATCGTTTCATAATGTACTATTCATCAACGCAATTTACACTTATTCACACTGTTATATCTCTCAAATACACCATAAACATTTTCACATATTTTTCGCTATTTTACTGGAAACCGCTGTCCGTAGTTTTTTTTAGCTTCTGCGAGAATTTCTGTAGGAATTTCACAGTATTCGTTAATTTTGTACGAACAAATCAGTCCAATAACGATTATGCAACAGTGATTAGATTCACACTGTTTTGTTTATCTGACGTCATGACGAGTAAAATGCGTCTTTTCACTGAGACAAAAGAACCTAAAATCAGGCCTCAAGCCAGAGGCTCTCGGAATTGGAAGTCGCCCTCGGGGAAAACCATCTACTTAACGCTCCTGATATATAACAGGCAACATTCCTCATCAATGTGTATAGATTATGAAAGAGTATGACAATGTATCATGAGTTAGTATTTATGTACCAGATTTTCTGACATGTGATTTTAAACTAAACGGACAATATTTCCTGTAGCAGACCTCGCAACTGTTGCCTTCAGGAAAGGTGGCCTTCGCGGCGCTGACTGCTCTTCATTGAATTTTTGTGTTTCCGTGCGCGTCAACGACTTTGTTTATTAGCCCCGTAAGTGTAGTGCATGTTTTTCCTCGGGAGATAGCGGTGATCTTCCTCCGCTGGATGGCGAGATCCGGCGCCGACTTACCGTCGGCTAGAGGGGTTTCCCCCTAACCAGGACTCTCCCACCAGCGGGGCACCGCCCCAGCCGGGACAAGCTCTAAGCTCCTGACTGCCCCGGAATATGTAGTGTAGTGCAGGCGTTAGTGTAAGGTAAGGGGAGAAGATAGGACAAGGAAGAGGAAGGAACGCTCGCGCGCTGTCCGTGGCGCGTTTTGTAGGGTACTTCTCAGACATTCGCTTGGTGTAGATCGGAGAAACTACGGAAAACTACCGATCAGAGCAGCCGGCCGCTAGAATTCTCCTCCAGACAGCGACTGAATTCGACCTAGCTGAAAAGCTAGTGTCGAAAATCCTGCCGCCGCGCCGTCAAGACTCGAACCTAGGACCTCCCGGTCAGAGGCACTGCAGTGACATTAGTTGATGAACTGAGCTACCGCTCCCGGTCAGAGACTGTTACTTTTAATTTAAAATCACATGTCCGTATGTCAAATTTTATAAATTATAAATTTCTATCGAAATACTAACATATGATACATCATTGTATTCATCCTTTTATGATCTATCCATTGCTGATAAGAAAAATATATAGTTCTATTTAAAAAATCAAAGATGCTTAAATTTCTCGAAAACGAACAATATTAGGAACAATAGCACTACAGCATATTACTTGCCCCATGATTCCGCATTGTTGAGTTAAAACTGCCCTTCGATATCATGAACAGTTTAGAAGTTATGGGGGTTGTCCATAGTTGGAAGGATACTTGTATGTTAAATATAGCATCGGTTAGGAATTTAATTTCTCAAGAATTTATTTGGCGTACATTCCAGATGCCGAAACTGCACAGAATTTCTATGCTTCACAGAAAACGAACTGTTTGCAATCACTATGCCTACCTGACACGAAGAATAAAATAGTAAAAATTTACTGCTTATTTGGCTGGCTACGCATTCACTCACAGTCTTTTGTTTCTGCCTCTCGCCACCGCTGCCAGCACACCACTAGGTGTTGGACACAGACATCGGCTCCGATAGTAGCGCTGCGTAAGTGCGCGACTGACGAACTAACTAGGCAATGTGACTCTGAGATAACACGTGACTTGCAATAGCGTCTCTGCTGTTAATTTTGCCTTTCCGCCTGTTCAGCTTTTTTCACTATCTCGGTTCTTCGTACACTTCGATAGCTTACTTACTTCGTTAAAGAATTCATCTATTTAACTGAAATATTTTATAGACAAGACGTCAATTTAAAGAAATCTATGAATCTAGATGTCAGTATTGTCATAGATGGACAGACAAAACTTGGAAAATCTTTTTTGGTATTAAGGACCCCGAAAAAGTGTATTTCCGTTTACATATGAACATCCATTTTTTTTAGAATTACATAACTTTGTCTACAGGTGTTTCAGTATAAATTTTATTCGCGTCTAGTGCATTAGAGGGATAGAAAATAATCATGATTTTTCAATGAACAAGTAGCGGTAATTTTCATATAATAATAGAATCTATAGTCCAAATATTATATTTATTATAACATATGTCATATTTCTCCTCTCTTAGGGAACATCTTATTGAGAGATGTTCGGCAGGTCACGTTCTGAAGCCGAAGAGGACATTTCACGTACCTTACGAATATGTGCGCTTGCGGAGTTGCTTTGTAATCAGACGCAAATGTATGTAACTCCGATATCTCGGAAATGTCCCACCAACTATGGGCCACTTCCATCATTTCTAAACGGGTCACAATATGGAAATGCGGTTTTCGCTCAATAATGCAAAATCATGGGGCAAGTAATATGCCTCAGAGATATTGTTTGAAATATTTTTAGTTTCCAAGAAATGTATTCAGCTTTGACGTTTTAAATGGAACTATATGTATTTTTACTTTCTCGCACCTGTTTTTTTCAATATAGAGAAAGTTTTGTAATGCTGCGCGAAAAACGGCAAAATTTCCACACAAATTTCCACATTGGCGGACCCTGGTAACGAAAAAAGTAGATAAATCTTGTCCCACATTTTTCTAACACGTGTAGTCAGAATTCCCTTTTGAGAGTCCTACAACTGAAAAATCGATTGACGACAAAATGTCTGTCTGTGTGGTGAAAGCTACTGTGAAAACCATTCTGATGATTTTCTCCAAAATTGATATTCAATCAATCTGGCTGATTTGGTGCCCATTTAATTTCAAAATGATATTTTAATTCTTAGGCAGCATTACATGGTACATTTTAAAAAAATTGTAAAAAGCACCAGAATTTTGTTATTAAATTTGTTGTAATATAGCGAAATATACGCTTAAGAGAATGACATAGGTCCGTTTCGTTGAAATCCCTGATTTTTCGAAAATGCAAAAATTCAATTTTTTGTCGTCTCCCATTAAATTCATACCATGAAGATAATTTTATAATCTGCGTTCATCAAAAACAGATCTTCAAATCAGGTCACTGTTAACTTTGTTGAAAATATGAGTGTTTTTGCTTAATGTTGTGTGAAACGTAGGATTTTTACGTGGCAAAGAACGTAAACAAAAGAGGTGCTGGTCCCATTTTCGGCGCACTCTCCAGATTTTGAAAATATAAAAAAATCGAAATGGTAAATTCGAATTTCCCGCGCTTTGTTTGAGGCGGTATTGTAACACATTGCTCTCTGATTAGCAGGCAGATAAATTTCACACACATATGAGGCTGATTCAGGGGGCAAGGTGAGGCAACTGCCCTGTTCTCAATGTTGGGACAAATTATTTTAAAATATTTTATTTTGTAGATGGTAAAATTTATATCGTAAATCAGATACTTTTTTCTGTATTTTGAGAATAAATTTAATAATAACTAAGAGAACAGTAATTTAAGCTGAGATAATAAAATACATTAATAATAAATTGCGAATTAGTTCATATTTAAAACGCACGTAATACTATTAAGCGTTACTGTTTATATCCCGTACTAATAAATTATCTTCAATTATATTGCTTTAAACGTTACTACTTAGAAATATAACAGTTTCGTGCCTAAAATCACGATTCATAACACTGAATTAAAAATATATTATGATTAAACAACTCCTTCCATTACAAATCTCCTAGCGTTCTTTAATATTTCCAAATGCCGAAAAAATAGGGCGATTTCATGAAACAAGGTTTCGTGGTCCGCGGTGCGATGAAAGCATAGTCGGCAAACTGAAAAATTTAGGCCGTTGTCCTTATAGTATAACGATTTTCTTTAAACATATATCTTTTAAAGACATTTGCTAACGCTGCAAAATGCACGGATTCAAAAAAGGCACCGACTGGGTAACTTTTCTACGATTCGATTGTTCTAGCGTGAACATACAATGTGTTTAGAGACCATAAACTCCGCGATTGCATTTTTTTTAAATACGAGAAAGCGGTTACGAATGATACTGAGTAAAACGGTTTATTATATTATACATTGTAAGTCTGTATTTCTCATTATACCAGGTACGTAAGATAATGTAACTAATACATGTATGGTTTGATGCCAAGTGAACACTGAGGCAAAAAACGAAACTTAACTGATTATTTTGGTTATATTCAATGATATTATATTACCACTTTTCTGATATTATAAACGCGAATCTATTCTTTTAATCATAATGTCGGCTCCACTATTATAATAAAAAATTTAATTTTTTTCGACCAAAGAACAATTTTCATTACAAACTGATAATGAACTCCAAAGAAATGCACAGAACTTGTTGAAGCCATTTTCAGTGGCATTAGGATATTGAAGACGGGGAAATGGTAAAAAAGTGTTTCTATTTCATAACTACAGCTCAGCAATCGAAACTAGTGGTTCTACACAATGGCACAGACTTTCTTGTTCTTGTTAGTTTTCTAATTTCTTTGGACTGGGACAGCCTTACAATCTTGCCCCATTCTCTTACCAGCTGCAATCTATCACCGCCCAAATACATTTTTTTTAATTTCATTTTTTCAATTTCCTAATGGTAGAACCGAAAGATTACTTTAAGAATATTAAAGAAGAGTAAAATTCGCCTTATAACCTTGGAGTAATTGAAAACATTGGAGTAATTTTTAAGAAAATATCGTTTAAGCGTTACTGGAAATGCGAAATTTGAAACTCTTTTCAGTTTTTGAAAAACTTCATTTGGCAAAAAGTAATTTCAAACCTCCACTCACAATGTAATAACGTACACAAATCGAGATGGAAAGATACATAAAGATTGTCATGATATGTAAAAATTACATTTGTAATTTAAAAACACACAAAAGAAAACACAAAAATGACTTTTATGACTTTATTGTTTGAAGAAACAATTTGCAGCCGTTTTTGCGAAAATTACATTTAAGCGTTTCCGAAAATGTTGAATGGTCGGTATCACAAAAAACTTTGGAGTTTTGGAAAAAAATTATATGACCTTGTTTAAAGTACGTTTACTCGTAAATATAACGTAAACAAATCGTCGCTAATGCAAATATTTCCGACGTGAGAAACAAGTCAAAAAAATTCATTAATAAGTTCATTTCGCTGTATTCATTTTTTACTATTATACAAATATTTTTTTGAAAATATCTCTCACGTTAATATGCAAATTTCCAGCCATTAGTAAACACTATTGCATTTGCGAGTTAAAGTGCCTCCAATGACTTCAAAGGAAGTTTTGCGAAAACTCAATACATTGCTGAGAAAAACAGATCTTAATTTCGCATTACAGTAATAATGCTTGATCGACATTTTGTTAAAACACTAAATTGTTCAATAAAAATTTAGGTTTAAGACACGGTTTTACTCTTCTGAATATTCTTAGCACCCTTCGGTTGTACCATATTAATAAAGCTAAAAGTTGAGAAAAGAAGCGCAAAAAGTAAATAAAAAATAATTAAGTCAGCATTAATGGAGAACATGGAAAATTGAGAAAATCTAAAAATATTAAGGGCAGCGATAGATGGCAGCTGGCAAGACGATGGGGCAAGACCGTAAAGCAAGCTAGCCCTTAACAAGGATTATTAGAAAACTAATTCGAGAAAATCTGTACCTTTCTGTAGTACCACTAGTTTAACATTGCTGGCACATAATGCACACAATGTTGGCCGAAAACTACTAAATGTTTCAAAAAAAACATTGTATATGACCTTAATGAAAGATCTAATGAAGGACAATTCATTTGAAGTAAAAACATTCATCTTCACTTTGTAGCTAGAAAGTCATCAGCCTAGAAAAACTAAATCCTTTACAATTATCGAAAAATTCAGGGGTTTAACAGTGAACATTGGATACTGGGATATGCCACCTTTGCTGCTAGAGACCGGATTTTTATAATTATACAGGTTTTATCTTCAATCCTTGTTGTTCTCTAATTTGTAATCTTGGCAAATCATCACCGACTCAACACACACCCATGTTTTCGTTACATACTTGTATTTTGACATATTTAACACTGTTTACTATTTTACATATTTCAATATTTTTACAAAAATACTTTCTCAATTTTATTACATATGTTTTATTAAAAAAGTTGTATTTTTAAAAATCGTTATTATTTCTATTATAGGTATTGCAGTAGTTAACGCGAACTTCTAGTACGTGAAGACGTGGTCAGTTCTCAGTCTCGCGCGTCTGCTTCCAGCTGCCATCTTTTAGAAAGGTCAAAGGACTGAGATCATAGGTCCCAGGTCGCTGAGGGTCATTTTAGTTGTGAAAAGCATCACTGAGCGCTCGTGATCTTAACTCACTCCAGAAATGATTGGCACGTGCACACCCATTGGATGAGAATGCTACACGCTACAGTGATTGTTTGCTGGTGGTAGAGATCGGTAGCTTTACGTCTGGCTGGTAAACCACGGTCCTGGATAGCAATAGATAAAATGTTTACTACAGACGGGAAAGTTGTGTGGTGCAAAGTGTGCAATAAAAACATTGGATTCTCCATGAAGTCACAACTTCAGCAACATGCTTTAAGTGCACTTCACGCTAAAAACAAACAGCTGAACAATTCAAAGAAGCAAGTGTTGTTGACACAAATGAAACCAGGAAGCACAGAAAATGATTTTTTCAAGGATATGTTTCGGGCTATAATAATTGCCAATATTCCGTTGAATAAATTGCAAGTTCCTGCATATAGATCGTTTCTTGAAAAATATTGCGGGCGAGCTGTTCCGGAAGAATCAACCCTTCGCAAAAAATATTCGGATACGATAATATTTGGATCCGTATTTCGGCTATATCAATAAACGCTTCTAATACATTAGAACTGATGTTGGCGATCTATTTGTGTACATTGCCGCTGAGAAATAAACAGATGTTATGGTCATCACAAGGCAAGTTTGATAATTGAAAAACTCTGTTCCGAGAACGCTTCTAATCAACATATCTTAGCAAGCAAAGGTTTAAAACGCACACATTTTGCGACAACTTAGAGATTTGTGAATGATGGGTTAAAGTTATTGTGGAGTGATGGAGTAAAGGTAAGCAGGGTACTTGTAATGTATTCAGATACTGCAGCATACATGAAGAAAGCAGCTGTTTCGCTGAAAGTGTTTTATCCTAATTTAATCTATGTCACTTGTTTAGCACACGGACGTCAATGAATTGCCGAGGAAATACGAGCTTTTCCTAAAGTGAAAATGATTATTTCAAGCACGAAGAAAGTGTGTGGGAAAGCTCCGTTGCGCGTGCAAACTTATAGGGCCAGTTTCACCAACCAGGATCATTTTCGTAGTTGATAGTATACGTATTTAATTGTTTAAAAATGTTTAAAGTATGATCGCATCAGGCTGATTTCCATAATGTTGCCTGCAGCATTAAAGATACGCTACCATTAATGCTAAATTTTTATTATCGTTCATTTTCAGAGCTCAATGAAGTTAATGAGTTGGAATACAAGGAACCTGCAGAGGCAAAACAGTAATGAATAATTCATGTTGCAAAGGTGGTGTTACAGTTCACTGTAAAACTGACTGTTGAGTTGTGAATATAACAAGCACTTGTATAATCGGCAATAATTGTGAATTAGGGCTTGTTAAGTGTTAAATCGGTAAACATGGTAGATAGGATCTAAAGCACCAGGAAACAGCATCTTAATTCTAAAGTAAATGCAGCTGCATTCTTGTAAGTCAATAAGCACTCTGCAATTACCATTGCTTGGAGCATTTAAACACTTAAAATACAGATGCACGAATTGTTGTATTAATAATCTCACCTATTTATTTGTTTGGGGATCATCTATAAAGGGAGTGCTTATTCAGAGAGTCTTGTAAAGGATTATATAAATGAGCTAATTTGTTTTCTGTGAATAATGCAGAACTTTAGGTTCTACTTGCACAAATTACTCCACAAATACTTTATACCCATAACACATTCTCAAAAGTGAGACATTTTGTTGCAGTATATTCTAGATTTTCTTAATAAAGAAAAGTAACTGTTTAATTCCATAATTTTGCTTTGCAAATGTTTAGGATGCTAAAGTGTTTTCATTTGGAAACGGTGTGATAGGTCATCTAGGTTCCTTGATTACACGTTAACGTTAACGGGAATGCAAAAATTGCAACTCTAAATGTATTTCATAAGTTTAATCAGCATTCAACTAGCAAATAAACATTCTCGACTTTCTTTTTGTAATTTACAGACCACTTCAGAACCATCGCTACTACTGAACGGAGATTGAGCAGGGTTCAGCGCTTTTGCTGGAGGACAATTTGTGTGTCCCCTTTGCAGCTCAGATTGCTTGTTAGCAGCCACTACTAATCAAGAAGCTTTACCGCCACAGCCACCTCTGCTACAGCCACCCCTGCCTCAGTCACAGTCAGCTCCAGCCACCCCTGCTCAGTCACAGTCAGCCTGCAGCCACCCCCTGCTCTGTCACAGCCAGGCCCACAGCCACCCCTGCCTCAGTCACAGTCAGCCTGCAGCCACCCCTGCCTCAGTCATACAGTCAGCCCGCGCCACCTCCCTCAGTCAGCAGCCTCAGCCACCCCGCCTCAGCCACCCCGCCTCAGCCACCCCGCCTCAGCCACCCCGCCTCAGCCACCCCGCCTCAGTCACAGCCGGGCCCGCAGCCACCCCACCAGTCACAGCCAGTCAGGTCCGCAGCCACCCCTGCCTCAGCTCGTACAGTCAACCTGCAGCCACCCCTGCCTCAGTCACAGTCAAATTGCAGCCACCCTGGGCCTCAGTCACAGTCAGGTCCAGCCACCCTGCCTCAGTCACAGTCAACTCCAGCCACCCTGCCTCAGTCACAGTCAGCCCAGCCACTCCCTGCCTCAGTCGGCAGCTTCAATCGCAGCCACCTGCCTCAGTCACAGCCGGGCTCCGCAGCCACCCCTGCCTCAGTCACAGTCAGTTCCGCAGCCACTCCCTGCCTCATCACAGTCAGCCCCGCAGCCACTGCTGCCAAGTCAGTTCCGCAGCTGCCGACACCCCTGCTCCTGTTGGTGCTCCAGAGGCGTCCTCAGCTACAACAGACTGCTGAGGATGCTTAGGGTGAAAACACTGTTGGCCATGGGAGCAGCTTTACAACAATGAAAATAAAAGAAAGCAAGAATGGAAGGATAAGCAAATGTCTACAGGAGTACAAAATATTTGCAATGCAAGAAGAAAATAAGAGGTATGAGGAGATGCATGCTGTGAGGATGATAATGTTGAAAAGAAATATGGAAAAATCAGGTAGCTACAATTACTGGCAAACTATTCTGCAATGTGAGTCTTAGACCCATTGCCAATACAGGAAATCTCCTTCCAGACTAAAGGTTCTTTCCACGACGTCTTCTTGTTCTTATGTGACCTGCTGTACAGATGTTCTGCTTGGGCAGGATCACCAGGTACACAGATACCTCGAGCATGCATATCCTGCATCGCCAAGAAGGCACTGTCTCCATAAACACCTGTTAGAACTCCATTGGCGATGCATATTGCTTGACATTTGCAGAAAAATACTTTCCTATTTCTAAACGTTTCAGACATTGTCACCACCAGGTGAGCACTCACATGGGTACAATCAATTGCCCCCAGCACATTAGGAAATGAGGCAATTGAATAAAAATCCAATTTAGTGTTGGAAAATTCCTGATCCACTCTCTGAAAATTGTACAAATAATGGGTATAGTTCTGCTATAGCACATGTCACTCTCTTCACAATGCGATAAGCAATGGATTTGCTAAATCCACAGTAGTCACCGGCTGTTAACAAATCAAAATTTGTGGCATAAAACCTTAATGCACAGAGTAGCTGTGCCATTGGAGCAATACTGTCATTTCTGAAAGGAAAACATTCTATCATTAATAATTAATGAAAAGGTGGGTGAACTTTTGTTATATTCAATATTATTCTCAAATCTATTGCTTGGGAAAACAAAAATAATGCATTTGAATCACATGATTCTGCACAAGGTTGTATTATATAACATACTTATCGCATGGAAATCTATAACTATTCTCAATCAACGAAAGGACATGAACGGCGACTAAATGTAACCTAATAAGAACAAAATTCAAAGAATCACTACGCTAATAAATATTTAATAAAAACTATCCACGCTAATTGGCACCAAAATATCACAAAATCAGATAAATATGGAAAATATCGCCTTATACACTAAAACCAACAAAAGGCTATTTTACTAATGTTATTCATAATCTACAATAACCGAATGCCAAAATATATTTAAATTTTACTCTTCAATACCGAGTAATCTAACCTACAATTATGTTAACCTTACTTTAATTTATAATTCTCTTAAAACACATACATTTTGCCTAACAAACAATTACACACTATCTCACATACGCTTAAATACTTCTGGAACTGAATCGCACCCAAACTACAGGCATTCACTAAAAGAAGCAATGAAAACAGATAGCGAGACGAGCAGTTGCTGGCGTTCGCCGAGAAATAATTCCTGATCCGGTCGCGATCCGTCGGTTGGCGAAGGATTAATTGACGGATCAAATTTGATCCGAGTCAGACACGTTGATTCCTTTCAAGTGCGTGGAGAAACGTACAGCGGGATCAAACTAAGGTTGACCCGGATCAACTCAGGATCATCTTCTTGACTCCGGTTGGTGAAACCGGCCCATAGACAACTAAATTCTGTGGTGGCAGCGGAGATTTTTGGTACTCCATGATAAATATCTGGGGTCAATGAGGTATCTACCACAATAGTAGGAAATACCGAACAATGCCAAATTATTTTCATTTGATGTGAATAATTTGTTCACCAATATACCACCTTCTGAAGTACAAGATATTTACATTAAACAGATCATGAATTCCAAATCCACTTTTAATGTAAAAATAGATTTTACATAAATTTTAGAGTATTAGATTGTACATAACTATTTTTAATTTAACAACACAATTTACAAACAAACTGAAGGTTTGGTTATGGGCTCTAACATGTCTCCTTTATTTGCTGAAATTTTTATGGACCACTTGGAACATAACTTATTTAATAGTAATTATCCCTTGCTAAAGAATATCATGTATTATTTTAAATATGTTGATGATATGATTTGCCTTTGGACATGTACAACCAGACAATTAAACCACTTGATTTCCTAAATTCTTTTTAATTCAAATTCTAATCTTGAAATGGAATTAGAAATAGAACCATACCCTAAACTTTCTAGACTTGTAATCCATTTATATAAAAACAATAGACATATTTTAAAATTTTTAGAGTTCACCAAAGTCAGATTTGATCATACCCTACAACTCAAACCGTTGTTATCAAATATAAATTTTAGTCTTTCATTCATGGATCACAGATTATTCAATGTCTCATGTCAAAAATTAGAATTTGATGAAGGGAACATACTTGCCAAATAGACAAAACAATGGTTATAACCCCTCCATAAAAAAATTTAATAAGAAAAAATGAAATGAAATTATTAATTAACAAGGCCTTCCACAAAATCTATTCACTGAAATAAACAGTTTGTAAGCATAGCTCATAAGTCCCATATCTAAAAATATAGGAAATATATTTAATAAATATAATCTTAAGGTAGTTTAAAACTCACAACACACTACAAACTTTATTACGCAGCAACAAACTCCCTGTACCCATGAAGGAAAAAAGTGGAGTCTACTTATTAAAATGTAATAGTTGTAATTCTGCATAGGATAAACAGGTAGGACGTTTTCCTGTAGGCTAGAGGAACACATCAGATCTTGGAGACTGAAACAAGATCATTCCACATTGGCCAACCACCTTATTCAAAATAATCACTCTTTCGACCCGACTACAAATTTCAAAATTCTACATTTCGAATATAAAGGTAAGCAATTAAATATTTTGGAAAATTCAAAAATCTTAAAATTGTGCAAAAATCCCAACCTTTTATGCCTCAATGAACAATTCATAGTAAAATCCAGACCCATCATAAATTTATTTGTTGACTAGATTTTACTATCCTTTCATTTCCTCCCTCACCTTCCTGCAGTCTGCATTCTACAGCGTACGAATGAAATGGCGTCATGCTTTGACGACTCACTATGAATTTATGTGTTTAATCTGTGTCACTTGGGTAAGTACTAATATTAAATAATTATTTTATTGTTCATTAGTTTATATATGATTATGTATTTAGGTTGATGTTGATACATGTGTTAATTTAATATGTAATTATAATTGTAGACTCCATCAAAAGAAATGGGAAGTGTGTTCCCGGAAATACGTGTTTACTAATGTGATAAGCATATTAAAATTATATAACTTATTATTGTGGTAGATACTCCTACAGACCCCAGATAGTTTATTTAAGGAGAACTATTATCTGGTGTGGGCTTTTCCTCCTGAGCGTAAGCAACAATGATGGGGGCATGGTTGGAAGCTCCTGGCTCCTTTATAGCGCACATCTACAGGGGACGTGGTCTGTTATCGATTCCTTTCTGATTCTTCTGTGGTGTGATGCACCAAGTATCTTTCAGGATGTTAAAGTGTCATTAAGGAAATTGCTTACAGACAGTAATTTCTGCTGGATTGCTGATTGTAGTGCTTGAAACTGTTGGTATGTCTCTAAAGGAATCGACGGATATTGTTACAAAAAACAAGAAATACTTAAAGGCTGTGGGAGGAGATGTTGGTGAGAAAGTGTTTAACAAGTTGAATGCAGTATTGCAGAAAAATCAAGGATATGATACATTATTGAAAGTTCACAATATATTGTGAGGAAATGAACAGGACATTTCAGAAGAAATTTCACCAAAACACGTTCCTCTACTAAAAATCGTCCCAGTAACATCGTGTGACGTTGAAAGATATTTTTCTTCATACAAAAACATCCTTTCAGATCGGCGCCAAAATTTAACTCCTGAACATTTAGAGAAGTATCTTGTGGTGCAGTGTGAAAAATAATTTATTTTTAAAACAATTGTTCTCAGTATTAAAATTAATTTAAATCCGCAGCCTATGATATGTGAATATATTACAGTATATGTCACATCCCGGATCGGAATAAATGCTTTAAAGAAAGATAAGGTAGTTTTAAATACACTACCTACGTCCTTTTATACTACATAAATTTAAAAAATATACTAGTGTTCTTCAAATAATTTTGAAGCGTTAGTTTTCTTTTTAATTTTTTTTTCAGGAATGTTTTTAAAAGTTTCATTTCCTATTATGTAATTGTGTTTTGTAACAAGTGTATTTTGATATTACTTATTATATCCGATATTACATATTTGTTACATATTGTGACATACCAATATGGGGACATGTTTATTTACAGAATATTTGTCGTAAATGGGTTGGAAAATGGTTAGGCAAATAGGCAATATGGCGCCTTAGTAACGACGTCGTGGTTGTTGTCACGATAAACAAACATTCTTCTGACCGTGGAGGCGATTGATTATTAAATCGGAAGTTTGGGCATTTTGTCAAATAAAAGAAAGGCGAGGCATTGTGGGTTTTAAAAGGGAGGAAAAAATTCAGTCGGTCGCATGTCGTGACGCTGAGCAGTACGCTCGTGAATAGATTAATTTGTGCATGTTGGGACTTTGAAATATTTTCGTGTGGTAGAGCAAGAATCGGACTTGAGGGACATATGAATATTTTCGTAGCAGAACCAGAAGTGAACTTGTGATACTTCTAAGATTTGGGGAACGTGTCGAATATTTTGCTGTGCATCAAAATAGACTTCTGAGTTTTTCGCGAACGAACCTTTAATCATTCTGAACTGATAAATGTATGCGGTTCACAAACGATACCGGACTTTGCCTCTATTTTCTTGCTATAAACGGAAGATAGAACGCAAGATTTGTTTTGCGGTGTAATCATAAAAGCACTGATAGTTATACGGTGAGAACGGGCATCGACATAATATGCGGAGCTGGAACAAATATTTGAGTGGTGCGAAGCGGTGAATCGGCGGTGTTCGTTTTTAAAGAAGAGAAGAGGAATTCGTGGTAATTGGACTTCGGGACTTCGGAGCTTCAAAGAGGAGGGGAAGGCGTTTCTTCGAGGAACCACCAATCAAGAGCACGCGAAGACCAGAATCACCGTATAAGGTTCGAACCAGGATATGACTAAGAAAGTTATCAATGTAAATTTTTCACATTTTAATTTGCTACATTGATAGAAATAAACATTAAGTTTCTCTTGAAAGAAAGATAAAATTATTTTCATTGGCCAATTCAAACTAATAAGTAGCTAGATCAAATCTCTGTTTTCAGATTCCTCGACATTCTGTATAGATGGCAGATCGGGTAATCGGCTATTAATAGATAATAGCGATTATTTCTGACGTGGCCCATCGACCCAGCTAGCGGGTAAATATTCAGTTTTTCATAAGAGTTAAAATATTATCGTAACCTTTTTCCTGGCGCCCATGTCATTAGAAATTTGGAAACGGGTTACGACGAATCGACCAATAATTGTAGCAGTTAGGGGTATGTTTCAATATTCTTACTATTTTCATTACATATTTATGTACATATTTCGACGTTTGATACTACATATTTTTCGGTCTCTATTTATAAGTATATTTTACTCTATTCTTACAAGATATTTAAAGAAAAAAATTGAGCTATTTTTGAGAAAATTTTGAAAATGTACAGGGGCTT